>OY979695.1:65021498-66221498 GCA_963855945.1 Thereva nobilitata
CAAAAACTCGAAAATGGCTCGACGATTTCAATAATTTTTTTTTGTTTTGTTCGCCTCAATACAGGGGTGGTTTTAGGAAAAAAACCATTTAAAAAAACCAAAAGAAACAGCTGCAAAACCAAAAAAAAATGGTAATTTTGGGATTTTTCACCTCACATTAGTTTCAATAGCTTCATGGACTACCTATATATTGTTTGACAGCTGCGTAAATGTGAAATTATCATTAAATTAAATCGGTAATTTCTCAAAAACCCCAATTTCATGTCAATTTCACATTTACGCAGCTGTCAAACAATATATGGGTAGGCCATGAAGCTATTAAAACTAATCTGCAGTGAAAACTCCCAAAATGACCAAATTTTTAGAATTTTCAGTAGTTCCTTTGGGTTTTTCTTATTTTTTCTAAACCACCCCTGTATTGAGGCGAGCCATTTTCGAGTTTTTGTGAAACTAACGCACGGCATTTTTATATAGATAATTGAAAATTACACTTAAACATTATCTTATTAACATCTTTAAGGTGCAAGATTATATTCTCCATCATTCTCATCTGGATTACCTTCAACATTTGTAGTATTTGTAAACATTGGGAAACCTGTAAAATATTAGCATCCATTGTTCTTTATATACTTCCACCGAAAAATGGGTAAAAGCTTTTAATTGGAGCGATTAAGTAAAGTGTTAATAAGAAAATATATAAATGTTGAGTTTTTGCATTATGCCTCAGATTGTGGTACATCTTGAAAACGGTCAACGTGCATATTTCACTGAATAAAATGCTCTCTAACGAGCTTTAAAGCCACCAAAAACTACACTTACTGAATTTTTCACACTGTGCCAAAAACCTGATACTTTCGGACAATTCGCAACAACATTGTTATATACCGACGTCCCTCGCTATTATACATGGAACAAATCAGGTAAAAAATGGAAGCCACGTAGACAAGGCGAACCACATCCAACTATAGCACGCGTATTGAAAGCAAAGCCATTGGGACGACTTTACACAGTACATCCAAAACAACCTGAATGTTCCTTTTTGCGTTTGTTGTTGCTGAATGTTCCAGGACCAACGTCTTTCGAATTTTTACGAACAGTCAATGGTCAAATATTCAATACATTTCAAGATGCATGTCGCGAGTTCCAATTGCTGGAAGACGACAATCATCGGGATCTAACACTTACTGATGCAGCATTTGCATCCACGCCGAATAACATTCGTCAACTGTTCGCAATTATATTGACGACATGATACCCAACAGAACCATCGGTTTTATGGGACAAATACAAGACTGAAGACATACTTCGCAGAATTAGACAAATAAATCAATATCCAAACTGTCGAACTTTTATAGGAATAATTGGTTTTTCGTTAATGGTTATAAATATTTGTTGAAGAGTTGAATTTTGAAGATTTGGATTAATTTTAAATGTCTTAAGGTTGGGTGCAGCGAGTCGTAAAGGCATCATCTTTGTTTATTTACGCGCCGGAAAACAAAACCAAAAACATAGTTTACCAGCAAGTTTTGTAAAAGAATACATACATAGGTAATGTTGGTCACACTTAATATGAAAGCATATTGAATCTAATGTCTCCAAATTTTACAGAAATAAGCATTGGTTCTTTCCTTAGATATTGCGAATAATTTGATTTTCAATATTTGCATTAATTTCACATGTTTTGACGAACACAATTTCGCAATATAAGAGAAAATAAAAGTTGGTTTTTTGGCATTGCTTTTTCCAACTATAAAATATTTGTTTCATTTTTCGATTTTGTTTTATTGTTCTCGAAAAATTTTGTTTTTGAAGACTTCTAGATTTAAATTAAAAAAAGCTATAGAAAATGGCCCTCGAATTTATTGCTATTAATGCTATTTGCATTAATTTTAAATCTTTTAACGTTCATGGTTTTAACAGAATACACAGGCAATTTTGGATAGTTCAAATAAATGTATTTTGAATCTAATGACTCCAACTTTTATAGGAATAGTTGGTTTTTCGTTAATGGTTAAGAAGAGTTGAATTTTGAAGGTTTGGATTGATTTTATATGTTTAAGCGTTGGCGCAGCGAGGCGCACCGGGTTCCAGCTATCCAAAATACAGAAAATAAGCGGTTCATTGAGACACTTCATCTGTGTATGAAAATTCATATCTCGAAAAATGCCATGTCAATGGATGGTTTTTATTGTCTCGATCAAAATGCCAGATCCCTAATAGTTTCAAATTTTGTTATTTGGAATCAAAAATACCAAAAAATTGCCTTTTTCAAACTCTCCTACTGTATATTAAAATTCATATCACCTGATTACTACTATTGGCTTATGGGAGCAGCATAGGCGCGCCGGTCCCAACTAGTTACATATAAAAAGGAGACTAGATAAATTATTTAAATTAAAAGAACAAAACAAAAAAAAATTAAAAAATTAATAAGAGAAAGACAGAAATAAAAAAAAAGAGAATACACAAGCTAAATTTTTTTATTTTCCTGTATTCATGCTCTTGCAGCTCTGTTAACTAAAAGTTCGAAAAGACGCTTCCTGAAAATGCCCGCTGAATCGATACGTTGCAGTTCAACCGGGAGAGAGTTCCATAGTAGAGCAACGAAGACGAAGAAAGAGCGCTGTCCAATTAAAGTTGGTGCTGGGATGATTTTGTGGTACTGTTCTTCAACAAAAATTTTGTTTTTTTTAAATAAATCCAACGCAATCAAGCACACATGAACGTATTTACACTACAAATACGCAAATACTCACGTGAGATTTAGGGAGGAGGAGGGGGTCGAGCCAAATCTCACGGCATCATACCAAGGGGGGAGGAAGGGTCGAAAAATCGCCAAAAACGCCTCACGTAATTTATGGACGACCCTAAGGTATACCCACCTAGACTTTTTCCCCAAAATTAGAAAGCTTGGAGTATGTGGTATGTGACGTCACTGTGAAATCAGTAGGCTAGTAAACGTGGATGAATTGGGGAAAAGGTGATTTTGTTGCCGTATGCCTTTTTGGGGTTTTAGTTAGGAAAAAAGTTGGTTCTGTGGGAGAAATTTGCCCTTGGGTTTCAGTTACTGCAAAAGGTGGTTCTGTGGGAAAACTTTGCCTTTGAGGTTTTAGTTTGGGTAAAAGGTGGTTTTGTTGCCTGTGATATTTTATATAATACGCCGCACAAGTTATATTAAAAATAAGTATATATTGGTCGGCTATCTCTACTCTACTAGACTGGAGGATTTGCGGTGCATGATAACAGTGATAGCGGGATGTTCTTTGACCATTGTTCATATGCCACATCTCCCCTTTTTTAAGATTACAATTAATACAATCCGTAATATTCAATTCATGTAACAATTTCATTTTAACTTAATCTATTGACTCATTAGAAATTTAGCTATTAAGTTCATTTATTTGCTACTTGCTTAGTCTAGTAATATTTCCAATTCAAATTCATTCTGTTCCTTAGTCTAATAGTGTTAATGTAATTTTAATACAAATATTAAAAATGCATTGCAAATTATTCTACTGATTCAATATTCTTCTTCTCTCTTTTTTTTTTAAATTTGAATTTACTTAATTTACTTTTTATCATATTATTCTGGTTTATAGTGCAGTAAAAAAAGCATTTTTATTTGCACAGTCTGGTAAGAGCAAAATTATGATTTGATCCTGTTTGGGATATCACCAGGAGTATATTGCTAAGTTTTGGACCTCGAAAAACTTGTGCTACTTTTGTTATAAACAATTAAAGTTTTTTTACCACGTTTTTCGAGCTTAAAATGTGAATTACTCCGGTTCTATAAGTCGGATCGGGGCAAACTAAATACCAGTCTCTTCGTAATAAAATTTCCAATATATATATATATATATATATATATATATATATATATATATATATATATATATATATATATATATATATATATATATATATATATATATATATATATATATATATATATATATATATATATATATATATATATATATATATATATATATATATATATATATATATATATATATATATATATATATATATATATATATATATATATATATATATATATATATATATATATATATATATATATATATATATATATATATATATATATATATATATATATATATATATATATATATATATATATTATATATTATATATCTATATATATAAATTTCTTCTGTCCGTGTGTATGTTACTGAACTCCTTCTAAACGGCTGGACTGATCTTTATGTAATTTTCTGTGTGTATTTAAGTTGATTCGAGAATGGTTTAGAATCACAATTTGAACCGATACCTAAACGGAACACCTGAAAAATCAAAAAAATTGGTAATTTTGGGATTTCTCACTTGAGATTACTTTCTAGCTTCATGGCCTACCTATATACTGTTTGACAGCTTCGTAAATGTGAAATTGTCATTAAATTGAATCGGACATTTTTCAAAAACCCCAATTTAATGACAATTTCACATTTACGCAGCTGTCAAACAGTATATAGGTAGGCCATGAAGCTATTAAAACTATTTCGCAGTGAAATTTATTTAGACTTTTCCGTAGTTCCTTTGGGTTTTACTTATATTTCTTTTTAAAACAACCCCTGTATTGAGGCGAGCCATTTAAATCTGGAAGTTGGTGCAGCCGAACCGTCACTTTTACAATTTTAGATAGGTGGGAGTATTCTGCGTACCCTGATACCTTATTCATGAAAATAGGTTGAAGCGTTTCAATAACACTGGATGACATGTACAAATCTAAACAAAAAAATAAAAGGACCACAGCAGATAAACCGTTATTATTTCCAACCACCCGAAAACTACAATTTTTGGTTTGTCTGACCAAAAACTATCAACAGTCGGCCACTTTGTAAAATTAGCATATACAACCTGTTGTTATCTGGAGTAAATTTTTTTTATAAGGAGTTTTTCAATCTATGCAGCCGACTAGATATTTTGGGTCAATTCGCAAAGACATTAATGTATACTGATGTGCCACGATTTTTCACATGGAACAAACAGTCAAAAAATTGGCAACCACGAAAGCGAGGCGTTCCAGTCGAAGGATACGTCGACATATTTATGGCAAATACTTTAGGCCGATTATATACAGTCCATCCAAAGCAACGCGAATGTTTTTTTTTGCGTTTGTTGTTGGTTGACGTTCCTGGACCGACATCCTTTCAATATTTGCGAACAGTCAATGGTATTTTGTACGACACGTACTTCAATGCGTGTCGCGAATTGCATTTACTGTCAGATGATAACCATTGGGATCTCACACTTGCAGATGCAGTACTGAGTTCCTTTCCTCATCAAATTCGTCAATTATTCGCTATATTATTGACGACATGTTTTCCGTCTGAAGCTTCTGCTCTCTGGGATAAATATAAAGATTCGATGAGTGAGGACATTCTACACCGCATTCGGATTGCTGATCAAGATACAAATATCGATTTTTCGACGGAAATATATAACGAGGCCTTAGTAAAGATTGAGGATATTTGTATTCTCATTTCGAATATGCCACTCATTAATTTCGGCATGCCATCGCCTAACCGCCCAGCAGCACAAATCATTAACAGCGATGTTCAGCGCGAACAACAGTTCGATACCATAGCTTTGGCTACTTTCGTTGCTAATAATGAGCAACTGCTCACTGCTGAACAAAAGAATATATATGATCAAATTAATTTGTCAATTGCATCACAACAAGGAGGATTCTTTTTTTTGGACGCACCAGGTGGCACTGGCAAAACATTCCTCATCTCACTGATACTTGCGCGCATTCGATCACAAAGTCATATTGCGTTGGCAATTGCTTCATCAGGCATTGCAGCTACCTTGCTTGATGGTGGGAGGACTGCGCATTCAGCACTCAAGTTGCCATTGAACATTCACACAAATCCAGACGCAATGTGTAACATAAAGAAGCATTCAGGCATGGCTGAAGTTTTGAAAAAATGCAAAATTATTATCTGGGATGAATGCACTATGGCCCACAAGCATTCACTTGAAGCCCTCGATAGAACGCTGAAAGATCTCAATAATAATACCAGACTTTTCGGTGGTGCTCTACTGTTGCTGTCCGGTGATTTCAGACAGACATTGCCGGTAATTCCACGTGCTACATATGCGGACGAAATTAACGCATGTTTAAAAGAATCATACCTATGGCGAAGTGCCAGGAAATTATGTCTTACCATAAATATGCGTGTTCAACTTCAAAATGATCCATTGGCATTGGCATTCTCAGAACAATTGCTCAACATTGGCAACGGCACCATACAATTGCATGAAAATACACAATACATCAGACTCCCAGAAAATTTTTGCAACATGGTCGATACTAAAGATAGTTTGATCGAAAGTATATTTCCAGATTTACAAGCTAATTACACTAATCATGCGTGGCTACGTGACCGAACTATTTTAGCCGCAAAAAATATAGATGTCGACGCAATTAATTTTAAAATACAACAGTCATTGCCGGGCAATGAAATATCATTCAAATCGATCGATACTGTTGTCGATCCTGAAGAAATTGTTAACTACCCTGTTGAATTCTTGAATTCATTGGATTTACCTGGAATGCCACCACATAACTTGCGATTGAAAATTGGTTCACCAATAATTTTACTTTGAAATTTGAATGCACCAGAGCTATGCAATGGCACGCGATTGATCATAAAAAAAATCATGAGTAATGTTCTTGAAACTACCTTTTTAAACGGCAAGTTTCAAGGTGAAGTTGTTCTTCTACCACGGATCCCAATGATCCCATCAGACTCGCCCATTCCATTCAAACGCCTGCAATTCCCAATTCGCTTGGCATTCGCAATGACTATTAATAAGTCACAAGGCCAAACAATGTCAATTTGTGGGTTGGATCTAGAAAATCCGTGCTTTTCACATGGCCAATTATATGTTGCGTGTTCAAGGGTTGGCAAACCATCATGTTTGTTCGTTTTTACCCCTCAGGGATTAACTAAAAATATTGTTCATCAAATAGCATTAAGATAAAAAGTTTATTCCTGTTGATATTAAGATTAAAAATAAATATAAATATTTATTTTTTGTACATTAAAAAAAATTACCTTTCATGAAAATTACTTTTCCTTCTAACATTTCACAAATTTAATTTATAATTCCATCACAATTACCATTGAACTCTAAATAACTGAAACAGATATGCTGGCCAACTATTGCGGGCAAAAAGGTTTTATGCCGGGTCCAACTAGTCTATATATATATAAATGAATGCCGTGCGTTAGTCCCGCAAAAACTCGAAAATGGCTCGACCGATTTCAATAATTTTTTTTTGTTTTGTTCGCCTCAATACAGGGGTGGTTTTAGGAAAAAAACCATTTAAAAAAACCAAAAGAAACAGCTGCAAAACCAAAAAAAATGGTAATTTTGGGATTTTTCACCTCACATTAGTTTCAATAGCTTCATGGCCTACCTATATATTGTTTGACAGCTGCGTAAATGTGAAATTATCATTAAATTAAATCGGTAATTTCTCAAAAACCCCAATTTCATGACAATTTCACATTTACGTAGCTGTCAAACAATATATGGGTAGGCCATGAAGCTATTAAAACTAATCTGCAGTGAAAACTCCCAAAATGACCAAATTTTTAGAATTTTCAGTAGTTCCTTTGGGTTTTTCTTATTTTTTCTAAACCACCCCTGTATTGAGGCGAGCCATTTTCGAGTTTTTGTGAAACTAACGCACGGCATTTTTATATAGATAATTGAAAATTACACTTAAACATTATCTTATTAACATCTTTAAGGTGCAAGATTATATTCTCCATCATTCTCATCTGGATTACCTTCAACATTTGTAGTATTTGTAAACATTGGGAAACCTGTAAAATATTAGCATCCATTGTTCTTTATATACTTCCACCGAAAAATGGGTAAAAGCTTTTAATTGGAGCGATTAAGTAAAGTGTTAATAAGAAAATATATAAATGTTGAGTTTTTGCATTATGCCTCAGATTGTGGTACATCTTGAAAACGGTTAACGTGCATATTTCACTGAATAAAATGCTCTCTAACGAGCTTTAAAGCCACCAAAAACTACACTTACTGAATTTTTCACACTGTGCCAAAAACCTGATACTTTCGGACAATTCGCAACAACATTGTTATATACCGACGTCCCTCGCTATTATACATGGAACAAATCAGGTAAAAAATGGAAGCCACGTAGACAAGGCGAACCACATCCAACTATAGCACGCGTATTGAAAGCAAAGCCATTGGGACGACTTTACACAGTACATCCAAAACAACCTGAATGTTCCTTTTTGCGTTTGTTGTTGCTGAATGTTCCAGGACCAACGTCTTTCGAATTTTTACGAACAGTCAATGGTCAAATATTCAATACATTTCAAGATGCATGTCGCGAGTTCCAATTGCTGGAAGACGACAATCATCGGGATCTAACACTTACTGATGCAGCATTTGCATCCACGCCGAATAACATTCGTCAACTGTTCGCAATTATATTGACGACATGATACCCAACAGAACCATCGGTTTTATGGGACAAATACAAGACTGAAGACATACTTCGCAGAATTAGACAAATAAATCAATATCCAAACTGTCGAACTTTTATAGGAATAATTGGTTTTTCGTTAATGGTTATAAATATTTGTTGAAGAGTTGAATTTTGAAGATTTGGATTAATTTTAAATGTCTTAAGGTTGGGTGCAGCGAGTCGTAAAGGCATCATCTTTGTTTATTTACGCGCCGGAAAACAAAACCAAAAACATAGTTTACCAGCAAGTTTTGTAAAAGAATACATACATAGGTAATGTTGGTCACACTTAATATGAAAGCATATTGAATCTAATGTCTCCAAATTTTACAGAAATAAGCATTGGTTCTTTCCTTAGATATTGCGAATAATTTGATTTTCAATATTTGCATTAATTTCACATGTTTTGACGAACACAATTTCGCAATATAAGAGAAAATAAAAGTTGGTTTTTTGGCATTGCTTTTTCCAACTATAAAATATTTGTTTCATTTTTCGATTTTGTTTTATTGTTCTCGAAAAATTTTGTTTTTGAAGACTTCTAGATTTAAATTAAAAAAAGCTATAGAAAATGGCCCTCGAATTTATTGCTATTAATGCTATTTGCATTAATTTTAAATCTTTTAACGTTCATGGTTTTAACAGAATACACAGGCAATTTTGGATAGTTCAAATAAATGTATTTTGAATCTAATGACTCCAACTTTTATAGGAATAGTTGGTTTTTCGTTAATGGTTAAGAAGAGTTGAATTTTGAAGGTTTGGATTGATTTTATATGTTTAAGCGTTGGCGCAGCGAGGCGCACCGGGTTCCAGCTATCCAAAATACAGAAAATAAGCGGTTCATTGAGACACTTCATCTGTGTATGAAAATTCATATCTCGAAAAATGCCATGTCAATGGATGGTTTTTATTGTCTCGATCAAAATGCCAGATCCCTAATAGTTTCAAATTTTGTTATTTGGAATCAAAAATACCAAAAAATTGCCTTTTTCAAACTCTCCTACTGTATATTAAAATTCATATCACCTGATTACTACTATTGGCTTATGGGAGCAGCATAGGCGCGCCGGTCCCAACTAGTTACATATAAAAAGGAGACTAGATAAATTATTTAAATTAAAAGAACAAAACAAAAAAAAATTAAAAAATTAATAAGAGAAAGACAGAAATAAAAAAAAAGAGAATACACAAGCTAAATTTTTTTATTTTCCTGTATTCATGCTCTTGCAGCTCTGTTAACTAAAAATTCGAAAAGACGCTTCCTGAAAATGCCCGCTGAATCGATACGTTGCAGTTCAACCGGGAGAGAGTTCCGTAGTAGAGCAACGAAGACGAAGAAAGAGCGCTGTCCAATTAAAGTTGGTGCTGGGATGATTTTGTGGTACTGTTCTTCAACAAAAATTTTGTTTTTTTTAAATAAATCCAACGCAATCAAGCACACATGAACGTATTTACACTACAAATACGCAAATACTCACGTGAGATTTAGGGAGGAGGAGGGGGTCGAGCCAAATCTCACGGCATCATACCAAGGGGGGAGGAGGGGTCGAAAAATCGCCAAAAACGCCTCACGTAATTTATGGACGACCCTAAGGTATACCCACCTAGACTTTTTCCCCAAAATTAGAAAGCTTGGAGTATGTGGTATGTGACGTCACTGTGAAATCAGTAGGCTAGTAAACGTGGATGAATTGGGGAAAAGGTGATTTTGTTGCCGTATGCCTTTTTGGGGTTTTAGTTAGGAAAAAAGTTGGTTCTGTGGGAGAAATTTGCCCTTGGGTTTCAGTTACTGCAAAAGGTGGTTCTGTGGGAAAACTTTGCCTTTGAGGTTTTAGTTTGGGTAAAAGGTGGTTTTGTTGCCTGTGATATTTTATATAATACGCCGCACAAGTTATATTAAAAATAAGTATATATTGGTCGGCTATCTCTACTCTACTAGACTGGAGGATTTGCGGTGCATGAAAACAGTGATAGCGGGATGTTCTTTGACCATCGTTCATATGCCACATCTCCCCTTTTTTAAGATTACAATTAATACAATCCGTAATATTCAATTCATGTAACAATTTCATTTTAACTTAATCTATTGACTCATTAGAAATTTAGCTATTAAGTTCATTTATTTGCTACTTGCTTAGTCTAGTAATATTTCCAATTCAAATTCATTCTGTTCCTTAGTCTAATAGTGTTAATGTAATTTTAATACAAATATTAAAAATGCATTGCAAATTATTCTACTGATTCAATATTCTTCTTCTCTCTTTTTTTTTAAATTTGAATTTACTTAATTTACTTTTTATCATATTATTCTGGTTTATAGTGCAGTAAAAAAAGCATTTTTATTTGCACAGTCTGGTAAGAGCAAAATTATGATTTGATCCTGTTTGGGATATCACCAGGAGTATATTGCTAAGTTTTGGACCTCGAAAAACTTGTGCTACTTTTGTTATAAACAATTAAAGTTTTTTTACCACGTTTTTCGAGCTTAAAATGTGAATTACTCCGGTTCTATAAGTCGGATCGGGGCAAACTAAATACCAGTCTCTTCGTAATAAAATTTCCAATAAATCCTCGTTGGTTTCAAGTTTCTGAAGTACATACATAACCTACAAAACTGAAAAAACGAGAAAAATACAGTATTTTTTTCAATTTAATGCCCAAGACAGTCAACTACACCAATTTGCATCAAACTTTCAAAAAATATACTTTTTGATGTTACAAAAAGACTCTGAAAAATTGGTATCAAAATACTGAACCCGTTGACCAAAATTGCATTTGCTATCTAAAATTTGAATGCCCGCCATTTTATGCCATTAAGTCAAAAATAAAAATTTCTTTTTTCAAAATGTAGCTCTCCATGTCACCTTTCGAATGCAATTAAAAAAAAATTTTTTAATGTAATTTTGGTTACTGTTTTTTTATTTGTTTATAACTCAATTAATAACAATTGAATTTTTTCTGCCATTTTGAAAAAAAAAATTAAAATTTTTTATCAGATCTGGTAGAAAATCTTGAGACCTTTAATTTAGAGAAAAGAAAGGTTATTTTTGTTAACGTAAACCCGAGATATTTAACTTTTTGCGTTTTGGCCAATTGTTAATTAACAAATCCATAATTTGAGCTACAATTTGGACTGTATCATTTTAAAACCTACTCATTTCATGTGATCAATTCGAAAAAAAATTAAGTTTTATTTACATTTTTTACAAGCATTATAACTTATTTACAAGCAAAATAATCTATGAAAAATGCTTCACTATGCGAAGCCGAGTGCAACAACATGTCATTATAATATTTTGCAATGCAAAAAATGCCAAAAAATGGCAATACAAAAAATTGAATATCTCGAGTTCATGTTAACCAAAATGAACCTTGTTTTTTTTAAACTAAAGGTCCCAAAATGCTCTACCAGATCTGATAAAAAATGCCGAAAAATGCATTTATTAATATTTGAGTTATAAACAAATGAAAAAAAAGTAACCAAAATTACATTAAAAAAATTTTTTTAATTGCATTCGAAAGGTGGCATCGAGACCTACATTTTGAAAAAAGAAACTTTCATTTTGGACATAATGGCATAAAATGGCGGGCATTTCAAATTTTAGATAACAAATGCAATTTTGGCCAACGGGTTCAGTATTTTGATACCAATTTTTCAGAGTCTTTTTGTAACATCAAAAAGTATATTTTTTGAAGTTTATTAAGTCAAAAATAAAAATTTCTTTTTCCAAAATGTAGCTCTCCATGTCACCTTTCGAATGCAATTAAAAAAAATTTTTTAATGTAATTTTGGTTACTGTGTTTTTATTTGTTTATAACTCAATTAATAACAATTGAATTTTTTGTGCCATTTTGAAAAAAAAATTAAAATTTTTTATCAGATCTGGTAGAAAATCTTGGGACCTTTAATTTAGAGAAAAGAAAAGTTATTTTTTTAACGTAAACCCGAGATATTTAACTTTTTGCGTTTTGGCCAATTGTTAATTAACAAATCCATATTTTGAGCTACAATTTGGACTGTATCATTTTAAAACCTATTCATTTCATGTGATCAATTCTAAAAAAATTTAAGTTTTATTTACATTTTTTACAAGCATTATAACTTATTTACAAGCAAAATAATCTGTGAAATGAACTAAAAAGGAAAAAATAATTTTGAATGTAAAGTTTTTATTGCTTCAGCCAGTATATGGAAACAACCTACCTTTCGAAATGTAAAAAAGCGTGGGGCGCTAACGTAAAGTTCCGGTGTTAATAAAATAACAATATAGGTAAAGAGTCCCACCCTTTTTTACATTTCGAAAGGTAGGTTGTTTCCATATACTGGCTGAAGCAATAAAAACTTTACATTCAAAATTATTTTTTCCTTTTTAGTTCATTTTAAAATAAAAGCGTATTTTTTAGTTTTTTTAAACTATATTTTTTATTTTCTATTTTTAACTGCACTATTAAGCAGGTAATTAACAAAATTTACTCGGTACTCTTTAATGTTTCGACAATTTTTTTTTCACCGGCATTTTCTAATATAGAGCGAATTTCTTCTGACTACTGGGCCATTATGTTTAATTTTTATCCAATAAGATCTTGGTTATCGGTCTTGTCTAGTACAATTACTTCTGTCCACATCTGCCCTTGTTTATATAAGACTGTCTCCCCTTGATTAAACTCACCTTACACTTTGGTACTTTTATTGTAATATTTTGCTACTTTTCTTTTCTTTTCCGTAAAGTTTGTTCCTAATTCCGGGTGTACTTGTAATTTAAATGAGGTACTTTTCCTAGGCAATAGCCTTCTTGTGTTTCTACCCATCAACAGTCTTTTAGGATACAATTCAATGTCTTTTATTGGCGTATTTCTAAATTCTAATATAGTCCAGTGAATAGCGGTAAGAATGCAGTAGGTATTGCCTCCGAATTTATTCGGACAGCACCAAATTTAATGAAATTTAACAAATAAATTATATGTTCCTAATGTGTACTTTTTCTTTTTAGGGGGTGAAAACTACGCTTTTTGACAAAAATTTAAAAACAACATATTGAAGCGATATTTCGATTAAATCATGTTTAAATATGTAAAATAAACTTTCTCTCATATACTGGAATGTAATTTAATGTTTCAACCCTTACAAACCCCCCCCCCCCCCTCTGACGAAATTCACACAAAAAATAGTTTTAACACTTTAAAATTTGTGAATGGTGCATTTATGATAAATCTAATCTCTGTAATTTTAAGACGAGGGAGACATATTTTTGTGGGTGGGGGTGAATTAGGGCTCCAAACCAAAATTGCTCTAAAAAAATGTTAAGGTAATCACAGCGATTTTTGAATGCTGCAAACAAGTTAGAACGCCTCTCAAGAGATATTTTTGACAATGTCGTTTTGCCTTTTGAACGGACATTAACAAGTCTTTCGGTGGTGTATAAAGTGCAAATTCCACATAAACTTACGTAGTAATCATCGGTACTGATACATGTATTTTGTTTGTCCATTGTATTACCAACAAACTTCATACAACATTGTATCCCACGTTTGCAATTCAAAGGTTTCAAGATGTATCCTGAAATAAATATTTTGTAAATATTAATTTTGTCTTCTCATCTTCTCTTCAGATTAATCCGATGAAATCAAATTTATCCTATTTGAAGATATATCTGTGTTCCTTTTCTGCTATTTTTAACTCCAATTTACTATGAACTACACCTGAACTCACAGAAGAGTAGATAAACAGTGTAGTTGCGCAACTAACATCCCCTAGAAGAAAGTCGCTATTTGGAGTCTATTGTGAATTATTTTTCACTTAGAAAAATGCCGATTGATGGCTTTTATTAAATTCTGATGGACTGACAGCGGCCTTTATTATGGTTTTCACTTCACCATAGTGCGAAATGTCACCTTTAAAAGAAAATGAGAAAAATCTCACAAACATCAAGTGAGAACAATTGTTTTTAATTTTGGAATGGTAAGGGGGCATCCATAAATTACGTGAGGTGATTTTGGCGATTTTTCGACCCCCCTCCCCCTTGGCGAGATGTCGTGAGATTTGGCTCGACCCCCTCCCCCCCCCCCCGTCAATCTCACGTGAGATTTTTATAATTTTTAAAAATTTGTAGGATTTACACTATTATGCGTATTTTTAGTGTAAATACCTTAATCTGTGCTTAATTGCGTTGGATTTATTTAAAAAAAACATAATTTGTATCGAAGAACAGTACCACAAAATCATAACAGCACCAACTCGGCATGCACCCAATATAAACTACAATACCTGTGGATTACCATTTAGCAGGTGATTCTGCCTATCCTTTGGAAATCAACCTCATGGTGCCTTACAGGGATAATGATTTCTTAACAAGAGAACAGAAAAATTTCATTTCTAGTTTGAGCTCAACTCGTGTATTTTACAATATATTGACATACAAAGGTTGACTTTTGCATCCACTGATTCGTTTTTAGAGAGTAACGACTTGACTTTTTGAATAGTAATGGTAGAGCCATTTATGACTCTGGAGATATACAAACTTCGGAGCATTCTTCTATAGATGTAATCGTTGGGTAAAAAACCTGTGACTGAATGACCCAGGGGGTTATCCTGGAATGCGATTCGAAAGTTATGAAATTCGGAAATAAGAAAATGGTATCCTCCACCAATGCGAATTCGAATTAAATTTGTCCGCCTGTTATCGGATTTCAGACCGCGAGTAAAGCCATTGCCGCATACGCTGCATTTATTTGTTTGTTTTAAAATATTCTAAAAACTCTTTAAATATTCTTGAAACAATTTATTGTTCGCATCAAAATGTCAAATTAAGTTAATAAATGAAGTTGGTTGGCTGAAAATAATTTCTTTTGAAGATCTATTAGGCATCGCTACTAGCTTCCGTTTGCTTCCTACTTTCGTATCGCCTTAGAAAAGCGGAGTCTGAAGTCACAGCCAGCTTCTCAAATTGGCGTTTGAGCCGCCTGCACACCAGGATATAGATTCAAGAATTGTGGATCTGTAGAGGCACAAACAGATTGGCGCGGCAGCTGTCGCGTCGCCGCCGCCGCGCCAATCTGTTTCTGCCTTTAGACTTCCATTCTTCACAGTTCTTGATATTCACAACAAAAGGTTTTCAAAATCTATCGTGGCCTCTAGTATGTCAGAGCAGATGGTCGTCGATTCAAAATTCGAATCATGTAAGATGTTTAGATAACTAATTATGTCGCCTGGTGTAAATGTCTGCTTTTTATAGTGACAATGCACCACAGATAGCATGTGTTCTGACTGACGTGAAAAAAGCCAATTCTTAATATAATCTCAATGATTGCAGTAGGATTAGGTATATTATGAACTTGAGATACTTTCGAGGGCATTAGGCTCCAGGTTTTTCAATTGGGCTTCTGGGCGTTTCTGTTTTGGACCAGCTTAGGCCACCACACTAGTTCAACGTAGGGTCGCAATCTGTCTAAAAATAATCGTATAAGTCAATGCATACGTTACATTCCCAGTTTTTCCCAGGCCATTGAATAAAATAATAAGAATTTTTGATCACGCCATACACTCTTCATTCCCAGATATTTAAAATATTTTCATTACTTTTTTTGGATGTTTCATTTGGGTGGTATGTATTTGAAAAAGTGACCAAATACAATGTAAACGGCAGTGGGTAAATTTATACACCCAAATTCGAGTCGAAATATAGTAATAGTATCACGTATACGTTCTATGTAATAATGGATTCATTATTCCTTCTGACCATTTTCCGGTGTATTATCTATCTATGTGCAATATGTATTGATAAAACCTTTCACCATGTTCATCTGAGACTGCCCCAATGATAAGTGCGTATCCAAAAAGACGATTTTAAAAATTTTCTCATTTACAGATATGGTACTTAAAATTGAAGAAAACAAAAACATATTAAGAAAAATTCCGGGGATAGGTAGACTTTTAACCCCTTATTAAGAACCCTAAAAGGAAGCTCTCTGCCAATTTTCAGCCTGTACCTAATTATTTTCGCCATATCGCTTTTTTCGGCTTAATCTACCTGTTCTATTAATTTAACTCAGTTTTCTCGCAATTTTACACTGTTTCTTGCGGAAAAAAAATTACGTGATATTTGCTGAGACCGCCTCCCTCCCCCACGTGAGATTTGGTGAGATTTGGCTCGACCCCCTTCCCCCATAAACGCCTCACGTAATTTATGGATGAACCCTTATTCGTGAAAATAGGTTATAGGGTTACAAAAATACAGGGTGATATGTAAACGTCTAACAAAAAATGTCGAAGCGCCCTAGCGGTTAAACCGTTACGATTCCCATCCAACCCGCCCCCATCAATAGAATTTTTTGTTCGTCTAACCAAAACCTATCAATAGCCGACCGCTTTGTAAACTTAACAAATACACCCTGAATACTGTTTAGGCAAGGCGCGCACTGAGGTGATGAGAAATTTGCGTGGCGGTGGTGCGGCTAGTGAAATATTTTAATCACACGGAATCAAGCGAGGCAGGAATCGAGATGGAGTGGTGGCGGTGGTGTGTTGTTTTGCAGGTGGACTGGCACCATTTGGTTGCCACTAGTCTCCGACAAGTTTAATTTTGAAGTGGCATGCTATTTCACGGCCAACTTGGGTTTTTTATTTTTACAAGTACCTACAAGTACAAGTTATGAGAGGCCGTTCTTCCGTAGACACACACTTTCTAAAGTTCGTATCCTTTTTTTGGAGCATAGGTCGCAATTTTTCTAGTAATTTACAAAATGTGGCCTTGTTCATTCTAGAAACAAGTTTAAACTTATTTTCTTCCAGGTGTAAATCACCTTTATAAACATTATAAATGCCGTATGTTGCATTTTGGATGAACCAATGCACTTCATCGTCCGAAGACCACATTTTTATTGAAAATATCATGTGGTAAATCAATGTCGCGAAGTGGTGCCTGCCACTTCGGTGCGCATTAAACCACTTCGATGCCATTCCGCCGCCATTCCTCTGGCACACTTCCTGCAACTTAATCACCATGCCAAAGCCACTTCACCGCCACCCCACTTCAGTGCGCGCCTTGGCTTAGGCTGCGCTTTGTGGTGTTGATTGGAAGTTCTGAACCTTCTGAAATGGGAAATATGTCCCACAACTCAAATAACAACAATTGCATTTTTACCGCCATTATGAATAAAAAACAATTTAAAAATTTTCATCAGATCTGGTAGAGAATTTTGGAACCTTTGGGACCCTTTTTGGCACATATTTTGAGGCATAATTTGAACTGCATCATTTCGAAACCTATTCCTTTCATGTAAATTCAAAAAATTTTAAGTTTTATAGAAACTTATTTACAAGCATTCTGATGTAAGTATTGTTAATTGAGCTAAAAAGTTAATTTTTTTTTGTATTTTTCATAAAGATTAGTTGCAAAATGCAATTACTTCCTTGTTTCTTAATATTCCAGTTCTTTTGTATGATAATAAAAATTACCTGATAAAATTTAATGTTTTTATAATTTTTTATTTCTGAAAAACGTACCTTTAAATGGATCACCCAATCTTTCATTTTTAAAGAGACACTTTCCACAATTAGAAATAAAACGCTAGACCGTTTAGTTCCCCATAAGTGTTTTATCATAACTAAGTGTTTGCCTTCTCAAGTGTTCAATTGGCGAATAAGTGTTTTACACTTGTGGTCGGTCTGGTATCTATTACTTGTTGGGTCGGTCTGGTATCTATCTGCTTCGGTGCGCCTGATTGGACTTGGTATTTGGTAGATGGATGTCGAGCTAGATGTCGTCTATCGTTACGCTTGCTGAATTTGTCAGCGACGTGTTGGTTGCACCGTGTCTCTTTGTTAGTACTTGTAGGTCTTGGGGGAAGTTCCTTTACCTCCTCAGAGCCCTTTTGATTGATATTAGGGCGTACTTGGCTGAAAAAGGTTTTTATGGTGTTTCCTTGTGCTGTTGGAGCTATTTGTCCAAAAATGATCCATCCAAACACTGTATTCTGCCCTACTGGAGTTCCATCGTCGCCTTTTCTTAACCCGTCCATGAGGATATCGGAGATTATGTCCGCTCCCAAAAGGATGTCAATGGGTCCTGGTTTGTGGAACGTTGGATCCGCTAACTGGAGTCCGTCCAAGTGAGGCCAATCCCTTATAGAGCTTGGTAGTGGATTTGAGATTTTGGAGACCACGAGCGCCTGTACATAAATGATTTTGGATGATTGTCCCTGTGCCTTCACCTGCAGCACGACCCTGTTGGTTATTGTGCCGGCTGGTATCCCTTGGAGTACTGAGACCTCGGTTTGTATAGACTTCTGTTTGAGTCGCAAGTCTTGGACCACTGACTTTCGTACAAAAGAGGATTGCGAACCAGGATCGACGAGTGCTCTATACATTTGATGTCGTCCGGATGGTGTTATTATAGTGACCAATGCTGTGGCTAATAGCACCTGCTGATAGTTGTGAGGGATAGCGTGAGCAAAATGTGTTTGCACCTGACTCCTTGGCTCCTCATTACGTGAGCTTGATGGAGTTGGATTAATGCTGTTATTGGGCTGGCTTCCTTGTTGAGTCCTGTGCAGGGATGTATGGTGGGCTCCTCCACACTGGAAGCACCTAGTCTTGCTTGGACACTGTGCAGAACCATGATTTGTTCCCAGGCAGTTGGTGCATAGTTCCCTTGTTTTAACTGCCTTATACCTTTCGTCTACGCTTAGTTTCATATAATCGGGACAATTTCTTATGCTGTGTGTGCCCTTGCATAAGCTGCACGTACTGTGATGTGACACGTGGAACATTTGAGTTTTTTGTTTTTGTTGGTCTCTGGACTTAGTTTCATGATGATCATAATTACCATTTGTTGATTTACTGACGGCTTCTAGTGTTCTGAATCTGGTTTCTAGGAAGTTACGTAATTCCGTCCAAATTGGAATAGGAATAGGAATTGACTTGGTGCTTTGCGACTGTTCCCATAATTCGTGTGTTTCCGTAGGTAATTTTTGTACCAGTAAGTGGATGAGAATGGGATCCCAATTCTGCGTTAAAATCTCCAGATTCTCAATGGCGTTGAGGCATTCATGGGTCCTTGTTTTTAGTTCCTTGATGCCTTGTGCTGATTCTCGAGATGCCCTTGGTTGGTTGAGCAGAATGTCGAGTTGGGTCTTCAACAATGCTCGTTTATTATCATAAGTATCTACGAGCAACTTCCATGCTGGCTCATAGTTGGCGTCGCTGATGAGAGTGTTGCTGAGTAATCTCCTAGCTTCTCCGGAAAGATGTGCCTTTAGATATTGGAGTTTTTGCGCTCCTGATAGCGATGCTTTATTATGGACGAGGCTAGAGAATAGATCCAGAAACGATGGCCATGAAGCATAGTCTCCAGCGAAGGTTGGAATCGAGATCCGTGGAAGTTTTATCTCATTGTTTTGGTGAGCGATGTGGGAGATGTTTAAGTCTGCCGACGATTGCTCATCTCTTGCCGCTTGCTGTGATGCTGGAAGCGTTTTGTGGTAATCTTCCTCGATTTTGGAATAGGTATCGATGTATGTCTCTTCCACATCTGAATACCAATCTTCCTTGAAGTATGGATGCTTACGTTCAGTTTCACTGGCTGCCATGCTGATTATTTTCTCCTCGTTGTTGTGGAGTTTCTTTTGATAATACCGTTCCGTTCTTCTGCTTGGCCCTTCCTTTGTGAAGTTACGATAAGCCTTTTCAAAGCGATCTTTAAGACGTGTTTGATGATCGAGTAATGCCTCCATGTTTATGTTTTGTAACGGAATTTATCTTATTGAATCACTATCCGGCTCGAAGGACCAAAAGTACAGAATTATCACTTTAATTCTGACAAAAGAAAAGGTGCCGGAAAGGTGTGATTCAATAAAAGATAACTTTCGAATAATTCAATCTTTAATTTATTTCTGACTAACAATTTGTTTTCTTAGTATCTAATTCAGTATAATTCAATATTAAATTCAATAATATTAATCTTAGAACTGCCGAAAATTACTGCCTTTAAATTATGAACTACCTTTGATTTATTATTGTTTGACTAAACGCCACCTGTTCGTCGGAGTTTGAACTTGATTAATGTGATCTTGCCTTGCTTCTGCTGTGTTTTGCTGCTTCACTGCGTCGCCCTCTGTGGAATTTCCTGCTAACGCTGTGATACTGATAAGTGATACACGTAAATTCGCTTGTAAACTGGTTGTGCTGAGAAAATTGATTTTGAGTTAGTGTTTATGAAGGTCCAACGACCTCTATGATTTATAGATGCTGATTCAAGCTCATCAGCGGATCTGGGATAGGATAGGATGAAAACCTTCAACTCGGTTTTCTATGGATATTGACTCAATCTCGTCAATAGATCCTTTAGGAATGAAATAAAAAGAGCTCAACACAGTCTTTTTATTTATGATACGGCCTACACACCTTTAGTTTTAACTGTGAGATTTATCTGTACAGTCGGACTGGTACGACGACCTACACACGTTCAAGTAAAACTGTGAGTTCTTTCAGTTTTCATCAATATGGCCTCCATAGACGACGCTTTAGCGATCGTAGGGCTATTATGTGTGTTAAAAAAAAATAGAAGAAAACGAAAGAAACGTGAGTTGTGGTGTAAACACTGGCTTCTGTTAAGAAAATCGTATTCACACACATCCTTGATAAATGAATTGAGAATTACTGCAAAAGATTACAATAATTATTTGAGAATGAATGAGGATACATATTTGCATCTGCTGTCTTTAGTGACCCCATTAATAAAAAAGCAAGACACTATATTGAGAAATGCTATATCACCTCATGAAAGATTGACAGCAACTTTAAGATTTTTAGCTACGGGGAGATCTTATGAATGTCTAAAATTTTCTACAATAATATCACCACAAGCACTTTCCACCATCATACCAGAAACCTGTGAAGCAATATATAAGGTTTTACACAAGGAGTACTTAAAGGTACGAAATAAAATTACTCATAAGTATCATTTCAAATTTATTCCATTAAAAAAAAATCTTCTCCCTCATCACACTCATCTGTCTCTTGAGTTTCCTGATCATATGATGAAGATGTATTTGCTATATTGTATTCTGCTGTTGTCGTCTGAGGTGCTAGTCTAATATCACTTAATATCATGGCTCTTGGAGGCATTACCTTATGTGACATTGTAAGATTTCCCATCTCAGCTTCGAATAAAGTTTCGTTTATTATTTTTTCAGCAAAAAACTGTTGCTGCTTATTGTTAACTTCTCGAAGTTTCAATGCTACCATTTTCCCAATAATATCGTAGCGATCTTCTTTATACGTCGGCCGTTTAAAGTGGTCCTGAACGGATTGCAAAACTTCTTTTGTTAATTCTTCATTATTTTTTCGTTTTGGTACCCGTTTAGGTGCCGAACCATGACCAGTCGAACTTGGAGCAATGGTTGAGGTGGAAGTCGTAGGACTTTGAGCAGTAAGATTATCGGAAACATCTACCTCTGAATGCGCTGCTTCCTTTTCAAACCCTGACGCTGCACCCGATGATTCCATCACGTTAATCTGTAAAATTTTCTTTGTTTCAGTTTCCACGTACATGCAATGAATGGAAGGCAATAAGTACGTTATTTGAAGAAAGATGGAACTTTCCACATCTACTTGGAGCAATAGATGGGAAACATATTGCTATTATTCCACCTAAAGGATGTGGATCGGAATTTTACAACTATAAAAAACACCACAGCATGGTACTTATGGCTGTTGTCGACGCTCAATATCAGTTTTTACTATGTGATTTCGGTACAAACGGGCGAGTTTCAGATGGAGGTGTATTACAAAATACAAAATTTTTTGATATGCTCCAAAATTACCAGTTGGACATTCCAGGCGAAGAAAACGTAAAAAATAGTCAGAGACGTTTGCCATACGTTTTTGTTTCTGATGACGCGTTTCCGTTAAGAACTGATATGATGAAACCGTTCAGACAAGGAGAATTGACTTCAGTAGATAAAAAAATATACAATTATCGTGTTTCGCGAGCACGACGGATTGTGGAAAATGCGTTTGGCATTCTGGCTTCACGTTTCAGAATCTTTCATACGGCCATAAATTTACATCCAAATAAAATTGAATCTATCGTTATGGCATGTTGTGCATTGCATAACTATCTAATTAAAAAAATGCCAAATTCTTATACTAATCCAGATTCTTTTGATCGAGAACAAATTGATACCGGAACCATAATATCAGGATGTACAACAGAAATTTCGACTATGGAACCTTTAGAAAGAAGAAATACCGGAAACATAGGTCGGACACCCAAAATAATTAGACAAGAATTTATGGAATATTTTAACAACGAAGGTCAGGTCCCTTGGCAAAATAATTTTATTTGATTAAATAAAACTATAAAATAAAGCTACAACTAAGTTTCATTTACTTACCTCGTCCTCTCTATCATCCAAATTCGAGCGACTAGGCCTTGGTATATTTTGATCTTCTAAGAAACGCAATAATGAGTAATACCATAACTTTGGCTCATAAATATCTTGGGCGCCTGAACCTGATTTTGAGGCCATGACTTTTTTGTGCTCCTTATTATATGTACAGCGAAGGTTATTAATTTTTTTTGTAACAGCCTCTCTATTACTTTGAGGATCTATTTCGCGTAGTTTTAAAATGAGCTTCTCATAAGCTGAATCTTTTTTTACGCGATTATGGTATTCCTTGCTTTTAATTTTCCACAACGAAGGCTCCGATTGGTATAGTTGGATAAACTCTTCCAGCCATTCGCGTTGAGCCATGGTCGATGAGTCTTCGAAATTTATTAATAAAATACGTGTTCACTTCACGCTCGCTGCGGCAAAACTGACAAAACTGTGCAGTTTCCTGCTACACATTCTCAGTTTTAACTGTACAGTTCTATCTGTACAGTTTTATCTATTGATATTTTGATCAGATCTCAGTTAAACTGTACAGTTGAACTGTTTGCTCTACACACCTAACGATTTAACTGTACAGTCCGACTGTACAGATAAATCTCACAGTTAAAACTGAAGGTGTGTAGCGGGCATGAGTATGATTGAAATCACTTTTTTAGTAAAAATCTCAAAACTCGAAATTTACTTTATCTAATAAGCTCAAGCTCGCTTAAAGATCTGAAGTGATCTGCTGGATGCTGGTCATCTGCCGGTATTTATTTTGGTTTCGAACAATAAAAGTTGGTGGGGAACTTTGATTTTCGAAGTATATAATTTGGTTTATGTAGTCACTCGAACAGTTGATCGTCTCTTTTTTTCTTCATGTGTCAAATGGATTTGTTGACATCTAATGGTAAGTTTGTTCCTTTCTGTTTTTGATATTTAATAACCATTTTTAATTATTTTAGGAATATTTGCTAGCTGGTGGGACATTCAGGAGGCGGAGTTTCGTTCTAGTGTTGACTGGTAAGTGTTCCTTGTGGAACTTGTTTTTAACTTTACTGATTGTTTTTGTTTTTCAGATTCTTAATTTTGCCGACGGGATTTTCAACCTTTAGGGATGTTCGTTTGTTTGGACTATTGTCTGCTCCTTTGGATTTCTCTTCAAGAAGGGAAGTATTTTTATATATTTTTACACTATAATTCACACATTTGGTTTTTCAGGAAAAGTTTGATGATGAACCGAGCTTACCTTCACCACCTTGAGGGTTTTGGCGGAGTGATTTTTGTTTTGTGTTTTAGTGTTATTATTATTATTTCTTTGTGCTGTTTAAATATTAAATAGTGAATTTGAATTTAATCGTGTGTTTTATTTATGTTTATTTATTAAAATAAAGAGTGGATTCTTGAAGGAAATTGGTGTTTTTATTAATGTTTCTGTTTCAGGGTTTTATGTTTATCTCTTCAGGTTTTAGGTTCGTCTGAGGACGCAACACTTAGGTTAGAAGTTTTTGGTTAACACCTTACGTGTTTAATTTCTGTTAAACGCTTTAAGTGTTTAAGAATAAAACACTTTAGCGTCTAGATTTTGTGCATTAATCGTTTCTTCTGTTTTAAAAGTAAACACTTCCCACCATTGAACACTTTACCGTTTAGAAGTAAAACAGTAGAGTGTTTTATATCTAAACACTTGGATTTGCAGTGCAAAAAGGGTACCATGTAGCATATTCAGTAAACGATATCTCGATCAGTCGCGAAGGTCAAGCAGCATGGTAAGTGGTTTGTGGCTTGGAGAAACGGCACTCGCGCTTCGATTTTTTTTTCAATATAATTTTTATAATTCATAACCTAAAACACGCTACCAACGCTTACTAATTAAACACAATAAACACCGCTAAATGTTTAAAATTCGTCTGCAACGGTTTAAACGCTTTGTGTTTAGAAACTAAACACTTGAGTTTACAGTGCCACGCCCATTCTCTTTGCATTACTAATACCCATTACAAAGGTACTTCTTTGGTATTTAAAAAACACTATACAGGATGTTTCAGACTTAAATGGTGAAATGGTTAACTTTTCCAGATAAGAGTTTTAACGGGAAGAGTTAGAATAATATAAAAACTAAAAAAAACTACCATTTTATGTGAACTTAATTCCAGGTCTGTAATAAACAAATAATCCACCAAAAGGTTGAACAATTTATATTAACATCAGCACTAGTTGGAGAAAGTAGTAAAATAGTAAATTATAGTACTTTTTCCCAACCCCGCATTTTCTTGAGCAACAGTTCTTTATCTGGAACTTTTCCACTTTGAAATTCACTCGACAGATGTCCGTTTTACATAATTTTAAATACATATGTATAGTGCGTAGTATTTGGAAAAAAAAATTATAATTTTATAATGTTATTCAAAATTTTTTTTGATAATTATAGATAATACGCCTAGGCCTGGATATATAATACTGTAACAAAATTCAAATTAAGAGTTTAAGTAGTTTGTTTTATAAAAGGTGTAACAAAATGTAAACAATTGTCGCCTGGTATAAGGACTAGCTTCGCTTGTCCTAATTATTATTGTGATTGACATTGTTGAATTTTTTTCGGTGCGGGGTAAAGTTTTGATTGTTTTGTGAGCTTTTTTGTTGCTTGTTAAAATTTTGATTAAGGACTTTGTTTCGGTTGGATGAATGGTTTGACGTGTTACTACGCTCATTAGTAAACGGTCTCTTATTAAAATTGGTCAGAATATTAACACTGCTGAGGTTGTGGCCTCTACCTTTAGGTCTACTTATTTGGGTAGTATTGTTTGTTTTCATGAAAGGGTTTTAAAAATGCGTACCCACACTCGTACCAGATATTCAAGTTTTTTTTCTAAATTATAAAGATTTCTGCAGTGCACTCTAGACCGCCTAGGTTCTGCGAGTTTATTTTTAAATATAATCAAATCAGGGCTGAAATTTTGTTCGTTTCTATTAATTTATGAGTATTTTTCTTATCTGTTGATATTTGCTTTTTCTTGACATTTAGTTTTCTTAGAATCGCTTTCATCTACGGCATTTGTTTTAAATTTAACCACTCTTAATTCATCGAAGAGTTCTTCAATTGTCAGCCTATCACTGAAATTCCGTATAAGCGTATCTTTTATATCGCTCCAGGAGGACACATGTACGTTTTTCTCCATCACTTCTCTTGCCCTACCTTTGAGCTTGGATTTTGTATGATCCGAAAAATGCTCTGGGCGAATTCATGATATTTTAGGAGGATATCGCGTATTTTACCTTTACACTCGAGAATCGAATTTTATATTACTTTTTCCCGGGCGGGAGCCTTTCGTGGACCATGGAAGGCGACGAAATTAGTATATGTAGGTCTCTTTCATAAGATTTCTTTTCTCTTGAAAACAAACTGGGTAGCAACGAATAAAATAAAAACATCTCCTTCTTCTCAAACGCCTTATTCATATATATTGACAAGTAGTTTATTTAACATTTAAAAATGTTTTTTTACGATATTAGCTTATAATTCTCCCTAAAATTACTTACTCGTTTATCTACTTAATTCGGGCCCATCTAACATTGTACTTCCTATGCATGCAATTTGAATAAATAGTTTAAGTATAAATGTGGATTATAAATTAATAGGTATGTAGGTAATAAATCAAATAAATAAATACGTGATACGAACTAAAATATATAAAATATAAGTTATAATAAAAAGTTTTCCTTTGTTTTTATTTATTAATAATTAAAATTTTTTTTTCTTATCTGGAAGTCCCGCGTTGATTAAAGTGCGCCTTGTCTGTATGCGGCAACGATTTACATATATATGTATGTGATCCTCTTCCAGCAGGTTATACAATTTATTATTATTCCAAATTTTCCTTTCTCGAACTGGTGGGTAGTAGGTAATTGCCTTCCTCACGAGTTTAGATATATTTCTTCGTGGCGTATGTTTTGGCTACTTGGAGCACTGTTTAATTAGTTTTTTTTGAGTTTACTATTCTTAATTTTTAAGCTTTTTACATTAAATTAAATACTACAAACTTTTTACATTAATTTTAAACGCAAACTATCCACTTTTAAATTTCACATTGCTTTTTTTTGGTCTCTACCCTTTGCATGCCGGCACGAGAAGCAGGAAGTGTTCTTGCCTTTTCCACCCACGCGGCTGTTTTCGAAGAAGAAAGAAATTTCGGATCTCCGCTCTGTTCTAGTCTTACAGGTTTTTAATTGATTAGGTATTTTAATTAGGTCAAATTAAATTAAATTTTGCAATATTTATGTCTGATTTGTTAGTGTTAAATTTTGTAATATTTATACTATGTGTATTTTGAAATAATTTTGAATTTTTGTTATGATTTTATTTGGGACTTATAGTCCAGGGAATGTACGAAAAAACACATAATCCATGCTATCGAGATGCAAAATATTTGGTAGGGTAGTAGAAAAAATTCTAAGAAAGATAGCGTTTTTTGCATATTTCCAGCTGGTGCAGAACATAACCTAAAAAAATCGGAAACAGTCGAAAAAAGGGTTTTTGCATTTATAAAAAAAACAAAGCAATATACAAAAAAAAGTTAAAATAGAAAGTTGTAGAGAATAAAAATACCTATCGAATGAAACTTGTTGGATACAATTTCGTTAGTCATAGCCCGGGGAAATCGCGAAATTGCATCGAAAATCGTCCTTTTTTGTTTTCGCTGTGAACGATTCAATTTTTATTATAATTATTTGTAATTAACACATACTGTTACCTCTGCCAAGTAGAAAACAAGTATTTTTGAAAAATTTAAAAAAATTTAAAATTGGGCCTTTTAGAGCGAATTTTCGGAAAAAAGGTCTTTTTTTAAATCGGTCATTGCCCAGGATTGGGATGGCCTAGAGACACAATCCGGGGCTTAAATTCTCCATAAGGGGGCATCCATAAATTACGTGAGGTGATTTTGGCGATTTTTCGAACCCCCCCCCCCCCCTTGGTGAGATGTCGTGAGATTTGGCTTGACCCCTCCCCCCTCAATCTCACGTGAGATTTTTAAAATTTTAAAAAATTTGTAGGATTTACACTATTATGCGTATTTTTAGTGTAAATACCTTAATCTGTGCTTGATTGCGTTGGATTTATTTAAAAAAAACATAATTTGTGTTGAAGAACAGTACCACAAAATCATAACAGCACCAATTCGGCATACACCCGCAGGTGATTCTGCCTATCCTTTGGAAACCAACCTCATGCTGCCTTACAGAAATAATGATGAAATTTAGAATTTTACAATATATTGACATACGAAGGTTGACTTTGGCATCCACTGATTCGTTTTTAGAGAGTAACGACTTGACTCTTTGAATAGTAATGGTAGAGCCATTTATGACTCTGGAGATATACAAACTTCGGAGCATTCTTCTATAGATGTCATCAATATTGTTGAAACTGTTTTTCACTCCATTCTACGTTCAAAATTTAGTTCATCTTAATTTTTCTTTATAGTTATTTGTCGTTTAATCAATCAAATTTTTTTTGTTCGCCTCAGAATTTTTTGTTCAATTAATTGATTCGTATTACATACGTTATTGTTGAATAAAACTTTATTAAAAGAGTTTTCAAGCTCGAGCCGAGCTCGAGCCAACGAGCCAAGCTCGAGCTTCCGAGCTGGCTCGGGCCCGGCTCGTACTCGGCTCGAGCTCGTGTCAGCTCGACTCGGCCCGGCTCGAACGGAGCTCGCACATGCCTACTATATCGCTTTATTCGGCTTAATTTACCTGTACTATTAATTTAACCCAGTTTTCTCGCGATTTTACACTGTTTTTTGCGGAAAAAAAATTACGTGATATTTGCCGAGATCCTTCCCCTCCCCCACGTGAGATTTGGTGAGATTCCGCTCGACCCCCTTCCCCCCCCCCCTAAACACCTCACGTAATTTATGGACGCCCCTAAAGGATTGTACTATCATGTATCGTAAGAAAAATTTTGTTCTATCTCTTTATAACCTCAAATAAAATGAATTTTGAATTTGGAATGACGCCACACAGCTAATAGTATTCTACTTGTCATACCCTTTCATTTGATACCCATGTCGAGTGGGTTGAAAAGAAAAAGGAAGTCCGCCATTTTGAATTTTGACTGACGCCACATAGCTAATTGTATTCTACTTGTCATAACCTTTCATTTGATACCCATATCGAGTGGGTTGTAAAGAAAAAGGTAGTCCGCCATGTTGTGTTGGCCGCCATTTTGAATTTTGAATGGCGCCACATAGCTAATTGTATTCTACTTGTTATAACCTTTTATTTGATACCCATGTCGTGGGTCGGGGAGCACAGTTGCAAAATTCGGCCGCCATCTTGATTTTTTTTACAAAATGGTCAAATTGCATTACCACGCGAACTATGAATGTGTGCAAAATTTGAAGTTGATCGGCTACATGAAAGTGGGTCCAAATCAATTTGCAAGATTTATTAATAATCTAAAATAAAAACCAAAAAAACCTGATATTTTTATGACCTATTTTTATGGAAAAACCCTAGCATTAAGTGGTTAAGCTTGAATGATCATTCGAAAGAATGAAGTGAAACCTGCTTCATTTATGAAAAATGAAACTCGAAGTGGGGAAATTTGCATTAACTTTCCATTATATTTCCATTACTCTCATAAAATTTAAAAAAAATCGATCTGTCAAAAAAAACTCAAAAAATTACAAATAGAATCGGATTGTTTTTTGTATGCAAATCGTTTTAATGTTGTAGATTTTCGTTTTAATAAAAAAAAGTTTTATTTCAAGATTCATAAAAACGCTTTTGAATCCATTGTGCAAATAATTTTGACATTTTAATAAATGAAAGGAAAATGAAGTACCGTGTATGGTGTATCACCTCGAATTCGAATGTTCATTCAAGGCCAATGAAACTTGAATGAGGCCAATGAATGATCATTCGCTGAAGCCCGTGTATCAAGGGTATAAAGCTCAAAATTACTGCTCAGGTTTAGCTGAGCGAAAGCTTAAATCGGCACTGTGAAACCGGGCATTAAACTTAAATAACTCCTATTCCGATTGTCGTAGAGCAACATAGTTATTCCCCGGCTTCACCGGGCTCAGTTCAATAATATTCAGTTCAATGCAATCCACATAAGTGGCTTCACCGGCTAAAGTTCAGTTCAGTGCTGGAAATTGTTGTTGCTTTTTCGCCAGAAGTCAGAAATGCAAAACCTCACTGGAATGGCATTCCACTATTCAAGTTGATTGCTCTCTTTTGAGCGAGCCTTTAAATTTTACTTAACTGCCTGTTCCCAATCAGGCCGACAACGATAATTTCCTCCTAACGCACCGTGAGAGCATTCCCAGTGATACCGACCCGCCACCGTAAATTATCATTGACAGAAGTCATTTTCTATACAAGAAAATTGTGTATTAATTTTTATTATTTAAATAAAAATTAGAGTGTTGAATAAATTTTTAAAATGAGCTGTCGCCGTAAAATAACAATAATTCAACACAAAAAATTAAAATAATACAAAATACAAAAATTGAGCGCAAAAATGAGAGAGCTTTTGCTCATGGATGGGTTATACCACTGATATGTAATAATGGACTGCTCATCTCACATTATGTCCATACAAACTCATGGCACCACAAAGTATAGTCCTCTCGCTCATCCATAAGCCCCTTTTGTCACTGAACTCAAATTTTGTTCAATTTCGTGTTAAGAGTTCAGTACATTCACTGGCAGAAATAAAATCAGTTCATGCCAAAATTGATAAAAATAAAATTTGATATTCAAAAACTGCACACTTTTCGATTTTATTAAATATTTTTACTCTTCTCTTTCAATAAACTACAAAATACGATAACTTTTTTATCGTTGCAGTAAAAGAAGAAAGGTAAATAAAATTCTGGAATTATTTTAAGCGAAATTTAAAATAAAGCCGCCACAACGGTTGCACGGTATTAAAGTTGCCATAATTGATTTCAGTTTTTTCCTTTCAACTAATGTCAGAATATTTACAAAAATATATGGGTATAGTGATTTTTTTTATTTCTTTCTCTTTCCCCCATAAGCCCCGGAATATGTTGAAACAGGAGTAGAGAGCTTCGCAAGTTTTAACATAAAGATTTGTAATTGATGAAAAAAATCATTTTAAAAGGGAAATAACATCAAAATTGCATTTGTTATTTTTTTTAAACAAAAATTCATTTTGTTTCCATCTTCCAAAGACGAAGATAAGAAATTTTAATTTACAAAAGTAACTGACGTGTTTACTTGTCATTGAAAAAAGGTTTGCCACCTATGGAACGAATTGGTGCCATGAAAATCGATTTTATGGTGTAGGTTATACCCACAGCATTAAAATTAAATCTAATTCACCGCTAAGGACAGAAAACAACAATTTACATGGAAACTATCGGTGACGACCTCATTGGGAACAGGCAGTACATTCGAGTTCGAATTGTGGTCTGTTTTTTTCTCATTTAATATGTAGGAATTGTATGCGAACTGAGGTTATTTTAAAGTTCAGTTTACCAATTTACTCGAACTTGCGCAGTTCGGCCGGTGAAGCCGGTCTATTAGCCTTGTTTTTTAAGTAATTGTTTATTCTTCAAAGAGCAGAAACTTGAATGGCCCCATTTAGAAGAAATGTAGGTTTAAATTCGATAATGGTCAAAAATTTCTGCCACTAATATTTAACGGGTATTTTGCCCTAAAAGCACCTACGTACGCAGCGGCAGATTTTTTTTCAATTTTACCCCTTTTTTTACACCCAACGCCCTAACTCGAGATGGGTCCACTTCCCGCAAAAATGTCTAGTATAAAAAATGCTTGAAATTACTTGAAAAGCTTATATACCAAACAGCAGAAGGTTGGGACGACGACACGGTTTTTTCAAGTGCCAGCTCCCCTACTACTGGTTTTCAAAAAGGAAGGAAGCATTTTTGGCATTGGAGTCTTCATATACAGTCAAAAAATTTGTCGCGTATTCAGTTATTCTAAGCAGTAGGGGATATTTTAAATAAAAAGGGACAACGCTAAAGGAGAATGGGCAACTTTGTATGGAATCCGTCCCCAGGCTGTAACAAGTTGTGATATATATCATTTGAAAGGTTATAACAATGGCTTTATTTTATTATATGATACCAACAATGACACTTGTGCAGGGGAGGAGCTATGATTAACAAAAATGTTTTATTTTCAAATAAAACGTAATATTTATTTGGCTTTATTTTATCAACCAAATTCATATAAACGGTAGTGTTAGCAGTTACATGTGTGGTCCTCGCAATGTTTTATTATAAACAATGCAGTATAAAGGTCTGTTATGTGTAAGGCTAGGTGAAAAATAAATTACTTTGTCTATTAGTAATGTGAAATGAAGTACAAAAATATAGATTCTGCAAATCCTGGTCTTGCTTCTAAATCTTCTTTTACAAGCCGGTGGCGTGTCCACTGGCGTGCTAAAGAACGGCCACAAATGGTTTATATTATGCTCCATTTTAAAACTAATCCTAACCGAAAAGTCCAGTACGTTTAACGTTCCGAGTTCAAATAAAAATTTAAATTCAAAAGTGCAAAAGATGAACGTATCGCAAACCTATTGCGTAGGAGTGCGGCGCGGCGGCAGGTCAGGGGGGGGCCATAGAGTACATTACGAAGGACCGATCGCCGTACACACGTACGTAAATAAAAGGTAAATTGAGTAAAAATTAGATTTGTTTGAAGATAAAATATAATATTCATAGCTCTTCCCCTGCATAAGTATCATTGTTGGTGTCATATAATAAAATAAAGCTATTGTTATAACCTTTCAAATGATATATATCACAACTTGTTACAGCACTGGGGACAAAACGCCCATTCTCCTTTCGATGCAATGATGTTATATGAGAATTACCGTCATTAAACGTGTTATTATTGTTCACAGAGAAAGAGAAATTATTATTAATCAGTTGTATTCTAATTGCCACAGAAGCAAGAATAAAATTCAGTTGCAGTGTAAGTTTTTTTTTAAATATCTTCTCTAAATTGTATAAAAGTCGCTGTTTTCGTCCGTCTGTTTCCCCGCTTACTTCTTCTAAACAACGCCACGAATTTTGATAAGGTTTTCACTCTAATTTAGAGAATTTCTTCCGGAAGGTTTATATGTATGTATAATACAATTCGAAATTTATCCCCTAAGGGGGTGAAATAGGGTTGAATAGGTTGTATGGGGAATTTTTTTTCTTTAGTCACTTCAAACTTAGTATAAACTTAGTATAAACTTCAAACTTAGTATAAATACTCGCCACCTTAAATAATGAAACACGTATTTCAGGATTTTTAGAAATTCAACCCCTAAGGGGCTGAAGCAGGGTGGACAAAACATTTCCGTTACTGACTGGCAGACAATGCACAGTCCAAACCGCTGGACCTAAAGGGTTGACATTTTGGCAGGCGATTCCTATAATAACGTGGACATCCATTAAGAAGCGATTTTTCGAAATTCATACCCTAAGGGGATGAAGTGGGGTTGAATAGTTTGTATGGGGCATTTTTTTTCTTTAGTCAGATTTTCTTTAAACTCAGTAAAAATACTCCACACCATAAATAATGAAACACGTCTTTCAGGATTTTTTGAAAGTCAACCCCTAAGGGGGTGAAACAGAGTGGAAAAATTTGTATGGGAAGTTATTGATATTTCATCAGATTTTCTTCGAACTTGGTATAAATGCTATACAGCATAAATAATGAAACACATGTTTCAGCATTTCTCGAAATTCAACCCCTAAGGGTGTGAAATGGGCGTTCATGTGCAACTCGAAATGGTAAAGCACCGCGCCACAACGTCATTGACTTCATTTACAATTCGTTTTTATTGCTTGAACCTAAATGGACGAACAAACTTAACGAAGGTTTGTTAAATCCTAAAATGTCATTTCTTTTGATGATATATTACGTGTCAAATACGCAAATTTGCTTACCATATTTAATTAAATAAAATACAATATATTAAACGTTTTTGTGAGATGATAACAGCTGAATTTGTTGTTGTTTTGTATTTTTAGTAACTACCGTGCAGGAACTGATAAATCACATTTATCCAGGCATTTCTCAAATACAGTATAAGCCTATAGAATGGTTTTGTGACTCCAAGAAACGATCAAACTGCGTTCATTAATGACATGTTGCTAAATTCCTTTGATGAGGAAGAAAAGTCCATAAGTCGATAGACACTGTCTGTAACTTAGATGAAGCCGTTAACTATCCGGCAGAATTTTTAAATTCACTTAAACCACCCGGTCTTCCATATCCTAAGCTTACTCTGCGGAAGGCCACACCTGTAATGCTCCTTCGGAGTTTAAAACCACCGAAAATGGCACTAGACTACAAGTCAAAGCCCTGCATAAAAATTTAAGCGAAGTCATTGGGTGGAGTGAATAAAAACTAAGTGTACACTTAAAGGGAACACTCCTGAGTGGAGTGATTCGTTAAAAGTGAACACTCGATTTAGTGTGAATAAAAATTCTCTCATTCAAATACTATTCACTCACGGGAAATTTTAGTTCACTCATGGGAAATTTTGGGATTAAAGGGAAACGTCATTTGTGTGAAATTAGTAGGCTAGTAAACCTGGATGTATTTAGGAGTTTTACTTTGGGAAAATTTATTTAAGGCTAAATGAGGTTCTGTGGGAAAAATTTACCTTTGCGGGATTTAGTTTGGGCAAAAGGTGGTTTTGTTGCGAGGTCAAGCATTTATCTAATGCTGAGTAGATTAAGATCTTTAAACGGATTGAAAATTGAAAATATAAAACCGGATCGCATGAGAAACTTACCTGCTGCTTTTTAAAATGGATTAATTTAAAAATTTAGTTTGTAATTGAATCACCAAATTCGAAAAGGACTCATGTCGGTTTTTTAAAATTTTTCAGGAGACAAAAAAACCACTTTTTTGCAACACTGTAACGAATTTAAGAGCGCAAATTTTTTTATAAGTGCTAACTATTGCACTGCGTATTACCATACTAAAATGTTTTCTTTTAAATATACGAGTGCCGAAAAAACAGTTGTTACAGTTTTCCGATATGAGCCCTTTTCGAAATTAATTAACGAACTCAAGTGGTTTTATTAATAAAATAGCACAATTGACGAATATTCATCATGAAACTGTTCGTTTAATTGTTAAAAAAAAAGAACAGTAAACAAATTTGCTAAGAACATTTTTATAAAAAATTAAACAGTAAGTTTATCAAACATCTTCGATGTCTTCCTGAGGTTCCAAGTTTGCAGTTGGCCAATCCAAAATGTTAGAGTAAAAGTTCTCACAGAAATGATGAATTTTATCTTATCAGACGATCTGCGACTGCGCAATATACTAAACAGAAACACTAAAAAGAAATGTGAGCGGTGATTGGCCAGTATTCGTAAGCTATGTGTCTACTATTGGTTTCGAAAAGGTCTCATCTCTAGGAGATTAGTCCTTTTCAAAAATTACTTTTGAAGGCCATGTGTTTTTTTCCACTTTGGAGAATAGATATGAGTCCTTTTTTCTCATGGAACATAAGTCTATATGTTAATATAAAAAATCAGTAAAAAAGTGAATTTTGGAAAAAAACCGATATGAGCCCTTTTCGAATTTGGTGATTCAATTATAGTTGTGACTAAAAAGTAAAAAATATTTTTTTTCTTTGGCAGTGATAGGTATACACAAGAAAAGTTTCATCGCAAAATAAGAAATTATAGAACTCAGGCTTATCTTAAAGTTTAATATGTATTAACAATTTTAAAATTATATTCTCGTTTGACTTTAAATGTTTGATCTCTTATCAATGAATTGTGTAAATTTACAGCTTTTCAAATGCATTAATAAAAGTCTGGACATTACAATTGTCTAACTGCAACTCATGCCCAAACTTTTAATAATGCACTTGAAATGCTGTAAATTTACACAATTCATTGATAAGAGTTCAAACATTTAAAGTCAAACGAGAATATAATTTTAAAATTGTTAATACACATTAAACTTCTTATTTTGCCATGAAACTTTTCGTGTGTATACCTATCACTGCCAAAGAAAAAATAATTTTTTACTTTGTAGTGCATTTCATTTATAAAAGTTATTTATTTTAAAAGTTTTTTTAATTTATTTTATTAAAATGAATGAAAAAGGTCCTCGCAACCAGCGTCAAATTTTACAAGTGTTCACTCACAGGCAAACGTTAAAACTTTGTTTTATTCACATCAAAATGAAGTGTTCACTCTAGATGGAGAAATGACAGAGTGAAGTACTTAACGAAACCTAACGAAGGTTATTTTTATTCACGCCAAAATAAGTGTTCACTCAAAAAAATGGAGTGAACACTTGCACTCAGTTTTTATTCACACCACCCAATTTTGATGTGAATAAAACAAAGTTTTACGTTTGCCTGTGAGTGAACACTTGTAAAATTTGAGGCTGGTTGCGAGAACCTTTTTCATTCATTTTAATAAAATACATTAAAAAAACTTTTAAACTAAATAACTTTTATAAATGAAATGCACTAAAAAGTAAAAAATTATTTTTTCTTTGGCAGTGATAGGTATACACACGAAAAGTTTCATTGCAAAATAAGAAATGCTAGAACTCAGGCTTATCTTAAAGTATAATAAGGGTATTCATTTCACTTCGTAAATTCTTCGTACTTGTCGTAGTTGTCGTACTTCGTAGTTTTTCGTAGTTTTTCGTAGTTAATTTCCATATATTTTTTAACTACGACATCCTGTGTGAAGTACGAAGCTGAAAAGTTTCTAAAATGGGTTTGTAATTTTAAATTATCGTAGTTGCTGTTGACAATTGTCAGCTGTTTTGAATTATTTAATTTAATTTAATAGCTGTCAATTAAAAAGATGGCTAGCGAGACCAAGAATTTAAAAAAGTACAGCTTTATCGATTAATGCTTCCAATCATTTTTGTTTTTCATTTTTTCTGGGCATTTTATCAAAAAACAACCCCTTCAAATTATAGCTACTCGAAAATGACACTTGCAATAATACGAAAAATTAAAACTGAACTACGAAAAATATTCAATGTAGTCGTTCATGTCAATCGAACTACGAAACTACGAAACTACAAAACTACAAACAATTGAAAAGTGAAATGAATACCCTTAATGTATATTAACAATTTTAAAATTATATTCTCGTTTGACTTTAAATGTTTGAACTCTTATCAATGAATTGTGTAAATTTACAGCATTTCAAGTGCATTAATAAAAGTTTGGGCATGAGTTGCAGTAAGACAATTGTGATTATAGTTATGGATACCTTAGCTGAGTTATTTTTTACTTTTTACTCACAACTATAAATAACTAAGAAATTTTTAAATTGCTGCATTTTAAAAAGCAGCAGGTTAGTTTCTCATTTCCTCAAGAGCACCAGTATTGCATGGTTTTTAGCCTGTTAATTGTACTGGTTTTTTATTTTCAATCCGTTTAGTTCAAAGATCTTAATCTACTCAGCATTACATAAATGCTTGACCTCGCAACAAAACCACCTTTTGGCCAAATTAAAACCCCCAAAAGGCAAATTTTTTCCCACAGAACCACCTTTTGCCATAGCTAAATCCCCAAAGCGGATCCGGCAGAAAAACCACCTTTTGCCCAAACTAAATCCCGCTAAGGTAAATTTTTCCCATAGAACCTCATTGAGCTCTAAATAAATTTTCCCAAAGTAAAACTCCTTATAAATCCATCCACGTTTCTAGCCTACTAATTTCACAAAAATGACATTTCCCTTTAATCCAAAAATTTCCCATGAGTGAACTAAAATTTCCCATGAGTGAATAGTATTTGAATGAGAGAATTTTTATTCACACCAAATCGAGTGTTCACTTTTAACGAATCACTCCACTCAGGAGTGTTCCCTTTAAGTGTACACTTAGCTTTTATTCACTCCACCCAATGACCTTACTGTAATTTCCTCTCAAAGTATGCTTCGCCATGACGATAATATGTCTCAAGGCCAAACCGTAAAATACCTTGCCTTAGATATAAGAGAATAGTATATTCTGTAACAAGGTTGAAATGATGCATATTCCGCACAAGTGGAAGTTTGGCGGTTCACGAGTGCGGAATATGCCATTCCAAACGTGTTGCAGACTATACTTTTTCTACGCCTCTAATTAGTTTTTATTAGTTTTTTGTAAAGAAAAACGTACCTTATGTAAAGCTAATGTCAAAAATATAATGTATAAGGCACAGCAAGATATTTTAACGATAAAAAACATATTAGTAGGGAGTGTTCATTAGTAGGTATTCCGCCACTTGGGCGTGAGAACTTTTTTATGACCTTGGGAACTAGGTCACAGCAAGGTCATTGCCCTTGGGAACTAGGTCAATGTCAACCACCTGTCATCAATCAATCACGGCCCTGGGATGTAGGTCAAGGTGGTTGACCTTGAGACGCTTGGACGAGTCGTTCAGGGCCGGTGGCTTGGCTCAGCGGGGGTCGGCGGGTTCGGCGGCGGACTCGGCGGGTCTGCGGCGGGGTCCTCGGCGGGGGACTCGGCAGGGCTCTGGCCTTTGCGGCTAGCACTCCTTGCTCCTGCCTCCCCCCACCCGCCCTTGTGAGAATTGAACCGGTTATGACACCCAGGCTAATGACCTTGCAGGCGGCCACTTCCGTCCGTTCTTGGCGAGTATTGCATGGTTGTTGTTATAACCTGAACTTATGAAACAGAGTGAATGAATGAAAAATAATTTGTTACTTGCTGACTACTACACGGCGGTAGCTATTGATATTGATCTTACACTCTGTACTAGTCATTGCCTATAAAAATCACAAACATGGTCGGGAATCGAACTCGCGCCAGCGAATCGCGAAATGAAAAACCAACGCCTTAGCCAACTTAACCAAGACGGCAGTTGAATGAAGTTGGGTTATTTGTGTACATATATGCAGTTGCGGAATTTTATTTTTAGATCTTGCGAGGTTTACCTGTGCGACCCGACGAAAATACTGTGCACATGATCGTGATGGCAGTTGCAAGAGCCTACGAAATGAGAAAGAAAGAAAAAACAAAACAAAAACAAAAAAACTGCAGCAGCAGCCCGTGTGGATCTTGAACAAGAAAACCAGGTAAATTCCCAGCGAAGCAAATTTTTCACGTGGATTGCTGCCGAGGAGCCTCAAACATATGAATAACACAGTTACGCGAGGTGTCTCTGGCCCCGCAGGCAGACACTGTGGACGATGAAAGCAAAAATTGATCTTGAGCACTACATATGAAAGGAAATAAGAGACACAGCAAGGCAAGGCCAATGATTTATGAAGGCCACGATTTTACAAACAATATTATCCCAGCACTAAGGCTGCTTGCCTTACACTTTGCTGTTGTGGGAACGGTTCTGATCGAGCAGAATCTTTGCAAAAAAACTCAAGCGAAGACTTGAAGCGCAGAATGTATGTTTTATAGGAGCCATGGCTTTCAATGGAGGTGTAAAAGTTTTCAATATAAAATAAGTACATAGTTTGTTTACTGACTTGAATGAAAAGCTTTTGCAAAAGTTATGCACTTTAGCAAAATTTTCTGCAAGTAAAAAACCTGCTAGCACAATCAATATGCTTAGTTGCTGTTTTTGTTTTTCTTTACACCAGGTTTCGCGGTCTTTTTGCAGTTGCGAGCAAGATCACTGACAAAATCAATTTGCTTGGCTGCTTCCTCTGAGAGTATTTTTTATTTGTGTTTTCTTATACCAGATTTCGTGGGCTCTTTGCAACTGCAGTAATTGTGCTTCTAGCTTTTCTTCAAGTCGGTATTCCTGTTACTTGGCTTTTAGATTCACTTGATACTACTACTGATGAACAAGCCACCTACTTGTGCACACAAAAAGTGAAAAATAATTCTCGTGACGTCAGTGTTATTGCATAGTTGCAACAAATTAGAAATCTGAAAAAAACTAATCTTACGATAAAATAAAAATTTACGAGGCGAATTAATTTTTAACATTTTTTAAAACAATCTTAAAATTATTAGTTTCGAATTATTATTAAATGAAATTTATTTTCATATAAAATACAAAATTCATTCTTTGAACCATTTGGCAGCAGCGAAAAAAATATAATTTTGTGTGTGTGAATAAAAAAATCCAATAATAGTTTAATCTTTACGCCCGATACACACCTTAATTTGTTTTTATTTTATTAAAAATACAAAACAATTTTAGTTTTAAATACTAATGTATTCTAAAGAACGAGCACAAGAATTATACATTTGTATAATAAAATTATGCTATTGTTATTGTTGTTTTTTATGTTTTGTGAACAATTTTTAATGCTTCTGCATTTTTGTAGCTAATTTTCTCAACAACTATTTTTGGACATATCTTTTCTACAGATATTTTTTAAAAGCCATCATGAGACAATTATATCTAATTATATTGATAATGTTTTTTATTTCATTAACTGAGTAAAGACAGACAAAAATTGCTGGGCAGAATCAGTTGTTTGCTGCCTAATCAGTTTTTGTTGTAAAATTCTTGTTGCGATTATGAACTGTGTCTTTCTTTAAGTCTGTGTTCCTGTTACTTACTTTGCTTTTACAGCCACTTTGTTTTCATTCTAACTTTGTTTTTAAAAACTTTCACTGTCACCAAAGATTTATTTAAATAAACTATTGTCGTTCTTGGTGCACCAGTGTTGACGGTAAATATGATCCTAAACTCTGAAGAAAACGACCACATACCGTACTATAGAAAGAAAGGATGGATATTAATTATTAACAACAGTTAATAATATTATTTGAAAACAAAAAAAATTTATGATACAACAAACAAAAACTTTAAAAACAAAACGTATGTACAAAGCGGATCTAAAAGTAAAGTACAAGGAACACAGAATTGAAGAAAAGCCAAAAGTTTTAAATAAAACAATTTATATATATTTTTTATTTATTTATTTCTTTCAAAATTAATCGAATCAAAAATAAGATTAGTAATACAATGCATAGGTATTTCGTAAAAAAAGACGCGAATAATTCAAATGTACATAGGAAGTCCTACTTGGAATAAAAAAATCTTCGTATGTTAGGGTTAAAACATTTTTTTCCTTGCATTATTTCGCATACTTGTGGTAGTATTCCTTTAGACAATCGGTAGCGTTGTTGTTATGGAACATGACAATGTTGAAAAATTTCAATATCTCAAATAATTTGTATAGTTCCGTCTGCTTCAGTATGATATCTCTGGTCTCTTTCGTGATATCTCCATGTTGCTCAAATTAAACTTGTACTCTAAATACTAACACTTTATGTTCAGAATTTTATAGCTCTAATCTCAGGTCTGCATGATTGGTTACAAAAATTCCAGTCACCCTGTGCAAAATCCTTTAAAAATAAATTAATTATTTTCTTGTCATTTAAATCTACGTCACTCGAGGAAAACTGATTTAAAAAAGTTTTCAGACCTCGCCCCCTACATCGGCAATATAGAAACACGCAGCAATAATGCCCACAAGTTGATGAATATTGTCCTTGCAATCGTTTTTTATTATTTAAAAAAGTGGTCGAATTATCAAATAAATTTTTTTCTAAAGTAAAGATTGGCTGGGTATCTTCCAAACGAGTTAAAGTACTCCGCAGGTCCTTGTTTTGGAAAATAAAATGCTACCCAATGATTCCCGGCTTTAGGTGCAGGATCCGTATTAGCTATTATGCATGCAGGTTTTTTTATTTTTAGCGGTAAATGGTTGCATGGAAAGACTCCTTTAAAAGACTTTTTTGTTATGCGATTATTCGTTAATGCATTTGCTAGCTCAATCGTGTTCATAGGGTCGCATAAGTTTGAATTTCCCTCATCATCATATCCATCTTGAATATTTAATTGATGGTGTTTGTAGCGATATTGAGGAAAGTTTTCAGTGTAATTATTCGTATCTTCAACCAACTTGTCTCGTTTTGTTGAGACTTCGTTAATTGATTCTAAATCCGAACTTTGCAAATTTTCATCATCTTCTCTTCTTCAGAAGTATACAATTTTGACTCATCATCTTCGTTTTTACAGGGGTATTGGCGAATTTCACCATAGTTTTCACTATATTTATTTACATCTTCAACCAACTTTGCTCGTTTTGTAATTGGCTCTGAATCTGAGCTCTGGTCTGTTCCAAGAATTGACTTTTTGTTACTATATGTTTCCGCTTGACTCTCTTCATATTTATCCATCTGCACTTGCTTAGAGAAAATATTACTAGATCTGTTCTCGCTGTTAGCATGTTCGGAAACTGTTTTCGGTGTTTGAATTTGTAAATGTTCCCGACCTCTTCTTAATTTCAACATTTTATTTCTAATGATTTCTGTGGGGCTATGTCTATTATCATCCTCATACTCCATAGCATTATAGATATCTTCATATTCTCTGTTTCTGAGTGTGTGCGTTGATAGTTTATTATGTCTAACAAGACTCTCTCGACGAGTGAATGTCCTGTTACATTCCAAGCACTCAAACATAGTGATTGTAAGTTCTACATTATATCGAGCGTGGTAAGTATTTATATTCTGGTGTCGGTGCGCCGGTGTTGGTGTGACGCCAGAGTTGGTGCATCGGCGTTGGTGCGCCGGTGTTGGCGCAGCGTTGTTTGAAGATGTAAATAAATATAGTGAAAACTATGGTGAAATTCGCCAATACCCTTGTAAAAACGAAGATTATGAGTCAAAATTGTATACTTCTGAAGAAGAGAAGATGATGAAAATTTGCAAAGTTCAGATTTAGAATCAATTAACGAAGTCTCAACAACACACATTATTTTCGGCGGGTCGTACAGGTAAACCTCGCAAGATCTAAAAATAGAACTCTACAACTGAATATATGTACACAAATAACCCGACTTCATCACAGTGTCTGGCTGTGGAGCAGGGGGCACATGTGCAGACCGTAGTTATGTAATAAGCCATCGGCCCAGTCATTGTCACTAGCTGCACTTCCCACTCTCACTTTTTCTTCCGTCAAATTGCTGCTGCCGCAGTATTTTGTTTTTGTTTTGTTTTTTCTTTCTTTCTCATTTCGCAGGCTCTTGCAACTGCCATCACGATCATGTGCACATTATTTTCGTCGGATCGCACAGGTAAACCTCGCAAGATCTAAAAATAGAATTCCGCAACTGCATATATGCACACAAATAACGCAACTTCATTCAACTGCCGCCTTGGTCAAGTTGGCTAAGGCGTTGGTTTTTCATTTCGCGACTCGCTGGCGCGAGTTCGATTCCCGACCATGTTTGTGATTTTTATAGGCAATGACTAGTACAGAGTGTAAGATCAATATCAATAGCTACCGCCGTGTAGTAGTCAGCAAGTAACAAATTATTTTTCGTTCATTCACTCGGTTTCATAAGTTCAGGTTATAACAACAACCATACAATACTCGTCAAGAACGGACGGAAGTGGCCGCCTGCAAGGTCATTAGCCTGGGTGTCATAACCGGTTCAATTGTCACAAGGGGGGGGGGGCAGGAGCAAGGAGTCCTAGCCGCAAAGGCCAGAGCCCTGCCGAGTCCCCCGCACCCCACCGCAGACCCGCCGAGTCCGCCGCCGAACCCGCCGACCCCCGCTGAGCCAAGCCACCGGCCCTGAACGACTCGTCCAAGCGTCTCAAGGTCAACCACCTTGACCTACATCCCAGGGCCGTGATTGATTGATGACAGGTGGTTGACATTGACCTAGTTCCCAAGGGCAATGACCTTGCCGTTACCTAGTTCCCAAGGTCATAAAAAAGTTCTCACGCCCAAGTGGCGGAATACCTACTTTCATTTATAACAATTTTGTAATTTAATAATTTGTTAATAGATGACCGCCGCAAAATTTATTAAAAAAATGCTATTATTTTCTGCAATTTAATAATTGAATAGTTTATTTAAAGCAAAATTTTTCCAGCGGAACATCATTGATTGTTTATTATTGAAACAATCCTTTTCTTTCTTTAATTAATAAATCTTTTTTCTCTTTAATTAATAAATCATATTCTTGGATTACGACGAACAGATGTCGCCAATAGTAGTCATTCCATAACAAGTGATGGAATGAATATTCCACACGGGTGTGGAATGCTGCTAATTCCGTAACTAAAAGCAATATCAGAATGCCTGTATTCTAACAGAGGCGTAGAAAAAATTGTTTCTCCCACGGTCTTTCTTACCGCGGACTGTGCACACATAATCTTTTTTTATTGAAAGGCATTGCAATGCACGCGGGTTTTTTGCGTGTACCGTTATAAAATTAAGATGGAAGAGATTAATAATAGTTATTTGCGGGAGGAAAATAATGGTTTTTGGGGTTTTTCAATACACCTTATTTATTCGGATTCGTCCAGATTCCAGATTTAAATATTTTAAAAATGTACGAACTGTGAAGACGAAAATATAGTAAGGGTATTCATTTCACTTCGTAAATTCTTCGTACTTGTCGTACTTGCGTACTTCGTAGTTGTTCGTAGTTTTTCGTAGTTCATTTCCATATATTTTTTAACTACGATATCTTGTGTGAAGTACGAAGCTACAGAGTTTCTAAAAAGGGTTCGTAATATTAAATTGTCGTAGTTGATGTTGACAGTTGTCAGCTGTTTTGAAATATTTAATTAAATTTAAAAAATTTTTTGGAATCTCTGGGGCCCCTCGCTGAATTTTTGCACAGGGCCCCCAATTGTCTGGCCGCGGCACTGTTTGAATTAAGAAGATGGCTAGCGAAACCAATAATTTTGGTTTTTCACTTTTTATGGGCATTTTATGAAAAAACAACCACTTCAAAATATGACAACTCTAAACTGACACTTCCAATAATACGAAAAATGGAATAAATGAACTACGAAAAATATTCAATCTAGTTGTTCATGTCAATCGAACTACGAAGCTACGAAACTACAAAAATACAAAAAATTGAAAAGTGAAATGAATACCCTTAGTATATTGTCAGTGAAGGAAAAATATTAATACAAAGTATTCTTTACTAAATTTAATTTGAATTTCAAGCAACCGTCCAAAGATACATGCAACACTTGTGATTCTTTGCAAATAAAACTTATGTCTTCGGACACTGAGGAAATGAAGATGGCAAAATTCGAAAAGGATGCTCACTTACAAAAGGCTGAACACGCTCGTAGTCATGTGGTTGCAGATCGAATGGCAGCATCCGTAGAAATGTTTGTATTTTCTTTTGACTTAGAAAAAGCTTTACCCTTCCCAAAATTGACTACATCGGTAGTTTACTATAGGCTATGTGCACGATGCCTAGCGCCGCTAGCGAGTCGGAAAAAGAATCGAACTCCCTTTTTCTTATTGTTTTATACGGCGAACATTTTTAATAAACAAATATCCTTTATGCATTATAATATAAATAGGATATCATAAAAGGTACATGCAAATTATTTATTTTGAGTATTTTTTTAATTATGACCTATAAAACAAAAATAATTAATTCGTTTACATTGACAGCATAACCTCAAACTATGATTTTGTGTTGATTTTGATATATCCGCAACAACAATGCTTAGAGAGTCACGTTTCCCGGATTATTTTTGTTCCCGGGAAACGGGAAAAATAAGCTCATTTTTCCCGGGATTCCCGGGAACCCGGGAAAAATGAAACCTATTAGGAATAAGGAGTGAAATGGGAATTAGGAGGAACAATTACTGTTGAAAAATAAATCAAAAACTCATTTAAGAAAAGATACAAGTAAATTTAATTCAAAATATGATTGCTCCTGTCCGGTTCAGATGGATAAATTGTGCCAATATTGTCTTGCTTTAAAATTTCAAAAAGAAGCAACTGTGATGTGTTGCTGTTCCAATGGCAATGATGCAAGTGACACTATCCATCATTTCGTATATTACCCCTAAACATAAACCGGTTTTTTAGAAAAGGGGTCGCAGGGAAGTATATGTCATACATCATATATCTCCTCACTTTTGAGCCAGACAATTTGAAAACTATGAGAAATTCCCCTTCTCATTCACCCCAGCGGGAAAAGTGGAAGCCGCTTCCTCTGGAATCAAATTAGAAGTGCTTCCTGGTCGCCTTCAGAAGCATTTTGGAAGATTTCCCTGTGCATATGGCTACAAATAAGTCATTCTCAACTTTGTTGGTAAATTTTTTGTTTCCCTGGATCTCTGCTGGCAAAACTTACAACTTCAAAATAGCTTCCCAGGAAGCTAATTAGCAGAAAATGGAACAAACTGCTTCTTGCTAATGACATGCAATGGTAAAAAAGATATGAATAGGGATACGGAAGGGAAGCACTTCTAAGATACACAAGGATAGCTTCTTCATGCATCAGTGAATGCTTCTTTTTCCCGCGTACCTTTATTGTTAGAACGACAAAGGCATCACAATCGTTACACGAAAAAGAGGAACACAAATGAAGGCTTAGTGTAATACCCCAAATACCCGCATCATACACAAACCTTTTTGATGTGAGTGTCGAGTGATGGATAGTGTAATTTGCACCAATGGCTCCACCTGAGTCACTTGACGCTTACGTGGATAGGACATCTTCGTTGCCAAATATTTTTTACCACTTCTTTTATTTCGCTATGATGGGTGCAGCAAGGCGCACCGGGTTCCAGCTAGCTTTATATAGAAAACAAGGATTTTGATATAACAGTTACTTATTTTAAATTTAAAACCTTGAAATAGTTAGTGTTTTCAAGATTTTTCAAAGAAAATTTGCGATTTGAAACAATAAATTTTTTCCCGGGAAATTTAGTTTTTTTTTCCCGGGAAACTGGAAATACATTTTCTTTCAATTTCCCGGGAAATCCCGGGCGAGAATTCCCGGGAAGGACTCTCTAACAATGCTTACTGAAAAATTAAGTTCAGAATTTACGATGGTGCACGCCTCGAGCACTCGGATCGAAAGTATTTCTACCTCCACCCCGTGCACTGCACATAGCCTATAAGAGAAATGTATATTTTTATAATTTCGCGTACCATGATTTTGGTAAAAATATAGACCACATGTGCGTTTGGCCTGAAAGAAAAGGATCTCGCGGGTCCCAAGAAATCTTTTCATGTCTAATAAAATACATAAGAATGTGTGCTAAAAATTGTAAAAAAATAATAACGTATTCAGATTCATGTACTGAACAGAACAGAAATATAATAGTACATTATGTACCGAGGGCGGTAAGAAGGCCTTTATGGACGAGAGCGGAGAGTCCGTAAAGGCCTTCTTACCGCCCGAGGTGAGCACCGTCTTTTTTGTCACGAGTGCGCCATCAATTTTATCATTGAATAAGTCGACCACAGACTTGATGATGCATATTTTTCTGACAGTTTCTTAAAGTAAACCAACAAGCCACTTTCTGTCGTCGCCTTCACATTTCTTTCCACCTTCCAGTTTTGAAATTACTAGACTAGTGCCTTTTGTAGGAAGTTTTGTCTTCTTTAATTTTGTATACAGGGTGCTTGCACTAAGTGGCTAATCCGTTGGGGGTTATTCCTGGATGTATCTGGAGAAAAAAATTCTTCTAGAGAATGGGGCTATCGGCCCTATCCACTGAGAAACAGGGTGTTTAAGAAAAGACGTTCGGACAATTTTTTAATTTACTTAAACTTTAATGCCTCCTCAACTATTTATCGTACAGCAACATAATTAGGCTCATTGGTTAGAGAAATTTACACATTGTTCATTTTGATATCAATATCATAAACCTCAGTCACTCCGTTTAGAAAGTATGTTAGGTCAAAATTTTGTTTTTTTAATTAAAATTTCAACTAAAACCTCCTTTTTCTCCAAAAAATACGTAGTTAACCCATAATTTTTTCCCAAATTAGAAAACTTGGAGTATTTCCTATGAATAATGTCCTAACAATTTTTATGCTACGGCCTTTACCCGAGTAAAAATAAAATATGGCCTTACTACGGGCGAAAACCGACCGTGAGAGAAACATAGTCCGCAGCCATATGAAGGGTATCTGAAGGTTGGTGGCAGGACAGTACGGCCGTACACCACATATACACACACACACCGACGAGTACACGTTTCTATATAATGAGATTAAAAAAAATTATTTTAATATACATTTATATAGAGATATTTTACACACCCTAATGAAATTGGTTCCCCTGTAATTAATCAGACGCATACACAAACGGACAATCGTAATCTCCTCATTCTCGTTATATTCAAAGCCGACACCCGGCAAAACTATTTGTTAAATTGGTGTAATTTAACTATTCAAAAAAGAAATCATTTTGGGGTAAAGTGTGACTTCCGCTCCCCAACAAAACTCAAAACTCACCGCGTATTTATTGAGAAAACATCATGAAATCCGCTGCTCACATCGAAAATTTCAAAATTTTTATCAAACACACTGCAATTAAATGTTTTATTTTTATTCGATTGTTTTTTGCTTCTTCAAGCAGTTAAATAGCAAAATTTCCCTCTAAAATATACATTACATATACACGCACCACACACTTCACGTACAACAAACCGACGACGTCTGGCCAGCTTTTGTGCATCGATATCTTTACGTAGGATAACTCGAAAGGACCATTGTACATAACCATGGTACAATAATACAAGGTAAGCTCATAAGAGAAAAAAGCTTTTTGCGTGACGTCACTCAGATCTTTTCCAAGCAGATTTGTATGGAATTAAATAGGTTTTAAATTAAAAAACGCTTATATTAAGGAAAATATTTTTGCAATTTTTTATTTCTCTTTTTTTGTTGTTGATTTTTATTATTATTATTTAAATTTTTAATTCTGAAATATAATCTACATCTAAAAAACAAAGAGATTACATTATTTGGTAAATCTACATTTTGTGCTTTTCTTAAGAGATTTTTTATATAATTTCTTTTTATTCTAATTTTGTTTTTATTATAATTTTTAAAAATGTTTTCTAATTCAACAACTTTGTTGAAAAAACTTGCTGATGGTTTTATTAAACCGCCCTCTGACAACTCATCGACGAATGTATAAGTAATATCATTACTTATATCATGCTCTACATTTATATCTTTCTTGCATTTCTTTATAAGGTATCCTGCGAGATTTTCTAAAGCATCTAAATGCAATTCGTCTTCAACTTCATCGCATTGCAGATCTTCAAATATTTCACTGTCTGGTATTTCTTCATTTTCATTTTGATTGGGATATTGCTTAATTGGATGAATGACTGATTGTGTTATGAGATAGTCATTTTCATTACCCCAATCTAATTGTATCCCTACATCTTCATCACTCTCAACATTTGAGGAAGATAAAATATTTTCATTACCCCCTATATAATTTTTAAAATGAAAGGATAATAGAGTAAAAGTTGATAAGATATAAAATATAAAGAATATATGTATGTATACAATTGAAACTATAATAATTATAAATACATTTACATAAGCAAATCATGCATGCTAATAAAGTGTTAGTAAACAAAGGAACTTGTGTAGATTAGATTAGAAATTAAAGTTTTACCTAATAAATATGATCTCAGTCTGTACTTAAATTCTAATCCTGTGGGATGATCATTTAGACCCCCCTTGGCTCTTATAAAACTAAAAAAGTTTTCCACAACATCTTGGTTAAGACGGTTTGTCAAAATGAATTCAATACCACACTCCTCTTTCAAATATTTGTGTAATTGTTTTAGCGACTGATTGTTTATAAAAATTCCTTTTTGAAAAGGAAGAAGACATCTTTTATTTGGAGTCCTTAAATTGAAAATTAATTCATCAACTTCCTGTAAAATTTTATTTTGTTCTTCAATTCTTAAGCCATAAGCCATTTTTCTTGCTCTTGCATCTATAGCAGGAACTTTGGAATTAAAAAGGTCGAACCAGTCGTTTATTAGCTTGATGAAAGCAGCGCATTCAATAACGTTTTCGGATTTTAGTTTTCCCAATTGTAAACAACGCCTTAAGGAACACGAAACAGAATGCGACAATAAATTTGCAGCTAATTTCACGTTTTGTCTACCAACGCTTTTTACTGTTATGTGGGATTCTGAAATTTTATGTGAAATTCTTAAATCAGATGGCTTCGTTAGTGCCAGCAATTCCTTCACTGGATTTATGTTTATTTCTTTATTATTTAAAATATATCCAGTATCTAAAAAATGGTTTCTCACTAGCTTTAATAAATGTGGTGCATCAGCAAAAACGTATATTTTTGCATTTGCTTTTTTCGGATGAGGAAAAGAAGTTTTCATTAAGCCAATTTCTAATTCTTTCCACAGACGCTGATTTCCAGGACCCATATCACTTACAATACCTACTACGTTATACCCTGCATCATAAAGATTTGTTATCACTTCATATAAAATACTTTTTGTCATATTACAATCGTAATTGTAATATACTGGTTGCTTCCACTTTTTTAATAACCCTCGAGCGATAATGACTTGAACGTAGTTGGAGGGACTTAAAACAATATCATTAGCCTTATCATACTCATATGATGATTTTATTTTCATTTCATCAAATGCCAAAACACATTTTTTTTTCTTTTTCGGTTAAATCTGCATTTTTCATTAATTTTACAACCGATGTAAGTATTCCAACATTTACGTCAATTGTTTTAGCCCATTTTTTTAAAGTGGAGTGACTAGGCAGTGGGTATTTTCTTTTGTACATGTACCTATATGCTCGTGGTCCTGCAGCATATAAATTCATTGCATGTGAAATATCTTCCATATTCCACTTTTTCTTTTTCTTTTTATTGACCATATTTTCCATCTGTCCCTGGGTAAAAATAGTTTGCAATGAACTTTTAAGATTTTCTTGTTCTAATTTTAAGGTTTCGTACGACGACATCGTTTGTAAATTTTTTTCTTGCAGCAATTTTAATTCATTTTCCAGATTAAAAATCTGCATTTGTAGGTAGCATTCATGGCTTCCTCTAATATGTTCAAAAACAATTAATCTGAGTTTATATTTGAGTAACTTAAGAACTTACTCTGTTTGAATTTCGGCATCAACAGTATTGTTAGATTCCACGGTTCCATATATATTTTCTGTCATAGGACTTTCCATTCTAGATCTAAAATCATCAGATATAAAAAAAACCATTACGTAGTACATAAAATGTCCTTACTCAATTGTTTCACTAATCAATTGATTTACTAGCGATTTCCTCTGTCTTTTAATAAGACGGGTTGTCCGGTCTGATATTTTGTTTTCCACTGGCAGGAGTAATGTAGGGACCGCGTTTTTATTTAATATTCTTTTAATAGTGGAAGGCAAAAGTCTACTTTTAAGAGTGTAACTTTCTTCACTGAAATGTACTGAACATATCCTAGCGTTTTTAAAACTAATTTTGTTTTTTTTGTCACACACTTCACTCCACAATTTCGACATGTCTGGATTTTTAGGAAACGTAAAATACTGAACATTTGTTATTGCAGCATTTGGTTTCTTATTATTGTTATTATTTTTGCAACCTCTTACACTACAGTACACCATGATGATAAATTGTCTTTAATATCTGTTATTTTTTATTTTATTATATTGACTGTAAACAATAATTTTTAATGATTAGATACCTCGCACGAACGAATAAACTTTCAAATGGTAGACAGTCAAAAGATCTTGATGACGTCAAAGCTTTTCAAGATGGAAACGGAGCTTTTCCTTATGAGCTTACCTTGTATTATTGTACCATGGTACATAACAAAAATCATGAAGTTCCCATAAAACCCATTCAACAATACACTTGGTGCAGGTTCTTTTTTGGCTCAAATTTCCGGTCGAATGCCCGTTTGTACAGGTCAGTACTTGGCCTTTTAAATCTTTTGGTCAAAGGTCCCCCAACTATTTGTATGGGAAAATGTCTTTCGGTGAATTTTCTTGAAATTTTGCAGTTTGATAGCTCTCAACATGTAGATCAAAAGTCTCCATGGACACAAAGTCCCAAAACCCCTCTTTCCCCCACAATAACCACCACAATTTTTTTTAGAGTTTTATTTTTGTAACAGTATGACTTATTTTCATGAATAAGGTATCAGTATTTTAGCATTAAAATTGCTTATAGCTCCAAAAGTAAAGGCCGTAGCATAAAAATTGTCCATACATTAATGATAGGAAGCTTTCCAATTTGGTAAAAAAAGTTAGTTAACTAGGTATTTTATGGAGGAAAGGGTGGTTTTAGTTGAAATTTTAGTTAAAAAAACGGAATTTCGATTTTGATGACTCACTATCACTACTCTGCAAGTTGATAGGGTTGAACCCCAGAATTTTTACAGTTTTAGATAGGTGGGAGTAACCTGCGTACACTGATCACGAAAATCGGGGTTCCGCGGTCCTAAAATATGGGCGTCACCTTTAAAAATGCAAAAAAACACCCCTTTTTAAGGGTTTTTTTCGCGATAATTTTAATAATAATGAAAAATAATCCAATTAAATACACTTTTTTCAACATTTATTTGCGATTGTATGCGTATTTTAAGGCCAAAAAAAATTATTTACAACCCTTAAGGCAGGGGTGGCAAGCCTTTCGCATGTCTTCCGCCAATTTGGTTGATAGGCGAGTTATGATGCGCTGTAACGGTCGGTTATTTATTACGAAAGTTTTATGATTAATTATTCCCCCCATCTATCGGAAATTTAAGAAATTATTAGTGCAATCACTTCAGAAGCTTTTGGATGCGGAATTTTTTTTTGAATCACGTAGGCCAAGAAAAACAAAATTTTTCTTGGAAGAAAAAAAAATTAGAAATTTTGAACAGTCTGGAATTACTGATGAAGAAGTAAAGTGCGGATGTTTGAGCGTGAGCAAACGAGAAGTTTTTTTTAATTTTTGCAACAAACGGAAATTTCTGCAGAGGGTCATTAGAAGTCTGGATTGGGGAGAGACCAAATAGAGGCAGTTCTCAATTTTTGAAGACCGAAAGGAAGAAGTTCTCAGAAATTGGTTTTTTTTTAAATCTTGAAGAAGATAACACGTAAAAGTTCCCAAACATAGCTTTTGGAATTTGAGGACGAAAAGGAAAAAGTTTTCAAAAATTAAATTTTTTTTTCAAATCTTGAAAAAGAACATAAAATAAACTTGCAATTTGCCGTTCCGTAGCATAATTTTCACCTAGATTATTAACTAGTGCTCCTCTTTGGAATTGATAAACGTTGGCCGATTTTTGTCTGAGTGTTTTTAATTGGAAGAAGGAATTTCCTGTGCGTAATATAAATATTTCGTTTGGATATACTTTTTTAAGTTACATGTTTTTTTTTCTTGCTGGATTGATAATAGTAGTGAGATTCTTTATCCTTAAAAGGAGATATTTAAAGTGCCAAAAGAATAGTTTTTTTGCATGGTGATCACATTGTGAGATTTCTGTGGAGAATCCAATATTTCTACATCCAGTGAAAAAGTTGATCCTTGTAGTTTCATTTTATACTTCACGCAGAATACTGAATAATTTTATAATGATATGTATTTCCAACCCATGGGAATGCACCATCATGAACCATTAAGAGATGAGAACAACCATACTCCTTAAGCAGGTGCTAGGACCTCTCAATTAGAGACTATTTCGACAATTCTGAGTTGTTTGGCTAGAAGGCTAGTCAAGATTTCGAATTGAACCAGTATCCGTTGCTGTCAGGGTGTCAGCATTGCAAACCGTTATCCCCGAAGGAGGATCTGAGGAATTACTAAAGAGGCAGGAGATTCTTCCAATCCTTGGTCCGAAGTGTTTGGCGGTGGAGTAATCCCGTGAACGCTTGGCCGCGGTGTTTGGTGTTAACCCCGCTAGCGGTAGTGGTGTACCGGATGCAAGGTAAATCGAAGTAAAGAGACTACATATGTCAAAAATCCTAAGATTTAGATTGGTGCGTATATAAATAAATAAAATAGAGTTTATTCTTATATTGATTTATTATCTATATTATTTAGCTTTATTATTGTGTTTCCTAGATTGATATATATATACAATTTTGATTATATGGCTTAACACTAAATATATATTCACACCTTTTTAATTATATTGTTCTGCACTAGTTATATAATAAGTATATAAATACACTTTATCCGTTACCTGAGTTAAACCCTTCTACACTTAGCAAATATTGTTACACTGGTTTTTTTGGTAGGGGTGCAAACAAACATTAGACGGTTCTAACTGAACCAATTGTCCGAATTATATTGCCCTGCAACTTCGTTTGGCCAAATCGACGTTGTTACTTCTCTTGTGTTTTGTTTTTTTTTGTTTGGTTGGCCAAGTTTTATGTTGGCACCGAGTTTTTTGTGTCCCTCCTTGCCCTCAGTACATCCCACAATACACCAGTTCAATTATCAAAATTTACAAGTGGTAAAAGTTGGTTGCATCCACATTACCTAGATTATAAGTATACTTTTGTTTTGATTTAATATTTATGTAATATTTAATGCAAACTTACCTTCATTTTGTTGTTGAATAATTATATTGTTTTGGGCTGAGTTTATTATAAAATATAATTGTTGTGAATTTCGTTAACTCCTCTAGTATTATTCGGAATGACCACTTAAGGGGATAAATTGTCCAGGATGGTTGGGTTGTGCTTTCTCTCCAGGGTCCTCTCAAAGTCGCGTTGAACATTTACAGGTCCACCAGGTCGATGGAAACGTCCCGCGATGAATCGCCTTGGCTAACCTAGGAAGATAATGACATGAAGGGATATCCCTTTTAAACAATAGGTAAGTGGTGAATCATAGGTGTAGTGTCCCAGTCACACAACCCCACGCCCCCACCGGCGAGCTAGCGTATACCGTGTGGCCGGCTTAGCATCCCCTATAACTTTAGGAACCTAGGGAGGATGTAGTTTCTCAAAATTTTTATGTTACCCAGAACACGATGGCAGTAACCTTGCTGACCCCAGCAAGGAGCTACATCGTGCCGGTGGTACATAATGGCGCCCAACGCTTTTGGCAAACAAGTTTCTTTCAATATTAAATTACGGCGCCCATTTATTTCATAAATGGCGCCCACGTATGCTTACATGCCATCGATTTGGCCAACAAGTTTTCGAGATTTTTATTACATAATGGCGCCCAACGACTTTGGCAAACGAGTTTCAAGATTAAATTCCGGCGCCCATTTATTTCATAAATGACGCCCCAACTTCTGTAACTTATTAAAATTATCTTTGACTATGGTTCACCACCAATGCCTCTTTTAACAGATTCATCTTTATGGTCTAAATTCAGTGTGAATTTTACTTTGCTTTCACTTTTAGATTGTCCCGCATCATGTTATCTTCTTCGCTTTAGGCATCTTTGAACTAGGCTTACCGGCACCGCTGGCTAACAAGCGTATGACCGCTTGGCCATGGGTGAAGGCTGAGTCTGGAGTTCTTTTGTCCTGTGTTTTTGCTCGTCGTCCTGAGTATCAGGCGTCATACCGCCTGCCAGTGCTTCGTGCAGTGGACAGGATCCTTGTTACTTTTTGCTGATGGACGTTTGAGTTGTAACTCGGGCATAACCGGCTGAGGTAACAGGCGTGATATCGCCTGCCCACTGCGTCCCGTGGACTTCTTTAATCCATTCAGTCCCCTCAAATTTTTTTCTTTTCTTTCATTTTAGACAATTGGTCGAAATGTGGTAAGGGATGTGGTCACTTCAGGTGCACCTCTAGAAGGCCGCACAGGCTTAACCGTCTGGCTAATCACCTGCGCCCTGTGGACTTTTGTTGAGGGACATCCGACTACTTCCTTGTGCTTTTATTGTTTTCTCTCCCGTCTGTCCCCACTGCTGATTGATTTTCCGTAGAGTAGCTCAGTTGTGGATGGACAGCGGAATCCAACTAAATTTTTATGATTTTCGAAGAAGATTTCCCTGTTTTTATGTGGAGTTAGACTCTTCATGTCGTTCGAGTGGGTGAAGACGTGTGGTGCTTCCGGCGTCGTCGATGGCGTTCGGTGTTGGCTATGTCTCATAACTAACACCGACTGACACCGATGACCTCGGCCACCAACGAGACTCCTGGGGAGTGAGATTGCTTTTTTTCAACCATCCTGGAAATTCACCAAAACAAGTTAAATACAAACAACACTACTTTACACCTTGATTTTTTCAGGTATCAATTGGTTTTGATTATTGCGATTTATATTATAACTATATGTTGGGTTAGTATTGATACTAAATAGGAGTATCACTATTGCGAATAATCGGTCAACGGAATTTTTTTTGACTAGGATAGCTGCGTGGCTGTATTAGTACTGACTTAGTCAGCAGTTTCATTAAGTTTTTTTGTTGGTTAGCCTATATTTTTTGCGTACCGTCTGTGCTGGTTAAGTACCTTGATTTTGTTAACGGTGAGTAACAACCAATTAACTTCTTTCTCTGTTAAATATAGAGTATATTGTTGAATTTTTGTACACCCATATATTATCATATACTATACTTTCTTTTTTTTTGCACTGGTTATCCGGGTTAACGTCGCTGACGCGATGGACGTGACTGGAGCATTAACTTTTTATGGACGCCCAGTGGTCCATAAAATATTGCGAAGACCACATCGATTATACTATTTATCCCCGCACGCCAGAGAATTTGTTCCGATCCATGCAGCCATCGAAGCCAGGAGGTTGTCCATAACGATGGAGGGTGCCGCTATACGTTACACCCTAAACGTTATTAACTGTTTGGAAGCACACCCAGGTGCGTTTGACACCATGGCCTCCAGGATATTGACAATGCTGGCTGATATTGTTAACAAACCGCTTACCCTGATCCACGTTGTTGAGATTATTTTTCAACATTCATCGAGCGAACCAAGCTTCTGCCATACGGGAGCCAAACTGTATGAGCTGGTTGATTCAATGAATCCTGTGGATGACAGCGTCTTTAGGAATTTGTTGCGACTGACCATGGCATATCAGCAGGAAATTATAAAACGGTATATTCCACCGCTAGGAGACCAGGTACGCGGGATATCGTTGCTCGTGGCAGAAACATACCGTCGTTTCCAGAAGGTTCGTTCACTGGGAAGCGAACTAGGACAGATGCTTGATGGGCTGTTGAATCAGCTGCTCCAAGAGCCCACTCCGGACAATTTAGAATGTTTCGGCCAAGCGTGCCAAGCAGCAGGTTGGGAAATCCGGGAGGATTGTCCTTACCAAATTTGGCTTATCATACGCGATTTATACCGAGAGTCACCCTGGTTGACCGTCCGGGGTTAAGTATTTTAAGCGGGGTTAAGTACCTCTTTGCTGTTACTACTTTTTTTTTTTCGCATTCTTGACTTCGTTGTTCACGTTTGGTTAATGTTAGATATTGTTACGTTGATGTCAACCACCCAGTTGGCGATTTAGTTACCTTTATGTGTTCCAGCAGTTAGGGGTTCATGACATTCTTCATGGTATTTATATGGGTATATGTTTTATGCACTTGAATTTCTGAGAGATGTTCCTTGGATCGGTGTTTATGTTAAATCATCTCTAGTCCAGACCTTATGGTTAGTGGCGTGTTAGTTGTTTAGTTATAGTCAGGGAGTAACAATCGACGTGCTTTTCGTATTATTGTTTTCATATCGCCTTAGACGATATTATTAATTTTCCTTCAAGACTATTCTTCTGGTCTACTGGTTCTTCGATTGATTCCTTCGATTCGTTAAAACACCGATGAGTTCACGAAGACTCTTATACATACGACTTCGTGCCCTGTTCCTACACACCTCTTCCTTCACTTTAATATCATCGTACTGCTGACGGGTGGTGATTGTAGAGGAAATTATTTCTAAATCGACAACCTTTGCGTAAAGTGCATCTTTTACTCCATGCTGTTCTTCCGATCTCTTGAACATTTCTACTGTTGCCTCAGCATCAGTTCCTTCTACAAGTGCTCATTGGAGTATCCCTACACCTCTTTGATTTTCGTTCAGTCTGGGGTACAACTTTCGGCGAATGGTTGGCCTGGCTTTCCACCGGGGAATGTCAAAGGCAAGGTGGTATTGCTGGAGACTGACCCGATGGAACGATAGGTGACAATTTCGAAGGGAATGTATGGATGAAGGTGGAGACCCGGAGTGGGACAATGTGGTATTGCCTTCCGCCGGATCTCTGCAACTTCAGGCATACCCTCCGTGAGACTCTCCAGACTGTCCCTCTCTCAAACTTTTAATTTTGACAGTACTACTAAATCCCTATCGATGTATAGCCCTGCAGCTGGGGCTTGAGACTCTGGATCTCAGGGAATGAGACGAGCCCCACATTGGCGCCACATACCGGACCTTACGACCGAAAAACCTTCCGTTTTTTTTCGGCTCCTCACTGCCTCGCAAGTCGGCCTTGTAGACCCGAGGGTATGTAACGGTCGGTTATTTATTACGAAAGTTTTATGATTAATTATTCCCCCCATCTATCGGAAATTTAAGAAATTATTAGTGCAATCACTTCAGAAGCTTTTGGATGCGGAATTTTTTTTTGAATCACGTAGGCCAAGAAAAACAAAATTTTTCTTGGAAGAAAAAAAAATTAGAAATTTTGAACAGTCTGGAATTACTGATGAAGAAGTAAAGTGCGGATGTTTGAGCGTGAGCAAACGAGAAGTTTTTTTTAATTTTTGCAACAAACGGAAATTTCTGCAGAGGGTCATTAGAAGTCTGGATTGGGGAGAGACCAAATAGAGGCAGTTCTCAATTTTTGAAGACCGAAAGGAAGAAGTTCTCAGAAATTGGTTTTTTTTTAAATCTTGAAGAAGATAACACGTAAAAGTTCCCAAACATAGCTTTTGGAATTTGAGGACGAAAAGGAAAAAGTTTTCAAAAATTAAATTTTTTTTTCAAATCTTGAAAAAGAACATAAAATAAACTTGCAATTTGCCGTTCCGTAGCATAATTTTCACCTAGATTATTAACTAGTGCTCCTCTTTGGAATTGATAAACGTTGGCCGATTTTTGTCTGAGTGTTTTTAATTGGAAGAAGGAATTTCCTGTGCGTAATATAAATATTTCGTTTGGATATACTTTTTTAAGTTACATGTTTTTTTTTCTTGCTGGATTGATAATAGTAGTGAGATTCTTTATCCTTAAAAGGAGATATTTAAAGTGCCAAAAGAATAGTTTTTTTGCATGGTGATCACATTGTGAGATTTCTGTGGAGAATCCAATATTTCTACATCCAGTGAAAAAGTTGATCCTTGTAGTTTCATTTTATACTTCACGCAGAATACTGAATAATTTTATAATGATATGTATTTCCAACCCATGGGAATGCACCATCATGAACCATTAAGAGATGAGAACAACCATACTCCTTAAGCAGGTGCTAGGACCTCTCAATTAGAGACTATTTCGACAATTCTGAGTTGTTTGGCTAGAAGGCTAGTCAAGATTTCGAATTGAACCAGTATCCGTTGCTGTCAGGGTGTCAGCATTGCAAACCGTTATCCCCGAAGGAGGATCTGAGGAATTACTAAAGAGGCAGGAGATTCTTCCAATCCTTGGTCCGAAGTGTTTGGCGGTGGAGTAATCCCGTGAACGCTTGGCCGCGGTGTTTGGTGTTAACCCCGCTAGCGGTAGTGGTGTACCGGATGCAAGGTAAATCGAAGTAAAGAGACTACATATGTCAAAAATCCTAAGATTTAGATTGGTGCGTATATAAATAAATAAAATAGAGTTTATTCTTATATTGATTTATTATCTATATTATTTAGCTTGATTATTGTGTTTCCTAGATTGATATATATATACAATTTTGATTATATGGCTTAACACTAAATATATATTCACACCTTTTTAATTATATTGTTCTGCACTAGTTATATAATAAGTATATAAATACACTTTATCCGTTACCTGAGTTAAACCCTTCTACACTTAGCAAATATTGTTACACTGGTTTTTTTGGTAGGGGTGCAAACAAACATTAGACGGTTCTAACTGAACCAATTGTCCGAATTATATTGCCCTGCAACTTCGTTTGGCCAAATCGACGTTGTTACTTCTCTTGTGTTTTGTTTTTTTTTGTTTGGTTGGCCAAGTTTTATGTTGGCACCGAGTTTTTTTGTGTCCCTCCTTGCCCTCAGTACATCCCACAATACACCAGTTCAATTATCAAAATTTACAAGTGGTAAAAGTTGGTTGCATCCACATTACCTAGATTATAAGTATACTTTTGTTTTGATTTAATATTTATGTAATATTTAATGCAAACTTACCTTCATTTTGTTGTTGAATAATTATATTGTTTTGGGCTGAGTTTATTATAAAATATAATTGTTGTGAATTTCGTTAACTCCTCTAGTATTATTCGGAATGACCACTTAAGGGGATAAATTGTCCAGGATGGTTGGGTTGTGCTTTCTCTCCAGGGTCCTCTCAAAGTCGCGTTGAACATTTACAGGTCCACCAGGTCGATGGAAACGTCCCGCGATGAATCGCCTTGGCTAACCTAGGAAGATAATGACATGAAGGGATATCCCTTTTAAACAATAGGTAAGTGGTGAATCATAGGTGTAGTGTCCCAGTCACACAACCCCACGCCCCCACCGGCGAGCTAGCGTATACCGTGTGGCCGGCTTAGCATCCCCTATAACTTTAGGAACCTAGGGAGGATGTAGTTTCTCAAAATTTTTATGTTACCCAGAACACGATGGCAGTAACCTTGCTGACCCCAGCAAGGAGCTACATCGTGCCGGTGGTACAGCGCCATATAACTCGAGCACTTTTTATACCTTCTTACGTTCTTACCTACCCCGGGTAAGTCGAGATAAGGAGGAGAAAGAATATCTTAATCACGCAGTTAAATTACTTTACGCCCAGTTTAATGAAACACCAATCTATAATAGTCAGAATTGGTTTCCTGTACGGAAAGGGTGATCTTTTCATACGATAGTCGTAAGAGTCTCGCTTGGCGAAGATAACGCTGGACGTCTGAACCGTAATTGTTGGGACTTAAAGCGAGATCAGCTTGGAACTTGGATCTGCTTGCAAAATAGAAGTACATAATATAAAAAATCCATAATTAACTTTTAAAATAATTTAATTATTGTATGGAAAATAATGTCTATTACAGCACATAAACATGACATGGAAATTGACTAAGTCCTCATTTTCTAACTGAGAGATGAACAGTTTTAATTTAAATTGCTTTTTTTTATATTAAATATATTCAGAGTTCATTTTGCATTAAAATTTTATTTTTGATGAAATTTCTATTATTAAAACATTTGCAAAATTAGTTTTAACCCCTTTTCTCCTTTACAAGTTGGGAATTATACAGGGCGTACTACGAAAAGTTACAAAGCGGCCGGCTGTGGATAAAACAAAAAATCCCATGGGTGGGGGGAGGGGAAATCGGTTTAGCGGTTTAGCCGCTAGAGCGTTTTGTAGTTTTTTTAGAGTTTTACATATCACTCTGTATTTTTGTATCACAATGACCTATTTTCATGAATAAGTGTAAGCAAAATACTCCCACCTATCTAAAACTATAAAAATTGTCCCTTTCAACTTCCAGAGTAATGAGTCATCAAAGTCAAAATTTCGACTTTTTTCGAGTAAAACCACCTTTTTCTCCATAAAATACCTAGTTAACTAATTTTTTTTGCCAAATTGGAAAGCTTGGACAATTTCAGTCTTTGCCAAAAAGTACCAAATAAGCACCAAATAAACCCCTTAAAGGGTTGAAAATAATTAATTTTTGCCTGACAATACGCATTCAATCGAATTTGAAGCATGAAGTTGGAAAGACAATTATTTACAAGTTTTTTTTTAATTTCAGTAACCCCCCAGTACCCCTAAGGTTTTAACCCTTATAATAACATTTGACTTTATTTGGTACTAGCATATAACCCGCGTGCGTTGCAACGCCTTTAAATAAAAAAAGTTTATGTGTGCACTGTCCGCGGTAGGACAAAAGTATAATGAAAACTACAAAAATTCTGGAAAATGATTTTGGATACCATATAAAAATTTAGAGTTTCCTATATCGAGCGTTCTCAATTTATTTCTTTTAACAACTTTAATTTCAAAACAAAACTTCTTGCCCACATGTGCTCCTCCTTCCTGTTCTTGGCGGTTCAGTTAGAACAACCGTACTAAATTGAGATGTGACACTGCGTTATGTATGTATTCAAGTAGGTGCCTATGAACATGAAACTTCTCGGTGAATTGGAATTTTAACTTTCTCTTTGAGGTTAGCCGTTACACTGCCCCCTTCTTACTTAGTGCTCGGAGCTAGGATGTGAAGATTTTTCGATTTCCCAACTCTTGAACAACCTACATACAACTGACGTGGAAAGGCTTATTTGGCAAAATTCATCCCCCATATTGGCCTCGAAATTTAAAATTTATAAGTTTTGATCATAAATTCTTTATTTGTTAGCTTAAAAACCCCCAGATACCGATTTTCATTGGAATCGGAATACAATTGGCAAACTCATCGGCCATATTGGTGCGGCCATTTTGAATTTAAGTTTCGATCATAAATTCGTTATTTGCAACCTTAAAAACCCCTTGATATCCACTTTCATTGGAATCGGAATGAATTGAAAAAAATCGGCCGCCTTATTGGGGCGGCCATTTTGAATTTATAAGTCTGATCATAAATTATTTATTTGCTATCTTAAAAAACCCCAGATACCGATTTTCATTGGAATCGGAAGACAATTGGAAAAATTCGTCCGCCATATTGGCGAGGCCATTTTGAATTTATAAGTTCTGATCATAAATTCGTTATTTGCTACCTTAAAAATCCCAGATACCAATTTTCATTGGAATCGGAAGACAATTGGCAAATTTGTTGGCCATATTGGCGCGGCCATTTTGAATTTATAAGTTCTGATCATAAATTCGTTATTTGCTACCTTAAAAACCCCCAGATACCGATTTTCATGGAAATCGGAACACAATTGGCAAATTTGGGTGGCCATTTTGAATTTCGGTCATATTTCGGCGGCCATTTTGAATTTCAAAAATCGGGCTTCGAGGTGCATCATGAGAGACCCCCACGGACCTTCGTGCAAAATTTCGAAGCTCTGCGATGGCTGGTGCGCCTGCTATAGCGCACACATCGCACATACATACACGCATACACGCATACAGAAACTTTCTTTTATTAATATAGATTTCCTGATGTGGAGAATTGGTGCTGCCATTTTCATAATAATAAGTTTGATAAGTTTTGATCATAAATTCGTTATTTGAATCTTTAAGAACCCCTAGATATTCACTTTCATTGGAATCGGAATAGAATTAAAAAAATTCGTCCGCCATATTGGCGCGGCCATTTTGAATTTATAAGTTCTGATCATAAATTAATTATTTGCTATCTTAAAAAACCCCAGATACCGATTTTCATTGGAATCGGAAGACAATTGGCAAATTCGTCGGCCATATTGGCGCGGCCATTTTGAATTTATAAGTTCTGATCATAAATTCGTTATTTTCTACCTTAAAAACCCCCCGATACCGATTTTCATGGAAATCGGAACACAATTGGCAAATTTGGGCGGCCATTTTGAATTTCGGTCATTTTGTGGCAGTCATTTTGAATTTCGAAAATCGGGCTTCGAGGTGCATCATGGGAGACCCCCACGGATCTTCGTGCAATATTTCGAAGCTCTACGATCACTGGTGCGCCTGCTATAGCGCACACATCGCACACACATACAGAAACTTTCTTTTATTAATATTAGACTGGGAGCTGGGCGGAATTGAGTGTGCAAAATGTGAGGACCGCATTCCGTCAACAGATTTCAGTTGAGACGAGCTCAAAGATGAATAATCCGGATGTTGCCGGTCAATTTTTGGGTCCAATTTTTTTTACCCCCCCCCCCTTTTTTTATTGGGACCTCTACGGCTTCCATGGCCCGCTTTTTGACGATGGATTTTGATGAAGCACCACAAAATAAGACGAAAATATATAATAAATTTTTTCGATATCACGCTTGGTTTTCGAGAGATTGGCACTTGAAGTTGACTTTTTGAGGTATTTCCCCAAGGTTTCTAGTTATGTCACAGCTAGGATTTCCGTGCCACCGATATTTTAATTATGGATTTCGATAAAACAACCCTAAATAAGACGAAAATGTAAAATACTTTTTTTTGATATCTCGCTTCGTTTTTGAGAAATCGATACTTGAAGTTTTAGGTATTTTCAAAAACATTCTACAGCATTAATCGTTTCCAAAAAATACTAATAAGTATAGACTGCGAGCTGGAGCGAATTGAGTCCGCAAAATGTGAGGACCGCCTTTTATCAATTGTTTTGACCTCAGAAATGTTTACAGATTATGGTTCTTGATGTTGCCAGGAAGCTCATTGGTCCATTTTGTTTTTATACCCCCTCCCCTTAGATATCCAACATTCGATAAAGCAGCTGCAAGCCATTGTTCGACAATCCGATGCACATTTACAGGGCTGAATTAAAAACTCTGGCAAATGTTGCTTCGTCATTTGTCGTGGGTACAAGTTACCATTTACATTTTTATAACCAAATAAGGTATAATCAATCGACTCAAATTTTGGTTGATCAGCATGTATCCAAATATATGTTTGTGCGGTAGCTCTTAGTAAATGTAAATGCAAAGAATCTGATGTGCAAATTACTTTTAATAAATTTAATCCGAAGCCGATATTTTGAGTCGATTGATTATACCTTATTTGGTTATAAAAATGTAAATGGTAACTTGTACCCACGACAAATGACGAAGCAACATTTGCCAGAGTTTTTAATTCAGCCCTGTAAATGTGCATCGGATTGTCGAACAATGGCTTGCAGCTGCTTTATCGAATGTTGGATATCTAAGGGGAGGGGGTATAAAAACAAAATGGACCAATGAGCTTCCTGGCAACATCAAGAACCATAATCTGTAAACCTTTCTGAGGTCAAAACAATTGATAAAAGGCGGTCCTCACATTTTGCGGACTCAATTCGCTCCAGCTCCCAGTCTATACTTATTAGTATTTTTTGGAAACGATTAATGCTGTAGAATGTTTTTGAAAATACCTAAAACTTCAAGTATCGATTTCTCAAAAACGAAGCGAGATATCAAAAAAAAGTATTTTACATTTTCGTCTTATTTAGGGTTGTTTTATCGAAATCCATAATTAAAATATCGGTGGCACGGAAATCCTAGCTGTGACATAACTATAAACCTTGGGGAAATACCTCAAAAAGTCAACTTCAAGTGCCAATCTCTCGAAAACCAAGCGTGATATCGAAAAAATTTATTATATATTTTCGTCTTATTTTGTGGTGCTTCATCAAAATCCATCGTCAAAAAGCGGGCCATGGAAGCCGTAGAGGTCCCAATAAAAAAAGGGGGGGGGGGGGGGGGGTAAAAAAAATTGGACCCAAAAATTGACCGGCAACATCCGGATTATTCATCTTTGAGCTCGTCTCAACTGAAATCTGTTGACGGAATGCGGTCCTCACATTTTGCACACTCAATTCCGCCCAGCGCCTGCACTATATAGATAAATCAACCACCTTCGCAAATAAATATTGAAAAAAGTGAATTTCATTGGTTTATTTTTGATATTATTGAAATTATCGCGAAAAACTCCCAAAAAAGGGGTGTTTTTGCATTTGTAATGGTGACACCTATATTTTAGGGCTACGGGACATCGATCAAGGTCGATTTTGAGGAAAGGACCGCGGCACCCCGATTTTCGTCATCAGCGACCCAAAAAACATGTAGAACTCGATTTTGTTAACGGTGCTATGTTGGAACAGCCCCCCAAGCGAAAACCCGATTTAACCCTTTGATTCAAGATGGCGTCGAAGTTAATGGGGTAAGAACCGTGCAAATTAAAAGTTAAGCTTTCCTGGTGGCAGGCCCGCCACATCACCTTGCGGCCCGGGGTTAAAATGTGTTTTGGGGCCCTTTAAGGATTTTGAAATTCCAAAAAATCTTTGACTAAAAAAAAATTTGTGGTGGTGGAGTAAGTTCATTCAGGGGATTAAATATATGTAGATACCGAACGGTCGGTTCTTTATTCGCGGATGAACATACTGCACATAGTGCAACGTAGAATGGAACAGTTCTTATGTAAACAGGCCCTTGTGCTTAGCACTGGGGCTAAGTACTCATCTTTCAATCAATCCAGAAGCTATACCAGAGGGAAAAATTCGAAGCACTACTAAGGGAAGCGAATTCGAAGCGCTGGTTATATGCTCCAATTGATCATTTATGGAATTGTATGGAACGAAGAAAACGGAAAACATAGATCGTTTCTCAATCCATGCGGAGTTCAAGCAGCATATTGAATGCGGTTGGTACTTAGTGGGGGGACCGCTTGGTAAAACCGCTGTCGACACTCGCATTCGGAAGGACGAAAAGGCAATTGCACTTTTTGACATTGCAGTTGTTTCTCATATTCACTATAACATAAATTGGGGGCGTAAGCAAGTTTTTTATACTTTTGTGACTGCTTCTAAAAAAGCAGCAGTAAGAGAAGTACTCCCCACTGAAATCATGCAATTTTAAAAAAGATATAGAACTGGATGGGAAGGGGAACGCCCCAAGCTTTTTTAGGACCGTTCTAGCTCCATTTCCCGCTGGGTAAGTTTTCTCTTTTTCCTAAATACTCAATTCGAGTTTATACTACTTCAGTGGTAGTAAAGAGACTACTTAAAGGCAAGCTAAATCTCCCAATCTAATCTTTGTTAAAGGTCTTCAATCTGTTTATCCTCAATTATGGATTTGCTTATGTGTTTTATTGTGATACCTATTGGTGTTGTAACTGTTGAACGCGGTTTCAGTAAATTAAAAATGATATAAAATTATCTGAAATCATGTATGGGTCAGTCACGTTTAAATCATTTCATGATATTATTAGTGGAATGAGAGCTGGCAAAAAATATAGATTATGACGATGTCATCGACGACTGCGGAAATTAAAGCAAGAAAAATAGTGTTTACTATTTAAGTATGATGAGTAGAAGAATCCATATCCATACAAACATAACATATATTTAAGAGTGCTGCATGCTTGGGTTTCAGACTCTAGATTAGTACTTGCTTGACAAGTTGAACGCAGGAATATGGCGGTCTTGACTTTTTGGGTTTCAAGATAGTTTCGGGGCCCCTAGGCGATAAGTACGCAGGGATATGCGGTTTTCACTTTTTGGGTTTCAATCTATTCTCGGGACCTCCTCTAGCATGGGGCCCGGGGCAATTCGTCCCAGTTGCCCCCTATGTGGCGGGCCTGCCTGGTGGTACCAAACACCCATGAACAATTGCACCTTGCCCGTTTTTCATTCGCAGGAATGCATTGTAAGAAATACAGTTTTCCTGGACTATTAAAAAGCCAAGCGCCCATGTTCGCCCTTTGTAAAGCCGTTTTTTATTTTTACTCGGGATGCCCCATGTGTTTACGAATTGTAACAGAATTGTAATCGAATTGATTAACATTATGTATCCTAATTTTGCATTGATACGTATGCGTGTAGGAAAGTTCGCTCAACTGTAGTAACTGTATCTCTTCTAAGTAAATTGTTGTTTTTGGTTTTTCTATATGACATTCCTCAACCTCTGTCAAAGAAACAGCTGACATAATTTATGTTAATTCGTCCGCAATTGTATGCAATACTGGCAGAAACATTAACGAAATGTAATGCTAAGCAGATCGGCAGGCACCTAAGGTGATATGATTTCATTAAGGCTGTTATTATTATTATTATTTTTTGTGTGGTGTGTGCTCTTGTAATTAGGTTATTTGTTTTCTTATATATGTATATATGTTTTTGTTTATTTTAGTTTTATTTTTGTAGATATTTTAATTAACTGATTTTTACTTGCTACTTGACATGTTATGTGAGATTGAGTGGTTTTGTTTTATTGATTTTCTTCAATCGGTAATAGGCATATGTTGATTATTGGTCTTTAAAGGGTGGATTCCTTTGATTTTACAGTCACAACGCTCACTAATCCATCAGGTCCTGGGTGTACGTACATCTACTAATCTTCCTAATAACCGTCGTGCTGTGTCTAAGCTTTTAATAGTATCAGAAGTTGTGTATGAACTTTAATTTTGTATGTCAGAAGTTGACGTTTGTGTGGCATTACTTTTCATTTTCATATTGTTGTACTTTTGTTTAACTTTGTGCCACGTATCCAAGTTTAGAATACCGCGTCTTGCATTATGTCAATCAACTTAATCTCATACGATATTCAATAAATTAATTACACACTGAGAAAAAAACAAAATTTGTACCAACTCCGCCAAGGAATTGGAGTAAGTTCAGTTTCACCAAATGAATAATGCTTTATACCAATCTTAAGTATGCTAAAGCAAAAGAATGCGTTTTTTTTGAGTCAATTCCGCGGCGGAGTTCCTATTGAAAACTTTACGCAGTTGAATTTATTGCTGTTGGTTTGAGGAAAGGGCATTTATTTTTTCAATTAATAAAATGTATTCTTTGTTTAAATTTTAGTCTGTAGCTGACACAATAATTTATGCATACTAAGATCTAGCTAAAAGAAACAACTCGTCATAAAAACTGGACCGTTTTTTTTATTATCGGGACTCTCACTGTCGCCGCCTGATTACCTGTAGAGGTAGACGTTTTTTTGGTTGTTTGCTATTTGTAACTACCCCTAATATAATCAACAGTGGCTGTGTGCAATTTCTTTTTTCAAAATGTTAGTAGGTTCCGTGCAAAGATCCCGAAGACAGGTTCGAGTGGAATTTCCAATCAGTGAAGTGAAAAATTAAACAGCGAAACAGTGGATTATTATTGTGAAGATGGACGATTGATGTGTCTGCTTGTGTGTAGAATTTGCAGCATGTGGAAACTTTTTTTTATTTGCGTAGACAAATTTTGATGATGGCTGGTGGGCAAACTTGGGATATTTAATTAAATGGAATTTGAAGGGCTTGTCAATTCGTTTAAAGGTAGATATATTTTTCTAATGCCATAGACTTTTAAAATACTATTTACAATTATATTTTAAACATTAATTTGTTATATACAAATATTTTGTTTTAGATCAAAAAATTACTATAGATCCTATAAAGCTGCTAACTGGACTCACAATAGCAACTCTTATTCCCGTAATCGGTTATAAGATTGATTTCATCGCCAAGTGGACAAGGTCAGCTTCGAAAAGTTAGCCCTATATCCAAATCGTAAGTTACTTTGCACAATTTACACATTTTTTGATTTTAAATGAGTATTTTTTTTTGAATATTTGATTTATTTTAATGGTAAATGAAAGCAGAAATGGTGAAGGTTCAGATGAAAATATATCATCAAAGTTGATCTCCTTTCAAGAAAATCATCACCAGGAAAGCTTGAAGGTCAAAGCACCTTATTTTTTAAAAAAACTTTTGTATATAATATTTCTGTAAACAGTTTTTTCAAAGAAAGTTTATTATAAAATATAACAATGAAATAGTAATTTATTGTCTTCTGTTATTTATTTGTGATTATAGTAATAGAAAATTTCGATTTATCGAATCCCGCTCGAAATAGAACCTATCGAGAGATATCATTTGATGGACCGCAGATTTTATCGACTCAAACATTTTTAACATCCCTTCAAAAGTATTTTAATTTGAATGAAATTTTTTCAAAATTAATCGAAATATAAAAATATTCAAATCAAATGCTCAGCGTCGTTTCTTAATCATCTATTGTACTTCATGCAATTGCGTATAACATAAAATCAACAGGGGTATGTTATTCAACGAATTCCGGCGGGTTTCTCCCAATTCGTCACGGAATTGACACCATTGCGTTGTCAACTACGCCAGGAAGTTGAGTTAACCCCTATGCTGATTTCGCCGTATCCAATTCCGTAGCGGAGTTGGGTTAAGCGAGAATGATTTGAATGCACATCTCCTTTTTCATTAGTGCATTAAAATCATTTACGTGTGTTCATTCCGTTCAATACACCACACGTCGAGTAGGTGGAAGTCTTTCATCTTTTATTCAGCCAAGATTCCCCATTTTTATGTCTGGTAAATGCTTACTCCACTTAGGTCGTTGCTGCAATCTGTAAAGATATTCTTTCTGCCATTCTATTCTTTCCAGAAAGTTTGATGCATTTGATGCATATATTTCTGCATATGTGATTACTTAGCCCACGTCGTGCTACAAATATTTTAAGGGCTGCTAGATATGCATCACTAGACAATTCACTTACTGTTTTTAAGTGGATGGCTTTAGTGGCCAGCCATACAACTATGCATACATATCCATTTGAAATTTTTATTCTGCACCGAGATTCTCTGATTGTAATAGGTCCACACAAATCAATGCCAACATGTTGAAAAGGTCTACCTCTAGTAATTCTAGCTTCAGGCAGATCACCCATTAATTATTGTTGTGTCGTTGCCTTCTGTTTCCAACATATGAGCATTTATGAATTCTTTGTTTTACAGCGGTCCTAGCCTTAAGAATCCAAATTTCCCTTCTGATAGTGTGTTTGGGCGGTCCGTTGTGTGGCGGTGTAATATTCGGCAATTTATATTGTGTTTAAACTATTTTTAAAAAATGCTTAATTGAATCGACCTAAAGCAATATTAAAGTGATTTCTTCCAATGAATACGCTTTAAGAGACAAGTTCCTTCGTTTGCCTTCAAACGGTATTACTTTATTAGTTGTTATTTGACTCCATCAAATTTTTCTACAATTCATGCCAAACCTTAACCAAAATTCTTTATTTTAATTACAATTCACTAAACTTAAATTTAAACTTAAGTAGAAACACTGCATTTAATCCACTTATCTTCTTCTTTAACGGCTCTACAACCGGGATCCGGTCCTGGCCTCTCGTAACTGTTCTCTGGACCTGTCCCGATACTGAGCCGATGTCATCCAGTTGGGCATCCCTAAGCTCTGAACGTCCTGGTCTACGCCATCCTTCCAGCGGAGGTTGGGTCTCCCTCACTGTCGCACCCCATAGGCTTTACCGCAGAGAACTTTCCCAGCAGGCTCATCTTCACTCATACGAGCTAGATGTCCTGCCCACCGGAGTCTACCGAGCTTTATATTCTTCACAACATCTATGTCGCGGTAGCGCTCGTAGATCTCGTCATTGTAGAGTCTCCGGAATCGTCCTTCCTCACATAAGGGGCCAACAATCCTGCGAAGTATTTTCCTCTCGAACACCGCCAAAAGGTTTAGAGTAAGACCATCGCCTTATATAGTAAAAGTTTAGACGTTATGGTTAGATGCTTCGATTTGAAGAGCCTTGACAGACTATAGTAGGCTTTGTTGGCTTTTAGCAGTCCTGCGCGTATTTCTGGTTCCATGCTATTGTCGACTGCTACTATTGACCCAAGGTAGGTAAATGATTTTACCACATCAAACTCGTGTTCCTCTACCTTTATTGTGGGACCAATGTTAGGTATTCTTGCAGACGAGGCCACCATGTACTTTGTTTTGCTTTCGTTGATGTGCAGTCCCAGATTTCCTACCGCCCCGCTCAATATGGGTGAAAGCTTCTTGTACAACTGTTGATGTTCTTCCAATGATGTCAATGTCGTCTGCGTAAGATAGTAATTGGGCGAACTTGTGCTCCTTGCGGTCACGCCCGAATCTCGGATTACTTTCTCCAACGCCAAGTTGAAAAGGAGGCAGGCCAGACCGTCCCCTTCTCGTAGTCCATTATAGATGTTGATTGGTCTGGACAGTGTTCCTTATACATTTACTTGGCTTGTCACATTGGTCATGGTCAACCTACATATTCTTGTCAGCTTGTAGGGGATGCCGAATTCTCTCACGGCTTTGTAGAGTTCTACTCTGGCTATGCTATCATAGGCGGCTTTGAAGTCTATGAAAAGGTGTTGGATTGAGTTTTGAAACTCTAGACATTTTTCCATAGCCTGCCTCAAAGTGAAAATCTGATCGGTTGTTGATTTGCCTGGGCTGAAGCACACTGGAATTGGCCTACGATGTTTCTAGCGTATGGGGCCATCTTGTTTTGTAGGATGGCGGAGAATATCTTATACGCGGTACAAAACAACGTTATACGTTATTCGCGTGCTCGTGTTCTCTGAGACTGCTGCATTGCTATGTACGCAGCATTCCTACGTTCAGTTGCCAGCTTGCATTCATTATCGAACCAGTCGTTCCTATCTCTACGACTTCTGCCTAAGATGAATTTTTTAAGGCTGGTCCAGCTCTCGTCGATGCCCGGCATCTCATCCCCAGGACTTACTCTTTTGAGAACGAGTTCTAACGCCTGACCGTAGCTGTTTCTGGCCATTTTATTGCGTAGTGCAGCTGTGTTGATTCGAGCCTGATCAGCGGATACAAAGGTTTTCAGCGTTGTAATGCGCTCTCGGAGCACCATACCAGCAACATAGTGATTCGAGTCGAAGTTGGCACCTCGGTATGTTCGTACCGTCAGCAGAGCCGAAGGTTGGCGGCGGTCTATCAACACATGGTCTATTTGATTGCGAGTCGCTCCATCAAGAGATATCCAGGTGGCTTTATGGATATCTTTACGCGTAAATCTGTTCCTACTTGCTGCTTCCGACCAAGTTCCTACTTGCTGCCATCTCTATAACTCGCTGTCCATTGTCATTAGTATTCTCATGCAAACTGTGGGTGCCGACATATTGCCTGTATACGGGCTCCCGGCCTACTTTGGCGTTCAGATCTCCCAGTATGATTTTTACACTTATCCACTTATACTTCTTTTAAATTCATGTAGTGTTCCTGAAAGAAAATGAATGCACTTGGCACGATGCCCACAGTGGACATGTTTGTACTTCACACATTAATGGGTTAAATTATGTTTTTAATAAATATGTTACGTATGTACTGAACCAGATTGTCCGCCTGCTGCAAGGAAAGTAATATTAAATAATTTGGCACGATGTCCGCTTAGACATGTGTATGCACCGTATTCTTACTTATTTGTTATACCTTTATACTAAATTTCAATTTGACCTTGGTCCTCCAGCGTTGTTGTTGTTTGGGTTGATGTCTAATCAGCGTGATGTGCAAAAAACGATTGGCAAAATTCTTCATAGCCCTTTTTGACCTTGGCGGCAAATGTACTTGACGACTTCCAATTTCCCTGGAAATATTGGGATGTTTTTCCAGGTCCGTCCATTTTGACCCTCTATCTCCTTTTTTCCTCTTTCGTCTCTTTCATGCTCTTGGGACAAATTGCTGACACCACCTTTTGAGTTGTCAGCAAAATTTACTTGAATTTGACACTTTAATTTTGTGAAGTGTCAAAGTTTCTCCGGGTTGTTTTTAAGTGTCTGTCAATCTAAAATTCATTTGTTCCATGCCTATAATTTATTATTTTTATTTTAGCGAACATGTAAGGATTGTGCCTGTGGATACTTAATTGAATATTTTTTGTTGCCTTTCATAATTTGTTTTCTTTTCTGGGGTTTCAGGCGTAACATTGTGGCTTGTGTTAATTGCGTTCCTCCGTGTAGGGTTGTTTTTTGCACTTATTTTATTATTAATGATGTTATTGGATTGTTTGGTTCGAGAATTGAAACAACAGTACATTAAAAAAGGGCGGCCTTGACTTAAAACGTTCATTGAATTCGTTTTTAAATTTATTAAATTCTTTACATTAAACTTGTTATATAATATTCTTTGCGTGACGTTCTCCGAGGCGGCAGGGAAAGAACTGAACGTTAGACTGATCGGATCCACTACATATATTTGCGGGTGTATTTTTAACATCTCGGAATCTCTATATATATTTGCGTATATATTTTTAACAAGAATGATGGAGAATTCTTCTTTGTAAGGTAATTTGGAATGTTTTAAACGTCCTCCTAGTCTTATGATTTGATCTGTATCAATTTAGGTTAAAAATATAGCTTTTTTAAGGGAAAATTGTAGCGAAGGTGCTAATTCTTCGCATGATATATGTCTCGTATTCCTTTTATTTGGTGACTTACAGTTGAGGAGTGGGCGAACAAAATGGCACATGTCCATGGTTGACCGTTTTAAATTTTTTGACTGAACGGTGTTCATAACACTAAACTACAACTAATTTCAATCTCAGACACTTCAAAAAGCACTTGCATGTCATACTTTTTTGATAGAAAAATGAAGGTTTCCCTGCAAAAAGGCGCAATGTCCTACGAATATTTATATTTTTTATTAAAAATTTTTAACCATTCGTTAACGCGGATTTTCAAAATGGAATTTTTTCTCTTAAAGTACTAAACATTTTTAAAATATTTTTTTGGGTCTGAATGAGTTCAAATAGTAGCACAACCTGATATAATCATAAATAGTTGATGTGATCAGTTCAGAGACCTAAACAGTTTTTTGCGTTTTCTGACCAATTTTCAAAATTGGACATGTGCCGTTTTGTTCGCGCACTCCTCAGTTGTTAGTGAATCTGAAACAAAGTGCGGTCGGTAATGCGTATAAGTTTACTCCATGATGACAATTTGGTTAACAAATCCATATCTATGTTGGTGGTTTCTTTTGCTATATGCACTGGTATTCGTTGTATTTCTATCTGTGTGGTTGTATTTTCTGCCCACTGATGTGCTTCTTCAGTAAGCCAATGTGGCCCCTTCCCCCAAATTTTATGGTTTAATAATTCTGTGGGTGTTAATCCTCTGCTTGCACAATCAGCAGGATTGGCTTTTTTGGGGACATATCTCCACAGGCATCCATCTGTTTCTTTATGAATGTCGCTGACACGAGTAGCAAGGAAGGTTTTCAATTTTGATGGATATCCGTGTAACCATGATAGCATAGCACTATACTAGAGTCACTCCATAAAAAGGTTTTTGATGCTTTATCTGCACTTTTAACTTGTGTAAGTAGTTTTGCGACAAGTGATGCAGCACATAATTCTAATCTTGGAAGACTTAATTGTTTTATGGCAGCAACTCTTGTTTTCGATGCTAGAAGTGTAACAGTGTGTTCACTATTGTTCCTTACACAAAGGTAAATCACTGCTGCATACGCTTGTATAGATTCATCGCAAAAACCGTGTAGTTCAAATTAAATATTTGAAGTTGTTTTTAACCACTTAGGAATGTTATTGTTTCAATGATATTGAACTCAAAGCGGAATGTTTGCCATGTACCAAATGGGTTTAGGTAATTCATCATCCCAGTTTGATTTTAATAACCATAATTGTTGCATTAATATCTTTGTTGTTATGACAATAGGTGACATCCGTCCTAAGGGGTCAAATAATTTTGCGATTTTCAACAGTAATTCCCCAGCGGGAAATGGAGGGCTCCAATAGCGCTGTTTGAGCACTCCTTAAAAAGCTTACAGCGCTCCCGTTACGCTCCAGTTCCATATACTTTTTAACATTGCATGTCATTGCAAGGGAGCATACGTTTTTATGCTCCTTCAAAAGCGTTCTAGGAGCATTATAAAAAAGCTTTTTAATAAAGAATTTTCATGGACGCCTGTGGATATGTGATCCGGGTATCAAAAAGCTTTTATTTTGTTTATCTTTTGTAATTGCCTTTTACTTTCCAAGCGCGAGTGTGATTTTACCAAAGCAGGCCCCCAACTAAATTCTAACCACTTTTAAAGCTGCTTGTCTTTCGTATCGAACGAGAGCCGGTCCATTGAGTATGCCAATGCCACCCTTTATTGGTCATCAAGATAATCGCTCATTTTCTTCGTTCTATAAAATTTATGAAAGCTCCGCTAATGCTCGCTCGGGAGCATATTTAACAGCGCTCAAAGTAAGCTCCTCTGAACAGCGCTCCCAATTTTTCCCACTGGGTCTCTTCTCGTTTTGGGTGTGGTCGTGTGGAGGATGATGCCTTTATTTTGAATTTAAAACTATCACTGATTGGATTCCAGTGTATCCCTAATGTTTTTATTGTGGTATTGACGCTAATTTCCATAGTAGACTTTAATTCGCGATCTTCGTCCGGAATATGTCCTAAAATTTTTACGAAGGTTAAATGCTCCTTTATTCATTACTTGGCGTAAATTATGCAGTAGACTTTCTGCTTCTGTCTCGGTATTAGCTCCTAACATAATATCATCGTTTATTTTTTTTATCATGTGCTAATTGATATAGAGTACGAATTGCTAAGAACGGTCCCAGCGGGAAATGGAGGGCTCCAATAGCGCTGTTTGAGCACTCCTTAAAAAGCTTACAGCGCTCCCGTTCCGCTCCAGTTCCATATACTTTTTAACATTGCATGTCATTGCAGGGGAGCATACGTTTTTATGCTCCTTCAAAAGCGTTCTAGGAGCATTATAAAAAAGCTTTTTAATAAAGAATTTTCATGGACGCCTGTGGATATGTGATCCTGGTATCGAAAAGCTTTTATTTTGTTTATCTTTTGCAGTTGCATTTTCCTTTCCAAGCGCGAGTGTGGTTTTATCAAAGCAGTCCCCCAACTAAGTTTTAACCACTTTAAAAGCTGCTTGTCCTTCGTATCGAACGAGAGCCGGTCCATTGAGTATGCCAATGCCACCCTTTATGGTCATCAAGATAATCGCTCATTTTCTTCGTTCCATAAAATTTATGAAAGCTCCGCTAATGCTCCCTCGGGAGCATATTTAACAGCGCTCAAAGTAAGCTCCTCTGAACAGCGCTCCCAATTTTTCCCACTGGGGTGCAGCTGAAGTTCCATAAGTGACAGTTAATAGTCGGTATTCTTTAAGTGGGTGTGTAGGGTGTGGAGGCCTCGGTAGTCTCAGAGGTCCCGGGTTCAAATCCCGGCAGAGCCCCACGGTCCTTCGCCTTTCCCACCTTCTTTCTTCTTCCCTCCTTACATTCCTCATTCCCCCTGTCATAGCCTTCCGCTAGCATTGTCCCGCTCCACCAAGCGCATGTCATCGGTTGGTTGATGGGATTTAACTCGTTTCAGGAGGCATAACACTCCAGCGAGTTTTTTCCATTGCCCCGATGCCAGAGTCGCGATAGAAATGGTTGGGGTTAGGTGGTTGTGGCAGTTCCTTCCTACTTCTCTCTTCCCCTTCACTATCTATCGACTAGAGCTTGCTGTACAAAGGACTTTGCCTGAGCTCTAGCCTTCCACATAAGAAAAAAAAATCTTCTCTCCACAAGATTCTTTGGTAGTCAGAGTTTTGGTATATTTCTTCGCACAAGGCAACCGAAGTTGGTGAGCCTAGTCTGGTTACTCTAGATATCTCCAAGGCTTTTGATAGAGTATGGCACACAGCCCTGTTAGCTAAACTCAAAACTGTTGGTATTGACTCGCTACTACAGAAGTGGATTGACAGGTTCCTTTCCGACCGTTTAATCAAAGTAGTACTGGATGGCATCAAATGCGAACCCCACCCCATCTCTGCGGGGTTCCCTCAGGGATCAATTTTATCATGTGCTCTATTTCATATCTTTATAAATGACCTACTTTCAGTCCCCTCGAACCCACTTCTCAGATTCGCTGATGACGGTACCTTGCGTTAATCTTACGGCTCCGACAATGCAAGACAAGCACGTGCCAGATCCTGTCTTGATGATCGCGAACTAATGTACAACTCAATAAATAAAGATATTGCACTCATTCTAAATTGGAGAAGCAAGAATCGTGTCGAAAAAGTGCAACACCTCTCCATCCGTGTTAGTGGGTGGTGTGGCTGACCCATCCCTTAACATCTTAGGCGTGCCCTTCGCCAAAGTTTTTCGATGGAATGACCACATATTCCAAATCGCCAAACAAGCATCCCAGTGCTTGGGATTTCTTAAGAGGTGCACTCCTCCAGCCATCGTCCCATGCTGTAATATACAAATCTTACATCAGGCCCCTTCTCCTGCCTCCACGGCAATGTTATGCTCGCAACACCAGATTAACCCACTCGCGTCATTCGCTCCACCTGCAACTCCCCCTTTCACGTACTGTACAAACTAGTAATTCGTTTCTAAACAGAACAACTTGACTGTGGAACAACCTCTCGCAGTCAGTATTCCCGAACTCCTACAACATTCAAGAGTTCAAACGCAAGGTTCATCGCCACCTTCTCCAACACCCTCCTGAACCACCATAACCCTTAACCTTCCCTTCCGTACTAAACTTACTGCTAGACATTGCACCATGACGTGACAAACGACATAACGGGCTGGTAGCACAAAGGGTGACTCCGCAATCTTTTCCCCCGAAAGGAATAATTTTCCGCAGTCCGTATCTCCGAACTGGTATAACGTCGCAAGACTCACCACCTCGGCATGACGGACTGGTAGCACAAAAGGTGATTCCTGAACTAAGTTCTCTCTCATAAAAAATGGAAACAAGCTTTGGCCCGTACTTCTCTTACATTATCGAATGCATAAGAATAAAGCAAAGTACCATCTGCAGTAAAGATTTGAAGTGAGTTAAAGGTAATTGTGATTTATAAATATTATGGCTATAGGCTCGGCGCCGTCTAATTATAGCTTGATTAAATGGTTAGGAAGAAAGTTCTCAAGCTAGTTCTTTAGACCTAAGTCGAACCCAGTAGCTTAAATTTCGTCATATACCTAGTCATATCGTCTAAAATTTATCATGCAATATAGTTTGCAGGTAATATGTATAAATTTTCATAGTTCTTTCCAGATTTAATCATTTACTTAATTAAATTGAAGTTCAATTATACTTTCATTTATCTTTCGTTTATACTTTGAAAATTACGTGGAATTTGTTTACTTTTTCAACCGAATAATATGTTATATACCATTTGTCATTTTTTTCTAAGAACATTTTCTCATCATCTCACCATTCCAGTTCTCTCCTACCTAAGTTTCTTCAAACTAATAGGGCGGAAAACCTTGCATCAAGCTTAAAATTGCACTATTAAAAATATCCAAAAAAGTTTCTATTCTTCACATTTATTTCTATTTTATAAGTTTTCGAAAATGGTTCACTCTTATTGATACTGCCGAATTACCACTGACAGTTGAGCTAAGCGGGAATATCATTTACAATCTTACTTTTAATCTTAGAGAAATGATATGGTTTCTCTTTGAGCAGGGGATTTAATTTGATCAATGCTTCCTAAAATTTTCAAAAATATTCAATGTTACAATATGGCAAATTTGGGATTTTCAAAAACGACCCTTTGTGTTATGTGGTTTCCTAAATACCACTAAAGTAGGTGATTGTATTCAATTTACTTTGCACTAAAAGTTCTAGAAATTGTATAAAAATATTGATATTGAGCCTAAAGTCCAAATACTTTGCATACAGTTTCGTAGGAATTTTGATAGGGATTACAAAAATATATAATATTTGCTTTATAAAAGTCTCTCTAAATCTTCGCTCTCTGCCTCGCTTGTTATTGAATCAGTATCAGTAAAGTCATCTCCACGATTCCTTCGACAGCATGGCCTTCGGTTATCTTCGTCTTCACTCCAATGCTCAAATTCTTCTTTGTGATGTTCCAATAGCATTAATGAAGGAAATAAACTATCACAGCCACTGCATCTGAAAGTAGAAGAAATTTTAAAAAATATATATTTATTAAATTTATTGCGTAATTTAATTTATTGGTACAAATTAACAACGCAAAACACTGAATTTTGTTAAAGAGTTCTTTGTTCATTCAATGCAATGTTTTATATTTCCCGAATTTAGTCTAAATATATTACCACGATTCAGTTGCTATTTGGTCGGCGATAAGAAAATATAAAAAAATGAACTTTGAGGACGAAAATTTAGCAATGTGTTTTGCACGATTTATTATTGTGGCAAATGCAAAAAAGCGAAAGCGGTGATGGGTGAGACCATATTTAAAAACCATGCCTGAACAAAGTGTCCATTCCATCTTCTATAGTATTAGGAAGAACTAGAAAAACAAAAAAAATATGAGTGTGCTTAGGACCACACTTTAAAAGTAAAACTTTTTTACCCAATAACCGCCGCAATTATTAAAATATTAACCAGCTAGTAATATGCAATACATATAGTGGATGGTCTGTGTCGGATATATAGTACGCTTTCAGAAAAGTCAGGCCAACGACAGATGAAGGAACGGAAGTGTCGTGGGCGAACCTACTGAGGGACTTAATACAAGTACAGTTGGAAAATATCAATAATTATGAATTCCTATTCCCATTAAAACCTAAAAACTAAAACCTAAAACTGAAATATTTTCGATTGAAACTGGTCTAAAAATCGCATAAAAACCGCATGAAGTGAGGTTCCATATGGCGTGGTACTTTTGTAAATATTGTTTCTGATGAAAAATTAATAATGAAATCGCCAATCAAAATCATGAGGATTTCGTTGAAGTTTCGACCTAGTAAAACTGAACATTCAGAAGTAGAGATTGTCATGTATGAATTCCATTCTTTCGCGTAAGGTTTTATGCGGTGATACATAAATACCTACCATCAAATTCATTTCCATTTTCTGCCATACATCTGCCAACACACATTTCATGGTGATTTATCGTGACTAAGCGATAGCCTTTTTGGTTTGTCCGTGAGATGTTAAAACATTAGCGGAGTTCTCATCATATTCTTCATTTTTCATCCAAGTTTCTGATAACTTATTTATATATATAATTTTTTTTTCAAAACTTTGTCATCTAAAACTTATAGGTTCGCACGTATACTTTGACAATTTAGCGGAAGTATTAATAATCCTAGTCTACTCAAACACGAGTAAAAATAATTTATTTGGTTAATTTCCTTAAAAGCATGCACGCACCGCACCTCACACGCATAGCGAACAAATGCGCATGCTGCACGGGTATGCAAGCTCTCGCTACAGGCATGCACGCTCCCGCTACATGCATGAACATTTATAAATGCATCCGCATCGGCATAGACCTATTTCAAACGCGGGTGTTGTTTTGCTAACGACGTCCAATGCTACGCAATCGAACGAGAAGCGGTCTACTGAGTATGCTATTGGTACCCTTTATAGTTGCCCAGATAATTGCCCGTTTTCTTTGTGCTATACAATTTTTTAAAGCCCCAATTTTAAAGGGATCCAAAAGATATGAAAAAAAAATTTCAACCTTTTTTCAAATGCAACTTTAATCTAGGGTTAGTTTTACTCCCCCAAGGGTTGAAGATAATTTATTTTTGGCTGATAATACCTAGTCAACCAAATTTCAAGCAAAAAGCAGAAAATAAATTTTACAATTTTTTTGCAAATTAGAATTAACCATTAATGAAATATAGTGCAAAGAAAGTGATATATGAATTTTGAAGCACTATTTCTCCGTAGATATTGGCTTTACACAAAAAAGTTTTAAACAAGAAAGTTAAATCACTTATTTATCTACAAAAAGTATAATATACATTTTTGTCGTAAAATGCATAGTTTTTGAGATATAGCTTGGGGGGGAGCGGGTCTATCAAATCGCACCAAAGGGGAAGTGGGTACCAATTAAAAACAAAAACACCTCACGTATTTAACTGACCACCCCCTTTGGTATTCTAAAGCACCCAGCCACAACAAAAATTTGAAATAATTCACCTCTAATGGTGAATTTGTATCCGTATAATGAGATAAAGCAAAGTCTGGGCGACAACGCAGCAAACATATATGCCAGAATCAGAAAATATATGCAGTAATTCAAGGTTTATACTGTTCAGTGTGGCCACAACACCGAAAAAAATTTCCCCCTAAAAGAGAGTCAAAAACTCCCTAAAATCAGCCCTTAACCCCCTAAACTTAATATTATGGCATTTTCTAGAATAGTAAGAATGTAGAAAATGTAAATATTTTCTTTCTATCAAATTATAGTAAGTATGCAGTATGCAAAATTCGGCATTGCTGGAGTGGATCTTACATTTTTATCTACATAATAATATTGCATATAACAACACCTCATTGGTGAAAATAAGGATCCAAAATGCAATAACAGAAGGGTTCGAAGTCGGACAAAGTCTTAGCCAAGGAGATAGACTGGCCCATTGCTTTTCAACGTGGCCCTAGAACGGGTGATAAGGAAAACATCACCCCGAAGAAGTGCATTGATAGCAACACAATCTGTACAATTACTTGGATATGTGATTGACGTGAGCATCGTGGGAAAGTCCTTTTCGGCAGCAAAAGAAGTTTATAGCGAATTCAAAGAGGCGGCAAAGGACATATAGGCCTGAACATCAACGAGGAGAAAACAAAGGTGATGCAATAGTCCAGAGCTCGAAGACTTAGAATGGGAAGAAATATAACTATCGACGAACACAACCTAGAAGTAGTCGATAACACAGCCTACCTTTGTGTCTACAATTTTTTTTTTATGTGGAAGACTAGAGCTCAGGGAAAGCCCTTTGTACTGTCGACAATCTATTTTCTTCGTATAGAGTGCAATGTCAAACAGCAAGCTATAGTCGATAGACAGTGAAGGGAAAGAGAGAAGTAGGAAGGAACTGCCACAACCACCTAACCCCAACCATTTCTACCGCGACTCTAGCATCGGGGCAATGAGAAACAACTCTCTGGAGTGTTATGCCTCCTGAAACGAGTTAAATCCCATCAACCAACCGATGACATGCGCTTGGTGGAGCGGGGCAGTGCTATCGGAAGGCTATGACAGGGGGAATAAGGAATGTAAGGAGGGAAGAAGAAAGAAGATGGGAAAGGCGAAGGACCGTGGGGCTCTGCCGGGATTCGAACCCGGGACCTCTGGGATAGTAGCCAGGCGCCTTACTCCCTAGACTACCGAGGCCCCCAACGAAGAAAAGAGAGAGATAACTAGACAGACGTATACTACTGGCTAATAGAGCCTTTTATCCCTAAAAACAAATACTGCCCTCAAGATTTGTGCAGAGAAAAACGAAACGTCCACTCTACAAAACAGTAATATGTACGACCAGTACTGTGCTATGGTAGCGAGCCTTGGGCTATGAAACAGAACATAGAGGAACGAGTCAATAGGTTTGAGGGAAAAGTTCTCAGCTGCAGCCCCAACGAGAGAGGATGGAATATGGCGAAGGAGATACAACAGCGAATTGTATGATATTTTTGACGACGCATAACTATCAACGAGCCGGCATGTAATCAGGATGGAGGACAACCGTATCCCAAAAGGGCTCATGGTAGCAGAATATTCGGAAAATAATCCAGTAGGCAGACCCAGGAGCAGACGGATAGAGTCGGTGAGGACTGACGCAGAGGCAATGGTTATCATCCGGAACTGGAGATATGCTGCCGTCAAACTGTGAAAAATGCCCTAGAGGAGGCCAAGGCTGATTTGGGCTGTAGCGTCATTGGATGGAATGGAATAATACTTCATGATATTTTCTTGCAGTTATGAAAGTCAAAAATTAAATAATTTCAGCGTTATAATAAAATTAAAAAAAATATCATTACATTATATTATAAAATATCACATAAATCCCCCTAAATATTTTTACCCCCAAAAAATCCCGCAATTACGTTTTTCCCCCTAAATTTAGGGGAAACCCCCTGAGTTGGGCACACTGATCCTGTTGCACACACAGACTCAAGTTTCTTCGCCTTTTGTGCCCCGTGACCCCGTCCAACCCATTTCCTAGCGTTATACGAAAAATCTACCGATTTTTCAATGTTTGAGAGCGTGATGCGAATGAAATTAATTCACTGCCATATAAATTTTTTAGGCTAAGGCGCGCCTAAACAAGTGTTACTTCAAAAGGTATTGTCCTGGACAAAAAATTAAATTTTAATTTGCACTACGATAATATTATTGCCAGAGCTAGCAAACTTCTAGGCTTTATAAAGAGAAGAGCCAAGGAATTTGACAACGCACGAATTACAAAAACCATTTTCTGTTCCCTAGTCCGCTCCATTTTAGAATACGCGTGCCCGATCTGGGATCCTATATACCAGGTAAGCAGTAGTAGGTTTGAATCAGTGCAGAAGAAATTTCTACTCTTTTCTCTGAGAAATCTACACGATCCACGTGATTTCCAAAGCCTACCGTCCTACATGGACAGGCTCAAAGTGTTGGATCTCATGCCGCTGTTTCATAGGCGTAAGTTGCTTATTTCATGCTTTACTTTGGACGTATTAAACGATAAGATCAAAGTTCAGTTTCTGTCAGACAGGATCAAACTCAACGACGAAGTCCGTCAAAATAGGCATACGAAAATGCTTAGAGAATATTCTCATCGGACCGAATATGCAAAGAACGAGCCTGTAAACAGATGTTGTATGATTTTTAATGGCCACAGTTCCTGCTTCTCCCCTGGAATTAGCAAAATATCCTTCAAAAAAAAATTGATATCCTTCCTGTCACCCGAATTACCTAACTAACTAACTAACACTATAACTAAGTTGAATCTCCCTTTGTACTCTTTTGTTATCACTTTGTGTGGCAAAAAAATAAATTAGATGCCAAAGTTGACTAATATGAATAAGAGTGCAACCTGTTACTTTATCTGATATTTATAAGTTATCCTGTGTGATATAGTTTAAGTTGCCTTGTTTGGCGTAATAATAAATAAAAATAAATAAAATAAAAAAAAATAAAAAAATCTTCTATTGAGGCAATCTACGTTTAAAGGCAACGGCGTTTGAAAACTATCTCTTGAAAATAATACCCTTGTCTGTTCTAAGATGTTTTGGGTTTTCCATATGAACTGGAAAACAAAGGATAGACCGCAACAAGCTACTTCAAGGTTTTTCGAAGTCTTTTTTCGTGTATCCACTGAATTAGGCCGCGTTCTAATGGGCTGCATGCCGCACGGCAAAAGCTCTTAATGTTCTCTGATTGGCCAGAAGAATATATATGTTTTGGCATATGTTTTCTCTCTTACACAGCATTGCTGCAAAAGTCATGCAAAGAGGAAATCTTTTATCCATGCGGCAAAATCACGGAACTGTCAAGTTCGAGCTTTTGCCGGGCTGCATGCAGCTCACGGAACTATGAAGTTGACGATTCTAGGGATGCCGAAATTAATAAAAAAGAATTATTTTATATTATTTTGTTTGATGAATAAATTTTATTAATTTGTTAGATTTGTTAAATTATATCATATTTATTATTATTCAAGAGATCCGTCTAGCATTAAATAATCTCACTTTTTCAAAATCACAAAACAGGGAACGAGGAGATGCAGCTATGCGGCAAGCATTTTGCAGCCTCTCACGAAAATTTCCGAATACTACACGAAGGAAAACCGAAATCGAGCTTTCGCCGTGCGGCATGCAGTCCATGGGAGCGCGGCCTTACTTATTCCGTCCTGGCGGAAGTTCTCCGCACCGCCGCAGAAAATGTTTTAAGTGATACGTTTTGTATCCACTGGAATATCGATGTGCGTGTGTAGAATGCGAACACAAAATATATTTCTTATCACATATATTGATTTTGGTGGAAACACTTCGGCGGATAATGTATGGAGATAGTGCGGAGACAAAACTCTTGGTGGATAGGATAAGCACCTTTACACAGCATTGCTGCAAAAATCATGAAAGAGGAAATATCTTATCCATGCGACAAAATCATGCAAAGAGGAAATCCAGTTCCATGCCTTGGAACTGTTAAGTTCGAGCTTTTGCCGTAATGCATGCAGCCCATGGGAACGTGCTGCAAAATCACGGAACTATCAAGTTGACGATTCGCTATGCCATCTGCGTACTCCCTTTGGTTTCTTTGATAATGTTGTATTAGCACTATTGTACTGAGTAATTTATTTTTATTTTTGTAGAAACCCATTTCAGTTAGCACTTTTCACTCACAAAAATTATCATAAAACAGCTGATTTCTGACAACACGGAGATGCATCCATGGGAACGAGGAGATGTAGCTATGCTTTGCAGCCTCTGGCGAAAATTTCCGAATAGGTACTACACTACACGAAGGCAAGCCGAAATCGAGCTTTTGCCGTGCGGCATGCAGCTCATGGGAACGCGCCCTTAGTCACGGTAATATTGAATGAGAGACGCTTAAAACTGGTGACGGCGTTTTCAGTTATTAATTTATTACTCTCTTTCTCTACTATGTTTCGACTAGAACTGTCTGACATTGCACTCTGTGAAAATAGGTCTATATTTGAACTCAAGTCTTCCTAATAAAAAACTAGATGGGTTGTGAGTTTGACCCTTTCGGTCCACACGATCAACTTCCCAGTATGATGAATGTGTTCCTCACCTCTGGGTTTAGGTACAGTCGTGGTGGTGAGGCTTGTGTGTCCCTGCGAAGCGCTGGGCTATGTCGGCGGGGCCTCCCTTACCGAATAGGTCAGCGTGGAGAGGCCAGACTAAGCTGGATACATTTCCCCATACACCCCTCCCCTTACTACCTATTCCTGTCCCACTCCAAACTCTAAAACCCCTACCTTTAAGCTAAGGTGTAAAGGTTGAATGGCCAACCAGTGGATATAAACAGGCAGGTCGCAAACGGTCCCCGCCGATGCCCGTGCAAGGTCGGTGTGTACAAGTGCCTTACTCTATTATGCGGCTTTGCCAGGGCGGACTTCATTTCCGCTTCACTCGTGGGAACAAACATGAATTAAACTAAAAATCCAAACCAAAACAAAACAATCAGATGTACAGACGACCAGACACAGCAACGTACAAGGACTAGGACCAAGGACCACGAACACTTCCCCCTCCGGGGAGTCTCAGTTTGCTCCAAGTGGGGCAATCGCCAGCTCTGGCTTTGCCAGTACCAACCACAGTACTCCAAAGTCAGGCACCATAACCACAGGCGTGCCAGGAGTCACCAACCACAGTGACAATGGCACCTCTGGAAAAGAAAAATCACGAGCGTCCATCCGCAAGAGAAGGTACAATGCGTTTCTCTTCAAAACGGCGTCAGCTAACGAACAGGCTGACTCTGACGAAGAGCTCAGCGAGCGGTTGGGTGAACTAGCAATCATCGAGGCTGAGAGATAGCTAGTATCTACAAGCTCAGATGCATCGCTTAACAACGTAGTCGGAACCTCCGGCACCTCAGAAGCAATCGCAGCAACAGCCGCCAATGCGGCGGTACAAGCGGCGGTGGTAGCGACTAGCAAGGACGCCCTGGGTGCAGCATCAGTGGCACCACCGATGGTAGGGGACCAAAATGTCGAAGTGCTAGCAGATCAATCTTAAGCATAGTCGCTGTGCCTCGGATAATCTGCAGGTCTTCCTCCGAGAGGGAGACTTCGACATAGTTCTTGTGCAGGAGCCCTGGGTCAGGTCTTCGACCATTAAAGGTCTCCCGCATAGGCATTACAACATCTTTTATAACAAAACGGACAGTGGTAAGCCTAGATCGTGGGTTCTAGTAAAGAAACACATGCATGCTTATCTATGCCCTAACTATAGCTCCGATGACTTAACCGTGGTAGAGGTGGAGGCGAATAACGGGGAGGACTTCTTCGTCGCTTCAGCCTACCTAGCGCACGACCGGCAAGTACCACCAATAGAAGTCAGGGACCTGGTGGAAAGTATAACAGAAACCTCTGGCTGGGCTGCGATGCCAAAGCGAGACACGTACTATGGGGCATAGCAATGAAAGAGGGGAGTCACTTTTCAATTATATAATTAATACTAAATTAGAGCTATGCAATGTGGGCAATACTCCCACCTTTGCTTTTCCAAGTACAGACAGTTTCAGTGAAGAAGTAGTGGGAAGAAGTAATCGACATTACCCTAGCTCTAAATAATAATTTTCTCATGGTCAATAACTGGAGGGTTCTACACACTACATCCTTCTCGGACCACAAGTATATCTCCTTTGATATAAACCTGGGGGAAGGAAAGACAGAGCTTAACAGAAACCCCAAGAGAATCAACTGGGAGCAGTTCAGAGAAATAACTAAAGCTATACTGGCACACGCACCTAAGGGCAGAATCAAGTTGAGCAATGAGCTTGACAAAATGGTTAACACTCTTTAAAATGCCTTGAACACGTCATTCAGGGAGTCATGCCCAGTTAAATACTGTAAGAAAATATTTCCACCTTGGTGGACCGAAGAGTCAGATCTTAGACACCTAACCAGAGAGATTTTCAATATTTGCTATAGACTATTGGAAACCCTACAAAGACTGTCTAAGGCTGTATAAGAAAGCGGTTAGGGCCGCAAAAACCGAATCATGGAGGGATCATTGTCATGCCATAGAGAGTCTGAGTGAGACAGACAGGCTCGGCAAATTTCTCTCTAAGCAATCCTGTCAACCATCCTATATCAAACGAGAAGACGGCACTTGAACAGAGTCCTCAGGTGAAGCCCTGGAACGTCTCCTAAAAACCCACTTTCCCGGCTGCCAAGAAGTCGCGCTCAGCAGAAGCACAGAGCCTCTAATGGAAGCGGCAGTGCCGTGGGAGGAAACCTACCAAGCTGTCACCCTGGAAAAGGCGCGTTGGGCGATGCATAGTTTCTCCCCGTACAAGTCTCCAGGCATGGACAACATAATGCCAATTATGCCTAGTACCTGCCTCACTCCTGGAGGAGGGTCAACGGAATTTTCATCCCAAAGATCGGCAGACGCGGGCACGAAGCGGCTCCAGACGACAGGCCAATAAGCTTGTCATCTTTGGACCTAAAGACCGTAGAACGCATACTAGACATATACCTCCGTGACTCCATAAAAGAGGTCCCGATGTTTTACATCTCAGCATGCATATTGTAAAGGCAGATCGGTGGACACTGCTCTTCACGAAGTAACGCGCACCGTGGAATACTCCCTAGAATACAAACAGTTTAACCTGGCAGCCTTCCTAGATATATAAGGCGCTTTTAACAACATCAGCACCGGAGCCATCCGGGAGGCTCTGGCGGTACCCGGGATTCACATTGGAATCAGCGAATGGATCCTTCGCATGCTGGAAACTCGAATCATCCATAGCAGATGGGGAAATAGCAGAGTCATTAAGTCGACGTGCCGAGGTACACCTCAGGGTGGGGTCCTCTCGCCTCTGCTTTGGCTCATGGAAATGGACGAGATCCTAAAGACCCTAGAGAGCTACAGAATTAAGGCAGTTGCCTATGCCGCTGACATGCTGATATTAGTATCCGGAAAATTCATCCACACAATCAGTGAGATTATGGAGTTGGCACTTGCAAAGGTTTGCGCTTGGTCCAACCGCTGTGGGTTATCCGTTAATCCGGAAAAGACAGTACTGATGCTTTTCACCAACAGGACTAAAATACCCGCCTTCACTGAACGGTCGAGTTCTGAGTTTATCCCAGCCAGCTAAATATTTGGGTCTTATTCTGGACCCAAAGCTGAAGTGGAGATTGAACATCGAAGAAAGAGCAAGGAAGGCTAGTATAGCTTTTTATGCCTGTAAGCAGACTTTCGGCAAGAAATGGGGTTTGAAGCCGCACATGGTGCGCTGGCTATACACGGCAGTGATTAGACCAGTGCTGACATATGGCTCCGCCGTATGGTGGCCCGCTCTTGCCAAAGAATATAACAGATCCAGACTGGGTCAAGTCCAAAGAATGGCCTGTCTCGGGATAACGGGCGCGATGTGCACAACTCCGAAAAGATCGCGAGACCTTTGGGTGATGCAACGCAAGGATATTGCCAGAATCGTGTCAATAACAGGCCACTGGCCAATGAGACCACTGCAAATTTTCTTTGCGAATACCCAGCTCTGCCCAATATCAGATACCGTGTGTTTGGAAGCCTCTCTTAAACGATTTGGCGGATGTTTCGAAACTTAAAATCGGAGATTTGATCCGGTACCTAAATTTGACGGGATAGATCTAAATCCCTAGCTCACTACTTCTTTCACGCAACAGTTTTTCACGAGTGCGGCTACAAAACGGCGCACCTTAGGGCCAATTGTGTCCCAGCCTACGACTTGGGCGGGACTGCCGAACCCACGAATCCTCTAATTATTTAGTTCCCGTACTGTGAAGTGAATATTAACAGCAACACTCTCTCTAGCACATATTAAGAACAACATAAGTCGCAGGGCTAAACAAATATTTCAACTAACTAAGCTACCCCGAAACGATATTGGAAAACTAATCATCTACTGAAACCCCCATTACAATTATGATCATATCAATCATTATCCCAACCATCATTTTCCTCTTATCAATTATCTCGTTCAATTTATTTCTCAAGCTAAATCAAAAGCAGCCGCTTGTAATTAATTTCCGTCTTTAACGAAACGGAAGTAATTATATCACTCAAAGAAGATTCAGGTCCCATCATCACTCCCGCTCCCGCACACAACACCAAATAGATAGTAACTGATTTACATAAAAATGTTTGTGTTTAATTTTATATCTTTACTAGTTGGGATCCGGCGCGCCTATGCTGCTCCCATAAGCCAATAGTAGTAATCAGGTGATATGAATTTTAATATACAGTAGGAGAGTTTGAAAAAGGCAATTTTTTGGTATTTTTGATTCCAAATAAAAAAATGTGAAACTATTAGGGATCTGACATTTTGCTGCACCCAACGTTTAAACATTTAAAATCAACCAAACCTTAAAAATTCAACTCTTCTTAACCATTAAAGAAAAACTTTAATAGTTGGAAAAAGCAATGCCAAAAAACCAACTTTTATTTTCTATTATATTGCGAAATTGTGTTCGTCAAAACATGTGAAATTAATGCAAATATTGAAAATCAAACTATTCGCAATATCTAAGGAAAGAACCAATACTTATTTCTGTAAAATTTGGAGACATTAGATTCAATATGCTTTCATATTAAGTGTGACCAAAATTACCTATGTATGTATTCTTTTGCAAAACTTGCTGGTAAACTATGTTTTTGGTTTTGTTTTCCGGCGCGTAAATAAACAAAAATGAAACCTTTCCGGCTCGCTGCCACCCAACCTTAAGACATTTAAAATTAATCCAAATCTTCAAAATTCAACTCTTCAACAAATATTTATAACCATTAACGAAAAACCAATTATTCCTATAAAAGTTCGAGAGTTTGGATATTGGTTTGTTTGCCTAATTCTGCGAAGTTTGTCTTCAGTCATGCCGTTCTTGTATTTTCCCCACAAAACCACAAATGGTTCTGTTGGGTATCATGTCGTCAATATAATTGCGAACAGTTGACGAATGTTATTCGGCGTGGATGCAAATGATGAATCAGTAAGTTTCAGATCCCAATGATTGTCGTCTTCCAGCAATTTCAACTCGCGACATGCATCTTGAAATGTATTGAATATTTGACCATTGACTGTTTGTAAAAATTCGAAAGACGTTGGTACATTCAGCAACAACAAACGCAAAAAGAAACATTCACGTTGTTTTGGATGTACTGTGTAAAGTCGTCCCAATGTCTTTGCTTTCAATATGCGTGCGATAGTTGGATGTCGTTCGCCTTGTCTACGTAGCTTCCATTTTTTACCTGATTTGTTCCATCTATAATAGCGAGGGACGTCGGTATATAACAATTGTGTTGCGAATTGTCCGAAAATATCAGGTTTTTGGAACAGTGTGAAAAATTCGGTAAGTGTATCTTTTGGTGGCTGGAAAGCTCGTTGGAGGGCATTTTCTTCAGTGAAATATACACGTTGGCCGTTTTCAAGATGTACCGCAATCTGAGGCGTAATGCAAAAACTCGACATTTATATATTTCCTTAATAACACTTTATTTAATCGAACCAATTAAAAGCTTTTACGTAATTTTCGGTGGAAGTATATAAAGAACAATGGATGCTGGTATTTTAGAGGTTTCCCAATGTTCAAAAATATTTTTATTTTGTATATAAATTATATGTTTCTTAACTGGTGTGTTTTTGCGTGCTCCGGTAGTTATAGTATACAGTCCATAGTACATAGTATATAGTACAAAGTACACAGTACAGTGTAACTGTACACACTGTACATACTGTACACACTGTACACTCAGTACACTCAATACACAAATTCATACGTTGTCACTCGTAAAAATCAGAGTGCTTTTTTAAAGCTAACGGTTTTTTATATGTACATGACAATTAAAATTAATTATTTTTTCGCCCCGCCAACTTAAATATAATCAGTGAAACATTCAAATTCTCTATATTTCGAGAACAGCTTCACTTATCTGGACCAAAACTATCCTATCTCTCAATCCGGAACCAACACTACACATTCCCAAATTTTTATTTAAATGTGTGGGGCGGTTTCGGAGATTAGCGTGAACAAAGCTTGTGACACGTAGTTTTTATATATTAAGATGTTTTGCCAAAATTTCTAGTATCAGTCTAATATTAACTATTAGCTTTGTAATTATTATATGGACATACCCAGTAGGGAATTTGCGAATTCATGAAACTGGAATGCAGTATATCTTTGTAGAAATTAGAAGCAATGTGAATCGATGGCTATTGGAAGAAATGGTAATGTGTCAAGCATAAGGAATTGTAATGCAAAAGATAGCCGTTATGGAATGTATGGCAATGCAAAAAGTAGCTCTATACCTTCATATTGGAATGAATTGTATTGCAAAAGGTGGCCGTTATGCCTTCGACCCTAGGACATCGCAATATTAATCGAAGCGATGTTTCGATCTAGAAAGTAGGCATTATGCATTCGAATGAACATGTACAGAATCGACTCTGGAAGGTTTCAAATCCCTACTGGGTATACATTACATACATATGTATATTCAGGGAATTAGTGTTTTCGATTAACAACCTTATTGCTAGGCACGGCCTGTGTTACGGCAACACTAAACAATTAAAAACACCCTTATAAATTAATATTTTTATAAATAAAAAAAATCATAGAGGGTCCTGAAAAGAAAAGTTGTGACAGGGAATAAAATATATCCAGTTGTTTTTGGAATGAGGAGGACAACACAGGATTACAGTTTGTAAAAAAATCATTTATAGCTGAAAAAATAAAATTAAAATAATTAGAATACAAGCTTTTTTGTGTTTGTAGACTACTCACATTTCAATTCAAGCAAAAACAGCCTGACTCGAAGACAATAATAGGCTTAGTCCTACCAGATTTTTTGAGTAAATTACATTAATTGCATTTTTGTTATTATAATTTTTTAGGATTTCTATTTTCAACGAAATTATTTAAATAGTCCATGCATTGGCGCAACAACTGCAAATGTATAAGGGGGTCCAACAAAAATTTAGATCCCAAGTGAGTTTGAACGTGGACAAAAGTTGCGATACAATTGATTTTCGAAAATATTAGAAGAGAAACTTAAAAACTCTCATGTTCTGCAGTAATTGATGCCCGAGTAAAAATATAAGACTTGCCATTCTGACTGAAACAGGCACGCACAGCGTCAAAACGCCTGTATGGCACCCAAAACAGGCACGGTAGGCCTGAGTACAAATTCTACTTTTCCAAATGCAACCCACTACAGGCTAGGCCCGCCATATAACATTGCTGGCCAGGGGCTAAAATATGATTGGGGTCCTTAAAGCGGGGTTTCCACTTAGCTAGCTATCAGCGCTGGTTGTACTGCTGGTGGGTTGCAGCCAGCAGCTGGCGGCCATCCGGAATTTGGAAATTTCTGATTATTCTCGAGCTGGTTGAACCAACACCTGGTAGGGTTGACCACTATGCTGGTAACGTGCTGGGTGCCAGGGGAAGATACAACCAGCGAGCAATAATAATAATAGCCTTATGACACTGGCTTTTTCGTAGGCTGAAAATGTTGCCTTGGCTGGGCTGAAAATGACGAGGCTGTTATACTGTGTGACAGATAGTTGTGAGTGAATCCAGAAGAAATACGTTGGGAAATATTTGAAATATTTAAATTTATTGTGCTTAAAATTAAATTAATTTAAATTTACTGTATTTAAAATTAAACATCGTCAACATCACGTACATAAATTAAGATTCTTCCTCAATAAAAAATCTGTTTTTGACCTTAGTGCTTCTTTACCACCGTTTTGTTTCCCCACAATTAAATCTTTTCATGCATCGAGATTTTCTATGTGTATGTCTTAAAGTGAAATTTTTGTTTATTACTTTCAATACAAAAGCCTGCAGGGATCGCACGACACTTTTTTAATTCCTGGTCATGCATAATTTAAAAACAATCGGAATCCAGTTTTGTGGCACCTCTGGACAGGTCATAACAAAATCTTCGTGAACTATAAATCGTGAGTTGTTGCTGTTTTGTTCGTACGAAATGGAAAAAAAATATAAAAAATGAAAATCTAACTTGGACAGACGATCAAGTAGAGTTTATAATATATGAGATACTTTATCGTCAAATTGCGGCATCACGTAAATCATAGACTCCTCCAAATCGCAACTCCCGCCCGTTGTAATAAGGAAAATAGGTCTCCCCGCCTTGAAATTACTGTTGGGACATTTAAACATCACCATAATTTGTTTGAAGCGATTTTACACCGGACCGCAGTTCTAAACATTTACTCTTCAATTATATTTATTGTAACTTCAATTATATTTATAATCACTTAAATTATATTTATAATCACTTCAATTTATTGCTATTCACTCTCTGTTATAAAAAGTCTAGAGATGCAGCAAACTGTTATAAAAATCATAGAAAAAAGAACATGAATTTCATTCTTTTCCTATGCTTTTTATCACAGTTTTCTAGACTTTTTATAACACTTAAAATCCAGCCAAGAAAAGTTTGAGTATATTCCTCTCACTCTTACATATGGGAAAATCTCCTTTGAATTTTTTCTTTCAGGTTTCAGCCTAGCCCAGGCAGCGTTTTCAGCCTACGATGAAGCCAGTGTCATAAGGCTATAAGAGTGATGAGCTAGAACAAATTTTTAAAAATGTTTCAATGCCCTTGATATCAGCTGATAAAAATTTCAATGGGAGTGAAAAAGTCAAAATATCAAAGAAGTAATATCTATGATAAAAGGAGGCAGAATTACTTCCATTCTACACGCAATGTATGTGAAAGAAAGATAAAAAATGAAGGCGAACTGACTTCCTCGCCTTGTAAGATTCCCGCCTTTTTTAACGGGCAATACAAGTGGAAATTCATTCCTAATATTGTGTACCAACACGAAATTTTACGCATACATACAATCCGTGCAAACCCCCCAGTAGGAAAATGATGTAGTTCTAGACTGGTAGAATAACTACATTCTAAGGAGGGAGTACTAGTTCCCACTTGGATTCCTTTTATATGAAAATAACCCACTACTTTTGTACAGCGTTGTCCTACGATGGAGTCAATTGTCCCTTCCTGCATTACTTCGAAATACTTCTAGAACTAATTCAGCTTGAACTATTTGGAGAACTAGTTCATTTTGAAGTATTTCGAGAACTAATTATTTTTGAACTACTTGGAGGACTTGTTCATTTTGGAATACTTCGAAAACTAATTCATTTTGAACTACTAGTTCGGTTAATGTACTTCAATAGGAATAAAAGACATTTATTTCAATTAGAGTATTATGTATTTTATAAAACTAAAAATTTCTTCATTTTAAATAATAAATAATAATAATAGTAAATAATAGATATAAAAAAAGCACTTCAATAATACATAAAACTAAAAGTTTATTCATTTAAAATAATAAATTAATAATAATAATATAAATAATATAAAAAAAGGCACTTCAATGATATGTACATAAAAAAAGTTTTTAATTTTAGTTAGTATTGTTTTCTTGTTTTAAATGAAAAACACCAAAATCTATTTATTGTTGCACAGAAAAAGCACGCTCGTTCAACTCAATTAATCGCACAATAACTGAACGAATTTGCCACGTGCCAAAATATGAACGAAATGCTCGTTTTATTACCGTTCCGAGAAAAAAATTCCCTAGAAAAATCTTTTGCATATACCGCTGACCTCGTTATTTGAACTAGCTCCTCTTAGGATTACTTTGACACCAGTTCTAGAACTAGTCAATTTCCCACTACTGTTAAAACTAGTTCTATTTTCTAAGTAGTCAGTTTATTCCGACTGGGGTAAGTTTGTTTTTGGGAACTGTTGCACACACAGACTAGAGTTTCTTCGCCTCCCCATTTCCAGGCGTTAAGCCGGCGCCAGATATAGCTTCAAACAGTTGAACACTTGTTTGATTGCTATATGTGGCACGGGACTTTGAATATGTGTTCAAAGTTTGAACAAAGATGTGCACTTTGCATACGTATCGGCAAAGTCTTCAAAGAAGTGTTCAAAGTTTTTCGTCTACCAGCCTACTGTGATAAAAACCGTTTGCAAAGCATGTGTGGCAGGTTACGACAATATGTGTTCAAATGTATTTTCAAAGCTTTGCAAAGTCTTCAAAGAAGTGGTCAAATCTTTGAAGCTATATCTGGCGCCTGCTTTAGGCTGGTCGTCCACTGGAAGCGTATTCGAGCGGCTACGCGCTTCGGCTACAGGAGCGGCTACACGCGGCTATGCGCGACAGATCTAACATAAAGAATTTCATATAAGCATCGTCCACTGCAGGCGACTTTGAACAGGCGGCTATTAGCGTATTCGTGCATGCCGCGCGAATCCAAATTGATTTGGATCGGTCGCGCGTTGCCGCACCAAAGCCTTCTATATTTACAAGCTATTTTTTTGAATATACGTATGTGGTTGAATGAAGTCCCAACGAATTTAAATGAAATATCAAAATCCCATTAAAAACGAGGGAAACAAGTTTTTTATTAAAAATAATAGTTATTTTATCAAAATAAAAAAGTGTAAAAATGCCCAGGAAGTGCCCAGTATAAGTATCATAAGTTAACAATTTAAATATATTTTATTAATAGGATTCGTTTGCGGGATTTATGATGGTCATGGTGGACCGTCCTGTTCTCAGGTTATATCTAAACGTCTTTTGAGTTATATTGCAGCTAACTTAGTTAATAGGAATACATTAAAAGAAACTTTACTTCAAAAAGGAAATAGCAAGTCATTTCTTCAATTTTATAGTAGAAGATATACCGATATATTTTATTGTTTTTAAGGTAAATTTTGTTAAAGAAATTAAAGATCCTTACGAGGAAAGTTTCCATAAATACGCAAAAGTCTGCCTGAAGTAAGAATCCCTGATGATAATTGGCGCTATGACATCCAAAATATATTGGAATGTGTCGGGGCTCATACGATAATAATCGAAAAATTTAAGGGGATTTATTTCCCTCTAATTCGCTGTGTAGATGATGGAATTCCCCCAGACACAACCTCTTTTCCAAAATAGGGTTAACCCAACACGTTCGTATTTTTTTATTAATCCTACGTCTCATCAACGTAGAATTTCGAAAAAAGTACAAATCCTCTTCTTCCATCAAAATAGTATTACTTCTTAGTTCACTTCAAACTGAACAGCACGAAAAGCTTGCAGTGGACGACCCCTGTGGCGTGTAGCCGCGTATCTCAGAGCCGCTTGTAGCCGCCTGTAGCCGTTCATGTAGCCGAAGCGCGTGGCCGCTCGAATACGCTTCCAGTGGACGACCAGCCTTATACGAAAGTTCTGACGATTTTTCAATGTGTGAGAGCGTGATGCGAATGAAACTGCTTATATTTTCTGGCATGTTTGCTACGTTGTCGCCCAGACTTTGCTTTATCTCATTATACGGATACAAATTCACCATTAGAGGTGAATTATTTCAGATTTTTGTTTTGGCTGGGTGCGTAGAATACCAAAAGGGGTTGGTCAATACCCTGCAAACAATTTTTCGGAGGCTCGCTTTCTCGGACCATTCTCGATTCGAAAAATGCTTGCGAAGGGTACGAGAAAAAGATTCAAAACGCAAAATGAAAGCTTTCCTGGTTGATTTGTTTCTCCCAAAGCCTTCATGTTGTAGAAAAATATTGAGAGCCGGTTTCCCCTGAATGGGACTTCAAATCTCCAAATTACACTAACAACATAACGTCATTTCACCGATTTGAAGTCCTATTGAGAGGAAATTTTGAGAGCCTTTGGTTTCTCTTCAACGATTTGTTTGGAAAGTTTGAGCTTTTGACTTGCTTTGCTCGGCGGAGTGATTTTCGGCGCAGAAGCGATTTGCTATCGATACGAGCATGCGATTCGTTATCAGCACGAGAAAGCGATTCGATCTCTTGCTCCGCTTTTATTGCCTTCGAATTCGTTTACGAGTCGTTAACGAGTCCGAGATCGAAGCAAGCTTTCGATTTTGGAAAATCGTTCTCGAATCGTTTCCGAATCAAAATGTTTGCAGGGTAAATACGTGAGGTGTTTATACTTTAAATTGGCACCCACCTCCCCTTTGGTGAAATTTGATGGACCACCGAGATTTACCCAATAATTTTAGAAATTTTAAAATTAAATCTTTTTGTAACTTACAACAAATCGACAAATCGTTTATGCGTTATAGTCCATTCAAAAACGTTATAGTCCATCCATAACACCGTTATGAAAATCGTTCCCTATATGTTTTTTGGGTCGCTGAATACGAAAATCTAGGTCCGGTGGTAGTAAAATATGGGTGTCACCCTTGAAAATGCAAACAAACACCCATTTTAGGGGCTTTTCGCGATAATTTTAATATTATTCAAAAACAATCCAATGAATTAGTCTGGCCGCAAGCTGGTGACATATACAAGCGAACATGCATTGCATTCAGCGGCTCCCTGATATGCGGAGATTTTCCACTGACACATAATTGCATGGTTGCGTTCCGTCCCGGCTCTTTTTTTTTTGTATGTTTATTGCAGCTTAATAAAATAAATTACAATTTTTTTATATCTTAAAATAAATCTAAGCTTAGCCCATCACATGAACAGATGTTTGTGCGTGAGGGCTGTGACTGCCTAAGGTTGTAGATAAATTAATATTTTTAAATATAATAGTTAAGCCAACAAACTTATATTAACATAAATTACTTATTTACTATACATAAAAAATTAAATCTAAGCTCTAGAAACTAATATTTAAAAAAAAAATAAATAAAAAATTCATAATTCATTAATTAATTAATTGAATAAATGTTTCGTATGTATTACATAATTCTTGAATACTACTTTAAAATTAAGTTCATTTACAAGTGTTACCAAGTATGGTTGTCGAATGTCCATTACTTCAAATTCGGCAAATGCTTGAGTTGTTGAGTAGAATTTCGATTTGCCAAGGCATATTTTAATTAGTTTACTTTGGACATTATGTAAAGCACTTACAGTACTGCTGTGGGTAGCACCCCATGCTATTATTCCATATTGAAGGATTGATTGTGCAATCGCAAAGTAAACATTTTTCAAGATTTGGAGATCGAGATAGTTCCTTAATATTCTAAATTTATATATAACTTGTCTCATTCTGCTAACAGTGTTTGATATATGATTTTTCCATTTCAGTTCATTATCTATGGTAACCCCTAGATATTTCACTTCCTTTGTGTGATTTAGCCTAGTATCCTTTAGTTTTATGTAGGTTCCATTAGGATCAAAATTCTTTTTGTTTCCAAAAGTGATAAATTGGGTTTTTTTAAAATTAAGGGCCAATTTGTTCAGACAGAGCCAGTCATATACTTTGTTTAAGCCATCATTAGCCAGTGTAGTAACAGTAACCCAGCTTTTTGCTTTAAACAAAAGGACGGTATCATCCGCATAAGCAACTATATGCCCAGATATTCCGTTTTGTTCCATGTTACATAAATCATTGACATATATCAGATAAAGTAAGGGGCCCAGTACAGTGCCCTGGGGTACACCACATTTTACCACTAGAGAACCGCTAATTGTATCCATTATTCTTACACACTGTGTCCTTTCGTTTAAATAGGACATTAAAAGTTGAAGTACTTTTCCTCGAAAACCAAAGTTTTTAAGTTTATGTACCAGCTTTTCGTGGTTAACAGTATCAAATGCCTTTTTCAAATCCAGGAAAACACCAATTACGTTTTCCTTATTATCGACTGCACGATATATGAACTCAGTCAAATCGTATAATGCATCCTTGTACTATTTTTAGGTTTGAAACCGTATTGGTTAGGTGCAAGGATCTCGTTTTCAGTGAGATATTTCATTAACCTAGCTTTTATGCATTTTTCTAATATTTTGCTTAAAATTGAGGTTAAAGATATCGGCCTGTAATTATTTGTGTCAAGCTTATCACCGTCTTTAGGTATTGGTGTTATTACAGATACTTTTAGTTTTTTTAGGAAAAACACCTTCAGAAAGCGATTTGTTGAATATAAAAAGCAAAGGTTTCAAGATGTGGCAGGATATGGCTTGGACAATTTTAGGTGTGTAATTATCTACCCCTGCAGCTTTACCAACTTTTAGCTTTGCAATATAACATTTTAATTCATCCATAGTTATAGGTGGTTGGTTAGTAATTCGTGACATATGATAGTCCGGCTCCTGTGATTGATTACCACAATCTACGCTTCTGGATATCTTTTCTCCTACATCTGTGAAAAATTTATTAAACTCTTCCGCAATTTCTGTTGTCTCGCTTATGACTTGGCCATCTTTATTTCTAATTTGAGTTACTGTTGTATTCGTACTTTTGGATTTAAAAGTTATTTCATTTATTTTACTCCAGAGCTTTTTCGGATTATTGCTAACTCTGGTAATTTCGTTTTGGTAATAAATCCTTTTAGCAGTTTTTATCAACTGGTTCAATTTGTTTCGATAACGCTTATAAGTAGTTTTAAGCGACTCACAGAAAGGCTGTATTCTGAGTTCTCTACCAAGTCTATTTCTGTGTCTAATCGAGTTTATAATACCGGGTGTGACCCATGGTTTTAAGGGTTTAAATTTTGGTTTCCTCACAGCTTTTTTGGTGGTACTCTCTGCTATTTCCTTATCCAATATAACTATTACAAAACCTATCCATACAAGTATCTATATCTTGTTCCCAGTATATCTGATCCCAATTGCAATTTTGTAAATTATTATTTAATTTATTTAAATCAACATGATTAATAAATATTTTATTTTTATTATCACAGATTGATTGATTTTCGATCGGTTTTAGTTCTGCTATAACACTGAAATGGTCTGTTACGTAAGTTTCAAAAATTGCGGAATCAAAAAGAAGTTCTGCAGTATTCCTCAGGAATATATGATCTATACATGTGCCATTTCTATTCCCTATTCTAGTTTTTCCTAATAAGTACTTATTAAAACCATTTTTTGACATAACATCTAAATATTCATTTGTTGTAGTTGATCCAGAATCCAAAATATTTATATTCATATCTCCGACAACCATATGATTTTTGACATTTTTCCTATCTTCAAAGTACTTGTCCATAGAATTTATAAAATTTATAGGATTTAGGCTTGGGGACCTATATACACAAGTTATAATGAGTTTATCATTCCATGGTAAATTAATGATTAGTTCAATTGTATTTGCATCAAGTATTTCATAATTTAACATATTAACAATATGGTTGTCTCTCACATATACCATCACACCATCACACTTATTTAACATATTTGGTTTCATAAACGAAATAAAACCCTCTATGTTATAGCAATCGGTGTCACCAAGCCATGTTTCTGTTAAAACTATAACATCAAATTCAAGTTTTAAATTATTTAATAATATCAATAATTCATCATAATGCTTTCTTCTAACATTCATACAAAACACCTTAAAGCTAATATTTACATTATTTGCAAAAAACGATCTAAGTTCAGATTCACTTCTAATTATTTTTGTGCAATTTTGTAAATTTCTATCAAGAACCTTTAATAATTCAGCCATTGTGGAAGACAGAAAACTATTAAAATTTGCAGTAAAAAGACCAAAATTAAATTAACTTAATTAGTTCTTCATTGTTTCTAATTCTAATGGGACGCTCGCCTTCTGACCTTCCCGCATAAATCATGCCATTCCGAATCCAAATATACTTAAAACCCTTTTCTCGCAATTTGGCCTTGGCTTCATGGTAAAGAAAGGCAGTTGATGCCGTCAAATGTTCACCAACAAAAATTCTTCCTTCACCCAGATCTCGTTGCACTTTCGACGCAGATATTCCAGGACCGTTGTTTTGGCGTTTTACTACATCTCTATAGGATTGCATGAACTCGTCTCGGGCTCTTTGTCTAGCAAAACAAACAACTATGGGACCCGGGGCCGTTGACCTCTTACGTTGTCTATATGTCTGATCGAGATCTAGCTCAGTTAGCTGGGAGTCAATGCCCTTTGCGACTGCTAGCACGATGGAGTTGATATTTTCATTTTTTGTTACTTTAACTCCAGTTATGACGACATTACCTTTTCTTTGATCCTGCTGGAGTACATTGAGCTTATCAGTCAAAACATTTACTTCTTTTTTTAGTGTGCTGTTTTCCAGTCTCAGCTGTTGGAGTTCGGTTATTATTTCACTGAATTTAACACTATACTCGTCGAATTTATCCGACATGAACTGCACTGCGTTCTTAATTTCATTTATTTCCCGTTTAGGTCCTTTAATGGAGTTCTCTAGCTCGGTTTTGAATTTTATAAACAATTTGTCAACCAGATCTTCAGTGTTTTCCACGCCTGGCTTATAGTGTTTACATGTATCACACTTCCAGGTATCACGTTTTTGGCCGAGTTTCCGGATATTATCTACCGTTTTTAAATTACAGCACTTGGAGTGAAAAAAGTTTTTACAGTTCGAGCACATAATAACATCTCGCGGATCTACGAATGCTTCTTTGCATGAGAAACACGTATCAACCATGATTTGATAAAATTATGAACTTTAATTAAGGAGCGAAAAAATTGGCACGTCCGAACTCTTAGGCAACCACACAACGTTTCCGGCTCTCACAGATAGCCTAAAAATCTGAGTAACGAGTCGCATGTGTTTGTTGTGTATGCTTGTGTGTCCTATGTCGAATGCGGCAATGCAGAAAAAGTTGAAAGTAGCCCGACATTTGCGTGGCATGCGGAACATTCACGCAATATTTCGTCAGGTCGCATTTGAATACACACACTTCTATATTATCTGTCAACGAATGCAACGCATGTACGCTTGGATATGTCACCAGCTGCACATTGGATGCGTTTTCGTACGAATTTGTCTCGTACGAACACGTTCGAATACGCACGAACAATCCCGATACTCCAAGTACTATGGCACCACGCACACTAAGTGCGAGCTTGTCGTACGTGTTCGTGCGTATACTTCCGACGTCCGAAATCAATCCCAGCATGGTCGGATTTTTTATGCAGTCGTACGTTAAAAATACAATATGGATGTAGAAAAATTTATTAATTTGGTGCATGGACACAAAGTTTATGGGTTCAAAGTAATTCGGAATATCACTTACGTGACCGTCAACGCAAGGCATGGCGAGAAATATCAAAAGAAATAAAAATACCTGGTAAGTAATTTATTGCGTTTAGTCAAGGTTAAAACTAGTCGTTATTCAGGAGATATGGTCTTGCGGAAGTTACTGTATTTAGTAAGATTAGATCGTATGGTACATAGATAGAATAAATTCAACGGTTTCTTTATTCATGCGTAGATAATTATGAAATAGCCCGGGCTCATTATTTATATCCGCCATAATATGATGGAATTCGCCATATTCATCTCTTTTTAAATAAATTCCGCGCACCCATTCGGCTCTACGATGGCTATTGCGCCGCCGCCACAGTCTTCGAATCAGCGAAGAATTATACAGGTCAACAAATAAAAAATATTTTTTGGTGCCGAGATATCGTTAATGGGCTTGTATTAGGTGTACATTGGCAGCACTAAAAATATTTCTCATTTTTTTCCTACGTTGTAATTCTTAGTTTTGAATTTTAGCTGTAATCAGTAATTCGTGTGCATGATTTGCTATCTTATGGATACATTTCTATAAATAAATTGATTTTTATATCATTTCTTCATCGCGAAGTAGTTGTATTAATGATCCAAATCTACCTTCACAATCATCTTGACCTATTCCCAGACAATCTTGGATCCTATAGCGACGAACAAGTAGAGCGGTTTCACCAGGACCTAAAAACAATGGAAGAATGGTTGGTACCAAGGCCGATGCGATCGGCATATGATGGCTAACTATTGCTGGGGGATGCAACGTGATAGTCCCACTGCACCTCATTCACGAAAGTCGCGAAAAAGAAAGTTTTTATTTAAATAATAAGTAATAAATGCCACTGCCAATGTCACAGGCTACAGGTCACAGTCAATACTGGTATTTCAACGGAGAAAAACGCAACCAGTGTGCGCGCTCAGTTCGGACGTCCAATAACGTACGTTTATGTACGATTCAAATTCGTATCCAATTGCTACGTTTATAAGCGGAGTTTCCCTCCGGATGGAAGTTACGATCCGGAGTGAAACACCGCTTATAAACGGGGAGTGAAAATCCAGAACTTGGATTTTCGCTCCCGAAGAAAAAGCCGGAATGAAACTTCGCTCCCGGTTTATGTTGTGCTTATAAACGATGACAATTGACTCAAGCTCTTGAACCGTGCAGACGTGTTGTTTCAGCTCCGTCCGGAATCTTTGACCCTCGTTCTAGAAGTAGTTTTGTGAATTCTGTTTCTTAATTTTCTGTAATTTTCTTTTGTGAATTCTGTTTTTTAATTTACATTAGTGCTATCCTTTAGTGATCCTGTGAGGGTAAGATTGAGTGGGCCATTGGCACCTTCAAGCCCTTCAAGGCTGCTGGAAAGGACCACATCTTCCCGGCTCTCCTTCAGAGAGGCTTGGAAGAGATCTTACCAATCCTGCTGCCACTATTTCGGGGTAGCTTTGCGCTGGCCCATATTCCGAGGTGTTGGAGAGAGGCTAGGGTAGTCTTTATCCCTAAGTCGGGGAGAAGATCATATAGGGAAGCAAAATCCTATCGACCCATCAGCCTCTCCTCCTTTCTCCTGAAAACGATGGAGAAAGTTCTAGACAGGCATATTAGAGAGGGTCTTACAGCGAACCCACTTCACTGCCTGCAATTTGCCTACCGGGCGGGCAGATCTACAGAGACTGCCATTCATGTTTTAGTGAGAGATATTGAGAAGTCCCTTCGGGCCAAGGAAATCTCTCTCTGCGCCTTTGCAGACATTGAGGGTGCGTTTGACAACGTTACCTTCGGCGTGATCAATGAAGCAGCAGTAAAAAAAGGCATTCATCCCTCCACTGCGAGATGGATTACGTCGCTTCTCAGCAGCAGATTGATAACTGCTGAGATGAATGGTGAATCGATTACGGTAATGGCCGCCAAAGGCTGTCCTCAAGGGGGCGTTCTATCACCCCTCTTATGGTCAATCGTGATCGACGACCTTCTTGCCGACCTGAATAGCCGGGGCTTTAAAGCACAGGCCTATGCAGACGACATCGTCATAATGATTAGCGGCGGTCATGATGGCACCGTTTCAGACCTCATGCAAGCCGCTCTGTCATATGTACATAGCTGGTGCCGTAGTAAGAACCTGGGTATTAACCCACAAAAAACTGTCATCGTACCATTTACTAATAGAAGGAAGCTAAATTTAAAAGCTCCCTCTTTGGATGGCAAAGAAATGGTTTTCTCAAAAGAGGCTAAATATCTAGGCATAATCCTGGATCAAAAGCTCTCCTGGAAACCTCAGATTGAGAGAGTAACTGCTAAGGCAATTACATCTCTCCATATTTGTCGTCAATTTGTAGGTAAAACCTGTGGCCTCAAACCGAGGTTATTGTGTTGGCTATATACGACGGTCGTAAGGCCCATGGTCACGTATGCATCCATCGTATGGTGGGTCAGGACCAAGCAAAAGGGTGCTGTGAATAAGCTGGCCAGGGTGCAAAGACTGGCCTGTCTTGGTATCACAGGGGCTAAAAGCACCTGTCCGACTGCGGCTATGGAGGTCCTACTGAACCTTCCTCCGCTCCACCTAGTGGTGAAAAAGGAGGCTCTGGCGGGGGCGTTGCGTCTACGAGAGCTATTCTCCTTTAAGCCAGGAGACCTTCTGGATCATTTATCGATCCTCAAGGAGCTAAACCTGGAGCCAATGATATCATTGTCCGATACCATCCCTGCCACTCTTGACTTTGACAAACCGTTTACGACGATTATTCGAAGTAGGTCAGAGTGGCAATATGGCAGGCCCCTCTTTAGAGGAAGCACGGCCTTTTGGTATACGGACGGTTCCAAAACCGATAAAGGGGTAGGGCTGGGCGTATATGGCCCAAAAAGTAAAATATCCATGGCTCTCGGCACTACCCCCACTGTTTTCCAGGCTGAGGTACTCGCCATCCAGGTGTGTGCTCAGACTTGTATTAATAGAGCTCCAAATAGCTCTAACATTGTTATTTTCTCGGACAGCCAAGCTGCCCTGTTGGCCATTAGATCTTACAGGGTGTCATCAAAGACTGTCCTGGATTGTCTCCTATCTCTGAAATCCCTCAGCAGGAACAACAGTGTCACGCTGATGTGGATTCCGGGCCACGAAGGTCACATTGGTAATGAAATTGCCGATAGCCTGGCTAGAGTAGGGGCAAACTCATCACCTATTGGTCCGGAACCTTTCTGCAGCTTAGCAAGCTGCCACGTAAGAACGGCCATCAAAAATTGGGTCGACCAGCTGTTTCTTCATAGTTGGACAAGGACCCAGGGTGCTCGTCAAGCTAAAAGATTCATCCAAATCGATAAAGCTAAAGCGGGCAAACTTTTAAATTTCAGAAGATGGGAGCTTAAAATAATAACAGAACTCATGACGGGCCACTGTTCGCTTAACTACCATCTAAACAAAATAGGACTGGCAGCCGACTGTAGCTGTCGGTTCTGCGGGGCAGCTCCCGAAACTGCGGAGCACCTGCTGTGCGACTGCGAGGCTACAGCGAGGAAGAGATTGAGCCTCCTCCATCGCGACTTCCCCACTCCCAGGGAGATTTGGGATATGAACCCTAAATCAGTTTTAGGCTATATTGGAAGCCTTAACCTAGATGGTTTTTAAAGACGGGGATGGCACAATAGACCAAATAAATGGGTCGCAGTGCCCGCCAGGGCGCCCCTCAACAAGAATAGAATAGAATAGTGATCCTAGTGTCCCCCCGCAAAAGTTCGTTTAATTTAAAATAATTGGACTTTGGACTTATCAGTGCATTTATTGTCACCAAGCCAACAAGTGTTTCTCTGTTTTTGTTTACTAACCCAATTCACCATGAACAGTTGCGGAAATAATTCTTGCACCATCGTTGACTCCGCCGTCGACGTCACCCAGTGGGTTACATGCAGCGGAATTTGCCAAACATCATACCATTCCTCATGCGTTGGGCTTTCTCACATTGCGCTACGATACGCGAATGAATTAAAAAAAGATTTTAAATTCTACTGCGCTGACTGCAATTCCATCAACTTGTCACATGTGTTGATGGCAATTAAGTCAAATAACAATAACATCGCTAATTTGGCCGAGACGCTGACTTTAATTAAAAATGATTTGGAAGCTTGCAGCGCAAAAGCTTTTAACTCGGATAGAAGTGCTCAGCTGTTAATTCAAAATGTTGATGAGCTATCTTGTGCGGTCGACAGGATTAAGATTAACCAGCTAAATCACTCTAAAAATTACCAACTTCTAAAATCAAAAGTTGATAATTTATCGATGTCCAAAGACGCAGCTGGAAATGGATTTTCTGAGGAGTTCGAGAAATTTCTAAAATTTGAGCTGAACACGATTGCTGCAGCCCTAAAGAAAATCAAATTAAGCTCAGACGCCAACCGGTGCAGTACCAGCACCGACATCGAAGGTAGCCTGGCCGACCTTGGGGGCAAATTCTCTGCCTTTGAAGTGCTTAAAACGGATCTCAATTCCCAGCTCAACAACATTCGAACCGAATTGGATGTCATTAAGTCACTTCCTGTAAATGGTGACTTGCATAGTCCAAAACCTCCAATCTATCCTCCCGCAGCATTAAGTGAAGATCTGCCGTCGAGTAGAAACAGCAATGACATGAATATCAGCGATATTATCTACGACGAGAACTTCACTCTGAGGTCCCCAACCAACAGCCTCCACCAGCAGACTATATCTATTTCGGGGAATTCGCCGCTTCAGCTACCACCGCTTCATTTGCCCGAGCGTACGATAAATAAGTTCGGCACAACTTGATCTCAGGCAGAATGGGATGCCAGGCTGGAAAGAATCAACAAAAACGGCAACGATCAACGGACACCGAAAAATTCAGGGAGCAGCAATAAAAGGAAACGACAGCGTGCTTTAAAAACCCCCATTCGCAGCGGCATAATTAACTTCAGGCCAGTAAATTTCTCAAACACCAACGACGATGTGTCCAAATACTTTCTCCAAGGCGCGCCACCACGATCTGACCCATCTTGGGTAAATTCGTTGTTTAAAACTGACTTCTCGATAGATATATCCAACTGCGAAGAAGTCATTCATCGAAATAAGAAGGCCAATAAACCCCGGAGCTTCAAGGTCGCCTTGCCCTCAAGATACGATTGGTTGTTCCTGAACTCTGAGGCAGACATCTTTACCTGGAAAAATTTAACTCTCCGCCGTTGGCCTGATAGGCTAAGTTACAACAATAATATAGCTAAGAGTAGCCCTAAGCTAAACCCCACCAACACACTAACCAAGAACACTAACGGTACTAATGATCCACTACCAAACACTAACTCACTAACCAGGAACACTAACACTAACTCTTTACCAACCACTTACCCTAGGCTAGATAGGCTAAGTAGCAACACTAATATAGCTAAGAGTAGCCCCAACCTAAAGCCCACCAACATACTAACCAGGAAAACTAATGGTACTAATGACCCACTACCAACCACACACTCACTAACCAAGAACACTAAAACAAATAATCCATTACCAACAACTTACCCGAATTTTGCGCGTAGTCACATTATTGTCGGCGGCCGTTCCTACGCTAATATCTGCGATGCAATTCCACCTCAATCAAGCCCACCTCAACCAAAGCCGTCTGAACCGGTAAGATGCAAGTCGCCTTTCTTGAATCCTCTACAACCCCCGGTGGTAAAAAATACCATTATATCTGCTAATTCCTCAGAGAGTAGATATTTGCTTTCGCGCTTGCGAGAAAAGAGGATCTTTGATGACGTTCGTCTTTTCCTGGCTTACATGCACAACAAACCTGATTCGACCTGCATTAATGGTAAGACCAGGACTAGTCTCATTATTTCTATTCAGCAAGAGGGTTTACCTACAGAACACAATACCCTCCTTGAACTGTTTACAAACTTCCATGAACAGTTCCAAATTTCCCCTCAGCAAGTTAGCAAGGACCTTTCTGCATATGCGTCTCATATCAGAGCAAAGCATATCTCCCAACTGCAAAAAAGTCGGGAAGAATCAAATAGATATTATCGTCCATAACTAGCTTCCCCCCCAAATTCTAACCGTTTCCAAGCCCATCAAACCGATGACTTAAGGCTCTTCTACCATAACTGCAGTGGGATGAGAGGCAAACTGAAGAATCTTTTTATCGACTCCAAATCGTGTCACTTCAATGTTCTAGTGTTAACCGAGACTTGGTTGAATGATTCCTTCCTTAACGAGGAGATCTTGGACAGCAGCTGGTCAATTCATAGATACGATAGAGACTATATATCTACCGGTCTATCAAGAGGAGGTGGTGTCCTCATAGCTGTTAAAGACTCCTTAAATAGTGAACTGATCGCAACTACATCGTCACAATCTTTTGAACATGTCTTAGTACGAGTAAAGTTCGGAAAGAAACACATTGTTATCGGTTCTTTTTACTTACCTCCAAACTCCGACGAATCTATATATGATAATGTGATTCGTATAATAGAGGAAACCTCCGATGTTAACAAAGATATATTAATTGTAGGCGATTTTAATCGGCCCAATATATCTTTTATCCGCGACGAGGAAGACAGTTATTTACTTCCGATTAATGTATCGAACCCTGTCGATATAAAGTTTATCGACGATCTTTACAGTAACAACTTACAACAGGTAATTAGCCAACCAAATTCGAATGGTAATTGGTTGGACTTAATCTTCACCTACCTCTATGAGGATTTGAACGTACTTCCTGCTTCTGAGGAGGAGAATCTTTTTAATAATACTACCCATCATTCCGCGTGGGTCGTGGAGCTCAGTTCGACTATAACTAATTATCTCGCCTCCTATAATAATTCTGTAGTCTACGATTTTAAGAATGCTGATAATGTTAGTATCAGCACTGAATTATCCCTTATTAACTGGGAGGATCTACTTGATGGTGACGATATTGACGAGTTAGTTACAAGATTCTACGATGTTATCTTCAACACCATTGGCAGATTCGTACCCAAAATCAAAAAAAGGGATAAATTGACGGAGCCATGGCTTGACAAAAACATTCGTTCTCTTCGTAATAGGAGAAATAAATTGTACCGCGTAGTGAAAAATAACAACAATGTTAGTGCTGAGCAGAAATCTGAATACGCCAGGTTAGCCTCAGAATTTAGTCATAGGTCACGGGAGGCCTATACTAATTATGTAAAGACTGTCGGTGAAAATATCATTCGTAATCCAAAAAAATTCTTTGACTTCGTTAATTTAAAGCGAAAAACATCAGGTTACCCGACAACAATGACGAATGGCATCACACACTCTTCACTCCCCCAAGAAATTTCCAACATGTTTGCGGACAGGTTCAGTGAAATCTTCTGCCCCACTTCTTCTACTGCGCACACTAACCCAAGAGAGCATTCAGAAACTGCAATAGACAATATATCTTTATCGGCCGAAGATATAATGACCGGTCTAAAAGACTTGGAGGTCAATAAAGAACACGGTCCGGACTGTCTGCCTTCAAGCTTTTGGAAGAGCCTCGCCCAACACATTCTTTTCCCTCTTCACCTAATTTTTAACAAGTCCCTATCTATCGGCAAATTTCCCTCGGTATGGAAGAAATCCTACCTCACACCAATCTTTAAATCAGGTGATAAACATGCGGTGGACAACTATAGGGGCATTGCTATCCTATCTGTTATCCCTAAACTATTTGAAAAACTTATCTACGACAAGATTGCCCCTCTAATTGTTCCGAACCTAAACGATCAGCAACATGGTTTCAGAAAAGGTCGTTCCACCACATCCAATCTTATGATACTGACCTCCGAATTACTATGCGGCATGGAACAAGGCCACCAGTTTGACGCTGTCTACACTGATTTTAGCAAGGCATTTGATCGAGTAGACCACCATATTTTATTTACGAAATTATTAAGATTTGGGATATCCGGCCCCCTTTTGGATTGCATAACTTCTTACCTTAACGGGAGAACTCAGGTGGTAAGATTTCAGGGTTTCCTTTCAAAAGAAATCAATGTAACGTCAGGTGTACCCCAGGGCAGCCATCTAGGACCACTGCTATTCAACATATTCATTTCCGATCTATCTGAAAAATTAAATGGCATTCCGCACCTCTTTTACGCCGATGATTTAAAAATCTATAGTGCTATAAAGTCTCAAGCTGATGTATCCTTTTTACAGTCGAAACTTAATGCACTACAAGACTGGTGTACCACTAATAATCTTTTTCTCAATACCAGTAAGTGTCACGTAATTACCTTCTCCAGGAAAAGAAACAAACAGCTGCAGTATTATTATCTCAATGACAAAGTCTTGGATCGTGTCGATCACATTGTTGATTTAGGCATTGTCCTCGACAGTAAGTTAAACTTTAACTTACACTATGACAATATAACTGCCAGATCCAACAAGCTGTTGGGCTTTATTAAGAGAAGAGCTAAGGAATTCGACAATGTATGGGTTACTAAAGCTCTGTTTTGCGCATTAGTCCGGCCTATACTTGAATATGCGTGCCTGATCTGGGATCCCATATTTCAAATAAGTCTAAACCGAATAGAATCAGTCCAAAAGAGGTTCCTTCTTTTCGCGCTTAGGAACCTTCATAATCCTTCGGATTTTCACAACCTCCCTCACTATACGGACAGACTCAAAATCCTTGATCTCTTGCCTCTATCCCTTAGGCGTAAATTGCTCATATCTTGTTTTACCCTGGATGTCCTGAACAATAACCTCAACGTGCAATTCCTGTCGGACACCATCAAATTTAACGATACTCGACAAACAAGACATTCCAAATTACTTAAAGAGTACACGCATCGCACTGAATATGCTAGAAACGAACCCGTTAACAGGTGCTGTATTACCTTCAATACCTACGCGGCCTGTTTCTCTCCCTCAATTAACAAAATAACCTACAAAAGAAAACTAACTTCCCTGATGTCCTCCTGATTGTACTAACATGATAGAGCTAGACCTTAGTTTAATACGATGTTAAATACTCACTGATGTTCCTTTACATTAATTAATTTTTGTATTTAATTGTAATTAGTAATTAAGTGCCTTGCTTGGCAATAAATAAATAAATAAATAAATGTGCGGGCCGGCCTACACTTTTTTAAATATTTATATGCGAAGGTGGTTCATTTATACCAAATCAAGCCAAATTTTAGGATAAGGGATACAGGGTGGTTAAGGGGGTTGAAACCACCCCTACATCGACTAAAAATCTAAAAGTTTGTAAAAAATTGTTTTTCCAACTTTATGCTTCAAATTCGATTGAATGCGTATTGTCAGGCAAAAATAAATTATTTTCAGCCCTTAAGGGGTTAAAACTACCCCTACAATTGAAAAAACCAACTTTTTTTTCTGGTATTATCAGCAAAAAATTTTTTTTTTTTCAACCCTTAAGCGAGTAAAACTACCCGTAGATTAAAGTTGAATTTGAAAAAAGGTTGAAATTTTGTTTGCATTTCTTTTTGCTCTCTTTAAAATTGGCTCCCTAAAAAAATGTATAGGACGACGGGCAATTAGGTTGGCGTGCCAATACCATACTCATTATACCGGCTCTAGTTCGATTGTGTAGGTAAAGCAGCATTGGACGTCGTTGGTGCTTAGTTGGCGGACTGCTTGGTAAAACAACACTCGCGTTTGGAATGGTTTATGCCGATGCGGATGCATTTATAAATGTTCATGCCTGTAGCGGGAGCGTGCAGGCTTCAAGCAGGCGGATTTTGAGATTTTCGTGCCTGCGGCGATAGCATACATGCCTGGACGAGAGCGTGCGTACCCGTGTGTCATGCGAATTTGTTCGCTATGCGTGGTAGGTGCGGCGCGTGCATGCTTTTAAGAAAATTAACCAACTAAATTATTTTTACTCGGGTTTGAATAGACCAGGATTATCAATACCTTATTATTACGTACGTACAAAATTTTGATGACGAAGTTGTTTAATCAGAAGCTTGAATGAAAAATAAAAAATATAATGAGGACTCCACTGATGTTTTAATATCTCATACGGGCATACCAAAAACGCTATCGCTTAGTCACGATAAATCACCATGGGCTCTATTCCCTATTACAATATTGTTAAATCCAAACCGATAATAAAACAGCTTCCAAGTTGACAATATTCTTAGATTTTCAAGTAAAATTGATGCCAATATTGTAATATTCGTCAGTTCCGTGAAAAAATATGACGATATTTTAATAGAGAAAAAGGCCCCATGACATGGGCGTAGGTAGATGTATGGCAGAAAATGGACAAATGAATTTGATGGTAGTTATTTATGTATCGCTGCATATAACTTTACGGAATTCATACATGAAATATCCACTCCGGAAGGTTCAATTTCACTAGATCGAAACTTCAACGAAATCCCCATGATTTTGAGTGGCGATTTCAATATTAATTTTTCATCAGAAACCGCGCCTCCGGACTTTGTGGATGAAGGGGAAGGATGGATGAAGTGCGTGAGAAACGTTCCGGGGAGCAAAGCGTCTAAACAGACCCAATATTGACCAAAGTACCACGGCATATGGAACCTCACTTGATGCAGTTTTTACGCGATTTTTAGAACAGTTTCAATCGAAAATATTTCAGTTATCATAAAACCTTTGCTTTCGTTTTTAGGTTTTAATGTAAATAGGAATTCCAAAATATTGATATTTTCCAATTGTTCTCGTATCAAGGCCCTAAGTAGACTCGTCACTATACTTGCTGCATCTATTATTGGCGTGACTTTTCTGAAAGCGTAGATACTATACAGGGCGTATTGCATAAAGTTACAAAACGGCCGGCTGTGGATAGGGTTTGAATAGAGTCTATTCAAACCCTATCCACAGCCGGCCGTCTATTCAATAAACGAACAAAAAATCGTTTTGGGGGGGGGGGGGGTGAAATCGTAACGATTTAGCCGCTAGGGCGTTTTGAAGTTTTTTGGTTCGACTTTTACATATCACCCTGTATTTTTGTAACCCTATGACCTATTTTCATGAATAAGGTATCAGTGTACGCAGAATACTCCCACCTTTCTAAAACTTTAAAAATCAAGGTTCTAACCTATCATGTGGCAGAAATCACGCCTTGTACTACCAGTCTGTTACGTGGTTGCATGTGGTGGTAGCAAGTTTAGTACGGGAATAGAATAGAATAAGGGTTCGAGAGGATGTTGAAGGAGGTGGCGGAGAACCCTGCTTTTGAACTCTTGGGTGTTGTAGGAGTTCGGAAATACTGACTGGAGGGAATGCGACGAGCAGGCTAATCTGGGTTTACGGGTATAATATTGCCGTGGAGCTAGGAGAGCGCTTATTTTGATGGAACAATCTTTATTATAGTAGCGATAAAATTTTGGCAGTGCTGCTGCATTACTACGATGGCTAAAAGGGTCGATGTTGGACAAACAATTTTATCATCGATTAATTTAAGGGCCCTTTTTCGCACCTTATCTAACCACCCCAAAGTGGTTTTCGAAGCCCCGGCCGCCCTAAATGAGAGTTGTATTCGAGAAGAAGTCGAATTTAAGATTTGTATATTACCCCACGGGCCGATGGTTGGAGAAGAAATTTGCACCTCTAAAGAAATCCGCAGCACTGGGATGCTTGTGATCAATGTCGATTTGCCACATTGGTATAGGTTTACGATACGAATCATCTTCATATGGAAATCCCCCGCCATAAGTGCCTTGAAACTTCAGAACTCATTTAGTACAGCGTCCAGAGTACAAAAATCACTCCCTAGAAAACCCCCATATAACGAGTTTCAAGAAATTTGGCAAAACCGTCCACCATTTTGTTATTTTGGTAAATTGATAGCGATTGATAATTAGCTTCCTGGGAAGCTATTTTGAAGATTTAAGCTTTACAAGCAGTAAAGCTTTCATTTTTGCTTCTTTGGGAGAAGAGAAAAAGGTTTCGCTCAAAGAGAAAATTTACCAACAAAATTGAAAATAACTTATTTGTAGCTCGTATATGCACAGGAAAATATTCCAAAATGCTTCTGAAGCGCGACAAGGAATCACTTCCAATTTGATTCCAGCGGAAGCTGCTTCCACTTTCCCGCTGTGTTTTTTCCGTCACCGTCGCCACCACCGTGGCCGCTGTCCCCGCAATCTATTTGGACCATAAATAAAACGTAAATCTTCAAGGCTATTTTTAATCGCTGCTGCCTTTTGAAAGCCTGTTTTTATATGCTTCTAATATGTGCTAGAGTAAAAACCATAAAAAAAGACAACGAGTGCCCCATTCGCTCTGGTTGTTTGAAAGCGCAGCCTTTTCACTCAAACAACCAGAGCTAATGGAAAGCTAGTTGTCTTCTTTTATAGTTTTTCCTCTAACGCGAATTTATGTAAGTGAATAATAAAAAACATACTACAGTTTGTCTCCTTTAAATATTTCTGATCAAAACGGTGCTAAGCTATCGAATTTGTCCTTTACAAAAAGAGAAATAGTTCATATATTCAATATTACTCCAACTAAATCCAGAAATTTTTGATGGGTAGCATCAGGTCACATAACGAGTATATTGACTTTTTGCAATTGCCTTCCTCACATCAATGCTTCTGTAAACATTATTCCATAAATCTAATGGTTCTTTTGTATCCTTGGAAATTTGTTTCCCGGTAGATCGAGACGAAATATTAATATCAGTGATGAATGGAGCACCGCCCACTTCTTGCATTTGCTTTTCCCTTACCAGATGTCAGAAATCAAAATATATGCTGAAGCTCTTGCTCTCAGCTGATATAAATTTCAAATATTTTGGTTAATTAGTATTTTAGAGTATTTCAGATTTCAGGTGCTTTAACAATTTCTGCTTGTTTTAACTCTTTTGTATAGAATATATAAATTGGTAACCTCCATTGACGAAGAATACGATAATGAATTGAATGTCAATCTGTTTAATCAAGGACACGCTGAGAATTCATACTTTTTTTTTTTTTTTTTTATGTGAAAACGTCAAGCTCAGGAATCACCCTTTGTACTACTAGTCCGTCATGTCGTTCAAGTCATGGTGCAATGTCTAGTAGTAAGCTAGTAGTAACTATTGACTATGGGTTGTTGCTATTACAAATAATACTGGAAATTAAAATTAATTGATTAAATTATGGTTAAGGTTGAAATATTATTATAACACAGTTAACAATCAATGGTGATTAGATACTTCGTTCAATTGTTAACAGTATTAAGAACATATATAAATTAACACCATTAAAGCCTTTCGAAAATGGGCAATTAAATTAAATGTGTTGCCCTGCAATTAAACTAGTCCGACCTTTCCTACGAGACAAGAATTTTCCATTTTCCTTATCCTAGGGGACCGTATTGTCGTTCCAATATGATCTGCCCGAGTGCAGATGGCATTCTGTTCCACATTATTTGATCCGAATTTCCGAAAGTCATTCGTTCATCTGAGACAGAAGACCCAACCCTGAACAGTCGCTGGAACGCAAAACGTAATTAAGAGTTTTACCCTTGTTTTGAAGCCAGCACAAATGACACCCAGGGCATAAGCTTACTTTCATAATTTAGTTTAATTTAATTTTCTCTGCAATGCTAACAACTCACCCTTCGTGCACAAAAATATGGAATGGCGCGAGGATTAGGGCGGATTCTCTGTAAACTGTTAGAAATAAGAAAATATTTCATCAACAAACTTTGCTTTTGACGATTAGGATTTTAGATATTTACAACAAAATAGGGAGTTTCAAAAATCCAAGCTGTAAATGATATTTCGAGGCATTTTTAAATCTCTTTCGGTGCTTCGATGGATTCAGTCTGATTGTTAATTTTGGCGCGGTTTTTTAATCCCTCGGAAAAATATGCATAAAACGTGATTGTATGTTATTGTCACAATACTCGCTCGTTTTCGGTTTCGAATGGAACTAGTTTCGAAAAACGAGACTTATCGTTTCAGAAAGTCTTTGATGGAAAGTTGAATTAAAAAACCCCACTGAAGATGAATTCTGCTTTCAAAGGCAACTTAGCGAGACCTTGATACAATCATGTACTTTTTAACCTTTGAACAGTTATATTTACATCTTGCGCTTTGCGTACAATTAGTATGAACTTCTGCCTTATAAAGATTTTTTGATGATGGATGACTCATGCCCTTCTCTAACATGTCCAAACATGTGTCTTAATCGCAAACATTCCAGATCAATTATCTGAAATTTATATCAGAATAAATATACCGGGAAATGATGACAGAAGTTCAACAACGATTTTCTCACTCATGCCTCTTGGAGTACCGAAAGTTACATCAGCGATAAGTAGAATCATCGTAAAATTGAGCGGTCCCGCAGTGCTAAGATTTTTTAAATAAATTTTTATTTTGTGAAAAATGTTTGCTTTCTTAAACAATTTTCTCACTTCTGCCAATATTATAAAACGATAGTTAAGCACCGACTTTATGATCGATGAGCTAGGCATAAGTGCAGCAAGGGTTCTAAGGGTTGATATGGTAGGGTGAAAGTGTAGAAAAATGTGGGTGATAGTTGGTAATCTTCTCACCTCTGCCAATGTAAAGTTTGAAATTGTTCAACTTACACAGTCCATTAAAAATATTGGCATAAGGGCAGATAAGGTCTGAATGAATTTCGGTTATGGAAAAGTTGATAAAATTTTTTAGCTTGTTTTTGTGATTTTCTCACTTATGCCATAATATTTGTGATAAACTGAACACTTTTTTTGAATCGGCATAACGATCGAGCGTATCTATACTGAAGGCATAAGTCATAAAGTTGTAGAAATTTCGTGGAAATTACGACAATTTTCTCATTTATGCCATTTTGCATGTAGGTAGAAATAGTTGTTCTAAACTAATATTGAAAGAGGCATAAGTGCTATAAAAGGATTACACGTTACACTTATACTATTTTGCATGTAGGTAGAAACAAATATTATAAACCAATATTGAAAAAGACATAAGTGTCACAAAGGGTCTTATTACTGAAAGTAATTTCAGAAGTTATAAGGATGTATACTGTACTAGCTGGAACCCGGTGCGCCTCACTGCACCCATCTTAGCGAAATAAATGAAGTTGTAAAAAATATTTGGACAACGAAGATTTCCCTTCCACGTACGCGCCATGTGACTCAGATGGAGCCATTGCCGTTAGATCAGCATATCGTCGTTGCGACCTTAAGATCTCCTATGTGACACTTTTATCGAAATTTACTTTTTTAATTGAATGTAAACTTCATGATTAGGGAATCCAATCCCGGTTTTCGATAAACCGGTAAACCGGTTTTACCGGCCAATTTCGATTTTAAAATTACCGGTAATTATCGAAAATGATTACCGAATTAATTTCGGTAATTTTTTTTGCTGCATCCTGTAGGAAGGAAGTTTTGCTCAAAAAGGGACGTATAGCAAAAAATTTCAAGTTGCTCTTTCTGCATGTATTATATCTAAAACAAAGAGAATTATAATTCTCTGTCCTTTCTCTCTCTACTCGTCAATCTAAAACAAAGAGAATTAGTGTTGTATTTTGTTTAGTACGGCAAAGGAAATTCCACACTAAACATGTATTAAAATTTAAAGCAAACAATAAAGAAATTCTTTATTCTTTAATTTGAATAATAATTTCATTCGTTTTAAAACGAGAGTAATTCGATACAAACATACAAAAAGCAATATATGGAGCTATTACGTTCGACGTAGAAACGAAAAAGATAGCGCGAAATGTATTGAATGCAAAAACCTGTGGCAAACTAAAGGAGGATCCACAAGCGGATTGCATTGTCATCTCAAAATTCAACATAATATGAATTTACTAGATTATTATCATATTGAAAAGGGAAGTGTCAGTTTTACCAGAAGCAAGACCATCTTCATCGTTGTCAGAGGTTAGTAAAGCAAACTGTAAACCCATCACCTAGAGCTGGCCCAGGCGGTGTAATAACCAACTCTTAATAAGAACTCTTTTTTTTAAGTGGTACATTCAAGATCAAGAATTAACCATTTGTACTACTAGTCCGCAATGTCGTTCATTGCGTGAACTCTGAAATGTTATATGAGAATTCCGTGTAGAAACCGTCGAGAAAAACTAAACATCTGAGAAAAGTAAGCAGCTGTTAAAACATCACATATATGTAAAACCACGTATTTCACGGCAACAGCAACTTTAGACCTGTCAACATTAGCTAACAGCAGAGCACGGAATGATTGTCTAACTATTTATTCCGTTTCAACGTGAACGGAAAAAGCCTCCAATTACTTGCAGAACCACCTGTTGGAGATGTGCTACAGCGATCTATTACAAACCACTATCATTCCGTTCGAACTGCGTAGTCATCAAACAAAGCGCACACGGAAAAATTGGGAGTACGGAATTCCGTGCATCTTTTTACGTGATGTTTTATGGAAAACGGAATTCCGTTCGAACTCCGTACTAAGCTTAAAAGAGAGACGCTCGAACTATTCGAGTGTCCTTCAATTTGTCGGAAAGCGATGAATCTGAAGAGGATTCAATTGTCTCCAGTACTTTATCCATGAAAGAACGACTAGCATTAGCAATCAAACAAAAAATTTAAACTATGGAAATAAAAAACGAGGCAATTACTTTGAGCGAGCTTACCAGTATATTCTTATACAATAAAACCAAATCTGAAAGAGCCTTTTCAGCCGCGGTCCCGTCTTAATGACAACCGTATTGACAGTTTGTGTTTTTTGAACAAAGTGATATTTGTAAGCCTTAAAAAATGTTGGTACAATAACTACATTTACATATCGCTCATTCCATGTCAAACCGATCACTAAATTTTAATTGATCATCCCGATTTTTTTTAAATTTTGCAGACGCATTCTACACATGAAATAATGGGACCCATATTTCGGGAAAAAAATTGCGATTTTTTTTCCAGAAGATATGCGCGGTTGTAAATTGCAAGAAATTTCAAAAAACGTCGCGCGGCCGACCATACTTCAAACTACTGTATCTTCCAAACCATTAGTCGTACAAAAAAATTATATAGGTCGATTTTGAAGCTCTTGAGTTACTCTATGTAGTGGTATATTTAAAATTTGCGTTTGATATTAATAAATTGTTATTATTTGTCTATAAAATTTCATTAGCATTTTTCATCATCAACTCACCAACTTAAAGTTTTGGAAAAAATATCATCGTGTTCCTACTTCAATTCTAAAGAAATAGTGAAAATTTGAAAATGGAACTCAAACGGGGCCATATTTTAAAAATTCTCTGTCTATCAATGTATTATATTTTTCTAACTGTTGACCTAATTTTCTGAAGCCTTTCACACATAATTAAGAATCCGCCAACTGTGGATTGTTTTCTTCAGCAATGCAATGGGTGTCCTGCTTGTGATAAACTCATACAAAAGTTAACAGACATTTTTAAAGAAAATTTGGTGATTATTAAGAAAAGTTTAACGATCTCATTTATTGACTCATTCTAATGTTGCAATTTTTTGAATCAGAAAAAAATGAATTGCGACCAGAAGAATGTTTAGTCATTTCCGATTTTTCCGAAAATTACGCGTTTGTTCTACAGGATGCAATTCAAGGCGTGCACGGTAATAATGACCAAGTAACGATTCACCCTTTCGCAATTATAAAGATAACGGGAAAACATAATTACTTAATTTCATTGAAATCTCAGACTGTTGGAAACACGCCGTCCACTTATTTCAGCGTGGTATTATTACTTTTTAAAAAAAAGATTGAGTTCTTTGAGAAAAATATTTTACTTTTCCCACGGAACGAATGCTCAATACAAAAACAAAAAAAATTCATAAGTCTCTGTTATCACAAGGATGATTTTGATGTAAGTGCAGAATGCACCTTTTCGCCACGTCGTCGCATGGAAAAGGTACTTGTGTTATTCATTTTCCGTTGTACACACCGTCCCTGTTAACCTATTCTGCGTGTACGCGACATATTGCCGCGCGGTCACACTCTTTTAAAGAATTTTTTAAATATGACCCCGTTTGAGTTCCATTTTCAAATTTTCACTATTTCTTTAGAATTGAAGTAGGAACACGGTGACATTTTTTCCAAAACTTTAAGTTGGTGAGTTGATGATGAAAAATGCTAATGAAATTTTATAGACTAATAATAACAATTTATTAATATCAAACGCCACTACATAGAGTGACTCAAGATCTTCAAAATCGACCTATATAATTTTTTTTACGACTAATGGTTTCGAAGATACAGTAATTTGAATGGTCGGCTGCGCGACGTTTTTTGAAATTTCTTGCAATTTACAACCGTGCATATCTTCTGAAAAAAAATCGCATTTTTTTCCCGAAATATGGATCTCCTTATTTTATGTGTAGAATGCGTCTGCAAAATTTAAAAAAAATCGGTAGCATTAATTTTAATTTTTACCGAAAAACGTCCGGTTTGGTATGGAATAGGGATTGTATACCGGTTTACCGATTTACCGGTTAACCGATAAATTGACGAAAAAACGTTCGGTAAATTTACCGGTAAATTTTTGATATTTACCTGTAATTCGGTAATTGAAAAATCCATACTAGAAATTTTTATGTAGAAAATATTGTGTTTATTAATATTTAAAATGGCCAAAGTGGCATTGAAAGTAAAAAAATGGTAAGTATAAGCAACAATACAACTAATTATTAATTTTATGTGTAATATTTTTTGTTTAATTTTAATTTAAACTTTCTTGGCTTTTAGAGCCACTTAAATGGTTCTGATTTAGATTCCAATTCAAAGCCAGATAACGGAAATATTCATACTTCTACATCTAATATCAAATTATCAATGAAACAGAAACTCTATGACCTTATCAAACAAAAAACAGAATCTCAAGAAGTGTCAGTTTCACAAGCAAAACATACGAAAAATTGGAAACAAATAGTAAAAAAAAATATTAGAGTAATTTGACCAAGAAAAGTAGGGGGAAGTATATTCAAATAGTATAGTATTTGATTATTTAATGAAATGACCATTCGTCCAACAAGTGTTGAATCAGAAAGGGTGTTCTTGGGAGCCGGATTATTTTGTACAAAACTTAGATCAAAATTAGGAAATAAGACTTTATATAATTTAAGTTTCTTAAGAAGTTATTTTTAAAAAAAATGGTAATCTATAAAGTGGTATTAGGTACTTTATATTATTTCTGTTGTATTTTAGTATTATCTTTTTTCTGTTTCTAAAAGTTAATTTATTTTTTTTCTGTTTCTAAAAGTTATAGAATAACACTTTAATTTTTATATTTTTTATATTTTATCTTTGAAATAAAAAATGTGAAATGGAGTTCAAAATGACATATTTTTTTTTTAATTTTAATTTTCCGGAAAAACATTTACCGGTATTTTAATTTTCATTTACCGAATTACCGGTAAATGAAAAAGTCGGTAAATTTACAATCCCTATATGGAATGACCGATATCTATGAAATATGATTTTTAGGTTGGTTCTTGCTTCCTTTTAATTGCAATAGTATCTATAGTTAGCCCATATGTATAAGACTGATGAGTATTATACGTTAGGTAACGTAATGTTTAACTTTCTTAATTTAATTGTTGTAATGACTATTTGTTTAAATTTTAGGAATTGTTATTCTTAATTTTTATAAACTTAAGTAATATTGAAATATAATCTTCTAATTTAAAAAAATGTAATGACGTTTTATTAATATATTTCCAATAACGAAATTTACCGGTAATTACCGGTAAACCGGTAATTCGCGATAAAAAATTACCGAAAACCGGTAATGTAAAATCTCGGTAAATTTGGATTCCCTATTCATGATGTCCTCCATCGATGGCAAAAACGCCCATGTTGATATAACATTAACTTCAACTCATTTTGCAGTTATAAAAAATACTCCTATGTGGGTGGCCCTAAAAAGTTGGTTTTGTTCATAACATTAAATTCCATTGTTAGTATACAAATTAAAGCAAATCTATATATTTTTTTCAAAGTTTTTTCAGTTTTTCTAAAGTTTTACATTTTGCACATAGGAGATCTTAAGGTCGCAACGACGATATCCCAGATGTTTCTCTTTGAAATTTTAAAGCATAACAATTAGGGAATCCAATCCCGCATCAAAATCTCAATCCCGCAAGCCCGCGGGATCGAGGTCATCAATCCCGCGGATCCGCGGGATTTGCGGGACTGCAAAAAAAATCATAAATTTTGTTCTAAGTAGTTATGTTCATGAATTTATGAAGTATTATATGAAATAAGAGTGTGTTATATGTCAAACAAACTATACTTTAGTCAGTCAAACAAAATATTCAGGCCAATTCTGAACTATGCTGGAATTGATTCCGCTGGAATTTTCTTACATAGTAGCATAAATTGTAATTTCGAAATTACTCTCCGTTACAGGGGCTAAGTTTCATATTTGGCATTACGACCGAATAGACAGATAAGTGCGGCCATACAAAACATCAAATTGTGTGATAATACTCCAACTTCAGCAAACCACTAATATTTAATTAAAATAGAAACTTTTTATATGCCTAAATTGGGCATTTTAGGCCCGTATTCACCGGCCGGGATATATCCAGGCATATAAATATCATGGATATTTCGTATTCACCGACCGCGATTTTTGGGGCTTGGATAAAGTTAATACCAGTTTTTTTTTTATGTGGAAGTCTATAGCTCAGGGAAAGCCCTTTGTACTGTCGACAATCTATTTTCTTCGTATAGAGCTCGACCTGGTAATAAGTTTATTCGCGAACTTTCGAAATTTCAAAATTGAACAAAGCTGTGAGTGAAAATTAAAAAAACGAAATCAAGTATCAAGCCGTTTTCTTTGAAAGTGGTGTAAGTCCATTTTTGACAAAAAGTTAGTTAATGATAACATTCAATGCTATCTGCTATGAACTTTTTGTCTATAAACAGTTCCCAAAAAATAAATTGTCAATATAAATTTAGCTAGTTAATGAAATTACAAAAATAATTACTTTGAAAGTGGTGTAAGTCCACTTTCCGCAAAGACATAAATTTCAAAATATGCCGATTTTGGAACTATCGAGACGTCCATAAGAAAAAAATTACTGTTTATTCCTACAGATTATTATACCATCACACAACAATGCCGAAGACGTAAAAAGTTTATTTTACATGAAATGAAACGATATGATTTTGTTTCGACGAAGCTACTACTTTAGTAGTTAGTTCTAAAAAGACGGAAAAAATAGTTATGGTGAAGAGGTAACTTGGCTGAAGATATGTTGGATAAGGTTTTTAAAAAACAAACCATATACAATGCTGTATAAAACTTCATTTGATGAAAATTGGGAGTTGAAAACATTTCAACAAACAACACACCCCACACTTGGAAGACCACAAAAATTTGAAAATATAACACTACCACCTTTATATCCATCCATCGCATCCCAAAAATTCAATGATATAATGGATCTATTACCTTATATTCCTCCAATATATCTTGGCTACTTTCTCATAATGAAAAAATTGAAAATGGAACATAATAATATAAAGTTGTAATTAATATAATATAAATGGCGTTACCTGAAGAAATATTGGAATAAAACCTCTTTACTTTGTTTTTTTAACATATTTAATAAAAATTTCATAAGAAAAATTTCAATTGAAATCCCATATTTAATATTTCATCAATGTATGATTTTCATATTTTGTTGACTTTGAAAGTAGTGCAAGTCCATTTGAGATTATCAAAAGTATAAATTTCTTTTAACTAATACTTATAAAATTATAAAATTAAATCAATTTAATATATAAAAAACATAAAATGAGCGTTATTAATATATACCAATATATTTCAATCCATTCAACGCAAACCCTTAAATATCTCCATATCATATAAAGTAGACTTACACTACTTTCAAAGAAAACGGCTCAAATATTGAATCAATATGAATGAATTTGTAATTCTGTAAAAATTTAAATTGGTATATGTATTTGCTTTCCGTGAATAGCAAAAAATATCCATAGAATTGTACGGGATAAGAAATTACCGAGAATAAATCCAGGTCGATGAATTCGGGGTTTAATAAAGGTCAAACGACTTAATCCACACGTATAGAAACGATAAGGTTGTCGATATCATGTTGCCAAATGCCAATTTTCATTTATCGACAGAAATCGATATCGACTCGAGAAACCAAATACGGTCACAACAGATTTTATGCTACCGATGTAAGAACATTCCAGCCTAATCAATTCCAGCGTAGTTCAGAATTGGCCGGATTATTTTGTTTGGCTGATTCAGTAGTTTGTTTGACAAACAATACAATTAGCCGCAAAGGTAATCCTCGAACGCTCAATTCACTTGGCGAATCCCCTGTCGTAGCCGTAGTGTAACTTGACATTAATCACGTTCATATACATGCACAACACATAAATTGTTAATACTTTGCAATATTGTTAGTATTTCTCTTAGTCCCGGTTCTTTTAACAGGTCATTCTACTACTCAAATCCCGCAGATCCCGCGGATCCCGCATGTCTAATCCCGCATTTCTGATCCCGCAAAAATGGTGCGGGATCCCGCATTTGCGGGATCCCGCGTTCGCGGGATTGGATTCCCTAATAACAATATTGGCACAATTTATCCATTGGATCTGACCAACCACAACATTAGGGTGCATGCTGTAATAGTGATATTTATTGTAATTGAATGATTCCATCTTCAATTCGGACTGTTCTTAAATGTTGAATGACGTCGGTCCACGGACATTAACTAATAATAAACGTAAATAAAAACATTCATCGTTGGTGGGAAAATCGGATACCCTTCCTTGTTTGCGACGTTGGAATGTTTTTGAAGTTTGATTCCAAGGATAATATCGTGGCATTTCAGAGTAAAGCAAAATCAAATCGCGAAGAAACTTGTAAGGGTGTAAACTGTATTTGTGTAAATTTTATTATTATAAAGACAGTTGAAATATTTGTTCAAATTGCAACCATCTTCTCACTTATTTTATGTAAACTAAATAGAAAAAGTAAATTTAGAAAGTATAATAAAGAGCGTAAGTGTCGGAAATGATATTTATATTAAATAGAAATAATGTTTATACAAGAAATTCGAACTGGAAAATTAAAAAAATAAATATTATGTACAATTCCCTTATATTTATTATGCATATGCATATAAAGTTTTTTCACGATATATTTCTTCAATTTGGATTTCCCTCTCAAAATAATGGAGAAAAGGCCATAGTAGGGGAGCCCACGATGCTAAATGGGAATTTACTCGAGCGTCGTGGGGACCTATTGGATTTTGAAGATTAGAAGGTATAACGAACTTTTACTTTTAGTAGCCTTTAATTTTGAAGTTATTAGCAAGTTTGATGTTAAAATTGGCCTTATTTGGTGCTTATTTTCTACTTTTTGGCAAAGCTTAGGTGAAAAAGTACTAAAAAAGAGCCAATTTTAGCATTAAAATTGCTTATAACTCCAAAAACAAAAACCCTAGGATAAAAATTGTCCAGACATTATTCATAGTTCAAGCTTTCTAATTTTGCAAAAAAAAATTTAGTTAACTAGGTATTTTATGGACAAGAAGTATATCTAAAGGTTTTTTCCAGTGCTTGTACTATCACGTACAAGTAACAAAAAGTCTATTTAAAGGTTTGTCCAGTGCTTAAAATTACCCCGAAAAACATAGTAATAACGAAAAAACAGACATTCGATTGTAAAAACTAACTTTTTGAGTCTGTTTTTCATTATTACTATGTTTTTGGGGGTAATTTTAAGCACTGGACAAACCTTTAAATAGACTTTTTGTTACTTGTACGTGATAGTACAAGCTTTGCAGAAAATTTTAAGCTCTAGAAGGGTACGCTAGAAGAATCCGCAGACCAAGGGGAGCGTTTTTAGAAGAACGCCTTTTTTACAAAAAGTGAAATTTCAATGAAAGTGTTCAATATTTCGCAACAATAATAAAACTGTTTTTCAGCTAGTAAGAAGCAATATTTTTGCCAAATAACAAATATCTAAGTTGCGTTAAACAAAAGTTATTAAGAAATTAAAAAAACGTGAATTTTAACAGTTTTTTGCTTTTATCTCTATGTTTTGTGCTCTAACAGTTATAGGTTATAAATATCAATCGAAAGATAATTTGAATACCTACAACTTTATACTTTGATTTTTTTCGATCCGAGCTCTTTTGAGTTTTTTTGTTATTCGCAAAAAAGCGTTTTTTTTTCATTTTCCGGAATTTTTTAGGTTAGGTTCGCCATTCCAAATTCAAAAAAAAGACGCTATCTTTTTTAGAATATTTTTCCCTATATAACCATATTTTTTGTTTCCTGATGGCAATTATTAGATGGATTTGTGTTGATTGATTGGACTAATAGGGAATAGGGCCCATGGTGATTTATCGTGACTAAGCGATAGCGTTTTTGGTATGTCCGTAAGAGGTATTAAAATATCAGCGGAGTCCTCATCATATTCTTTATTTTTCATTCAAGCTTCTGATTAAACAACTTCGTCATCAAAATCTTGTACGTTCGCACGTATACTTTAGGGAAAGTATTGATAATCCTGGTCTATTCAAACCCGAGTAAAAATAATTTAATTGGTTAATTTTCTTGCTTTTACGCGCCGCACCTACCACGCATAGCGAACAAATGCGCATGTAACACGGGTATGCACGCTCCCGTCCAGGCATGTATGCTATCGCCACAGGCATGAAAATCTCAAAATCCGCCTGCTAGAAGCATGCACGCTCTCGCTACAGGCATGAAGATTTATAAATGCATCCGCATCGGCATAAACCATTCCAAACGCGACTGTTGTTTTACCAAGCAGTCCGCCAACTTAGCACCAACGACGTTCAATGCTGCTTTACCTACGCAATCGAATTAGAGCCGGTCTACTGAGTATGGTATTAGCACCCCAACCTAATTGCCCATCGTCCTATACAATTTTTAGGAAATGCAAACAAAATTTCAACCTTTTTTCAAATTCAACTTTAATCTAGGGGTAGTTTTACTCCCTTGAGGGTTGAAGATATTTTTTTTGGCTGATAATACCAAAAAAAAGTTGATTTTTTAAATTTTAGGGGTAGTTTTAACCCCTTAAGGGGTTATACCAGTGTGAGGGCTTAAAATTTAGGTGATTTTCGGGAATTTGTTTAAAGAAAACTACTTAACTAAATGTTTTGGAAAATTAAGAATGTACTTAGGTATACTTGACCAATATTACATAATTTTTTCGTTGAAAAATATTGAGATGCAAGCGACTTATGCCCTGTCTTCGGGAGCGCAAAAAATAAAAGTTTCCCCACTGCTGCCACGATTCCGCTCGATTGAGTAACGGAAATAAAAAAAATAAAAAGGCGTTAAACTAGAAGGTATTTCCTAGACAGTGAACTAGGATTTTTGAAAAATATCGAAATCTGACAAAATGGCGTAGTTATGAATAAATATTCTGTTTTTTTGCCTGTAAAATGGTCGGTTTTTTCAATGCCAAATTGTCAATTTTCATCCAATCAGAAATATCCTAGTTGGCTGTATGGCAAATGTAGTCAAGAGTACTCAGTTAAAATTTCAAGTCAATCGGATAAGTAGACTTCGAGTTAGAATGGCAGCAAATTGGAAAAATCTCATTTCAAGGAAAACACGTTTAAAGATTAAACAATCGCTTTTTGCAAGGTAAAATTAAGTTACGGTTGCTCTTTCGAAGACTGCCATTCGAAAAGAATTATAGATACGGCCTTGAAATTTTTACAGGATATTCTTCAAAGTATAAATGCGATATTCTTCAAAGTGAAATGCCAGTAGTGACTGTGACCTGTAGCCTGTGACATCATCGTAATGAATAATTGAATATGCAATTTCGAAAGGGTCACTTCTCGCATATTTTGCCAAATGCGTTTTTTGATATCAGTGTGTTCTAATGCTTCCCTGTACCTATTATGATCAAAAAAGGTACATACCTATAGTATTCGTTCTACTCCGCCAAAATGTAACTCAAAAATATATTTTCTAAATATTATACTTCCTTAGAAAATAATTAGTTTTTTTCATTTCGTGAAAAATTTAAATATTCAGACATATGCCATTTTCGAAATTGCATATTCAATTTATATCTGCTAGATAATTCTTCGCTGATTCGAAGACTGCGGCGGCGGCGCAATAGCCATCGTAGAACTGAATGGGTGCGTGGAATTTATTTAAAAAGAAATGTATATGGCGAATTCCATCATATTATGGCGGATATAAACAATGAGCCCGGGCTATTTCATAATTATCTACGCATGAATAAAGAAACCGTTGAATATATTCTATCTAAGCACCATACGATCTAATCTGACTAAATCCAGTAAATTCCGCAAGACCATATCTCCTGAATAACAACTAGTTTTAACCTTGACTAAATGTAATAAATTTACTTACCAGGTACATATTTTTATTTCTTTTGATATTTCTCGCCATGCTGCATTGACGGTCACGTAAGTGATATTCCAATCACTTTGAACCCATAAACTTTGTGTCCATGCACCAAATTAATAAATTTTTCTATATCCATATTGTATTTTTAACGTACGACCGCATAAAAAATCCGACCATGATGGGATTTATTTCGGACGTCGGAAGTATACGCACGAACACGTACGACAAGCTCGCACTTAGTGTGCGTGGTACCATAGTACTTAGAGTATCGGGATTGTTCGCGCATATTCGTACGTGTTCCTACTAGACAAATTTGTACGAAAACGCATCCAATGCCAGGCCAGCCTAATTTAGTGGATTGTTTTTGAATAATATTAAAATTATCGCGAAAAGCCCCTAAAAATGGGTGTTTATTTGCATTTTCAAGGTGAACCCCATATTTTACTACCATCGGACCTAGATTTTCGAATTCAGCGAGCCAAAAAACATATAGGGAACGATTTTCATAACGTTATGTTTTGACACGCCCCTGCGTTTTGAATGGACTATAACGCATAAACGATTTGTCGATTTGTTGTAAGTTACAAAAAGATTTAATTTTAAAATTTCTAAAATTATAGGGTAAATCCCGGTGGTCCATCAAATGTCACCAAAGGGGAGGTGGGTGCCAATTTAAAGTATAAACACCTCACGTATTTATTGAACACCCCCTTTTGGCATTCTACGCATCCAGCCAAAACAAAAATCTGAAATAATTTACCTCTAGAATTCGTATCCGTATAATAAGATAAAGCAAAGTCTGGGCGACAACGTAGCAAACATGCCAGAAAATATAAGCAAGAAGTTTTACTTCAAAAATTTGTGGTTGCTTTTCTCTCTCAAACCCAGAACTGAATATTTTCCAAAAAATTTTCGATCCTTTTTTTTTCATTTTTCGCCTACCCCTTTCTAATTTCCCAAAAATATTCTAGAATTAATTGCAAAGTTGCTGCAAAGTGGATTTTGAGAATGGGGATAGGCCCGCCGGCCGTTAAGCTACTGACAGATACAGGCGCAAGTGCGGTGCGGGCAATGACAGATAGAATGAAAGTATGTGTATTTAAATGCGAGCTAACGAAATGTTGCTTTACTTTCTATTTTTGCGCGTTGCCGCGGCTTAATGTGAAATAATTATTTGACATAGTTTGCTTGTGTTTTAAGTCGCGTGTGGGTGTTGATGGGGATAGTAAATTTGTTGAATTTCGTAATTAATGCAAATCTTTATTTAATGAAATTAGCACCTAAAACAAAGACAAGTCCTGTAGGATGGAAAGATAATACGTAAATCATACAGCTTTTTCAATTTATTTCCTAACACGACCACTTGCCACTTTGATTTTTAGGTTGTATTCAAGTCGGAACGCGAGTTACATGCCCAATCTAGCGCATGTTACCTGTGCACCCCAAATTCACCTTCCGGCACATGCCCTGGCGTCAGCAAATAAATCTTCATTGGAAATGAAATGGAGCAGACACCAAACAATCAATTTTACAATAATTTCTTAGAATAAGTATTGCACCTCATTATTTAGAGTAATTGCACATTTTTCAGCTAAGGTTAAGTAGAGTTCATTTCGAGTAGTTAACATTATTAAATATCATTTGCATTCATTCTCAGTCTTGGCGTTCTGCGGTTAACACTTGTTGTTTGATTATTTATTTGGATTTAATTTTTGTTTGATTTAATTTTTGTTAGATAATTGTTTGATAATTGATTTTTATCGATTCAATTCTTGTTTAATTAATATTTGATTTTAATAATAGTGACATTGTAAAGACGTTTAAATAAAATTGTTTGTCATAATTAATTTTTTTTGGTTGAAAGTCGGGCGGTAAACGTAATTGGCGCAGTCGGTAGGATTGGCAAACGGTCCAGTCCTCGTCGTATCTGTTAATTCGAAAATATAATCTCGACGGTTTATCGAGTGTTTAAATTTTCATACCGACGGTTTATCGGTAGTTATAAACGCTGTAGTGAAATAGTGAGTGTTGTGTCCGACGGCTTATCGGACCATTTACAACCAGCTAGGAAGCCCAGCGAAACAGAAGGACGAAGGATATAAGCGCAATATTGGTCATCCGGCGGCTTACTGGAAAGAACCAGCGCAAGGACACGTTGAGCTCCAGCTCTTAGTTGCCAATCTCTACGAAGGATGCGTTACCCCCGCTACCAACTAGTAATATTCACGTAAGTCAAATTTTGAATACTTTTTCCTATATTATATATATAGGCTTTCCCTGAGCTCTAGTCTTCCACATAAAAAAAAAAAAAAAAAAAAAAAAACTCCTCAAAGAAAAAATAAAAATTATAGTGCTAACCCATATCCCATTATTACTCGCTTGAGAAGTAGACTAGGCCTTTTTAGATCATTAGAAAATATTAGTGAAGAAATAAATCTTAGTGAAAATTCAAGTGAAATTTTTAATAGAAGTGATAGAAGGTCATTGCAAGATAACTTTGAAAGTCGTTCACTCGAACACCTTTGCGATATAAATTTGGAACCTAGTACCAGTGATAACACCTCTTTTAATCTCCTTGACTCGAATACAAGACTAGATACAATGGTAGATAATTCATTAAATAACATTCCCCCTAATCTCGTACCACCCTCAAATTCAGTGACTGTGACTTCTATGGATATTTTTAATTCATTGAGAATACCCGATGCGATCAAAGATTTACCTCTTTTCGATGGTAATCCGCGTTTACTTTTCGATTTCGTGGACAATGTGGAAGAAGTTCTTAGTATGATTACTGTAACTAACGGCACGGGCTATGGACAGTTACTTTTAAGAGCAATCCGAAATAAGATATCTGGACCCGCGAACGAAGTACTTAATATGTACGGAACCCCATTAGACTGGAGTAGGATTAAAGAAAATTTAATTCTCACTATGCCGATAAATGAAACGAGACATCTTTGGTTAGAGACTTGCATAAAGTGAAACAGGGAAATCAAACGGTTGAAAAATTCTATAGTGAAATCATCGAACTACTAGCTAGCATGACAAACCATGTGAATATTCATGAAAAGGATAGAAACGTCGTTAATTCCAAGAAAAATCTTTATACGGAGATGTGTCTCAATTCATTTTTGTCCGGTTTAAGGGAACCATTGGGCTCAACCATCAGAGCCATGAAACCAAATAATCTAGCGGAAGCTTTTTCCTATTGTATAAAAGAGCAAAACATAAGTTATGCCAAGTCGGAAACTTCTAGTCCCCCCGTAAGCAAAGTTCAGAATACACAAAGTATACCAAAATTTATCCAGAGACCTTGGAATATGAACTACCCCCAGAACCCTAGATTTAATCAAGGCCCCTTACCTCGTTTTGTCCCTTATAATTACCCTCGTCAAACTTTTAATGCATACCCTAACTTTAATAGATCACCTATGAGATTTCAACCTCAACCTCCACTTCAGCAAATCGCAAACCAACCATTTCGACCACCTGAGCCTAAACCAGAACCGATGGACACATCATCAGCTAATGTAAGGACCACCGCATTTCGTACTCAAAGGAGACCACAAACGACCAACTTTTTTCGTTCCAATAATAACTCAAACCCTAACAACAAGGAATTATTCCATATAACTGAGATATCTGAGGAGCCCAAAGAGTCACGCACCCCTAACGGGTACTATCCAAATTTAGATGAATATTACTACTGCGACAGAAATCGTGAGGGAGGAAGAATCCATGTAGCCGAGCTGGACGAGGATTTTCCAAACAAAGCCTCGAACCACCAATCGGATACATAGACATCAACATCCACGGGTCAACCCTGTCTTATATCAACATCGCTTCACCATTTGGACGACCTCTCAAATTTTTGATCGACACGGGATCATCAGCTTCATTTATAAACCCTGAATTCGTGCACCCCGACGACGTTAAGACAACTAACCCAATAGTTATAAATACGGTTTTTAATAGTCATACTATAGATAAAGAAGTAATTTTGAATAATTTCGTAGAGTTCAAACAAACCGGATACAGTAGATTTCTTGTCTTTCGCTTTCAGGGATATTTTGATGGGCTATTAGGACTGGATGTCTTAACAAATCTAGGAGTAAAGGTTGATTTAGTTAATGAAGTATTAGATACCGAAAGAGTGAAAATTCCATTAGAATTTAAACCAAATTTCATGTCCCAGAAAATACTAATTCCTGCAAAATCAAAGTATATAGCAAAACTACCAGTGGACAAAAAGGACGGTGACATTTTTATTAGGTTAACTGAAATAAATCCCTCATTGTATATCCCAGAAGGTATTTATAACGCGAAAGATTGGTATAGTTTAATAGAAGTAATCAATAAATCCGAATGTGAAGAATTGTTATTCCTTGAACAACCTCTCAAGGTTGAGTTGTTCACAGCAGAAAACTTCATAGAAATAAATAACTTTAACGTGAATTACGAACAAGATATTTACCAAGAAGATATAAAAGACCTGCTTAGATTAGATCACCTAAACCAGGAAGAAGTAAAAGCCATAATTAAAGTTTGCAGAGAACTAGTGGCGGACTAAGCCCGTCAGAGGCCCGGGGCGGCAAAGCTGAATGAGGCCCTCAGTCTAAGAAGTCGATGTAATTTTAGAAGCCTTTTATTCAGTTGCCATTTGTATGGACAAGTGTGTGTATATGTTTATTTCCCAGTAGGAAAAGCATTTAATTACCCATCGATTCCGAAAGTCGTACTAAAGGCAAGTGTCCACTATAGAGTTTTTTTCGGTAGAATGTAGAGCGTAGAGTGTAGAGCTCTACCTGTAGTAAGTACTCTACAGCGGCTCTCTACCACTCCACCGCCCGTAGAGTTGATCTAGAGAAATTTTGAGTAGAGATCTACCACGAGCTCTACAGACTGAGTACACTGCAGATGCGTTTTTCTCTACTCTATTTCTCAGTTATTCAGAGATGCGTACGTACATATATTGTGTAAAAAATTTAAAGGAAATTAATAGAAATCAAAAAAATAATAAAATGAGTTTTCCCCAAAAGAAGGGAAAAGAAGGAAAGGAAATGTTGAGAGCGAGATTGGATTGCGAAAAGAAAACAAAACGCTGGAATGTACCGAGAATTATGGAATGAGCTCACGGAAGAAGATACATCTTCATACCGAAATTTTCTGCGTATGTCGTATTCGAATTTCGTTGTTATTTAACCGCGGCTGGCATAGGTGCTGGGTGTGCAACTGCACAGGGTCCCGCGTGTTTGGGGCACCGCGAGCGAAGCGAGCAAAACATTTTTTTGGCAATAAAAATCATTTGAATTCTTTATTTGGATTTTTACTTCAATGAATGGGTCATACAAATTAGCATATGGGTCATATCAGACGAACTCGCATCACACTAAATATTACATGGGGCCCATTTTCCATAATTCTGCCGCGGGGACGGGTCTTTATGACAGAAAAATTTTTTTGGAGACTCTGGGGCCCCTCGCTGAATTTTTGCACAGGGCCCCCAATTGTCTGGCCGCGGCACTGCGCCTATGTACAACAATTCGAAGCGCAGTCGAAACGCAAATAAGAATGAATACTGTAGAGAGAAAAACTCTATCAAACATGCTTGTTAGAGCGTAGAGCAGATGTAGAGCTCTACCAAACACAAAAAAATTGCGTATACACTTTATAGTGTAGAGTGCAGAGCGCGTAGAGTGGGTGTAGAGAGCATGTGTAGAGCTCTAGACGGTGTATACACTTCTCTACGCATCTCTACGCGAGAGTTTTCTCTAGCTCTACGCAAAAAACTCTATAGTGGACACTAGGCTTAAGTTTACAAAAACTCCTCTTGCATGATGCAACCGAGATGAAAATGGTCAAGAAGTATTGAAGTATATGTAAGCGATGTAGAGGGTAACGATTCAGTAAAGACCCATTTTAATAATTACATGCTGTACTTATTTGTGTCTACGGGAACATTGTACGCGACCTCCGACTCCAAAGTACCACTTAGGTAGGCACTGCCCTTATTTTAAAAGTCTTGTTTAGGATTTGATCAAGGGAACTTGTAGACATTTGGAGGCCCCAGGAACCAGAGGCCCGGGGCGGACCGCCCCCTCCGCCCCCCTTTAGTCCGCCACTGCAGAGAACACGAGGAGATATTTCATAAAGAAGGAACGGATTTAACTTTCACAAATGAGATAAAGCACAAGATAACCACAGTGGACGAAATACCGGTGTACACTAAATCTTACCGATACCCGCAGGTTCACAAAGAAGAAGCCAAAAGACAGATTAACGAAATGTTGGAACAAGGAATTATCAGACCTAGCTATTCTCCATGGAGCGCTCCAGTTTGGATCGTTCCTAAAAAGACAGACGCTAGTGGAAAACAGAAATGGCGGTTAGTCATAGACTACCGCAAGTTGAATGAAAAAACTGTTAATGATAGGTATCCCTTGCCCAACATAGCGGAAATCTTAGACAAATTAGGTAAGTGTATGTATTTCTCTACACTGGATCTAAAGAGCGGATTCCACCAAATCGAGATGGACCCAAAGGATATCGCAAAAACAGCTTTTACGGTGGAAGGAGGGCATTATGAGTATGTCCGAATGCCCTTCGGGCTCAAGAACGCCCCAGCGACATTCCAAAGAGTGATGGATAATGTCCTGAAGGAGCTACAAGGCTCCATATGTCTAGTATATCTAGATGATATTATAATATATTCAACTTCTCTTACGGAACACATCGACAATCTCCGAAAAGTCTTTCAGAGGCTTAAGGAAGCAAACTTAAAGGTACAATTAGATAAATCTGAATTTCTCCGGAAAGAAATAGAATTCCTCGGACATGTAGTGACAACGCATGGAATAAAGCCTAATCCCAACAAAACCAAGGCGATAAATAATTTTCCACTTCCAAAGACCAGAAAGGAAATAAAATCATTTCTTGGACTGTTAGGTTACTACAGGAAGTTCATTAAAGACTTTGCGAAATTAACAAAGCCCCTAACGGAATGTTTAAAGAAAGGGAAGAAGATCACCTTAGATGAACGATATGTAAAGACCTTTGAGGCCTGTAAGGACCTTTTGACCAACGATCCCATACTTCAATATCCTGACTTTTCTAAACCTTTCGTGCTCACTACCGACGCGAGCAACTATGCAATTGGTGGCATACTTTCTCAAGGACCAGTTGGCAGTGATAAACCGATATGCTACGCGAGTAGGACCTTGACAACCTCTGAAACAAACTACTCGACAATCGAAAAGGAACTGTTGGCCATTGTGTGGGCAACAAAGTACTTTAGACCCTACCTTTTCGGTCGGAAGTTCAAGATCGTTAACGATCACAGACCTTTAGTCTGGATAATGAACCTCAAGGACCCCAACTCCAGACTAGTCCGTTGGAGATTAAAGCTCGAAGAGTACGACTATGAAATAGTGTACAAGAAGGGTACTCAAAACAGTAACGCCGATGCCTTGAGTAGAATCAAGCCTGAAGAAGAACTGCCACAGATCATGGAAGTTAACATAGGAGAACCCGTAAGTGCAGCCAGCACAACAGGAGACACTATACACTCAGCGGAAGAAAATGTAAATGATGGCATTCACATATCCGAGCGGCCCATAAATGAATTTTCTCTCCACTTAATGATAGAAAACTCAGATAAGAAGCCTGAAGTTACACTCGAGGTCCCTTTCAAGAACAAACAAAGAAGAATTGTTAGAATTCCAAACAACTCCGAAGAAACTCTGGTAGGCATATGCAAAAGATTCCTAACACCCAATAAACTCAATGCAGTCTATACTGATGACAACACTTTTCGAACGGTACAGGCCGTGTATTCTAAGTATTTTTCTCATTCGAGAACTTTTAAAATAATCCGCTGTACAGAAATGCTCAAGGACATAACCGAAGGTGACCAACAAGACCAAATTATTAGAGACTACCATCAAAACAACAACCACAGGGGAATAAACGAAACCTTTTCTCATTTAAAAAGAGAATTTTACTTCCCATTCATGAGAGTTAAAATAACCAAAATAATTAATAATTGCGATGTATGCCAAACCCTTAAATACGATAGATCACCCCCTAAAGTCATGCACACAATCCCGGAAACTCCTGAAAAACCTCTAGACATCCTTCACATTGATATATATGCAATCAACAATAAACAGATATTGACGATAATAGATAAATTTTCAAAATTCGCAGCAGCTTTCACACTGTCCGCTAGAAACAGTTTAAACATTATCAAATCTCTGAAATCCTTTATGAGTATACACGGAATTCCCAAGAAAATAGTCTCAGACCCGGGCGCAGAATTCACCTCTTTGATATTTGAAGATTTTTGTAAACAATATAAAATTGCCCACCACCTCACGTCCTTCCAACACAGCAGTAGCAATGCACCCGTAGAGAGGTTGCATTCAAGCCTAACAGAAATATACCGAATAATTTACGATCTTCACAAAGAAAAGGATCATGAGTAAATCATCAATGAAACATTGATAACTTATAACAACGCTATCCATTCAGCAACACAGTTAACACCATATGAAGTCTTCTACGGTAGATCTTACAAATTTAATAACGAAACCCAGCAGGAAACTACCCATGAATATTTAGAAAATCTCAATGAATTTCAAAATCATTTGTATCCCTTAATAAAACAGAAGTTAGAAGAAAAAACTAGGAATTAATAAATTAAATAAAAGAAGAATAGAACCAGAAAAGTATGCGATAGGTACGAAGGTATTTAAAAAAGAATGTAGGAGAAATAAATTAACACCGAGATTTACAAAACATAAGGTTAGAGAAGATAGAAAAGTAGCGCTAATAACCAATAGAAATAAAAAGTTTCATAAGTCCAAAATAAAGAAAAAACGAAAATTACAGGTTAATCCAATGGGCAGTGGGCCAACAGATGGAGATCCAAGACCTTAGCAATAGTAAGGGTATCCTTCCGATGAAATTAGGTGCAGCTCGAACGATACACGGATATAACAACCTACTACATATAGTACGACTAAGACAGTATGAACAGACGATAGACAACATTGACTACTCACTGAAGACTGTAGGAAACTTAGACGAAGCAGACGAGCTGTTAGGTTCTTTAAATATAACACAACTTAAACTAGCAGACGTTAAACACAAATTTCTAAGTCTCATGCCAACAAGACGAGTTAAGAGAGGTCTTATCAACGGATTAGGTACGGTAATTAAGAGCATTACTGGAAATATGGATGCATATGATGCAGCCAAGCTAAATAACGAAATTGATAAAATAATGAAAAATGAAGAATCCACACAAAAAGAAATAAATAAACAAGTTTACATAAATAACAAAATGATTGAAAGATTTAATAATATAACAAAACACATAAATTCTCAACAAGATATAATAACAAATCACTTTAAACAAACACAGAACAAAATCCAAACAGAAAATTCAAAGTTACGACACTTGCAATACCTAAATCAAATAAATTATAATTTAGAACTACTTAATAGTCACTTGAGCAGCCTAACAGAAGCTGTAATACTAGCCAAATTAAACATAATCTCAAAACAAATATTAAGCCCTACAGAGCTATCAGAATTACATGCAATATTTACAAAACAAAATTTTACTATAATATCTAACGAACATATATACGAAGTCCTGGAACTTCAAGCTTATTACAATGATACCAACATCATATTTAATATAAAAATACCGATCTTCTCAAAGGAAGAGTACTCATTTTTCCACATAATTACCTTACCCATCAACCAAACTAAAATCATACCTACGAAGCCCTTCCTAATCCTCAACCCTAAAAGTGTTCAAAATTTTGACAAAAGATGCCCGAAGAAAGAACAAACATATATTTGCAAAGAAACTGGTTACCAGGAATCACCGATAAAATCCTGCATAGCCAACTTAATAAATAACCAAAAAACAAGTTGTACTTTGCAGAATAGAGAGAAAGCCATAGAGATCTTCCAGCCAGAACCCAACTACATCGTGCTAATTGACATCCCGAAGATGACCATATATGCAACATGCGGCATCGAACAACAGCAGGTGCAAGGTTCCATGCTGATCCACTTTACCAACTGCGAGATAAACATCAACAGCGTCACATATAGTTCAACTGCCAAGGAGCATTGGGACGAAATAACTATATATCCCACAATACTTAAGGAGATCAACGCAACCGACTCCAGCATCACCACCCTTAGAAGACTGGAAACTTACCAATTCGCTGAAAGGAACCCTACCGATCTTCTGATATCCCACGTCGATGTCACCAGCTTCTACTCTGCAACCGCAGCATTCAGCGCAATAATACTAATGATGATCATCGCATTCATCCTGTACAAAAAACATCATCAAGGATCTTTTGAACCACATCAGGCACCACCCGCTTTCGTATCGTCCAACGAACCAAGGTTCATATGGCCGATACTCAATTCTAAGGAGGGAGGAGTTACATGCCCAATCTAGCGCATGTTACCTGTGCACCCCAAATTCACCTTCCGGCACATGCCCTGGCGTCAGCAAATAAATCTTTATTGGAAAGGAAATGGAGCAGACACCAAACAATCAATTTTACAATAATTTCTTAGAATAAGTATTGCACCTCATTATTTAGAGTAATTGCACATTTTTCAGCTAAGGTTAAGTAGAGTTCATTTCGAGTAGTTAACATTATTAAATATCATTTGCATTCATTCTCAGTCTTGGCGTTCTGCGGTTAACACTTGTTGTTTGATTATTTATTTGGATTTAATTTTTGTTTGATTTAATTCTTGTTAGATAATTGTTTGATAATTGATTTTTATCGATTCAATTCTTGTTTAATTAATATTTGATTTTAATAATAGTGACATTGTAAAGACGTTTAAATAAAATTGTTTGTCATAATTAATTTTTTTTGGTTGAAAGTCGGGCGGTAAACGTAATTCGCGCCGCCGACACCGCACCATTAAGCTACTGACAGAAACAGGCGCAAACGCCGTGCGGGCAATGACAGAGAGAATAGAAGTAGTGTATTCAAATGCGCACTAACGAAATGCTGATTTACGCTACGCACACACCGCGCAAGTTGCTTTACTTTCTACTTTTTGCGTGTTGCCGCCGCGTGTGTCAAGAGATGTTTGTGTTTTGAGTCGTGTTTTGGCGGTGGTGGGCATATGTTTGGAGTAGTGTGTTGGTGTTGGCTGTGATAGCAAATTTGTTGATTTTTATATTTTTTAATGAAAATCTTTATTTTTCCAAATTAGGGTAATTAAATTAGCACCTAAAAAAAAGACAAACCCTGGAGGATAGAAAAATGATATGTAAATCATTCAGGTTTTTCAATTTTTTTCCAATCACGTCCACTTGTCACTTTGATTTCGTTGTTGTGTTCAAAATCGGAGCGCGCCGCCGACACCGCAACATCATGTCAGTGAAAAGTCGCCACATACCGCGAAGCCAATGTCCGCACGGCATTTGCGCCTGATTCTGTCAGTAGCTTTATGTCATTGAGAAGTGCGCACATACAGCGAAGCCAATGTCCGCACCGCAATTGCGCTTGTATCTATCAGTAGCTTTACAGCTGTAGCGAAGGAGTCACTCTCATTATAACACTCAATATCTTGTCAATCTCTTTAAGGGCAAGCAACTGCACTTTTTTGGCAAGAAAATCTTCGAGTCTAAGAGGTTTAACTTTTAAAATAAGGTTCATTCTAGTTTTCGATGTTTTATGTAAATACATCGATGCATCGAGTAAATAAATAGCTTTTTAAAACATTGGATCGATTCGATGTACGCTATTAGAGCAACTACCATGATACAATAATTACAAGGTAAGCTCATAAGGGTCCCGTGACGTCACTCAGATCTTTTCTCACAAAGGAAAATTTTTTCCACTTAGATCTTTTCTAATGTAAAGGCCCGTCCTCACTACGCGGACTTAGAATCCACGCGCTTTTGGTCGTACGGCCAGCCAAAAGCGCGCGTGATCTTTTAATTTTCTGAATCATGAGTGAGAAAAAATCAATTCTTATTTGAAACGGCGTACGCGCTTTTGAAAAGCTCATAGTGTGTGGACGCACAATGTACCTTTTTAAGCACAGCCTTTTGTCCGCGTTGTTGTGCCGCACGACCTTTACCATGGACAAAGTCGTAAAAAAGTCATAAAACTCTATACGAAAAAAAAGGCAAAAGCGCGTACGACCCAAGTCCGCGTAGTGTGGTCCCACCATAAGTGAGAAAAAATCAATTCTCATTTGAAACGGCGTACGCGCTTTTGAAAAGCTCATAGTGTGTGGACGCACAATGTACCTTTTTAAGCACAGCCTTTTGTCCGCGTTGTTGTGCCGCACGACCTTTACCATGGACAAAGTCCTAAAAAAGTCGTAAAAAAGTCATAAAACTCTATATGAAAAAAAAGGCAAAAGCGCGTATGACCCAAGACCGCGTAGTGTGGTCCCACCATAAAAGGCGTAAGAGCTTTTCAAGATGGAAACAGAGCTTTTCCTTATAAGCCTACCTTGTATTACTGTACCATGAGCAACTACCATAGTAAGGTTTTTGAACGCGCTCCTGGGGTCCCATAGTAAATAGTAGTATAGCAGGCTGGAGATATTTCCTTGTCTACTTTAATATGGCGATGGAATATCTCCAGCCCCTATATAAGGCAAGAAACTGGAATAATAATTTAGTTATCCTCGGATACTCATCCTTGTACATATATGTATGTACATATTAATTAATAAATAAATTGTAAATTAAATATACATTATTTAATATTTAGTGGCCAACCTCTCCACTATATATGTAGGTAGGCCACTACAGATGTATCGTATTGTAAACATCGAGTGAATTCCATGCATACATGTTTATAGAATACCCCTAGTGTAGATACCCATATTGTGTCCAATTTGTAGCAGTAAACCAGTTCTGGATAATAGCAGCCCTTGTGAGTCACATGAGCTTCCCAGGAAGTCCCATAGCCCTCCTATTCTGTTTGTGAGCTTGAGTGAGAGGTATAGGACCCACTATTGTTCTCTCTTTTCTTCTTTTGGGCTTAAAGAAAAAAGAGAACTATATAGAGAGTCCTCGCTTACTCAATCTCACAAGTAGAATAGGGGGCTACGTGGAAGGGGTCCATTGTACTAAAACAAAGCCTCTGAAAAAGTCAAACTCTGCCAGGCTTTGCAATAAGCGGAACTTCATCGGAACTTTTAATTTATATGACCGGACTGGACGACGCACTGATTGTCCCGGATATACATTACTAGCTTGCACGTGCGTCAATAACATAGGTAATCTACCTGTTACAATGCAAGCCGTAATAAAAAATTTATATTAACTTAATTAAAAAATTTCAAATTCTTCCAAATCGAAGAATCCACAATATTTACCTTCTATTCAATAGTCTGAAATTTACCAAATAAGTTTCTTAATTCAAAGATGAAAGTGGTTTAAAAATAATTATATATCTTCTATATTAATTAAAGAAAGTGTCTGTGTGTCTGCTTGTGCGTACCGTCACGCGTTGGAGCCAAACTAGAAGAGATAGAAATCTGTTTTTTTTTGTAGATGCAGGGATACCCCAACAGGTGACTAAAAGTTTCCGTTTTTCGAAATTTTAATTATTTTTTTTTAATTAATTAGTAATTAGTGTCACCATTTTTTACGTTCTTCGCCTCTTACAACTTGATTTTGAACCACTTTCATGTAACCGATCAACCCCAAATTTTGCCCATATGCAAAGTTCGCGTGACAATGCATTATTACATTTTTGTAAAAAAAATCAAGATGGCGGTTTCAAGATGGTGGCCGAATTTTCCACACACACCCGATCCCCGACATGGGTGAAAGGGTATTGCGAGAAGAATACAATTAGCTGTGTGGCGTCATTCCAAATTTTCAATGGCGGCCAACACAAAATGGCGGATTATCTTTTTCTTTACAAGCTACTCGGTATGGGTATCAAATGAAATGGAATGACAAGTAGAATACTGTTAGCTGTGTGGCGTCATTCCAAATTCAAAATGGCGTCAAACACAAAATGACGGTCAACACAAAATTGGGGGATTACGGTTTTCTTTCCAACGCCCTCGGTATGGGCATCAAATGAAAGTGTATGACGAGTATAGTACAGTAAGCTCTGTGACGTCATTTTAAATCTAATAAGGCGGTCACCACAAAATGGCGGAAGGCATATAATAGGCTAAAAAGCGGAAAATAAAATATATAGTTTACAAAATCTGAAAAATACGCTTTTATTTTAAAATTAACTAAAAAGTAAAAAATAATTTAATTGCTCCAGCCAGTATATGAGATAACATAAAAACGTATTTTTTACTTTTTTTAACCTATATATTTTATTTTCTACTGCAGCCAAAAGGACAATCACTGAAAGTTGCAGAACATTAAATATAGTATATGCTGAAGCTCTTTGATAAAATTCCGTACGTCTGTTGGAAATGTGTGTGTAATGTAATTATTAGATTTTTTTAGGGGCACCAAAATGTGCACTTTTGAGCTTCATGGTGGGTGCCAAATTTGCAAAATTGATTACTTTTTTTGGAGCTTTTTTTGAAAAAACAATTTGGTGTGCAGGAGGGCGCCATGAGCGAAGTTCTGCACAAGTCGTCTAATCCACGGGCATAGTAAAATCTATGCGGACGATTCTGAATATGTGTCTGTTGTGCACGTAGTACACAATTTTTCATCGTCGAATCTTAAAAAAGTTGTATCATACCTACTCTACATTATTTTAAGTATCCAAAATCAATTTTTGCAGATTTGTTCTTGGTTTAATTATACCTTTTTCCTACCGCGGACTATGCACACATAATCTTTTTTTATTGAAAGGCGTTGCAACGCACGCGGGTTTTTGCTAGTCTTCTAATTAAATCTAAATTATTCTAAATTCTACGGTACTTTAATTCAAATTTTTAATTTCTGGCTTTTCTTCTCTGTTTTGTAAGTGAATTACTAATACAAAATTCGAATTTTATTTATTAGTACTTATTCTATTGATTCAGCTTGTTTTGGCCTGAAAATAAAAATACTTTTACTCAAAACAATACTCCAAAACAAACATAAACAAACCTGACAGACGACGACACGAGTCAGATGTAATATAAAGACAGGCTAAAAATAAAATAGTAAATAAACAAATTAAACACAAAAAATTACCTGACATTTCCTCCTTCCAGCTACTTCCTAGAAATAAATTAAAAAAAAATCAAATAAAATAATTTTACTAACAAATAAAATAATTTTACTAAATAGTAAACACTTACCTAATGTCACCCAGTAAATAAACAAAAAAGCTTTATTCATAAACTGGTCCACAAAATGGTTTACACTGGAGCCAGTGGCGTGGCGTCTGTGAAAGCAAGGAATGCATTGCATCCCTTAAGGCCCAACTACGCATGGCATAAGCGCATATGCCAAGTGCATATATCAAGTTCAGAACCAGAACTTGTTATGAAGGTGGCTACGGTTGACATAACACGACAAGCTTTCGTTAAACATTCGTTAAACATAATGAATGCGACTTGGGTCGAACGTGACATGACAACATTAGGAAAAGCAAGTTATATTTATTGCTGTTTATTGTTAGAGCAAGTGAAATAAAAATATCTACATTACATATATATAAATCAACATTAATTTTCACTTTCATAGCACAGAATTTACATCCACTTTTATGTCGCTTATGTTATGCAGAGGCGGTAATATGTTTTGATTGACATAATGCTGACTTTCGATATTTTTTGATGTTTTTACATATGCGCTTATGCCGTGCATAGTTGGGCCTTTACACTTTCTTAAGAAATAAAAATAAAATCAAATCTTATCAATAAATTATTCTTCTCTTTTACAAAACTTTGCTTTTTTTTTATTTTATCATTCTGAGATTAACTTTATATTATTGCTGCTTTTTCTAGCCTCCACTGTTAGATATAAATTCATTGTCTCCAAATGACCAATTAAATGGAAGCAATGTTTTATGTTATGTCCATGAGCGAAAGTTCTCTCCTCCTTCTCTCTGAATTCTCTTACAAAAACTATTCTATACGCAAACAAACATACCAGCGGACTTCGAGAAGGGTCACAGGAACAAACGTTCGTTGTGTCTCCCCATCTCCACTTCCCTCTTCATCCACAAGTTCGCACCGAAGTGCGTTCCAACGGACAGTCAAGGGAAGCAATTCAAATCCCTGGGCCGGCCGGTTCATGTTAACTCGACAACGAAATTTTTTTCGATTCGCGTTTACATAGCTCGAAAAAATTGTAAATTTTCGTTTGACAACTCTCGAACAGTTTTAGTTATCGAGTGCTTGGTAGGCTTAGAGAAAAAATTTCGTGTTTCAGTAACTTACCCCGCGATTCTAGATCATAGAAATCTAACAATAGCCAGAAAATGAGTAAAAAGCTCAAAGCTGTTGCCCCTCCGGTGGAGACTATGTGCTTTTGTCAGAAAAAGAGAGGATTTGGTATTCTGGATGTTAGATCTAACAAATGGAGGGGAATTGTAAGCTTTGAAAATCTAACTATAGCCAGCGACTCGCGAGCTGGCTGTTATGGTCGTATTGATGATTTAGGTATTAAATTCTATGACTAAAATTTTAATTACGCTAGTGCCAAAGCGGATTTTTTGCGATTTGCGGTGAAACATGACCTCCAAGAGGAAAATGTTTCATACGAAAGTTGTAGATAATAAAAAGATTAAAACTTTTGTATATAACATATTTTGACATAACCTCAAATTTTCCAAGAAAATGGCGGAAAAACGATTTATCAGTTTTTAATTTTTTTCTCCCGTAAAAATAATTCAAATTACATAAAAATTTGTAAGAGTATACCTTGTGTTGCGTTAAATAAGCATGATTTTTTTTTGTTTGGATAACGGATAGTTTCCTAGAAATTAACATTTTTCGAAAAAAATACCCCAATCTTGCATGGACAACTTTATTGATGTTTTTGTCGAATTTTGATGTTTAATAAGTGCTCATTTCACCATTGAAATGTCTAGTTTCAAATGTTCTATAAATTTTGATACTTTATTTTCATTAACCCGCTTAAAATTAAGAAAAACCGAACACCTGATTTTTCGAATCACGTACATATTTCTCGATTTTTTCAATTTTATTCAATTTTTTTAATTTTTCTGGTTATGAGGGATTAAATCGAAAAGAAAACTAACTTCCCTGCTGTCCTCCTGATTGTAGTAACATGATAGACCTAGACCTTAGTTTAATACGATGTTAAATAATCACGATGTTCCTTTACATTAATTAATTTTTGTATTTAATTGTAATTAGTAATTAAGTGCCTTGCTTGGCAATAAATAAATAAATAAATAAATAAATAAATAAATAAATAAATAAATTTTAATTAAAACTTATTTTGTCATTTCCACTACATCTGTGCAGGGCTGGACTGATAATGAATTTAGGACCGGGAAATTCAAAAATGTCGGCCCATTTCAATACATTTTGCTTTAACAATCAAGTAAAGTTCTTTTTTGCTTTCAAAAGTTTTTCTTTAAGCATAATTATGAGAAGAACTATGTGTGAATGTGTAGGTGTGTTTGTGCGTACATCCGTAGTAATTTTTTCCTGCACGAGAATAGGGCGAACCAAAAAAGATATCGTCTTCGTGGAGGTGCCGATCGAAGCGTATTAGCTAAAGCATGATCTAAATGAAAAATGATATCGGCTTCGTTGGGATGCCGATCGAAGCACATTAACGAAAACATGCTTTGGAAAAAATTTCATAACATTCGGCCAAGCCCTTTTTTGAAAAGAGTTCGGCCAAGAGCCACAAGCACCAGCTAATAAACTCGATAGAATAAAACCGGTTCTAAATGAAATTAACTTTTCTGGATTCAGCTTCCGATAGCTTCCCCATAAAACATCACTTGTCAATAAAATCCGAGCATTCTTTAAAACCCGTGCAAAAATTACGTTACCCTTTTCCAACATAACTATTTTTTTCAAACCTTGATCACCACTTCTTGGACGGGGAATTGTTTTCTACGTCCTACATTTTCTGAAAAAGAAATTGGCCTTTTCGGTCAAGTCTCGCGAGCCCTTTATCGTTATTTTAACCTATTATCGTTATTTGAACTAGCTTCTATCAGGATTACTTAAGCACCAGTTTTGGTACTACCAACCCTACCAACTTAGTTATGAGTCGTTAAAGTCAAAATTTTGGTTTTTTTAACTACAATTTCAACTTTCACTATTTTTTTCTCCAAAAATTACGCAGTTAACCTATACCTTTTTTTTCCAAATTTAGAAAGCTTGGAATATTTCCTATGAATAATGCCCGTACAATTTTTATACTACGCATTTAAAAGTTCTTGTTTTTTAATTTTTTGTTTCTCCCAACCTCTTCGTCGTTTCGTTGACATTTTTAATTTTTTAGATTTTTTTAAATTCCACTGAATCCTTATTAAATAACAGTCTTCTTTTAAATTACCTTGTTTCTGTATACCGTGAAGAAACACCGGCTAACATGATTGCGCGAACTGCTGAAGGGGAAGTCTGACAATTCAAAGTCTCCAAAATCGAGGGGAAAGCTTTACGCCAAAGCTCTTTTCGATACCTGGGGTCGAGTTGTTAGATCTGACAACAATCTAACAACTAGAATCGCGGGGTTAATTTGTAATTAAAGTTACTCGAAAGTTTTGCGAGTTTTGCTAAATTTACCCCGCGATTCTAGATCATAGAAATCTTACAATAGTCAGAAAATGAGTAAAAAGCTCAAAGCTCTTGCCCCTTCGGTGGAGACTATGTGCTTTTGTCAGAAAAAAAGAGGATTTGGTATTCTGGATGTTAGATCTAACAAATGGAGGGGAATTGTAAGCTTTGAAAATCTAACTATAGCCAGCGACTCGCGAGCTGGCTGTTATGGTCGTATTGATGATTTAGGTATTAAATTCTATGACTAAAATTTTAATTACGCTAGTGCCAAAGCGGATTTTTTGCGATTTGCGGTGAAACATGACCTCCTAGAGGAGAATGTTTCATACAAAAGTTGTAGATAATAAAAAGATTAAAACTTTTGTATATAACATATTTTGACATAACCTCAAATTTTCCAAGAAAATGGCGGAAAAACGATTTATCAGATTTTAATTTTTTTCTCCCGTAAAAATAATTCAAATTACATAAAAATTTGTAAGAGTAACGAGTAGTAATTTGTGTTTGGATAACGGATAGTTTCCTAGAAATTAACATTTTTCGAAAAAAATACCCTAATCTTGCATGGACAACGTTATTGATGTTTTTGTCGAATTTTGATGTTCAATAAGTGCTCATTTAACCATTGAAATGTCTAGTTTCAAATGGTCTATAAATTTTGATACTTTATTTTCATTAAACCGCTTAAAATTAAGAAAAACCGAACACCAGATTTTTTGAATCACGTACATCACTCTTGTTTCCTCAGACCTGCTCAATTGTGTACAAAACTGGAGAATATCCAGTGAACACTCCTTTTCTGACCATAGAGTCATTCGTTTTAATGTCAATACGTGCTCAAGTGTGAAGAAGGCCCCTGGTTACAGGAATGTCCGAAGCACAGATTGGGTCGTATATAGACAATTGGTGGAAAGGTCACTTCCCGAGGATGTTCCCACCCATTTTTGGAACGCTGAAGATCTCGAAGATCAGGTGAAGAATCTCAGCAACCTCTTAAATAATGCATTGGAAGCAGCCTGTCCCATTAAGAAATACAGGGGTAAAACCAAACCTCCTTGGTGGAACAGTAAGCTTCTCAAACTAAGGTCTGAAAGTAGACAGGCCTTCAACAAAGCCAAACGGTCTAACTTGGATTCAGACTGCGACAACTACAAAAGGCGTCTTAGGGATGCGAAATTTCTGGGTCTCATACTGGATAGGAAACTAACGTCGAGCAGAATCTTTTAGAGAGAGCCAATAACGCCAAAACAGTTCTCTTCTTATGCCAAAGAACGATCGGAGTTAATTGGGGCCTTAAACCCCGCATCGTCCACTGGTTGTATACAGCCGTAATCAGACCTATACTTATGCATGGCATATCGGTATGGTGGACTGCATTACAGAAAATTACGTATCGGAAGATACTGGAAAGAGTCCAAAGAACAGCTGAGCTGAGTGGTCTTTTGGCGAGTAGACTTAAATTTTTCGACAGTTGACTACCGCTCCAGAAAATACTTCTTCCGAATCCATTCTAACAAGAAAATATACAAAAAGAATGACCATTTGCAATATTAAAACTTTAAAAATATTTTAAAATACGCATTTTACTTACTTCGATTTTAATTATTATTTTCGCGCAGCCGGCACTCAAACGTAAACAAACACAAAAACAGAAATTACCTTGTTTCTGTATACCGTGAACAAACACCGGCTAACATGATTGAGCGAACTGCTGAAGGGGAAGTCTGACAATTCAAAGTCTCCAAAATCGAGGGGAAAGCTTTACGCCAAAGCTCTTTTCGATACCTGGCGTCGAGTTGTTAGATCTGACAACAATCTAACAACTAGAATCGCGGGGTTAGTTTCCTTAAGGCCCCCATACACGGTCAAATTGGATGTACATCCAGATGTTTATCAAACCTATGCCCGCAACGTATTTTGATCGGCCGACCGGCTCACAATCGATAGTTTTGGTTGTACATCCGCACTTCGATGTACATCCAATTTGACCGTGTATGCGGGCCTTTACTGAAAACGAAAAATTTTCTTTCGAGCTATGTGAACGCTAAATTTTTTCGAGACAAATTTTTTCGTATTCAATTAAATTCGTTTCGAACGACTATCGACGTTCGAGATACATGAACCCCCGCCAAGGGAAGCAATGCAGATTTTGCATCCATTCGAAGTTTTGTGAGAACAATGTGAGTATATTTTTTGTTGGGTGAGAGCGGAGAGAAATTTTCTAATAGGATTGGAGGGAAATCATTTCTATGAGCAATCTAATTGGAAATGAATTTGTACAATGTGGTTTGAAATGACTTGATAGTAAAAATAGTAAAAAGCAGTATTTTTGATAATGATAATTTGATAATTAATTAATTAAACTAAATAATAAATTGTTTTGCCTGCAATTTAATTAGTGCGATTTGTTTTGTGAGTTAAAAATAGTGCAAGTAGTTTTAAAAAGAAAGTTTGAAAAGAAAATTGGAGATATTGAAAAATAAAATATAAAAAAATTTAAAAAAAAATAAAATATAAATATAAAAATAAATATATTATTTATGTTAGTTTTTTTTAGTTTGTTTTTGCTTTATTAAATATAATGGGTAATCTTGATGGTATAACCATTTTTGCATAATGCACGATTTTTTGCAGCAATGCTTTGGCTCGCGTTCATTTAAGGAAAAGAAAGCCATAATTGAAAATGGTAGACCGAAACCAATATTACATATTTTACGTGAAAATAAAACATGCACTAGGCATTTTTCTATTAAATTATACAATAGCGCGAATTGGCTTACATGTTGTCAAAATAAGCAAGAAAATTTTTATTGGTCTTGCATTTTATTTTCAACTGAAAAGAACGTTTGGCGGTCTTCGGGATTTAACGATTTAAATAATTTTCATAAAACCGTTGATAGGCATGGTCAAAAATCGTCCGATCATTTAAAATCGGTTTAGCTCTTTCTAAATTCTGTACAGTTCAAAGGATTGAAAATGTAGTAGACACTCATTATAAATCCCCGATTATGAGAACAATGAGCTAGTTAAAAATGACCGGAAAGTTATTAAAATTTGTATACATGTTGTTTGCCACTTGGCATGTCAGGAGCAGGCCTTTCGCGGACACCGCGAGGGTCAAGATTCTATTAATCGGGAAATTTATGTTTAATTTCACTTTTGGCCAAACATAATCTAGAACTTAAAAATCAGCTTCAGTATTTTCTGGATTATCAAACAATATTCAAAATGATTTAATAATGGCTATTTCCTGCATTCTTTCTAAAAATTAAAATTACTTCTGAAATCCAAAATTCTGAGTTTTTCGCAATTATTTGTGATGAAACCACGGATACTTCCGGTCGATCTGTGTTGTCAATCACTCTGAAATACATTTCCTCCTCTGGTGACACGAAAGAAACATTCATTAGTTTTAAAAATATTTCCGATGATAGAAGAGCAGCTCGTTTGCATGAGCTTGTAGTTCATGTTATGCAGAATTTCGCATTTGGTTCCAAGTTACAATTGCTATGACGGAGGTTCAGTTATGGCGGGTAAAGTTAAAGAAACTTCCAAATGCTCTTGTACACTGCTTTGCCCATCGCTTAAATATTGTTTTATCGAAATCATGTGACAAGATTCGTGAGTGCCGACTCTCCTTTCAGTCAATCACAGGTTTCTCAAATTTCTTTAGTCACTCAACTAAACGAACCGCTATTCTCGACTTGTTTTTAAAGCGAAAACTTCCAAAAGTAGCTCACACTCTCTGCGATTTCAATAGAAGACTTATTTTATCTATTCATGATAATATAGATAATCTTAATGAATATATAACGTGCATCCGCGGAGCGCAGTTTTTCCACACAAACTGCCAGATTGCATCCCCTACAATTCAAACCACGCTACGCCACTGACTGGAGCCACTGGAAAGTGATCGTGCCGTGGTGAAAAAGCTCTACCGAGCGCCATCTTGCACTTCGAGAGAGGACGAGGAATAAAAGTTCCTGCAACCAAGGGAGCAGGTCCAGTCGATCAGACGAACTCGTTAGATAGGCTGCATTCACGGCGTATTGTAAAGCGTATTATTAGCTAGGAACTTTAGATATTGTCAGGGTTTTTACCGGCAATCTTTAGTAGGTTAGCGAGGAGTAGACAATTCAAAACACTTTACAAATATATAAATGTTGGCGGTGGATGTTTGTGTAAGTCGCATCTCGACATTAACCATTAACCATACCTGTGGCGATCGATACCTAACCGATATTCAATAAAGCGAACGGATAAGATCAGAGGTGACGATCGACACTAACTTCAACTTTTACACTGGACCATCAGGAATCTAAACGTTTTCCGGAAGAGAAGGTAGACCGATATCCAAGAGTCAGGGATATCAGAACCGTAACGAAGAAAGGACCGCTCATAGATAAGTCAATACACATTTAAAGTGAACAATTGTTCTTTTAATTATAAATATATACAGTACTAAATTTTATCTGTGCGGGTTTAAAATAACCAATAAACCCCACAACACAATCACCGGCAATTCTGTATTAGACTAACAAAAATTAGTAGAATTGTTGTAACATAAATGTTGGTGAAGGGAATCTTATAGATATTTCACCTTTAACATAAAAATAATACTAGAGATTTCTGTTTTAGGAATCTCTGTTGAATATTAACTTAAAGCCAGTTATTTGCTCACAATTGGCGACCGTTAAACTTAATTCGTGAGGTCGGGTTTATTAGGTGGCTGATAATCACGATTTGTGACTTGCAGAAATCATAAAAGTATGCTCACAGAATTAAGTTAATAACCGACAAAAACTAAACAAAAAATTAAAACAAGTCGAAAGTCGATTTTAACTATCAAAGCTTCTGCGAAATTCGCTAAAGCGACGTATATGAAAACTCCCTTTTCGGAGAGAAAAAAAGGAGGGCTTTAATTTGGTTAAAAAATTTATAAGAAAGTAATAAATTCAAGGAGATTTAAAGAATCTCTAAATCTGATTAAGAAGTTCAACCAGCGTATGACGATTTTACGTGTTGTAAATTTACAACCAGGTAACTACGCAAAAGAATTAAATTGCTCGTGTGGCATTTATTCCTGCGTATAGCGAAGTTGTGACTGCAAGGTCGTACCCGTTTAAGTAGATGACGACAAAACGGGGCAGACAAATATCGGTCAGTTGCAGTAGCTGGGAGATACCGTCGTTGCAGTGATACAATAAAAACAAGGGAAACTGCGCCAGTAAACAGGCGTGAGAAAAATAAAAAACAAACAAAATATTTTTTTTATTTTTGTATGTTTGAATGATTTGATTGTATTTAATGAGTTTATTTTCAAATCAAAAGTAGTAGTAGTAGTAGTAGAATAAGTACTAGTAAATAAGATTCGAATTTTGTATTAGTAATTCACTTAAAAAAAAGAGAAGAAAAAAATTTAGATTTAATTAGAAGTGTGATTTATAGGAGATAATATATAAGCCACCTTGATATCTCCTGATGGGGCGACTCGCAATCAAATAGACCATGTGTTGATAGACCGCCGCCACCTTTCGGGTCTGATGACGGTACGAACGTACCGAGGTGCCAACTTCGACTCAGATCACTATCTTGTTGGTATGGTGCTCCGAGAGCGCATTACAACGCTGAAAAGCTTTGTATCCGCTGATCAGGCTCGAATCAACACAGCTGCACTACGCAACGAAATGGCCAGAAACAGCTACGGTCAGGCGTTAGAACTCGCGCTCAGAAGAGCAAGTCCTGGGGATGAGATGCCGGGCGTCGACGAGAGCTGGACCCGCCTTAAAAATACTGTCATTAGTACTGCTGATTCCATCTTAGGCAGAAGTCGTACAGATCGGAACGACTGGTTCGATAATGAATGCAAGCTGGCAACCGAACGTAAGAATGCTGCGTATCGAGCAATGCAGTAGTCTCAGAGAACACGAGCACGCGAAGAGAAATATAAAGAGCTCAGAAAAGAAGAAAAGAGAATTCACAAACGAAAAAAGGAAGCCTGGGAGAAAAATCTCGTTTGTGAACTAGAACAGTACAGAGAGCGACGGCCGCACCAGGCGCGGGAGTTCTACCAAAGAGTACGCGGTATGACGCAATTCACACCTCGTTGCACATACTGCAAGGACAAAGAAGGGAATCTGATCACCGATCCTCAAGGCATCTTGGAGCGATGGGAAGAGCACTTTCATGAATTGCTAAATGGCGAGCTAACTGAGGATTTGGAGGCTCCACCAATATCTGACGATAATGCTACGCTGTCACCACCAAGCTTAGCAGAAGTTAGCAGTGCCATCACCCGGCTCAAAAACAACAAGGCCTCGGGTGAAGACGGCATCCCTGCGGAGCTGGTTAAATATGGAGGGCCTACATTACACCAAGCGATTCATGAATTAATTGTGCAAGTATGGGAGCAGGAAGCGATGCCAGAAGACTGGAGAAAAGGCATCCTCTGCCCGGTACATAAAAAAGGAGATATCACAACGTGCAGCAATTATCGTGGTATAACGTTGTTGAGTACCGCGTATAAGATATTCTCCGCCATCCTACAAAACAGGATGGCCCCATACGCTAGAAATATCGTAGGCCAATACCAGTGTGGCTTCAGCCCAGGCAAATCAACAACCGATCAGATTTTCACTTTGAGGCAGGCTATGGAAAAATGTCTAGAGTTTCAAAACTCAATCCAACACCTCTTCATAGACTTTAAAGCCGCCTATGATAGCATAGCCAGAGTAGAACTCTACAAAGCCATGAGAGAATTCGGCTTCCCAACAAGCTGACAAGACTATGTAGGTTGACCATGACCAATGTGACAAGCCAAGTAAAGGTATCCGGAACACTGTCCAGACCAATCAACATCTATAATGGACTCCGACAAGGGGACGGTCTGGCCTGCCTCCTTTTCAACCTGGCGTTGGAGAAAGTGATCCGAGATTCGGGCGTGACATCAAGGGGCACAATCCTTCACAAGTCCACCCAATTACTGGCTTATGCAGACGACATTGACATCATTGGAAGAACATCAACAGCTGTACAAGAAGCTTTCATCCAGATTGAGCGCGCGGCAGGAAATCTGGGACTGCACATCAACGAAAGCAAAACAAAGTACATGGTGGCCTCGTCTGCAAGAACACCTAACATTGGTCCCACAATCAAGGTAGAGGAACACGAGTTTGATGTGGTAAAATCATTTACCTACCTTGGGTCAATAGTAGCAGCCGACAATAGCATTGAACCTGAAATACGCGCACGACTGCTAAAAGCCAACAAGGCCTACTATAGCCTGTCAAGGCTCTTCAAATCCAAGCATCTAACCATAACGTCTAAACTTTTACTATATAAGACGATGGTCTTGCCGGTCCTCACATATGCATCCGAAACGTGGGTGCTTAGCAAAAATCACTCTAACCTCTTGGCGGTGTTCGAGAGGAAAATACTTCGGAGGATTGTTGGCCCCGTATGTGAGGAAGGACGATTCCGGAGACTCTACAATGACGAGATCTACGAGCGCTATCGCAACATAGATGTTGTGAAGAAAATAAAGCTCGGTAGACTCCGGTGGGCAGGACATCTAGCTCGTATGAGTGAAGATGAGCCTGCTCGGAAAGTTCTCTGCGGTAAGACTTATGGGGTGCGACAGCGAGGGAGACCCAACCTCCGCTGGAAGGATGGCGTAGACCAGGACGCTCAGAGCATAGGGGTGCCAAACTGGATGACATCGGCTCAGAATCGGGACCGGTGGAGAGAACAGTTGCGAGAGGCCAGGACCGGATCCCGGTTGTAGAGCCGTTAAAGAAGAAGAATATATAATTATTTTTAAACCACTTTCATTTTTGAATTAAGAAATCTATTTGGTATATTTCAGACTATTGAATAGAAGGTAAATATTGTAGATTCTTCGATTTGGAAGAATTTGTAATTTTTGAATTAAGTTAATATAAAATTTTTATTATTACGGCTTGCGCTGTAGCCGGTAATCTACCTTAAACATACATCTTTAAAAAGTAATAGGCGAATAAAAATATTTCGCTCGGGGCGCCAAAATACCTAAAGCCGGCCTGCTTTTAAGTCATTTGGCCGATAAGTCAAGGGCCTTGGTTAATTGGCTTGGTTTAGAAGTTCCGGAAGATCCGGGCTTTCGTAATACAAGTTTGTTTCGAGTAAAGGTTTCAGTCTCACGCCATCTTTACTTAGAAGGGACTAACCCCATTGTATTTGAGGGGTCAAAATGGAACCATCACCTCTTCTTAGTGCACCCTGGATAACCAACAAACGACGGTAGTACGGAGCACATCCCTAAAAGCGTACCAAGTCAAGATGTAAATTGATGGCCTAGTTATCAGACCTCGTATCTCCTTTTTTTTAAATCATGTTCTAACGGCATCTAACGTAAAACATTGCGGCGCATCGAATAAAATACTTTTAAATCTGTAAATAGCACCAAAAAAATGTTATTTACTAATTTACAGACCACGTAATACAATGCCTTAAAAATTATTCTGTAGTTTCTTTCTCCTGTAAAATTTTGCCAAAATAGCGATACGATGTCTGATAAGGCCATCGAAATTGAAATGTAATGATGTCTGAGGACTGCATGGCAGCGGGTAGTTTTCGCGAACAATTTCTTGTGACTTCATACTGCCCATTATGACTGAGGTGGACGAAAGGAAGGCTATTGCTCCCTCCAGTTTTAGGGTGTAAAGATGGCAGGGGGTTCATTAAGGTCATCGGTGCCAACTAACCCACCAGCCAATGGCTGACGAATGCTGTCGCCAGTCTACGGGTTTGAGAGGGCTGCAACCTCAAAGTAATTGAGGAAAGCGACCTTCCTAAATTGAAAAGGATCATCTTCTCTTCTGAATGCCTAACGATGTGCTCCACAGAATGGAAATCCAAAACCAGCCGATAGAGGTCGGTTCTTGGCCGATAGGTCGCTGATGCAGCTAAAGGAACAGGATATATTCCTATTTAACGGCTTTGGCCAAACTGAAGCCAAAGAGATTGGCATGGAAAAGTAGAATCCTGCTGGCGCTGGCTCACAGCAGCAGGTAGAATCCGAGGATTCCAGTGGTCTAGTGCAATTTGCAACACAGTAGGGCTGCCTTGGGAGTCCTTGGCAGGGGGTGGCCTCCCAAGCTGTCGACGGGGTTCTTGCAAAGGAGCCATGATTAAATAACCGGGTAGCCAGCAGCGTATTGAAGGGTTCCATGCACTCAATCAAATCCACGATGGATGTGGAACTATCCGCGGACCTCCTTACAGAGGCGGTTACTGCTGCGGTTACAACAATAACTATCCTGTTCTGATGAGGACGCGCAATAGGAAAACTCCATGAACTCTCCAAGATGAGATCCGCCACGCGGAAGGTATTCAACGCAGCCAAGAAGGACCGCAACTAGGAGAGTTATTAAAGCTCGGTAATCACCTTCAACAGGGAGATTAGACGAGCAAAAAGAAACAGTTGGAGGAATTTCTGCGATGGCATCGAAGACATTTGAGACTCAACAAACCAGCACCTGGACACTCAAGTTTGGTGGCACAGAACGGTATTTTAGGGTTTCATAACAGCAAAATTCAAAGAATTGTCTGCGTTTCCATCAACGGGGCCATCCGCAATTTTCCGACGGCAGCGCTGGAGTCTCAATCTGGGACCTCTCCACCTTGAGGTAGATAAATGCGCCATGAACGCGGCGTTGTCCAAACAATTTTTATGCTACGGCCTTTACTTTGAAAGTTATAAACAATTTTGATGTTAAAATTGGCTTTATTTGGTACTTTTGGACATAAGCTTAGGTAGAAAAGTACTAAAAGAGAAAATTAGAGTTAAAATTTTGAACCGCCACTTTTACTTATTTTAGATAAGTGGGAGCATTCTGCGTACACTAATGCCGGATTCATCGTTGCGGATAAGTCGCGCCGCACAAATTTACCAAAAAGAGAATCGGCTGAACTACAAGTAGTAAGCTACGATTCATTGTTGCGGACCGCAGATTTTGTATAATTTGACATATTTGTATAATTTTTCAAAGTTTTATTGGTAAAAGCCTAAACAAATTAGTCAGCAAAAAACTCGTAGAATCTTGAAATATCTTGTTTTGAGACTACAGGCTGAAGTATTTTCATATATTATACAACAAAAATGACAATTTAAAAAATCCGCCGCTCAAAAGTTGAAGTTGATTCAACTTTTTCGAGAGAGGAAAAAAAATTCCAAAAATTTCCCAAAATTGAGAAATGCTCAATTTTTCATACAAAAAGTATGCGCGCGCATAAGTGCGGCGCGAATCATCCGCAACAATTAATCCGGCATAACACCTTATTCATAAAAAACTAGTTGGGATGTGATTTTGACCCTTTCGGTCCACAAGATCAACTTCCCAGTACATATTATGAATGTGGAATATTATCAATGGGTATTTTAATAATAAATAAACATTAATCAATATATAATATATAATACCTAACATTATTTGTCACATTTGCTTATCAATACTTTCGCTAGGCTGTCAAATGATATGTGCGTATTTACAAAATTAGGATGACGAAGTTGTAAACAAAATTAATGTATTACTTTTAGCACTGACACTTGGATGAAAAATGAAGGATATGTTGTTATTCCAAAACTTATTTAATAAGTATATTGTTAAATTTAAGTGACCTGAAGTTGCAGCTATTGGAGTTACGATCTACCAAAATAATGACAACTCTGCTAATTCTTTAACAACTCTTGCGGACGTTACGTTACAAAATACTTAGTCACGATAAATCACCTATTCGTGAAGTGTGTGTAGGCAGATGTATGGCAGAAAATGGACAAATGATTGAACGGGTTTCATTCCAACGAGTATATTAGACAGTAGCAAAACTAATTAATTTAAGTTACTTGGCACACTTGCCGAAGTCCAGTGGCGGATTTAAGCTCTACTACGCTCTAGGCCCCGTCCGATATGGCGCCTTTTTTGCTTTGTAGTGATACTTTTTATAATAAGACATTTAATTTTACGAATAATGAAAATATTTTATTAAGTATAAGCTTTATTAATTTGTGTGAAAACTCCAGTTATATCCTCATAATCGATTTCTTGCACCAATTTTGCTTGGATAGACAACATTGACCATGTTTACGCGAAGTTACTTAAGCTCTTAACATCGCTATAAGTAGTATTTTTAAGACAGTTCTATTGTCAAATAGAATTGGGTTTTTTGCAAATCAAATTTTAAATGCGATTTTTTAAAGGCAAATATATAAAACTAATAAACAAAAAAAGATATTCCTTAATGATACACGTGCTTCAGTTTGTCCTGCCAGAAATGATTTTGTGATTTTTAGGAGTGCAGTGTTTTAACTATGGTGTTTCCGAAAGCTGATTGATTGATTTACAAGCATACGGTGCTCACAGTAAGCAATCATTTGCATTGCAATTAATTTCTCAAGACCTTTAGCCAGAAATGGCAGAATGCTAATCCAATGGGCTACTAGGATTGGGACACTTGGCAATAGGGATTATGTATCAGAGCATGTTTCCAAGCGGTAGGAATTTCGACACAGTGAGACAAGCATTGAAAATATGAACAATAAATAACAGGTAGTAATAACGGAAAAAGCATTTTTTTAAATTTAGGTGAAATTTTATTAGTTCCAGTGGCCTCAGACTTGATGGAGTTAATGGCTGAGTTCACTTCAATGGTGTCTACACAGCGAAAGTTAAACCAATGAATTGTTAAATCTGGCATTTGAGGTAGAGTATTTATAGTATATTGCAAGAAGAGAAATGATTATTTAGTGTATCAGGGTCACAGTTGGCGTATACATGTGAATCTTCTTTATTGCGGTAGACGCTCAAGTTACGCAGGTTATTTCAGAAAGTTCGAGTTGGAATTGACGGATAAAGTTTACGAGCATAAAAATTACCTTTAGCCTCCCTGATTTTCGCAACGACTAGATTACGAACGCGGTTGTATGATTTTCTAGCATTTTCACTTCAGAATTTTAAGAAACGATGATATTGATACTCCCTTTCGGTGATAAGTGACTTGATTTCAGTACAGAACCATGGTTTAGACCAGGGGTGGCGAACCCGCGACCCTTCGCAGAAAAATTTGCGGCCCGCGAGATTCAACACGATGTAACAACAGTCACGCACAGCATTGAAACGCCTGTGCTAAAAATGTACCAAATAAAGCCAATTTTAACATTAAAATTGCTTATAATTGCGGTAACATAGAAATTGTCTGGACATTATTCATAGAAAAAAATTATAGGTTAACTACGTATTTTTTGGAGAAAAAGCTATCTGAAGTTGTAATTTTTTAAAAAAAACCAAAATTTTGACTTTAGCAAGGTGGAACTGTCACTTTCACACTAATAGATGGTGGAACGATTCTGCGTACACTGGTGCCTTATTCATGGAAATAGGTTATAGGGTTACAAAAATACAGGATGATATGTAATCCTCTATCAAAAAAATTTCGGATGGCTCTTGTGGTTACACCTATACGATTTCCCCCACCGCCCGCTCATACAATTTATTGTTTGTCTGACCAAAACCTATCAACAGCTGGCCGCTTTGGAAACTGAGTGCATGCACCCTGTATATCACCTCGGTCCGCGGGACCTAAATGCATTTTCAAAGTGGCCCGCGATACCATTTGGGTTGGCCACCTATGGTTTAGACTTATCACTCAGGAATTTAGTACGGAGGGGTGCAAATTCATCATATAACTGGACGGTAAACTCCTCAAAGATAGCAATTTTATCATCTATGTCTACTGCCGCAACTGACAGTCTTCCAGGAGGCGAATGCGGTTAATATTTTTAAAATCACGAGACACTATAGTTTTCCTGGTAATTGCGTCAACGCGAAAATTGTAACTAACAAATAGGATGTCGTAGTCCAAATAACTTGGAGGAGAGATTTGATTTTGAAAGAGAATCATACTAGGTTCGCAGGAAAGGAAGACATCAAGTAGAGATGGGTTCGTCGCATTAAATAAGTTGGCAAGGTATTCATTTGAACAAAGCCTAATGTCTGCATTGAATGATTGAAGAATTTTTCTTGACTGGAAGATTTTAATAAGTTTACATACGTATGAGAAAGATGCTCCAGGGTTTGCTCCAGTTCAGCAGAATTATCAGGTTTAAATAGACGGGGGAGAGTAAACACTGACAAGTAAAAGTTTGAACCATTTGAAACTTCAACACAAATAAACTCAATTCCAAGGTTCATAGAGTGACCGATAATCCTACATTTTAGGTAGTCCCTAAGGAATTTAGCAACACCACCAGTGCGACCTTGGCGATCGTTACGAAAAATTTGAAAACATTTACGACTTTGAATCTCTCCATTTTTCAGAGTGCTTCAGAGTACACAGCAAAACTAAGTTAAATTGATTTTTTTAAATTTTAATCGTTCTAGAAATTTTGCAGCCTCTAAAATGTTGCCGCTCCTAAAATTTTGCCGCCCTAGGCCCGGGCCTCGCGGGCCTAAGCGTAAATCCATCACTGCCGAAGTCTCTTCATTTAAACACAAAAAACGCCTTAACCGAATGTCATGATAATTTTTCAGATCATATCTTCGTCATTCGGGGGCGCTTTATCAGATTGTATCCAATTAATTTTCGTATTTATTAGTTAAATCATAATATTTGTTTGCATTTTTGTTATAATATCTGAAAAATGTGTAAACTGAGCGCCCCAAGCTTTTACTTGTAGTTACATCCAGGTGGATTAAAAAAAAATTATTTTATACTTTTAGTTCACCTTATTAACGCATATTTAAAAACTTTTTTATTATTTAATATTTTTTAGTTTATCTAATAAAAGCTTGTTTTTAAAAAGTTTTTTTATTGCTTTTTTATTTTTATGCGCCATTTTGCGGTGGCCACCTTATTGGATTTAAAATGCCGTCACATATCTTACTAACACAACTAATTGTGTGCTACTTATCATTACATTTAATTTAATACCCGCCATATTGGATTTAAAATGACGTCACATAGCTTACTGCATTCTACCCGTCATACTCTTTCATTTGATACCAATGTCGAGGTGTTGTAAAGAAAAAGGGAATCCGTCATTTTGTGGATTTAAAATGACGTCACATAGCTTACTGTATTCTACTCGTCATACTCTTTCATTTGATACCCATATCGCGGGGTGGTAAAGAAAAAGGTAATCCACCATTTTAAGGTGGCCGCCATATTGGATGTACCATAAAATTGAATGTACTATATTTCATTGTCTTCAAAACCAAAGGTTTGTGCCAAATTTGAGCAATCGCGGATATCGGGAAGTGGACGAAAAATCGATCGCAAGTTTTGTCCCACACAGAAAACGAAGTTAAAAGCTTGTAAAATGGGTTCTATTGCTTTGTAAACTTAACAAATACACCCTGCATAAATGTAATGTAATTACTTTTTCCTGTAATTAATTATGCAATTTTAAATTGGAGAAATTTTTGATTTTGGTGAGCAATTTACATATTAGCAAATAGATAAAACATAAAAGAAATTATTTTTGGTCTAGCATTTAGCTGTCATTTTAATTGATATACATAATTTCTCCAAATTTAATCATCGCCAGCGATTCTATAATTTTATTTAAAAAAATATAATAAATTCGCATGTCAAGTCTAGCGACACAATCCTGATAGATAAAAGCAAAATATAATACAAATCAATACGACACAAAATTTATGAGAGGAAATTTTTTTCAAAACAATACTTGTATTTCTTTAACATGGACTCGTTCAGATTAGATTATATCTAGTAAACTTATCACATCATTATAATATCCTCGTACATATGTATATCATACGAATACATCCTGGGGCCGTGTTTGACCCATTCCCATTGTGACCTCTAGTAATACCCTATCTTGTATATTTTCGCCAACATAATTCTCCCTAGAGTGGGGATATCAGCAAACAAAGTAAATCTACCATTATATAGTTTCAGGCAGTATGTAAACACGTCCCTGTAGCCAACGGATGGGATTTTTCATTGATCCATTTTGGGCTGAAAAGTGTTATTTATTTTCATTTAATTTATCTCACCTTTCAAGAATCTGAATAGTGAAAGAAGATAACTGTTTATATTGGAAATCTAATTTAACTGCTTTCAGTCTCTCTCAACTCCAGATTATGGAGCTATTTGTATAAAATTTTACTTATATTTAATGGTTTTCGAAAAGTAATTTTGCATTAGGTTTAATTTTAGAAATCCAGCACGATCCTAACTAATTAATTTCCTCTCGTTACAATAAACTTTTGATTATTTGAGCTGTTTATTTTCAAGGAAGTACAAGTCTAATTTTAGATAAAATGAAGACAATGATAATATGTAGTGGAAAGGGATTATTATGATTGTTTATCTGTAAACAGCAAGATTTTATTTAAACAAATGCACACTCCAATTTTTGGGTATGGAAGATTTGATGTTAGATACATGGCGTTAAAGTAATATTTATTTTGAAAGTGATACGAGCCCATATTTAGTTGAAATTTTTTTTACGGTTCTATTAACATCCTGTGCATACATACGGCTTCTACAAATCAAATAATTTTAGTGAGCTCATCTTGTAGATTAATAGCTTTTAAATGCCCTTAATTATAAATTCAAATAAAGATTTACATCAGTTTCTAAGTGAGCATTCTTAACTAGTTACCCCAAGCAAATATTTATACCGAAAAAATACTTCCAAATAGTCAAAATTTTCACTTCTCGACATTGCAGTATCCAAAATTGAAGCCCACATAGTGACGTATTAATAATTTACTAAAAGAACTTTATTTTAAGGTTATAATCCATAAGTGTTTGTTTGCCAAAAAAGTTGTAAAGTTCCATATATTCACCAAGATTTTTTTCACATAACAGAGGCCACACGAATTTTGTATGACTTCCTTGTCAGCTAAAAATTAGCTAAGTCTTGCCAGTGCTTTTAGTGGAGGCTGCACATTCTTATGGATTTGAGACAAAATCATCTAAGATATCACTTCCTTTTTTTTGTTACGTTGTAAAATCAAGCTTAGGGATCACCTTTTGTACTACTAGTCCGTCATGTCGTTCAAGTCATAGTGCAATATCTAGTAGTGTTAGAAACACTACGACCATTCTGACCACCAACAGGTTGAGAAGCGATGTGAAACCATAGTAATCCAGCCACCAATTCCACCCTGAGGTGGAAGGGACTTGGTCAGAAGTTCGAGGCCTTTCGAGAGAAACCCGAGATCGTGGGCACACATAGTTTCATAGTTTTATAGTTTTAAGAAATCCTTTTGTCAAACAGTGAATTAATAAAATTTATATCGTGGAAAGTACCTCTCGAGTTGTTAATAAGTGAGTTAATCAGTCAATATTCTCAAAATTAATACGTTACTTAACAAGTAGTAAGCTTGTTTTGAAGGATCGCAGAGAAAGGATTGGTTAGGGGTTTGGACACTGACATAATGGACTGCTCATCTGAAACTGAAATTATTTCCATACAAACTCATGGGCATGCCACCAAAAAGTATAGTCTTCTCGCTCATCCATAAGCCTCTTTTGTCACCGAACTCAAATACATGTGAGTTCAGTGCATTCAATGGCAGAAATAAAATCACATAGTGCCAAAATTGAAAAAAATTAAATTTGAAATTCAAAAACTGCACACTTTACCATTCTCTTAAATATTTTTACTCTTCACTTTCAATAAACTACAAAATACAATAACTTGTTTATCTTTGCAGTAAAATAAAATTCTGGAATGATTTTGAGCGAAATTTAAAATAAAACCGCCACCACGGTTGCACGGTATTAAAGTTGCCATACCTGATTTCATTTTTCTCTTTTGAAATAATGTCAGAATATTTACAAAAAATAGATGGGTATAACGACTTATTATTTCTTTCTCTTTCCCCCATAAGCCCCGGAATTTTTTGAAACACGGGTATATTTTAACACTAGCAAAAACCCGCGTGCGTTGCAACGCCTTTTAATAAAAAAACTTATGTGTGCACAGTCCAGGATAGGGAAATAATGCAAAAACTAACGGATAATGCAAACAATAAAGAAAGTGCATACCGACCAACAATAGGAGCATTTAGTCTACACGACGAAACAAATGAAAACGGTATGAGACTGATCAGTTTTGCAATGATGAATAATATGGTGATCGCAGACACAAGATTCCAGCGAAAAGATATACATAAGGTAACCTGGAGATCTCCGGATGGAAGAACCCAAAACTCAATTGATCATATACTTATAGAAGCGCGTCATTGTTCAGAAGTACTAGATGTCGGATCATATCGTGGTGCAAACATCGACTCCGACCATTATATGATTGGGACGAGAAACAGAAGCAGAATATCGACACTAAACGAAAGAAGAAACCACAGGGAAAGAAAATTTAACGTGAAATTATTAAAAGAAGAAGCAAGACAAGAAGAATATGTGGAAGAAATAAATAGAAGAGTGATAAATGCAAATAATCACAACGCCGAAGACATAGAAGTTAAATGGAATAACTTGAAGACCCTAATCAAACAATCAGCATCAAATACTCTAGGATACGAACTCCGTGAAAGCAGAAATGAATGATTCGACAATGAGCGTACCCGTGTAACGTAGGAAAAGAATATAGCATATCAAGTAATGATACAGAAACACAGAACGAGAAATGCAGTTGAGACATACAAAGAAAAAAGAAGACAGGAGAAAAGAGTGCACAAAGCGAAGAAAAAGGAGTACTGGGAAAACGAAATGTTGAAAATAGAAGAAGCAAACAACCGAAACGATGTCACGAAACTATATAAAAAAGTAAAGGAGCAACGAGTCGGCTTCAAGCCCAGAATAACAATGTGCAAAAATAAGGATGGAGAGATCTTAAGTACCAAAGAATTGGTTCTAACTAGATGGCGTGAACACTTTCAAGAACTGCTAGCTCGAGATGAGGAGCAACCCCTTACAGAAAACATGGAACTAGCAGAAGAACTAGCGGGAGACATGCCTACATTAGAAGACGTACAAGACTCAGTGAAAAAGCTAAAAAAACAACAAATCTCCGGGCAAAGATAACATCGTAGCAGAGCTATTGAAACAAGGAGGTCAAAACGTAATATTAAGCCTGCATGAAATCGTAACACTAATATGGACCCAGAAACGAATACCATCGGAATGGAGCGAAGGCATTGTGTGCCCTATACATAAAAAAGGAGATCAGCTAAACTGCCGTAATTATAGAGGTATCACGCTATTGAACGTAGCATATAAAGTATTATCAAATATTTTATACGTTAAACTGCAGCCTTACGCAGAAGCAGCTCTGGGAAACTATCAAAGCGGTCTCCGCCCCGGAAGATCCACCACAGACCATATTTGGCAGGTCCTAGAAAAGGCAAATGAATTTAATATAACCATACATTCTCTATTCATAGACTTCAGAAACGCCTATGATAAAATAAAACGTGAAGAATTATATAAAGCTATGGAGTATTTAAGATTTCCCAAACACCTCGTAGATTTGACCAAAATGACAATGAAAGAGGTCATATGCAGAATAAGAATTGAAGGAGAGCTGTCAGAACCATTCAACGCCACAGTAGGACTAAGACAAGGAGATGCCCTATTGTGCTTACTAGTTAACGTAGCTATGGAAAAAGTGATAAAAGACGCAGGAATTAACACCGCGGGCAGTATTTTCAACAAGTCGGTGCAACTATTGGCATACGCTGACGACATCGTAATACTAGCCAGATCCAGCATAGCAATGAAAGAAGCCTTCATATCGCTAGAAAGAGCAGCAAAGAAATTCGGACTAGCAATTAATGAAGAGAAAACGAAATATATGTGCATCTCTAAAAGACGGAATGATCGCCAGAATATGACCATTGATACATATAACATCGAAGGTGTAAAAGAATTTATATACTTAGGGACGCTAATCTCAAAAGATATAACGACACGACGGCAGAAGTCATAAGGAGATTGGCGCTGGGAAATAGATGCTATTTTGGGATACGTAAACACTTCTTAACAAGGAACCTATCAAGGAGGACTAAAGTTAAACTATACAGAACCCTTATAAGGCCAATACTACTGTATGGATCCGAAACCTGGACACTAAGAAGTAATGAAGAACACCTCCTGGGGTGCTTTGAAAGAAAAATCCTGCGCACAATATATGGAGGAGTGAACGAAAATGGTGTTTGGAGGAGAAGATACAATCAGGAACTGTATCAGTTGTATGAAGATCCAAACATCATAAAAACTATAAAAATTAGCAGAATTCGATGGGCAGGACATGTTGAACGTAGCAGTGATGACAGCATAACAAAAATTATTATGAACAAGAGACCAGACGGACACAGAGGCACAGGACGTCCAAAAAAGAGATATACAGATAGCGTAGAGGAGGATCTACGAACCCTAGATATAAGAAATTTTAGACTCCAGGCCAGGGACAGACAGTTCTGGAGGAGGATGTTGCAGGAAGCCAAGGCCAATAACAGGCTGTGGAGCTATTTATGATGATGCAAATAATATTGGAAAAATTCTGTGCTACATGAACAACAATCATATTCAGAATACTTCTCTCACCCTGTGCGGAACTTGCCCCATATGGTCCTCAACATTTTGTTCCCCCTTGTTCATTGTGTTCGATATATTCTCTGTTTAAATTATCATCAGACCCATTGATCATTGACGGAGGTGGCCTTAAGCCACAATCTTCATAGTATTTCTGCAAATTGAAAGAACAATATCTCGCCGTGACAGCATTTCATTCGCATTCCTTCGATTATCGAGTCATGTTTTCGGTCTGACCCGATAGTCGGATCAGACTGAAAAGTAGGCTAAACCCCGAGTAAAAATAAATCATGGCCTTAGAACGGACAAATAGCGACTGTAATTGAAACATAGTCCTCGGCCATCTGGCGGTTAACAGAAGGCTCGTTGTTACGATTTTAAAAAATTTTAATTTACAAAGGTCACTGTCGTTCGTGTGTACGAGAATGTCACTTAAAAAAGGTTTGCCACCTATGGAACGAATTGGTGCCTTGAAAATTTTCTGATGAGCAGTCCATTCTATATGTCAGTGGGTTTGGAGCACTGACATATAGATATGGACTGCTAATTGACAACTTTCAATGGCACCATTTTTCCCAGAAGAAGAAGACCTTTTCTATGTAAACAACAATTTTTTTTCGAATTTAGAGGAAAATAAGTAATAAGATGTATGTTATAATTGATAGAAATAATTTTCCATCATTATTTTTTATTTAGTAGCAGTTTTTTCGTTAAATAAATGTATTTTTTTTAAATATGTGAGGGTTTTTCCCCTCTGTTTAACGAACTTTTAAAAATAAAGAAAATAGAGAAAGAAGAAAAAACTCTATAGCTGTCTAGTTTTTTCTAATTATGTTTATATCGCTGACATGCACTGAACTGTTTTTTATTTTAAAACCGATTAAAGTTCATAGGATTTTGAAGGGCGAACGAGACAACGATAGTTTTTGGTGCCACTTTTTTGTATGGGATTTTGCTTATTTAGCAGTCCATATCTATATGTCTGTGGTTTGGAGGGTTCTTGAGTAGATATCGATGAGCCTTACGTTTGAACTATGAGATGTTACATGCGCTCGGAAACACCCTCTGCGGAAACAGTTTCACAATCGAGTTGTTCTATTTAGACATACATATGCGAGTACTTTCGAATGGGTTTTGTAAAATATTGTGTAAACCAACGAGCAAAAGTCGACAATGTATGTATGTACCTATGTGGAGAATCAGACTCCGAAAGAAGTCAAGTTTAATAAAGAGAACTTAACATTTGTGCGAGTATTTTTTCTGTCTAAGTTATCACTTCCCTAGTTGGATATTGTTCGTATTTAGCTTTCTATTTTCCCCATCATCTGAAAACTGAAAGAGTCCAATAGCTTTAAAAATTTATAATTTTGACTGACCCATTCAAACCTAGAACAAACCTATCATAAATCTTCGTTAGAGCCAATTTTCAGTATTCGAATACATATACAACAAAAAACGAAGGGCCAAAAATGTTTCAATATATTCAAACAAGGCCTAGTAGAACTAGCCATACATTTCATTTAGAAAAGGAATAATCGTACGTAGAATAATATTTTGTAGTTCTGTGTGTTGTTATACTACTGTGATGGTGGGTTGGGTTGTCTAATTTTTCCATGTTAATTTTTTCGGGAAATTCCTTGGGTAAATGAGGCAAATTAATTTGCTTTAATAGCATATATTTGCTATCAAAGGCCTGGTAACAAGCTCTGACGGTCTGTCATCAACAAAATAGAGGAAATAAACTGTAGTTTATGAAAATATGTGTAACTAGCGAGGATAGGATAGGCGAATCTAATAGGGCTTTTTTGTAAGAGGCACTGGGTCCAATGGTACCACGGCGACTAGCTTGGCCTATTGTACTACAACTCTACCAGCACATATTTGTTTGCCAGATCGCTTGAACAGGTTCAGCAATAAGCCTAATGACTTGCTGCCTTGAATGTTCGAGCAGCGTTTCGTCGAACAACGAGACACTGCTCCTCGCTAGACTCATCCTCCTTAAGGTAAAGTCTGCAAGTGCAGTCCTCCGCCCTTCCTATTTTATAAAAAACATGAATTGATATTGGAATAGCTGCCAGTACAAACATCCAAACATTTCTGTATAAAAATGTGGCTATGCAAGCGTAAAATAATAATTTAAAATATACATTGCTTAGGCTCAGTACATTCTGTATTTTGTATCAATATCATCAACCTCAGTCACTGCGTTCAGAAAATATGTTAGTTCAAAGTCAAAATTTTGTTTTTTTAACTAAAATTTCAACTTAAACCACCTTTTTCTCCAAAAAATATGTAATTAACACATCATTTTTTTTCCAAAATTGGAAAGCTTGGACAATTTCCTATCAATAATGTCCGGCGGCATTTAATCGCATATTGCGAGTTGGAAACCATGAAACAACATGGATACATCGACCGAAATTTTTATCGAAACTGTGAAAATTTATCCGATTCTATTTGATTTATCACACGCAGAATACAAGAATGTTAAAAAAAACATAAAATATGGGAGGAAATTGTAAATAAATGAACAAGCCCCGCCGCAAAGAAGTAATCTGCTACTTGTCATTCTTATTAGTAGGGGGGTGACGCTTGAAAAAACCATGTCGTCCTAAAGGTGAAACCCCAATGTAGGCTTGGCTTGCTTTAGTGCTTTGCTTTGACATATGAAATAAACCAGTGCTTTGTTATGGGACAAAACTAAATGACAAAGCGGCAAAGCCAAAGCAAAGCCAAAGCAAAGCAGAGCAAAGCTCGAAATGACCAATGTTCAATTTTTTGATGCTTTGTATGCTTTCACGTTTGTTTAATATTTATTTTGCTTAGAGAAGTAAATGTATGTAGAAGTTTGAGAAAATTTATTTCATAAAGAAATTATTTTTTTTGGGAATAACATTAACTATAAATATTTAAGAGTTCAAAATTAATTTGAGACAACTATTTCTATATCCCATGTTAACAAATTTCTCGTAAATGTTTGAACACTTAATGCCATAAACCATATGTGCTTCTTTATCACTCTACACAATATTTCAAATTTACATTCTCCTTTTTTTACACATACAATCCTTTGTACGATCCTTTGTTCTTTTTGTGAAACAATAATGTCCATTCCAAAGGAAAAATTCCGCAAAATTCATACCTCTTACCTCTTTCATGTAATATTTCTACGCCCTGTGCTCGTGAAAAGCAAACTGTCAAGTAACTAAAGCAAAGCGTGTATTTGGGTTTGTTTTACTTTGGCTTGTTGGGCTTGTTTTGCTTTGGCACGCGGTACCTGAAAAGCTCACCAAGTTCAAGGAAGCCAAGCCTACATTGGCGTTTCACCTTAACTTTCTGCCGTCTGGCATATAAACTTTTTAAGTAATTTCGAACATTTTTTATAATATGACTTTTTTTTCGGGAAGTGGACCCATCTCGTGGTAGGGGGTTAGGAGGTAAAAAAGGGGTTAAAATTGAAAAAAAAAAATTGCCTGCGTATGTAGGTTCTGTAAGGGCTAAATAACTGTTTAATACTAGTGGTTGAAGACGATTTTCTGGGTTTGTTGGGGTGAAATGGCAACTTCAGCTAGGGGTGGCTTGGGAAGGATGCAGGGAATTGCAGGGAACTGATTTATTAATTTGCTATTCGCGATTGCATCGCGTTAGTATGAAAATCCTTTATCGCAATCGCCATTCTAATAAACATCACAAACACAATCGCATACGCAAACGCGCCTGTGTGAGTCGGGCTTGCCAAAGTCAATCGTTGACTATTGCTGGATTGAATCTAGAAAATTCTTGTTTTTCACACGGCAAATTGTATGTTACCTGTTCGCGAGTCGGTACACCAATAAATTTATACATTTATATACACCAAAAAAAACAAAAATACTGCGTATCCGTTAATGATTAAGTACATGTGTTCTTCATTTGTGCGCAACATCGCACGACCGATAGGAAATCCAACATACTTCGTCTGTGTATTAAAATTCATATCTCGAAAAATGCCAAGTCAATCGATGTTCGATCAAAATATCAGATCCCTAATAGTTTCACATTTTGTTATTTGGACTCAAAAATACGAAAAGAAATCCTTTTTTTAAACTCCCCTACGATTATACTGTACAAAAATTCATATCATCTCAACTGCAAAATAAGCGGCGTAGGCTTTGAGAGATGCATCACAGAATCCATGTAGTTCGATGGTTTTGCTCTTGTTGCTGATTTGGATCCATCGAGGAATTTGTATTGCTTGGATCTCTTGGAGTGCTGAGCGTAACTTTCGCCATTGATTCTCCACGGTAGCTGGGACTATCTCATCCCATTCGATTTTTAGGAGCCAAAGATTTTGTATCAGAATATTGGCGTTGACTGTGACTGGAGGAAGTCATCCGATGGGGTCGAATAATCTCGTGATCTCGGAGAGTATTTTCCGTTTGGTACAAGTTTCGTTGGCGGTTTCTATGGTGACTCTATACGAAAGGGGTGAAAGGGTGTCTGTTGAGGAATTCCAGAACAGTCCAAGTGCCTTTACTTCCTCTGAGCTGACTGCGAGAGGAAGAGTGATTTCTCTTTTCGGATCTGCTAATTGGAGTCCTTCCAGGTGAGGCAAATCCCTGATAGAGCATTCGCTGTTTGGTAGTGGGTTTGTGATTTTGGTGACCACGAGCGCCTGTACTTGAATGATCTTGGATGGTTGTCCCTGTGCCTTCACCCGCAGTTTGACCCTATTGGTTATTGTGCCGGCAGGCATGCTTTTGAGTACTAAGACCTCGGTTTGTATGGAGTCGCAAATTCTTGACCACTGACTCTAGCACAAATCAGGCTTGCGATCCAGGATCGATGAGTGCTCTGTTCATCTATTGTCATCCGGATGGCGCTATTACAGGGGCCAAAAGCACTTAATGACAGTTGCGAGGGGTTGCCTGAGCAAAATATGTCTGTGCCTGACTACTTAGCTCTTCATTGTTTGAACTTGATGGAGTTGTACTGATGCTGTCGTTCGACTGGCTTCCTCCTTGATTCCTGTGCAGGGACGTGTGATGGGCTCCTCCAAATTGGAAGCACCTAGTCTTGGTTGGACACTGTGCAGAACGATGATTTGTTCCCAGGCAGTTGATGCATAGTTCCCTTGTTTTAACTGCCTTATACCTTTCGTCTACGCTTAGTTGCATATACTTGGGACAATTTATTATGACGTGTGCGCCTTTGCTTAAGCTGCACATACTGTGATGTGACACGTGGAACATTTGAGTTTTTTGCCTTTGATGGTTTCTGCACTTGGTTTCGTGACGATCATTCTTGCTGATTATTGATTTAATGACGGCTTCAAATGTCCTGAATCTGGTTTCTCGTAATTCCGTCCAAGTTGGAATTGGTGCTTTGCGACTGTTCCCATAATTCAGATGATTCAGTAGGTAATTTTTTGACCAGTAGATGGATGAGAATTGGATCCCAATTCTGGGTGGAGACCTCCAAATTCTCAATGGCGGTGAGGCATTCATGGGTCCTTGTTTATAGCTCCTTGATGCTTTGAGCATATTCCCGAGTTAACCTGGGTTGGCCGCGCAGAATGTCGAGTTGCGTCTTCAACAATGCTCGCTTGTTATGATATGCATCTAGGAGCAGCTTCCATGGTGGCTCATAGTTGACGTCGCTGAGTAATCTTCTAGCCTCTCCGGATACATGAGCTTTACGATATTGGAGCTTTTGCGCTCCCGATAGCGATGCTTTATTATGGACGAAGGTATAGAATAGATCCAGGAACGATGGCAATGATGCATAATCTCCAGCGAAGGTTGGAATCGAGATTCGTGGAAGTTTTATTTCGTTGTTTTGGTGAGCGATTTGGGAGATGTTTAAGTTCGCTGCTGATTGCTCAGCTCTTGTTGGTTTGTTTGCTGCTGGAAGAGTTTTGTGGTAATCTTCCTGGATTTTGCAGTACATTTCGATATATGCATTTTCTGTATCTGCATATCACTCTTCCTTAAAGTATAGCTGTTCCTTTTCATCCTTCTTTGTCTTGATTGACGTAATCTGCCGATGGTTATTCTTGAATTCCGCCCAGTCCTCGTCGAGCGTCTTGAGTCTTTTCAGAAATTACTGTTCAGTTTTTCTGGATTGCCCATCCTTTAGATTAATTCCTATATGATTTCTCGAATCTATCTCGGACTTCGGTCTGCTGAGTTATTAAAACATCCATGTTGCTTAGTGATTTGATTTATCTCATTTGGATCACGATCCGGCTCGAAGGAACATATGTTCAAAACTAACAATTTAAGTTCTGACTCTGAGAGAAAGGTGCCGGAAGGGTGTGATCCAAATGAAAGAAAAACTTTTCCACTAATCAATTTATCCTTTATTTTACTATTAACAATTCAAAATTCCTACAATTCTGCCTTTAATATATTCAACGTAATTCCCTAAGATTTTTAATTCTTTTATTTTATATTTATTTATGCCTTTTAGATTTTCTTCAAGGTATTAAGTTGCTTGATATATTTATTGCGGGTATCTAAACTAGTATTCCTTCAGCAGCAGCGAAACCGGTTTTGGAAGTTAATCTAGGTATTCTTGTCTTGTATTTTTTCATTGCGAGTAACTTTCTTGTCTTTACACGGAGATATCTGTATGTGACGGCCGCTCGGCGGATACTCCGCCACCAGAAGCTTTGGAAAGCATAATTCACCAAGTCCAAGACATGATGCTTATGCACAATGGATCGAAATTGTGCACAAAGCAAATAAAAAGAAAAATGAACTGAACTTGACCTTGCGGACATAACGCAAAAAACTAACAAAAACATAAACAAAAGAAAAAGTCTTCCCCAGAGAATCCTGGCGTGATGTGTACCGCTACTTGAGGCGCATGCAAATCCCGAGTGCAAATCAGTAAATGCGATAAACGCTTTGAGTTCCGAAAATGAGGCGATTTTTTGAAGGGAATGGGTACGACGAAGCCGATGCTTGTTTGGCTGAAGACGAGGCGGTCAACTTTGATTCTTGACCGATGGAGGGTTTTTTTGAAAGACAGTCGGGGCAGAGATTTCGTGAAAGAAAGGAAGGAAAGAAAAAAGTTCTCGAAAGGAGTTAAGTGGAGTGTGATAGTTAATCGCGATAATATACTACTGTATTACTTCCGAAAACCTTTCGACTTGTAGGAATTCGGAAAGTTTCGTTTGCTGGGTTCTTACATTTTTCGAGGGTGTGAGGTTTTGTCCGGTAGAGACAATTCTTACATTTTTCGAGGGAGTGAGGTTTTGTCCTGAAGAGAAAATTCTTACATTTTTTGAGGGAGTGAAATTTTGTGCTGGAGTGGTGACATTTCTTACTTCTTTTGCGGTAGAAGAATTTCCAACTTGAAATAACGCGAGGTGGGATTGCAAAATTTAAATATATGGCCACGGACAACTAATTAGAAACAGTTTCATAGAAATTGCATTTATACAGTTTTTGTGTAGGAATCAAATTAAAGAATTCACACCACCTCCTCTTAATTTTTTTTAAATATATAATGATAGAAGGAAATCAATAACAATATCATAATGAATTCCTAACATGATTGCTAAATAAAAACATAAAAAATGTATAAATGCAATTTTTATGAAACTACTTCTATTTAGATGTCCGTGGCTGCACATGTGGAGGCATATATTTCGTACTTACTTTAAGGCAGTTTAATGAATATTAGAATTAAACCTGTAAAAATGCACTTCATTGGTATTTATTTTCTTTCTTTCTTTTATTCTGCTTGTTTTTGTCATTACAATAGCATCTCGCCTCATTTGAAGTATGACATTGTACTGGCTCAAAAGAAAAAAAGGCACCTCTTACAAAATCATTTTATAATCGCTTCCTACACAACACTAGTTGAGATGCTGACTCAAACCCGTCAGAGGATCTGGAATTGGATAAGCAAAAACCTTCAACTCGGTTTTTTTTCTTCTATGGATACTGAATCACTCTCGTCAGTAGATACTATGGATATGATAAAGGGATCTAAACTCAGTCCCTTTATTTAATGATTGAAATCACTTTTGGGAAAATTCTCAACGCTCGAATTCTGTTGGTATCTTCAAGCTCAAGACTCGCTTGAAGATCTGAAGTGATCTGACGGGATGCTGGCCGTCTGCCGGTATTTATTTGCGTTTTAACTATAAAATTGGTGGGGAATTTTGGTTTTATGTATATAATTTTCGGATCATGTAGTTACAAGAACAGCTGCTCGTCTCCTTCTCTTCTTCTGTCAAATAGGTTTGTTGTCATTTATGGGTAAGTTTGTTCCTTTCCATTCTATTAGTTAATAACTAATTTTATTTATTTTCAGTGATGTTTTGAAGTTGGAGGGAATTTTTGGGAGGAGGAGTCCAGTTTTAGTTTGGCAGGTAAGTGTTCCTTGTGGAATTAGATTTAAAATTTTACTGATTGTTTTTGTGTTCAATATTTTCAGATTGTCGACGGGATTTTGAAGTTTGATTTGTCTCCTGTACCCACGGACGTTCCCTTTTTTTAGTAACGACGGAACTATTTTGTTATATTCATAATTCATAATTCATAAATTTTGTTTTGCAGAAAAGACTTATGAAGTGCCTGGGCTGCCTTCACCACCTTTATAATTTTGGGGAAGTGAATATGTGTTGTGTTAAATAGTGAATTTGGATTGGAGTTTCAGTGTTGTTTATTTATTAAATAAAGAGAAGATTCTGGAAATTGGTGTTTTTATTATTGCTTCTGTTTCAGGGTTGTATGTTTTCTCATTTTAGGTGACGAATGGAACAACCTCCCTGAAGGCTTTACAGCCTCTTGACCTCTCCACGTGGTTTATGTCTCCCATGCCAGCCAGACATCCAGAGGTTTTCAAATTAAAATTAAAAACATGGATTTAAAGGATTTTTCACCCATACTTGGAAATATGTATTTTAATTTATTTTTGTACTAGCTGGAACCCGGCGCCCTCGCTGCATCCATAATTCAATAGCCATAACTATAATAGCTTTAAGACGTCTTAAGCTTTCTCATCAAGTTCTCTTAAGACTGGTTTATTTTCTGTCAAAACTTAATGAATCTCAAGACCCAACTATAATGCACGTAAGAAACGAACGTCACCTGGGCGGTCTTATGGAAATTAATGTTCTCGGCTATGTCGTCCATGAGGAGCTTTGGAAAAAAAAATTTAAACAAAAGTTTCATATTTTCCTGCGAAAAATCAGAATCAGATTCATCCCCACCCCCTGCGAGGGGGTGAGATTTGTGTGCAAAAGATTCTACCCTCCAAGTTGAGCAACTTTCGTTCAAACCCTTTTTCACGAAAACCTACCCTTCACCAAATATCACTAAAATATAAAATAAAAAAACAAAATAATTAAAAAATTAAAAAACATGACGCCTTTGTGACAAAAAATGAACTAAAAAGTCAAAAACAAGTTTTAGGTGCTAATATAAGACAGAAGCAAGATAATGAAGACATTGTTCTCTTAGTATAGTCAATGTGTATATAATAAATATATAAGATACTGTCTAACTACTGTAGAAAATAATAATTTTAAATAGTCATATTGTTAAGTATCACCCAACTATCGTATATGTATAATCTGTATTTTTGCATTCGGCGTACAAATGTTACGAAAATAAGTAATTACAACTTTGTTTTTCCACAAAATGTTGCCCAAAGTGAGTGCGCAGGATGTAGTGCGCAACAAAAGTGCGCAGGACATAGTGAGCAACAAAAGTGCGCAACAAAACTGCGCAGGAAATAGGGTGCAACAAAAGTGCGCAGGAAATAGTGCGCAACAAAAGTTCGCAGGAAATAGTGCGCAACAAAAGTGCGCAGGAAATAGGGCGCAACAAAAGTGCGCAGGAAATAGTGCGCAACAAAAGTTCGCGTGACGCGAATTTTTAGTTTTTACCCCAGGCCAAAAGTGCCCAACGTGCCTAAAGAAGTTTTCACGTCAAAAAGCAAATACTATCGTAACTCACCGACCAACGGCGTTCACATCGAAAATTGAGCGGAATTATTTCCGAAAGGAACCAGCAATGAGAGCGGAATCAGTATGTATTCAATTTAATTCCGCTCATAAATTCATTCCTATCATATTCTGATCGGAATCAACTTCTGATCGGAATCAAATTTTGAGCGGAATCAGTGAATCACATATTTTGCACTTGCTTGCTTTCTCCGCACTAAACACACTAATGTAATTACGTTATAATTAAAATATTGTCAACGGATTACTGACATTATTCAAACACAGAAAATTTTTTTATATCAACAAACGACGGTTGAAACCGCTATTGACGGCAACATTTTCACATTTTTAAAGCTAATAATAATTGAATCGCTGATTGCAGAAACCACATGACTCAATATTTTTTCAAAATGACTTTTATACGGTTTTCACTTTGTAAAGGGGTATTTACACTAGGAGTGAAGAAATGGCATGAGTCTAGTTGTTAGAAACATTCAAGCGCAACGTGCTATAACTCAAATTAATGTAGAAACTGCACGAGTCAATGACTAATCTTGTTTCTACACCTATAGCTGGTGGCAGTACTGGCTATTTACAACCTGAAAACCAAAAAAACGTTCCGAATTGATACTTTTTCTTGTTGACAGCTTATAATAGATTTAAAAAATTAATCATTTCTTTTAATTCCCTAAAAATTTGATATTATTGACTTATGTGGTTTCTACAATCAGGGATGCATTTATAGTGCAAAACATTTTTTTTCGGCGTTTTTGTCTTGTGTTCAACACACATATTCATACTTTAATATCTTCTTAACTTATTTGTTATTTTCATTATTTACTTTATTGATTCACTTTAGGAAAGCTCCCATTGAGTGTAGAAACCACATGAGTCACAAAATTTAAATTTACTATGGGGCCCTTTGATCATTTAATATAAAATAAATTGACTGCTCAAATAAAGTCACACTTGTAGTTGTACAAACTTCACCAGGTAAAAAAAATAATTATAATAGATTTAAAAAGTTAATCATTTTTTTTAATTCCCCAAAAATTTGATATTATTGACTCATGTGGTTTCTGCAATCAGCGATTCAATTATATCATTTGAGGACTTTAATTGTACCAACATTACGTAATGTGCAACACTGAGACGGCAAAATTCATTTCGCATTTGAATTTTATTTATTTCTAATATCTACAATATAAAAGCGGTATTTCTGGTATTAAAAATTCTATTTAAGATTATTTCATGGCCAAGTTGTTTTAAAGTCATTTCCCGTATATTATTTTATTCGCCGTTGAAGGCCAATACCGTTCTTAGCGGAAATTAGAAATTGTTCGGAAAGAAATAAACGATAATGGAACTTCTTTAAACCGCAATTTCGCAGGAAATTACGCAGAATTATACGCAAGATACAGTGGAGCCCTCAAGTTAATGTGTTGGCGGCCTTATTTTGGGCAGAGTGTAATCATCAACACCGATCCAAAGACCTCAAGAATAAAACAAACTTCATAATGTTGTTTGCTATTAAACATAACTGCCCAGAACTGTTGAGAAATATAAAATAATTTTCTAACGATGGAAGTAAAATATTCGTCCTTTATTAAAGTAAATAATATTCTAAATAAATTAAAAAGTTTTTTGCCATTATTAATTAAATTTCTTCAATTTTATCAAACTTCTACACTTCAAGTTGGAGAAAGAGGTAATTTTCCAAATAAACAACGCCCGTAAAAATTTGGTTGTTGCTTCGCCAGCGAGTCTTAGAAGGCGAGGGTAAATATGAAGAAGTGATAAACAACACTTCACTGCGGAAAAAAGAAGTTGGTTATTTATATACTCGTAATTAATAATTTATTTGTTGAGTTGCTGTAGAGATTATTAAAGATGGGAGTTTTTTGCCGCCTTGCATAAAGATGTCGATAATGGTAGTGTTGTCTTTATCGCCAGTCGAGGGTGCAGGAGATGTGTGACCGCGAGAAAAAATGCCGCTCTCTTCGTCCTTGCTACGAAATCGCTGTAAGATGGGTAGCCGTTCGCCGCCTTCCGTTCTGATCCTTGTGATTGTATGATGCAAATGCAAAAGGCTCTGATAGTGGAATAGTGGATAGTGGGACGTTGAAACTCAACAACAGTGACGAAAATTTAGGTATATCAAGCTAGCTACCCAAAGAGTCGTGCCACACACGGATCTAGGTTTATAATTTGTCGCTAATATTTTGCTAATTTGTTACGTCAAAAACAATTGTCGCTGATCTCACTGTTTAAAAAAAATATAGTTTAAAAAAACTAAAAAATACGATTTTATTTTAAAATTAACTAAAAAGTAAAAAATAATTTTGAATGTAAAGTTTTTATTGCTGCAGCCAGAATATGGAAACAACCTACCTACCTTTCGAAATGTAAAACAGCGTGGAACTCTTTACCGATGTTCTTATTTTATTAACACCGGAACTTTCCGCTAGCGCTCCACGGTTGTTTCCATATTCTGGCTGGAGCAATAAAAACTTTACATCCAAAATTATTTTTTACTTTTTAGTTAATTTTAAAATAAAAGCGTATTTTTTAGTTTTTTTAAACTATATTTTTTATTTTCTACTTTTTAGTCTATATGTCTTCCGCCATTTTGTAGTGAGCGCCATATTAGATTTAAAATGACGTCACACAGCTTACTGTACGATACCCATACCTAGGGCTTTGTAACGAAAAGGTAAACCGCCATTTTGTGTTGGCCGCCATTTTGAATTTGGAATCCCGCCACACAGTTAATAGTATTCTAATTGTCGCACCTTTCTATTTGATACTCATACCTAGCGCATTATAAAGAAAAATGTAATACGCCATTTTGTTTTGACCGTCATTTTGAATTTGGAATGACGCCGCACAGCTAGTGGTATTCTACTTGTAATATCCTTTCATTTGATACCCATATCGAGCGCGTTGTAAAGAAAAAGGTAATCCGCCATTTTGTGTTGGCCGCCATTTTGAATTTGGAATGACGCCACCCAGCTTATAGTATTCTACTTGTCATATCCTTTCATTTGTTACCCATTTTAAGTGGGTTAGAAAGAAAAAGTTAATCCGCCATTTTGTGTTGGCCGCCTTTTTGAATTTGGAATGACGCCATAAGGCTAATTGTATTCTATTTGTCATACCCTTTCATTTGATATCCATGTCGGGGGTCGGGGAGCACAATAGCAAAATTTGGACGCCATCTTGAATACGCCATCTTGAGTATTTTACAAAATGGGCAGATTGCATTGTCATGCGAACTATACATAATGTGCAAAATTTAAAGTTGATCGGTTATATGCAAGTGGGTGAAAATCAAGTTGCAAGATTTGTCTACATGCATACAGGTAAAGCTAATATAAAGCGTATAAAAATGATGAAAATGCTAGCTTGATGTCAAGCTGGGTAGCCACACAGTGTGTCTTTCCAACTAAGCAAGAGGCATTGGTGCAGTAATTTGTCGCTGATATTGTTGCTTCTCGACAGGCACGCCCCATCGATACCTATTCGTCTATCGAGATCAGTTACTTCTACCAAGCCATGGATGACGAATGATATTAGAGCTGCAATCATTGAGAGAGATATGGCTTAAGGAATCAAGTTACGCAGCTTATTCGGACTACTAAGTCCAGATTTTTTAGACCTTGGTTTGATCATGGATTGGGTACGAAAAAGATCTGGAATAATCTGAGAAGCTTACGGATGGTGACATCTAAGAGGGATTCTGTAGTGCCAGCTTTTACCGCCAGTGACTACAATTCGTACTTAACGACAACCAACAGGCAATCTCAGTCCCACTCCTGCAGTATCGCCATGCCCTTCTCGTGCTTCAACTAGGGCACAGCTTTCTGATGCCTTGTTTTCCTTTAATAGTATTTCCCAAGCGGATGTTGCCAATTCAATTATGAAAGTTAAATCTAACGCTGTTGGTCTAGATGAAGTGCCTATTAATTTTGTCAAAATTTTACTTCCAGTGATTTTACCACATGTTACTTATTTCATCAATTAAATTCTGACAAAGTCGTACTATCCTCGCCTTTGGAAAAAAGCCCGTACATAAAAAGAGCTCTTCATTTGGAATGAAGGATTTCAGAGCGATTAGCATTCTTCCTGCTCTCTCTAAGGCCTTCGAGAAGACTCTTAAGGGCCAAATTGTTGATCATCTTGACAATCTGGATTTCGAGCTGGCCATAGCACTACCACGGCTTTGCTGAATGTATCAGATGATATTCTTAGGGGTTTTGAACGTAGGAAGGTTACGATTTTGCTGTTACATTTCTCGAAGGCCTTCAGTTGACCATGGTTTGCTATGTGATAAAATCCGGCGTCAATTTTACTTTTCTAGATTTGCAATCGATCTTGTACGTAGCTATCTGGTTGGAAGGTACCAGTGTGTTGATATTGGTGGTCATTTAACTACATTTCTCCCAATTTCTGTTGGGGTCCCACAAGGTTCGGTGTTAGGACCATTACTTTTCTCCCTATTTATTAATGACTTACTTGATGTTCTGCGGTTCTCCCGTCCTAACCTGTTTGCTGATGATTTTCAGAATTATGCCATGTCTTATGCCGACGAACGTTCTCTATTAGACTGTGTGAATGGTGTTAATCGTGATTTGACTGCCATTACTACATGGGCTGCTGGAAATAAACTAGTTCTCAATCATCTTAAAATGCAAGCTGTCCTGATTGGTAATCGTCAGAACGCAATTCGATTGCCAGACATCTTGATTAATGGCAGAAAGGTTAAATTCACGAGTAGTGTCCTAAATCTTGGTCTACGCTTCGATGACAAGCTCTCTTGGAGGCTCCAATGCAACCACATAGTGTCGAAAGTCTATTTTGGCCTTAGGAGCCTGTACCCTAATTGTAACCTCGTACCTGTCAATGCTAGGATCAATCTGGTTAAATCTCTATTAATACCCCATTTCACTTATGGTGATGTTGTGTTTTTCGATGGTTTGAGTGCAGAATGTAAAAAGTCACTTGAACGGGCTTTTAATGCCTGTGTTCGTTATGCGTTCGGGTTGAGGAAGAGACAGAGTATAAGAGATTATGCGGATAGGATTTTAGGGTGTGATTTATTTCAGTATTTGCGCTATCATACCTTGACCTTTGTTCACAATGTCATACTGATCTCCATTCGAAGTTGCATCGTAGCCGCTCCAACCGGACTTTCAACTATAACGTTCGTCGCACCTCTCTGTCCCAAACCCATAATTCATTGTTTTCCAGTGGTATATCTAGGTATAATTCTTTGCCTGTGGTAGTCAAGCGTTCCGGTACCATCAGTGCATTCAGGAGTTTATACTATAAGCACTTGTGCCGCAGATCTTAGTTCTGTGACGTGTCTGTGATACCATGCGTTTGAATGTCTCCGCAGTGGAGGACGATATATTGTTTGAGATTTTAGGTTTTTTAAAAAGGAAGACGAATAAGTTCACTTCTTGCTTCCGTTTTCTGGTGAAAGTGTATTTGGCTAGATATAGCTTAGTTTTTATAATGACTTTTTGCTTTTGTTTTGCTTTTTCTTTTCCTTTTCTTCTTTTTTTTTCCTTTTTTAATTTGTTTTTCAAATATCACGATTTTTTTTTGTTAATTTAGTTTTAAGACTAGCTTTATTTTTAACATTGAAATTCTCCATAGTAACTTACGTTGTATATGCCACAAGGTTGTAAAGCCTTTTATATACGAATAAGCTTGCATTATTATTATCAAGAATGGATCACGTAATGCCGATTTTGTCGTCGGCTTTTTGAGGAGCCTCTCAAGGTGGATGGCCAACGTGCGTATCTCCCATTTAAAAGGAGATAGCTGAACAGGGTTTGCGTAATAATTTGTCGCTGATAGAATAGCGTAATTTCAATTTTGTAGCTTGCTGTAGGAAGGTAAACGAAGCTGACTCCGTTGAATTTTTTCATACAAGCAGTGATGGATTTACGCTTAGGCCCGTGAGGCCCGGGCCTAGGGCGGCAAAATTTTAGGGGCGGCAAAATTGTAGAGGCTGCAAAATATAAAGAACCACTGAAATTTTAAAAATCGATTTAACTTGTTAGCTGTTCTGGAGAGAGATCCTTTGCTACTCCAAAAAGAGTGAAAAGATATTTGCGTGCAAGTATGGGCCAAGACAATCTCAACTTGCATTATTGTCTATTGGAGCAAAATTGCAAAAAATGTGATGTTTTCGCCAAAGCTTAAGAAAGAAAAAAGTTTATTTGATATGTGATAAGTCAATTTTCAATATTTTTCAACGACCAACAGAACTGGAGAAATTAAAAAAATAGTGTAGCAATGCACATTTATGTAATTTTCTCGCGCAGCACAGGCCCGATTTTGCAGAATTTTTTTTTCGCTTTATATTAACATATGTAAAGAAAACAATAAAAAAATCCAACTTCGCAATTATACGAGTATGACTATCATATGACAATTTTCATCTACTATTAGCCCAGTTGTCAGAGACTTTGACCTCGCACAAAATGTGATCTCGCTGAAAATTGGAACTTAGGTACTTTTTTGGGTGTAGAAAACAATAAAAAAATCTTTGCTCCGCTAAAGTGTATGTTAAGTTCACAATTTCGAAAACAAATTCCAAAATTTGGTTTTGGCTTTATATATCGAAAAATAAAAAAAAATTCCAAAAACTAATAGCGCCACGTGAAAGAGCGGAAAATTTCACTAAAATTTATATTATAACTTATTTTAAAAAAAATTGTTTTATTATTATAAAACATTATTAAAAATAAGAAGAAAATTCGAAAAATCTAAGCGCGCCAAAAAGCTGAATTAAAATATTCTAGCGGGGCGTTCGGGGAAAACCAAAGTATCCTTGCCTAAAATGTACGCAAAAATAAAAATGAAAAAAGCATTTTAAAGAGGACACTCTAAGCTTTCTAAGAAAGCCATTAGATTATAATTTTTTATTTTTTTTCTCATAGAAAACTTGACCGGAAGTTATAATTTGTAAAATTCTCACTGATGTTTATACAATTGAAGGTATATATTAATAGAGGCGTACGAAAAAAAAAATCCTTGTACATTTATCATCTTTAGACATTTACTTTTGATGTAAAAATAATTAAAATGATAAACATTGTCTCTGTTTAATAAAATTTATGTTTTAAAATATTCATTTTTTCTTACAGCATTCATTCGACGCCATTTTTATTTTGAAAAACAGCCGGCTCCAGACGAGAGAAGTGAAAGACTAACGGCCGCCAGGGCGCGTCTTTCTTCTTCATCATATTTTGTGTGCCGGCTGTTTTTGAATATAAAAATGGCATCGAATGAATGCTGTAAGAAGAAATGAATATTTTAAAACATAAATTTTATTAAACAGAGACAATGTTTATCATTTTAATTATTTTTACATCAAAAGTAAATGTCTAATGATGATAAATGTACATGGGCGTTGTGAAGTTTTTTTTAGAGTTTTGCATATCACCCTGTATTTTTGTAACACTATGACCTATTTTCATGAATAAGATATCAGTGTACGCAGAATACTCTCACCTCTCTAAAACTGTAAAAGCGAAGGTGAAAAGTATCACTACAAAGCAAAAAGGGCGCCATATCGGACGGGGCCCAGGGCGCAGTCGAGCTTAAATCCGCCACTGCATACAAGTATAACTACAAACATCCGTGCAAACAATTACTTTACATAAAAAATCGAGTATATATATAGTATACTAACATGAGAATTCGAGTGTATATGTTCATCAGCGACCCAGCGGGAGAAGTGGAAGCAGCTTCCTCTGGAATCAAATTGGAAGGGCTTCCTGGTTGCGCTTTAGAAGCATTTTGGGAGATTTTCCTGTGCATGTGCCCAGTGGCGTATCGAGGGTGGGGCGGCGGGGGCGGTCCGCCCCAGGCCCCGCGTCGGCATAGGCCCCCAAATATGAAGATACTTTATTTTATTTTATAAATAATAAAAAAAATCGGCCCAGGCCCCGAATGTTAGACAACTATCTATATTATAATTTTACAAGGAAAGCATAATTCAGTACCCTTTAGGAGCCTTTTTGCATATTGAAAAAATGAAAAGAGTTTATGTATATCATCTATACCTACTTATGGAAAACTTTGCAATTTCTCTCATCTCTCTCAACGTAAGGTTTTGTCTTTTCAATGAAAGTTTTTAGTGCCTTGTTACACGACGGACACCGGAATAGACTAAACGAAGCGTTGGGTGGGAGGACAGGCAATTTTAATGGACACTCTCTCAGCGAACTGTGAACGAACAATAATTTGACAGTTCCTGCGTTGTTGTTGTTGCTATGATAGGACAAGTAAGCAAAAGAGAATACCACTATTCACCATCACTACTGCGAGGGGGTGAGAGGGCGGGGGTGAATAATTTTTGTATCCGAAGCTTTGCTGTACCCCCGAATGATTTTTGGGGATAATTTTGATTTTTGATAATTTTTAAGCGGGCAGGGGACTTCGGATAAAAAAAAATTTCAGACAAAAGTTTCATATTTCGCTGCGGGGAATCATAATATATGAAAAAAATGAGGGCTGCCATTTTAAATTATAGATTCAACCCCACCCCCCCCCAAGTGTGAGTGGGTGGATGTGAAACACTTCCACGTGCAAACGATTCCACCCTCCAAGCTGAGCAACTTTGTCCAAAACTTTTTCCATGAAAACCTACCCTTCAGGAAATATCGGACCGTTGCCGAACTTTTGCCGGACTCTTGCCGAACCTTGTATACATATACCTTGTTTATGCGTAAGACGGTTTTAAGCTTAAAATCGGTTTAAGACGAATTGCCTGTATAAATAGATTCGGATTCTCTCTCGCACATTGAACATTTAATTTATTTCTATATTAACATAAGAGCTGTTTTAGACGGTGCGCTCCAGCGCATGTGCCTCACGAACGTTTGGCGATGAAGGGATGAGTGGGGATGAAGAGAGGTACCACCCCACTTCTCCCTTTATCCACAAAGCTCGTGAGGCACATGCGCTGGAGCGCACCGTCTAAACCGGCTCTAAGCTTAATTACTAACCGGAATAGAGTGAGATTGTTATACGGGGCCGGATTTTATCTTAAGCCGAAATTAGACTTGCGTATAAATAAGGTAATAGATATGTACAAAATATATATAGGCCCCCTCACCTAGTGCCGCCCCAGGCCCCCAACTGTGTCGGTACGCCACTGCATGTGCCTACAAATAAGTCATTTTGAACTTTGTTGGTTTATAATTATTATAGTAATTGTGATTTCATATGATTATGATTAGTCGAGTGAAACGTGTTGAATTTTTTGTGTGTGAATGCAATTTTAATTTCCCTTTTTGTTATTGAAATAAAAATATTTATTTTTGAAATTTATTTGGCTTCTTATTATTCATAAACGAAGAGCGAAACCTTTTTCCCTGCTCCCAAAAAAAGCAAAAAAGAAAGCTTTGCTGCTTGCAAAACTTAAATCTTCAAAATAGCTTCCCAGGAAGCTAATTAGAAGAAAATCGAACAAACTGCTTCTTGCTAATGACATGCAATGGTAAAAAAGATATGGGTAGGGATACGGAAGGGAAGCACTTCTAAGATGCGCAAGGATAGCTTCTTAATGCATCAGTGAATTCTTCTATTTCCCGCTGGGGAAGGCGTCTTAAAGACGGAACACAGAAGCATAGAAATATAAGAATAGAGCGGAAAAGCTCATAGAAATATAAGAATAGAGCGGTCATCGATCCCAGCATGAGACTCAGGTAACTTATCTTTAGTGTTGCCAGTTAAAACATATAAAAATTTGGAGAAAATTCCTCGTTGGTTTCTTTAGATCCCCAAGAATAAAGGATACTTAAGATGTCTTTTTTGGTTTTTATTGAATAGCTTGAATGTTTTTCTTCAAAATGATGTATATATCACAGCGCTAGGATAATATTTGCACTTTGTACGATTTTTTAAAGGAACTTGTATTATGCAAATTTCGAAATATTTAAGTACCGTTATTTGTGAAACTACCTAAAATTTTGGCAAAATATTGCACCTACGTAATACTAGTAACTAGTACTCCAAATGTACGAAATATGAAGGAAATCGGAGATGGTCGTGTCCAAGCCGTTGGTCGAATTTTCATGGAATACCAAAAATTGAGTGTAATGGGGTATCTGTCTTTGTCTGGCAGAAACACGCTATTGGTTGAGTCCTACCGGATCCATAGAAGGAAGGGGCCTGCGAAAGAAGTCACGTTAAAAATCAAAACCTTAAAAGGTTTTTTTTCAAAATTTTCAACAGCAACCCACTCTTAAACTTGGTGTGTAGGTAGATAACAGCATCGTTTATCATGAACATCAATTACAATAAAATACACGATACTTTAGTAAAGGCGCCGAGCCTCCTTAATATCATGCCATCCTATTAGTATATGTATAACGTTGGCACATAATATTGTTATATTTCAAACTAGTAAAAAAACTCGCGTGCGTTGCAACGCCTTTAAATAAAAAAAGGTTTATGTGTGCGCTGTCCGCGGTAGGAAAAAGTATAATGAACCCAACAAATAATCTGGAAAAAATGATCTTGGATACCATACAGAAATTTAGAATTACCTATAAAAAATATTGTAATATTTCTTCTTGAGCGTTCAGGGATTTGTCAGGGATTAATTGAAATAATTTGTTTCTTTTTAACAACTTTAATTTCAAAACAAAACTTCTTGCACACATGTGTTCCTCCCTCCTTTTCTTGGCGTTTCACTTAAAACAACCGTACTAAATTAAGATGTGACACTGCGTTATGTATGTATTCAAGTACGTACCTCTGAACATGAAACTTCTGGGTGAATTGGAATTTTAACTTTCTCTTTTCGGTTAGCCGTTACACTGCCCCCTTCTTACTTAGTGTTCGTCCCGAACACAGCTTCCTACAGGTCCCGTTCGTACCTTTTTGGATGCGATAGATGACATCCTTCAACCTCGTGAAGACCGTGGAGGGCCCGTTCCATTTCCTTTGTAGGTTTGGCGGTTTACCTTTTATTCGTAGTGGATTTTATAGCTAGGCTCGATCGCCTTCCTTAAATCTAGATCCTTTCGTCCCTAGGTTATAGTGGGTCTTTATCTTGTTGCGCGACTCCAAACTTTAAATCACCTGACAGCGTAATCTGCTCCCCGAAAAACATCCTTGCAAGCGTCTGACCGGTAGAACTGTCCCGTGAAGCGTTTTATTACTGAATTATATAGAGATGTTCTTCATTTTAATTTATAAACCTATTTCTACCGTTTTTACTGTTTCTTTCCTAGATATCCACTTTCATTGAAATCGGAACACAATTTGCAAATTCATATTTGGGTGGCCATTTTGAATTTCGGTCATTTTTCGGCGGCCATTTTGAATTTCGAAAATGGGGTGGATATTTCGTATTTTATTTTTTGAATTTGTGAGTGAAAATTTTGTCCAATTTTGAAAATTTGAAACTTCAGAGGTTAGAAATCAGCGGATTAACTTATTACCAGGTCGGAACTGGTGTTAACTTTATCCGTGTACCGAAAATCGAGGTCGGTGAAACTGGGCCTGAGAGTCTAATACAAATAATATTCTGCGCCGAAATGAAAAGAAAACTTGACCTTTATTAGATTTTGATTTCGTTTCTTTTTAAGCTTGGTATGCTGTTCGTGCGGAATTCAGACTCCCCTTTAAAATGCATGTAAAAAAGTGTGCGGAATTCAGGTTGGAGGGCGGTCTGAATTCGGTCCATAAAATCAGTACGCAGTTCAGTCTGAATTCAGACCGTAAATGAACTTTGTTGCTCTCGAAAATGGATGGCGTTTTTCTGAGTGGAGACTTCTCGTTTCATTTTCCGCAAGCCAAGAAATGATACATATTTATATTTTCTCGAGCGGAAATTTTGACGTTTATCACTTTTATGCGGAAAAAAATTGTTTCGGGAGCGTGATGTGTCCAAACAGTCACTGTTATATTAGTCAGGTCTACATTGTCTACATAAACTCTCCCAGCTAAGCGGAATTCAGACTGATTATATGGATTCTCTGCAGAGCGGAATTCTGCACGTAAATTCGTTGCTACTTTCAAAAGGCTTAAGTAAAAATTTGAAATCCTTTTATTTTTGTTAAAAGGTAACTTTTATGAGGATATCATTACTTTTTAGGAAAATACCATTTCTTTATATTTATTTGAAATAAAGTTATTAATGTTCATATCAAGAACTACTTTATGTAGACGAAGTCTGTTTGTTCGTACAATGTCCCACTAAATTAATACTAAAAGAACAAAGCTTCCTCATACATATTTTTTCATAATCTTCATTTTTTAATTTCGTTCATTTTTAATTTACCTAATAAATATTTTATAAATTCTGCTTTAGGGCTGGCGCGCAAGTTATGTACACACCACCAGGCAACGTGACATTATCAGAAGATAATGTGATGATACCTGATCTATCTGAGACTCGACGTAAGTTGAGTATATTCTGACCATTCTCATAGAAAAGTGCATATCTTGCAAAACAGGCACTTATGAGAATTTGCTCAAAAGAAGCTTCCCATGCAAAATGATTCCTTTTATTTTTGAACAGTAGAATTAGAGTAATTACATTTTTTAGTCAGTCTAAGCTCGGCCGGCAATTGTTTAAGATTTAAAAATAAAGTTGTAGTCGGAAAAGTTGTGTGTTTTAATTCGTATTTATTTTGTTTGATTTTAAATTCTTTTTCTTAATAAACCAAATAATCAAAAACCGTATCTGGCGCAGTCGTGGTAGGATCTCTATCGGAAGAAAAGAGATTTAGTGAAACGAATTAATTAATTTTTGGTGAAAAAGAAAGTTTAATTAACAAGTTAAAAGAATAAATAAAGAAAACTCAATAGTACATATTAGTACATATTGATACAAGTGAAGTTTTCTCAAATTAAAGTGGGCTACGAAGTAAGCCAAAGAGAAATTTAGGGGCTTGCGGAGAAACAACACATTAGTGAAAACCTCATTAAAACAACACCAAAATTGACCGACAAAGGTATCGAGGAATTGTTTTCGATCAAAGACGCAACATGGCTGAACCACAGGAGCCAAATCCAATTGAACAGTGCTTAGTGGCTTTGACTCGATTAGTTGTACAAAATAATCAACCACAAAATTGGAGATCCAGGATCGAGAAGGAGATTCGTTATCTCCCAACTTTTAAAGGAGAAGGAGGTACGCTACCATCATTTATCGACGCTGTTACCAGGACATTAGCAGACTATGGAAACGAAGCAACCAGGGTATTCGAGATAATATACAACATAAAAATTGAAGGCAGTGCAAAAAGTTTACTTAGAGTGAATCCCCCAGCTAATTGGGACCAGTGTAAAGAACAGCTGAAACGACACTACAAAGCAACAAAGGATCAATTGACTATAACCAGAGAAATTGGAAGTTTAAAAGTGAGTAGTATTAAAGATTTAGATATAAGATTAAGACAGATGGTAGAAGATATAACAGAATATGCAGCTTTTGACGATAACGGTGCAGTGACTTTAGAAATATTTAGTGGAATGCTAGTGCAAAAAGTAAAAGAATTAGTGTCAGGTGCTTTAGCTTATGCCATTAAGACTAAATTTCAATTAACGGAAATAAGGCAAATTATTAGTACTTTTATAGGGCAAGATCAAGGTAATTTAAATATAAGTTTATTAAATAAAATTTTTAATAAAAATAATGATAGGAAATTTAATAATCAACAACGTAACAATAACTTAAATGAAAATCGAAATCAAAAATCAAATTATCAATATGGAAGAGAACAGTATAGACGTTTCAATAATAATTATATTAATAATCAATCAAGATTCTACTCAAATATCAATAATCAGCAAAATAATAGAACGCAACAATCTAGACGAACTGACCAAAGATACAATGAAAATCAGCAAAACAGACAGAGACAAGAACCGATGGAAGTAGACAATATAAGTAGAATAGAAACAAATACGATAGATAATACTTTTTTTATAAACTAGCCTCGGAAGACAATAAAATTTACGTGACGTTAACAATACAAGAAAAAAAATGTTTAGCATTCGTAGATCCCGGTTCTACAATTAGTATATTAAACGAAAATAAAATCCCGGCATGTAAATATCAGATAATAAACCAGACCTTCACAGTTATTAATACTATAGACGGTCAAGTTAATAAACCTAATAAAATAGTAGCAACAGTATGTCCTACAGAATTCAAATATCCTAATAATGCAAGAATGAGATGGGTTGCGATGGCACTAGAAAAACCATATGATTTATTAGTAGGTATAGATTGGGTCAAGAAAAATGTAAAAGAAATTAGTATAGAAGATCAAGAAATTAGAATGACCAATGGAGTGAGTCTTCCATTCTTAACTAAAGCCAATCAAACTGAGGTTAATGTTTTAGAAGTAAGCGAAGTACAAGATGTCCAGTTGGGTCATTTGAACGAAAAAGAGAGAATTATTGTCGATAGACTAATACGAAAATATAGTAATCTTTTGTTTAAAGAAGGGGATATTTTGACCAGTACAAATACAGTGGTCCATGAAATAAAAACCACTACAGATCAGCAGATTAATTCGAAACTTTATCGTTACCCACCGCGACATGAAACGGAGGTAAGACGACAATTAGTTGAAATGGAAAAACAGGGAATAATTAGGAAAAGTAAAAGCAGGTATAGCTCGCCGATAATAATAGTGCCTAAAAAGAAAGACAATTCGGGAATACAAAGTATCGGATAGTCGTGGATTATAGAAAATTAAATGAAATAACTATCGACGATAAATATCCACTACCGAACATCGATAGTATTCTAGATAAATTAGGAAAGGCGCAATATTTTAGTACATTAGATATGGCTAAAGGGTACCACCAGATTTTGGTAGGCGCAAATGATATTGAAAAAACCGCTTTTGTCACTCCCTCAGGTTTGTACGAGTATGTACGAATGCCGTTCGGGTTAAAGAACGCCCCGGCGACATTCCAGCGATTGATGAATGAAATACTTCGTGAGTACATCAATCAAATATGTGTAGTTTATCTGGATGATGTTTTAATCTTTTCAACAACCTTAGAGGAACATGAAAAATCGTTAAGTAAAATATTTGCAAGACTTCAGGAGCATAACCTGAAAATACAAGTGGACAAATGTAGCTTTCTAAAAAAGGATACTGAGTTTTTAGGGCACGTCCTCACAGTAGATGGTATAAAACCAAATCCGGAAAAAATAAAAACAATACAAGAATTAGAGATACCAAAAACTGAAAAGCAATTGAGAGGATTCCTAGGGGTTACAGGGTATTATCGAAAGTTTATTAAGGATTATTCAAAAACTGCATATCCAATGATTAAATATCTTAAAAAGGATAATAAAATTAATCCAGCTGATCCTCAGTACATATCAGCATTTGAAAACCTAAAAAGGTTAATAAGTTCACACCCAATCTTAAAATATCCAGAATATGACAAACCATTTGTAGTGACTACAGATGCTAGCGATCATGCAATCGGAGCAGTCTTGTCACAGGAAGGTCACCCAGTCTGTTATATTTCAAGAACACTAAATAGCCATGAAAAAAACTATTGTACAACTGATAAGGAATTTTTGGCAATAGTTTATGCAGTGAACTACTTTAGACCATACCTATACGGTAACAAATTTAAAATAGTAACAGACCACATTCCAAAAAAATACTTAAATAACAAGTATAAAGGAAAAGAGTTCTCACAACGCCATCAAAGATGGTTATTGAAACTTCAAGAGTTCAATTGTGATATCGAATATTTGCAGGGTAAAGAAAATAAAGTAGCGGATTTTTTGAGTAGATTAGAAAATTCAAAACGAATAAATGAAGAAAATGAGGTAGAATCTAACTTAGAATTATCTGATACAACACATTCAGTAGAAGAACAGATATTAGACCACATAGGTATTAAAAACGATATCGTAAATAAATACAAGACCCAAATAATATTGACGTACAGTCCCGAGACAGAGATGAAAACAATACACAGAAGAAGAATTATAGAAATTAACCCTTTAGAAAGTGAAACCGTTATCAAAGATATATTGAGATGATACATAAAATCAGGTTATACATGTATATTTTCGGAAGTTTCTGATACAGACTACCACAAAGTCCAATTAATTTTGATTGAAATCTTCTCAGGAGATAACAAAATAAAATTTATTCGGAGTTCCAATAGAGCAAAAGAAATAATATCCGAAGAAGAACTACATAAACAGCTATCTCTCTATCACATAAAAGAATCCATGCATAGCGGAATAAATGAGTGTTATCAAAACTTAAAGAATAAAATATACTTTCCAAAATTACGACAACATGTACAATTAATCATAAACAACTTCGAAAAGTGCCAGCAAATTAAATACGACAGAAGACCTATTAAACAGAAATTTGCATTGATAGAAACTCCAAAAGAAAAAAATGATATAATACATTTAGATATATTTCACTTCAAAAAACAGGCTTTTATAACAATAATGGATAAACTAACGAAATTTGCAGCAGCGTACTGTATTATAGATCGAAATTGGAGAGCAAAACAAGCAATCATGATAGAACATTTCGCGAAATTCGGTAAACCTAACAAAATAATAATGGATAATGAGTTCAGAGCGGAACAATTGATGGAATATTTACATAAGGAAAATATTGAGGTTCATTTAACGAAACCAAATAACCACACCGGTAATGCCGACATAGAGAGACTACACTCAACCCTCTTAGAGAAAATAACAGGTATTGAGGATAGTGAACTCTCAACCGAAATGAAGATACAGATGGCTATAGGAAACTATAACGATCGGTATCACTCTACTATTAAATGCACACCCAAAGAAGCTAAAGATCAAGTCAACGTCGAAAAATTACAAGAAAGAATAAACAAAACAAAAGCTCATATTATAGGTAAAAGAAATATTAATAGGGAGAATTACCTTGAGAATAGATTGGTAGGGCCAATTAGAAACTACAAGAGAATCCGACATAAAGACGAACCTTATTACAGAATTAAACCTTTAAAAAATATACATATTTCAAATATTAAACGACCTTTAAAACGTATAGATTTTCAGCATGATGATAATACTGCTAATAGTAACATCAACAACCGAAGGACTGCTACAAGTAAATCCGATTCATGAAGAGGCAGGCTACATACAGGTAAAACTTAAAGAAGTAGAGATAGTGAACCAAACTAATACGGTACTGCATATCATAAATCCGAATGAAATAAACAACATAATAACGCAGATTGAAATGAATTTAGAGAACGTGGACATAAATAATAAAGACTTAATAAAAACAGAAGTCAAAACCATTAGAGCTAAACTTAAATCAATAATGCCAAATAATAATACTAGACAACGACGAGGTTTAATTAATTTTGGAGGTAATGTAAAAAGTGGTTATACGGCACAATGAACGACGACGACAGACAGGAAATACTGGACCATCTAAAAATCGTTGACGAAAACAACCATAACATTATCAGTACAGTAAACAAACAAATTATAATAAACTCACATTTTAATGAAACAATCAATATCTTAAAGAAAGCAGTAGAAGAAGATAGGGTTAAAGTGTTATCAGCATTTAAAGAAATAGAAGGAACAAATAAGAAAATTTTAAAACATTCTTTGTATTTAGATCAAATGGTAAAGCTAAGGTATCTAGAAAACAGAATAAGTCAAATCCAAGACAACATTGTATCTGCAAGACATAATTTAATACACCCAAGTATACTGACAGCAGAAGAGATAGAATTATACGAAATAGATTTTTATAAGCTAAAGCTGATTAAAATTGGAATTATGAAATATAAAGATAATTTATTAATAATCGCAATTAAGATTCCAAACAATTATGTTCGAGTAGACTTAAAACTAATTACACCATTACCTAATAAAGACTCTTTAGAAATTGAAGAGAATAATGAATACGTTGTAAAAGTTGAAGATAAAATCTTAACATATGAAGAAGACGTTATGTTAAAAAATTTAAAGAACAACAAAAATTGTATTTGGAGTAATGAATGTACACTTAGATATAATAATAAAACTAAAGTTGAAATTTTAGACGATGAAACCTTGCTAATAAAAAATGCAATAAACGAAAAATTAACGCAAAATTGTGATGATCGGAATATTATATTAAACAAAAACTATCTTATAAGCTTTTATAATTGTGGAATCGAGATATATGATGAAACATTTTATAATCAAAAGAAAATCATACAAGATAAGTTTTTTTATCCGAATAACAAATTTAATCAGTCCTATGTGAAAGCTATAACATTTGATAACATTGCAATTAAATATTTTGAAAACATTAAAGAAATAGAGGAATTGAAATTCCATAAAACTGTGTCATATGGAGTCACTATAACGCTAATTATAATAGTAATAGTAGCTATATAAATTTTAATATTTTGGTTGAAAAGTAAAAGGAACGTTATAAAAATCATAAATAAAAAAGAAAGTATTCATAGTGAAATTCAGGAGAATTCCAACTCTAACCGAGGAGGAGTTATGTACACACCACCAGGCAACGTGACATTATCAGAAGATAATGTGATGATACCTGATCTATCTGAGACTCGACGTAAGTTGAGTATATTCTGACCATTCTCATAGAAAAGTGCATATCTTGCAATACAGGCACTTATGAAAATTTGCTCAAAAGAAGCTTCCCATGCAAAATGATTCCTTTTATTTTTGAACAGTAGAATTAGAGTAATTACATTTTTTAGTCAGTCTAAGCTCGGCCGGCAATTGTTTAAGATTTAAAAATAAAGTTGTAGTCGGAAAAGTTGTGTGTTTTAATTCGTATTTATTTTGTTTGATTTTAAATTCTTTTTCTTAATAAACCAAATAATCAAAAACCGTATCTCGCACGGGCGACTTTTGTCTCCGTGACTGTTTCGTCGCTTTTATCAAGTCCGTGTATATGCATGGAGATGCGCGCATGTTACGCGTGACAACCGGCGCATTTCCATACATAATTCGAAGGTGACGAAACAGTCACGGAGACAAATGTCGCTCGTGCGCGCTAGCCCTTATTATTTTTTTCATGTACCACGCCTATATTATAACTATCATAGCTGTATCAAATAGTTTTAGTCATCCAATGATAATAATAAAAATATTTACATCTGCCGCAAAAATTATTTTTATCTCTAAAATTGAATCGAAATGGGTCAAAGTTATCTCAGGATATGACTTATTACGCACATACAAGCTTTCAAAAAATAAAGATTATGAAAATATATGTATGAGGAATCCTGACATGTGACAGATCATCTACATAACTGTGTCACTACAAGTAAAAGCTTGGTGCGCTCAGTTTACAAATCTTTCAGATATTATAACAAAAATGTGAGAAAATATTAATAGGCCAGGGCGGTGAAGTATATTTTCTCCTAAAAGTTTAAAAAAAATCCTGACACTGATATTTTTGTTTTAATTTGTTCAAGTGAAAAGTTCTCACTTACCGGGGTGGGAAACCCCCCAAACCACCCCCCCCCCCCTAAAAAAAATTTCGTTTTTGACTAATACCTCTTAAACGGTAAGTGTTATCATAAAATAGTATTTACAAAGTTTGTAGATTATGCGATTATCTTCAAAAAAAGATATTATACATTTGCACGTACGAATTGCCATACATGAGATATCGCCGTTTTAAAGATTTAAAAAACTCATTTGCTACTTGTATAGGTCGTCGGACGTTCAATAAATCCTTTGTTGGACTACGTGGCTAATATTTTCAGGGGTGATTCCTGGATGTATTTGGAAAAAAAATGTTCTAGAGAGGTGGGCTATCCAAACTATCCACTAAAATACAGGGTGTTGACGAGATAAAAAACTTATTTTTTTAAAATTTACTTAAACTTCAATTACTCCTAGACTAATTATCGTAAAGCAACAAAATTAGGCTCATCTTTTAGGTAACTCTGTATTCTTTAATTTACAGGTAATTTACGAGATATTTAAGAAAAACTGAGTTTTGAGACGTTTAGCCCTCCTTAACTTGAGTAGCCGGTCAGGCTGTATGGACTTTTGAGTAATTATTTGTGACACCAAAATAAAGTGAACTGCTCTGGAAAATCTCCAGTTGGCATTTGTTAGAGGTGGATGATGGGAAGTGGATGCAGGAAAGTAGGATTGCCATGTTCCGTAACGTATGGCTCTTGTTGGGGCCCGTCGTGTCTCAATTCGATGTCCAAGGATGCCACCATTGAACCTGAGTTGACGGATAATAACTTCGACCACATTTCGTTGTTTTCCTCTGCGATGTGTGTTGATGAAGGTGACAATATGAAAGAAGTGGAAATAGAAGAGATAGAGAGATAATCAACAAAATTATCTCGAAAACCATTGGTTCTACGTAAATTTTGTATAGGACATTTTTATGCACATTTATCTCACGAACAAATTTTACTTAGTGAAAACTTACGTAAAACCGATACTTTACAAAATATTTGAGAAAAACTGATTTGCGTGACCTTTGACCCTCCGTAACTTGAGTGGCCGGTCAGTTGGCTTTATGGTCTTTTGGGAAATTATTTGCCACCCCAAAATAAAGAAAATCCCGCTGTAAAATCTCCAGTTGTATTTTTTTAGACGTTCATGTATAAAGTGACTGGGCTATTAGGCGCCGCCAAGCTTTTACTTGTATGTAGTTACATACAGGTGGATTAAAAAATATATTATACTTTATAGTTCACCTTATTAACGCATATTTAAAAACTTTTTTATTATTTAATATTTTTTAGTTTATCTAATAAAACTTGTTTTTAAAAAAAATTTTAATAAAGAATTTTGCATTAATTTGAAATCTTTTAATTTCTTAAACTACATAAATGTACATTGTGGAGGCATAGGTTTCTTACTTAATCTGAGGCAGTTTAATGCATAGTAGATTCAAACTCGCAAAAAAGCCTCTTCATTGGTATTTATTTTGCTTATTTCTTTAATTTGCTTGTTTTTGTCATTGTACTGGCTCAAAAGAAAAAATATTTGTAGTGGTGATGGCAGAAAACGGCCCGGATCGTATACAATTGAGGCATAACCTAGTAGCATCGCAATCTCATGTTATCTAGAGAAGTACTGCGGTAGCAGCACCAACTTAATTTAGAGTTCTGCAGATTTGTGAGAGTAGCTTTGTCAGTGCCGCGCAACGTATATGTGCAAATTGTGCATTTGCACTGGGCGGCACTTTGGAAGGGCTTTTTGCTAGCGAAAAGAAATGGCAAAGTCGCAATTGAATCGGCTTAACTCTGCCTTTGATAAAGTTGAGATTTTGGACTTATTATGAGATTCACTCCTTGTGCTGGGCGAAGGAGATGGGGTTTTTCGGGGGCAATTTAAAAAAAAATTATTTATTACGAGAAGTATGACACGCCGCCGCGCCGTCGATAAGAATTGAGGCAGTAGCTAAATAGTTTTTGCAGTAGAGTCATTCGGGGTAACTGAGCGCAGCGGTTAAAAAAGGCCATCGAGGTATTGAAAAACACAACCAGCTTATAAAAAAAAATCAAAAAGAATACTCGCCGCAATTAGAATAATTGTCAAACCAGAAACACAAAAAGAAAAATCGGAAAGCACACTTTGCAGCCTTGGCGCAATTATAATCAGCGTTCACTAAAAACACAACCAGCTTAATATCAAAAATGAATAATAAAAAGAAAAAGAATAGAAAGTACATTTTTCACCGTTGGTGCAATTATAATCACTGTATTTAATTTGGAAAAGATTTTCCTTATTAGAAAAAAATTGGCACTTTACCGCTCAAATTAGTCAAAAAATCGGCGTTTGCGCCTTTTTTCAGATTCTGTTGATAATCAAAGCGTCCGAAGAAAGGCCGTAGAAAAACTGTAACTACTACTTTGAGCTCATTTAATTTTTCATACAAATGCATAATTTTGGCTCAAAATCTAAAAAAGGCGTAAACGGCCTCTAGCGGCGAACCTAATCGGAAGTCGAAAAAACAGTGAAGACAAAATTTGTAGAAAATTGTATGCCCTACAACTTTGCTCCTTTGATATTTTCACCAAAATGCATAGTTTCCCCTCAAAATAGAGAATAGGGCGAAAAAACGCTTAAATTCATATATTTCTCAATAGTGGAGTGCCTGGGGTTTTTGGCCTTAGACTTTTGTTACGGTGAATTAATTTACGTGGTCGAGGTGGGATTTTGTTTTTTATACTATAAATTACAAAGTTTACCAAACATTTTTTGTGCTTTTACCCGGGGGGTGAATGCCACCCCTTTTCGGGGTGAAAATTTTTTCATTGAAAATAAGTCCGGAAATAGATAGATTGGCTAATTCTAAGCAACTTTTGTTCTAAAAAGTTTTTTCTGAAAGTCAATACTTTTCGAGTTATTCGCGAGTGAAAATGTCAATTTTTCAACCAAAAAAACCATGTTTTCAGGCGGTTTTTCGCGAATAACTCAAAAAGAAAGTATTTTAGCGAAAAAATTATTATTATTAAAAATGTAGCTTATAAAAAACAAAAAAAATGGTGGGCTTATGGTGTCTGTAGACCCAATACAACAATAGTCATAGCTTGTTGAAGGTTGGTTCTTATTTGTCAAACGCCAAAATTGAAAGTTTCAACTAGAAATAAACAAAAAACAATGCATTTTTCGGGAAAAACTCATTAAACCTTGCGTGGAGTTCTTAATTTTTTTTTTATGCCAGTGTTTTTGTTTTTCTTTATTTATATATATTGAAAGATAAAATACATTTATTTTTCTAAATTAAGGAAAAAGTCCCATAACCTCACTTTCTCTTATTTCAAATCATAACTTTTGTTTTAAATATCCACCTGAAGTTATGCAACGATTTTAAACTCTTGAACTAGTTCTCAAACTGCTAATAACTTTTATTATCAGTTTTGGCAATTTCGTTTTTTTCTTACTGTTCAACTAGAGTTTAATCGTTCTCTCGTTTTGATAAATTATTTTGACCAACTCTCTTTCCCTCATGGCGGGTCACCAGGTCTGTAAACTGTGCACTCTGGAAATTGCCCAACATCCGATTTCCTGTGATGGCGTATGTGGGGGCGTTTTTCACCTTACCTGCATCAACGCTCGTGTCAGTGGCAAACCTTCGGCCCCTAGAGGGTCAACTTGTAATGAATGTACCGACATTAAACCCTGCCACGTCCTGAGACTGGTGAAAGATATCTCAGACATTATTCTTGATGGTCATGGAAAAGTCATGGATCGTCTTAACTCTTTCGGTAACATATCACATTTTCAGATGTTAGCCGACGATGTCCAGTCGATCAACGTCCGTCTTGACAGGTTATCCGACACCCTTACTTCTGTTGCGACCAACTCGGGTTCCCTGATGAATAAATTCCGAGAATTTTCTTCCCGGGTTGCAACGACCTTTGACTCGATCGACGACATACATTCGGCCATCCTAAATCCTATCGACACTTCCGCCTGCACTGTTAACTCCTTGCCTTCTCTTCATCCTATATTAGATGATATTAAAAGGAGTACGAAGGGTGTTCGGGCTGATCTTGAATCGCTGTCAATGGCAGTGGTACAAAATCACAATGCCCTAAGTTCTCTATCACTAAAATTTGAAGCTGTCTGTGATAGAATAAACTCCCACCCAGTGGCGTCGGAATCTGATGGTGCCCCGCAGGTACAGGAGCAGCTTCTTTCTACACCTTGCTCCGCAGCTGCTTCTCTTGCGGAGAAAGACACTGTTACCCAAAATTACACAGCCTTGAATGACCCGGAGACTGCTTCTAGGACGGCTCTTGATCACCCTAAAACCGGTGGTAAGCATCAGAAACGCAGACGCAGTCGTAAAGCTACCACTAGGGTTGCTGTCACTGCAAACCTCTCGACTAGTTCGTCTGTTCCCGCCCCTTCACTTCCAACAAGCTCAAACAATATCCCTGAACCGGTTGCGGCATCAACCTCTTCTGCTAGTATCGTTAGACCCTCGGGTACTGGGGATACGGAGTCTTCGGTAACTTGCGCCAATTTGGTAACGGTACCCAGACCGCAGAATATTTTCATTTCACGTTTCTCCCCTGAGACTACGTGCGAGGCAATTAAAGATTACCTAAGGGGAAATGCTGTTAATCCTGAGACAGTCACTTGCAGGAAAATCAGCAATGTTTCCAAACCGGTTGCGTCTTTTGTTCTGACTACACCACCAAATACCGCTGAAAAGCTTTTGGACCCCACGTTCTGGCCTCTCGGTGCCTTTTCAAAGTGTTTTGTTCCCCGCCCACGAGGGCATCGCATTCCTGACACTGTACAGGCTTCAAAAAACTCAAGAGGCTTTCCCTCTATTACCAAAACGTGAGGGGAATCAGATCTAAAACCCACGATGTATTTCTGTCAACTTCGGCCAGCGATTTCGATATAATCGCTTTTACAGAAACATGGTTACACAGTGGGATCCTTAATGCCGAACTTTTCGATACCTCCTTCCAAGTTTTTCGGAAGGATAGATATACTGACTCGGAGGCTCGTGGAGGTGGTGTACTAATTGCCTGTAGTAACCTTCTCAACTGTTGCCTAATAACGCTTCCTAGTTTTTCCAATTCTTTGGACATTGAGCTCCTCGCTCTTAAAGTCTCCCTCGTCCATAAGAACCTCTTTTTAATTTGCTGTTACATCCCACCGGTTATGTTCAGCACTCTTGACGATAGAGGTCAAAACCTCTATGATATTCTAATATCTTGCATTAATCATATCCAGGATATGATGGACTATAAAGACGAACTCTTACTTTTAGGAGATTTTAACTTACCCAATGTTCTATGGGTATCTTCCGATGAGGACGACAACTACCTACCTGAAAACAACCTTAATGATAGGCAATCCGACTTTTTGAATTCCTTATTCTCATGCGGTTTGAATCAAATGAGTGGCGTGAATAATACTTTAGGAAGGTGGTTAGATCTTATATTCTTTTCCGACTCAGACAACATGTATGTTGAGCCTAGCTCAATTGTCTTGTCGCCTGTTGATAATTATCACCCTGCTCTCCTACTCAGCTATTGTTTTGCCTTTAACAATAAGCTAATCCCGGAGGAGTCAACCTTTACTTTTAACTTTAAAAAGGCCAACCTTGAAGTACTGTCATCCAAGCTCACTTCGATTGATTTCAATACCTTGCTTTCCTCTAATGAGTTGGATGACGACGTAACAAGATTTTACTCTGTCCTGTATGAAACCTTCGCATCCTGTGTACCTATTGAGCCTCTAAAGTTGACCAGATCATCCCCAACCTGGTACAATAATGAGTTGAGACACACCAACAACCGGAAGAATAAACTCTGGAAAACCTACCTGAAGAGAAAAGACACTGCGAGCTTCTATGCTTTTCTCAATTGCTATGACCAATTCCATGCTCTGTCCGAGGCTCTCTATAAGGAGTACCTCAGCAACATGGAAGGTAAACTGTATGGCGATCCCAGAGCATTCTTTCAATTTATCAACTCTAAGAAAAAAGTCGATAATTACCCTAACACCATGCAATACGAGAACTCTGTTAGTTCTAATTCATCCGAGATTTGCGACAAGTTCGCATCGTTCTTCCTCAAATCTCATGAAGACAATTTTCGACATATCAACGCAATACAAACGGCTCAAAATTTATCTCTGTCTATAACCAGGGAAGATATCTCGAAACATATAAATGATCTTCCACAAGATTTTTCGTCCGACTCCTGCTGTTCTAAAATCCTGTGCAGGGGCGCTACTGTCTCCTATCCTATGTTTATTTCAGAAATCCCTCAATACAGGGCGCTTCCCAACCTTATGGAAGAACTCTTTTATAATCCCTGTTCATAAAAAGGGTTGTAAGAACGAAATATCTAATTATAGACCGATTGCGAAGTAATCATGTATACCAAAACTTTTCGAATCCATTATTTATTCTGCTATTGCCCCTATCTGCAAGAGACTTATCTCAACTAACCAACATGGCTTTCTTGCAGCTCGTTCCACTACTAGTAATTTACTAGAGTTCTCTTCTTACACTGTTCGAGGCTTTGTCACTGGCTGTCAAACTGACTGTGTTTATACGAACTTCAGTAAAGCTTTCGACATGCTCTCTCACTCTATTATAGTTCTAAAACTAAAAAAATTAGGCTTTCCGCATGCCCTGGTTATGTGGTTCCAGTCGTACTTAGCCGACAGAACCTACCAGGTTCTATTCCGCGGAGCCAAATCTAAAAACATCGAGGCGTCCTCTGGTGTCCCGCAAGGAAGTCATCTTGGTCCTCTTCTTTTTATTTTATCAATCGATGACATTGTTACCCTGCTGAGGCACTGTAAAATCCTTATTTATGCCGATGACATCAAACTGTACCGCCACATAAGGAGTATCGAGGATTGCAAACTTCTGCAAGCAGACCTAAACACCTTCTATTCTTGGTGTTCCAACAACAACCTGGTCCTTAACATTAGTAAATGTGAGGTCATGACTTTTTATAGAAAACGTGGCGTTATAACTTACGACTATACTTTTCTCGATAACAAGATCTCCCGCACTAACTCTGTTATCGATCTTGGGGTTAGGTTAGAAAGTAAGTTGGATTTCTCCACCCACATCAATTATATCTCTTCCAAGGGCAATTCAGTCCTGGGATTTATAAAAAGATGGTCCAAGGAATGCAACAACCCCCTTATCACAAAGCACTTGTACATATCTTTAGTTAGGCCTTTACTTGAATACGCCTCCCAGGTATGGTCTCCTTACTACTCCTCCCATATCGATAAAATCGAATCGGTTCAAAGGAAGTTCGTCTGTTTTGCACTCAGTCACCTCCCGTGGGATGACCCACTTATTCTTCCGCCTTATGTGAACAGACTTAGATTGCTCAACTTGAGCTCTCTCCATAAGCGTCGCGAGGTCGCTGACGTTATATTCGTTCATCGTTTGTTGAATGACAAAGTTGACTCAGGCTTCCTACGAACCCGTACGTCATTTAGAGTGAACAACTACAACCTGAGAGGTCCACCTCTCGCTCTCTTGTACATTAATTCCTCTAATACCAATTATGGGATGTACGAACCAGTTAACCGCATGCTTATAAATGTTAACAAAAATGCGAGTGTTTTTAGCATGCAAACTAGGTAAGATGTCCTTAAAAGGGCTCTTTTTAATGTGGCGTGACTCCTTGTGTGTCCCACGTTTTCATTGTCTTTGCACGCTTCTCTGTTTGATGTTTTGTGCTCTTAAATGTTGCATTGTTTTTTGTTTTGTGTTTGCATGTCTTAAGCCCGGCACCCACTTGTTGCAAACCGGCGTATCGTATCCCCGATCTTTCAATTTTTTTCTAAAAAATTTGCAATGCTCCGTATCAAAAAGTGCGAAAAGATACAGCACGAACCCGATCTCTCATTTAGCGGTTTTTCTCCGTCGCATCACAGGAATGATACGATACGCTTTAGGATGCAGTGTGGACGGGCATGCGCGCATCCCGTTGCCTCGTTGCCGTTGCATCTTCCTCCACTATTTAGTGATCTTTGTTAATAACGTGCGCACATGCAAATATAAAGAATTATTTAAAAAAAGATGTTTTTTTTGATAATACGTAATTAATGAAAATATACGCGGTTGCTGCCACTTGCTGCTGTTTTCTCATCGTCACTTGAAATCAGACACTGACCAGATGACCGTATCACGCTCCCGTATCAATCATGATACAGGCTGGATGATTCGGAACGCAGTGATGATACTCGAAAAATTTGGGTTCCTGTTTTATTCGTATCAATCAAAAATTGAAACGATACGGGGATACTATACGCTGCTTTGCAACAAGTGGGTACCGGGCTTAAGCCGAGCCACTGTGCAGTGGTAAATGTGACCGCGTTTGTGTGCAGGGACCGGACCGGCTCGGTACAGGAGTACCGGGGAGGGTTGAGAAGGAACCCGCATTTTCAGTCGCATGCTCGTTTTGCGGTGTTTTTTCTTCTTATACCTTTTTTGGTACTTTCGGCCGGATTCGGTCCCTGCACATAAGCGTGGCCCGTTTCTCAGCCCAGCTGAGAAGTGTACTTCTGAGCTAGAAGATTAACTCGATATCAAATTAAAGTGCTAGAAAAAAAACCTTTATTTTTGTTTTTTTTATAAAAGTCCCTAGCATTAATACTAAGCGAGTTATGACGAAAATGAAGTTGAAATGTTTGCCTTTTCTTCAAAATAAAAACTATTAATCATACGCAAAATTTTCTTCAGTACCCAATCGTAGGTTTTTGCTTTTCTGAAAATTTTGGTTGTTTTTTTTGGATAAAAATTGAATAAGATATTGCCGTTTACAGTTTGCATATGTTCGTAAATAGTAACTTGTTCAAGCCCTTTCAGCTCAAACCCTTTCAAAAATAAGGGGTGAAAGAAAGTTTAATTTATATGAGCTTATAGCTCTTGAAAAAACCTACAAAATTCTATTTGGAAGGACTTGATAGATTAAAAACTAAGCGAGTTATGGGTAAAAAACCAATCATATATTTTTTCAGATATGAGAACATGTATATTGGTGCATTGATGAATACACATTATACCCACATTTTAGGCACAGCCATACTTACAAGTATTTACACACGTCATACACAATGATCTTGCAACAGTTGAGGAGATTTTACAAGCTGGTCAGTACTGTACTGTCATGTTGTACGGACTTCCGAAGAACACTCAATTGAATATATTGAAAGAGGTGGAAGGCTTACCATTTTGAATTTATAAGTTCTGAACATAAATTCGTTATTTGCTTCCTTAAAAACCTCCAGATACTGATATTCATGGAAATCGGAACACAATAGGCAAATTTGGGTGGCCATTTTGAATTTCGGTCATTCAAATCAAGATCACAATTTTTTAATAGGTAAACTTTTTTGTATATATTATTATTATTAATTTTTTTTATAATTTTTCCTAATTTGAGCGGACTACTTGTTAAATTTGCACTTAACAGCTCAAATACCAATTCAGTATAGGTAAAATTTTACCTGGCTTTTACACCTTTCGCTATGCCCGTACCTGAATAAAATATATATTCTTACCATCTATGAAAAAATACCTTTCTTTTGATATATGTTTCATTAAGATACTTACACCATTTTTGGCATTGTCCTGTTGTAATTTAGAAGATATGTAGGTTCTAACCCCGAGAAAAATCCCAATATTGTTCGTTTTCTTAGCGTTTTGAGATTTACAATGTTTTTTTTGTGAGTTAGTCAAGTGCACCGAAGACTATTTCAGATAACATCTCCAGATTTTCTATTTCAGATAACATTTAATTCCCCCCCCCCAGGAATTGTTTCTGGATCCGCCCCTGGTGTATCTCAGACTTTCTCGTAAAATTTTTATATTTTAGTTTAGAGCGTCTACTATAAAGTATAGTATGAAAAAATCTGTATGTGAATTTTTTCTTTGTTTTGACTGGAATATATTGTGACCAAATAAAAGCTTTGGTGGGTTGGAGGTCCTTAAAAATTTTAACAAAAACTTTTGCCCCGCGGCCGTGTCTAATAAATAAACTGCTCTCACATCCTTCAGAATAAAGGAAATTGAGAAGAGTATGAATAAAATTTATTCGTAACGAAATCTTTTACAAAACGGGTTTTTTTTGTTACAATTAAAAGAGAAAAGGTTAAAGAGAATTGAATTCTGAATAAAAAAATGTCTTTACAAATTATCTGTGATACACTGCGCGAGAATGGGATAGGTTCAGGTATAAATATGGCATTTTTGCGGTATCCTTGGACGTAAACTATTTAAGTTTATGAATCCGCCATACTTAGGCAAAATGAATATCATTCAGGGATTGCCGATTTCCGTGCCCGTGCAGTTCGACCGTCTACTGTTTGGCAAAAGTGGTTGGAAATTTAATTGTTATTTTACCAGTTTTTGGTTGTTTGTATTATTGTTGAAAGTGAAATTTTCAAAATGGGTCACGAAAAGAGTTTAACGCAGCTGGAAACCGCGAAAAGTCAGGCCTTTCAAGAAGAAAACATTTCGAACCAATAAATCTCTAGAAGGATTGGGAGAAGCGCGAACGTAGTGAATAAATTTTTAAGAGATCTTGAAATCTATGGGAAAAATAAAAAAGGCAACAGTAGTAAGAGAACGTACACACAGAGCGCTCGCAACAGCTGGAACATCCGCAAGTGTAAAGGCACAAACCGCCGCGCCAATCTGTTTGTGCCTTAAAGACTGTGCAATGGATATTGAAGTCCGCACCAAATCTTAAGAGATCACGGCTGCGAACCAACCTGCCCTCACTGCTAGACACCGAGAAAACTGTCTTGCATTCGCAACGAATCACATGTCCTGAAAGTCAGAATAGTTAATTTTTTCGAATGAAACCCGGTTTTCTTTCGATGTCCAGAAGACGTTCGGCCGTGATCTACCATTGACCATTACATTCAGTAGACAAACTGATCTGGAAATTATAGAAGGAAGTCAGACTGGCTTAAAGTATTCAGGGCTCCTACGAACAAATCCAAAGTTCGATCAAACCATAAACGAAGGAGATTGGATATTCCAACAAGATCATGCATCTATTCACATGGGTAGAATAGCCACGAACTGGTTTGTGGAACAAGATAATAGACTTCTGCACTGGCCCTCGCTATAACCGGACCTTAACATAATTGAAAACTTATGGGGATGGCTGATGCGAATATCGAAGGCAATTTCAAAATAAAACCGACTTGACAGCCAGGGTCAAAAACGCGTTCGACGAAAAATAAAACACGTTGTAGAAATAAAGCAACTTGCCAAAGCAACCGACGCAAAATTCGTTCAAGCGACAGTTTTCTGACAGCCCTTTCACGGATCATTGTGCATAAAAAAGCTAAAATGGCTACAAGCACAAATAAAATTATTTATACCCGCACCTTACTTCATGCCAGTGGGGAAAAATAGAATGTGCAACTCGGGCGGTGCGTAGCCGATTGCATACGCTGCCAGCGTGCGCAATCGGCTACTTTCCGCCCTTGTTGCACAATATACTATTATAGCTAAGTAAAAATCACATGTGAAAAGTACAAAATTTTATATGAAAATGAAAAATGAATGTGTACGTACACTTTTGTAAGTTGAATATCTATAATAATATTCTATATTCGAATAATACTGTAAACTGATTACACTAGCATCTATAAATACACATTGAATTTTATTCGTTGCAAAATTTACAAGAACATTCTCGCTATATGTAAACGCTTCTGCAATTTTTACATAGAATTTTATTCATAATGTAGACTATACTGAATTATATTCAGTGAATTTATTCACGAATATTTTTGAGCTCTTGTTCTAGGAATAAATGCACGTAATTTTGTGTCGAGATGTAAACGCTTTTGAACTATGAAAGATTTATTCCAGTAATAAATTCGGCGTATAAATTGCAGATGTAAACCCCGCCTAAGACATTTTTAGAGATAAAATTAGTAATGGCATTTTTAATGAAGACAGACAATAGAATGTGTTGTTAGTGAAAAAAGAGTATGTATTTTTTTCGATGAAATCTTTTTAATTCCGATTTTAAAATTGTTTAGTTTCAATTAAAAAGTTTTTAGTCTCAATTTGAGCATAAAAAAGTTAGTATTTTAAAACTTTATAATAAAATATATTTGCGAAAGGTTAAATTGACCTTCAAACGACAAAATGTAAAAAGTAACAAATAACAATTTAGGAAATATGTCACTCTTGTTGTACTCGTAGGTCGAAGATGGCAAACAGGAAAAGTTACCTATCAAAAACTTTTCCAAGGCAACTAAAAGAACATCCAGCTTTGGAATATTAATAATTTATTGAAGCCCATAAATGTTTTTCTGAAATATAAAGTCCAGTTGCCACGAAGGTAAAAACGAGAGCTATATCATCATTAATTAAACCCAGCGAGAACAAGTAAATGTTAAAAAGTCATGCGAGAGGACAAGGTGAAATTAACTCATAATACTTATTCGTTTGGGAATTATTCAGGATGGTTAAATCCCTAAAGATTTGTAAATTACGATGGTTTTACCAAAATGTAATTGACAGCAAAAGAAACAATTATTGCAGCATTTGGAGCCAAAAGCCTTATAATCCAAATACAAATGTCAACTTCTCTTTAAAATATTACAACAGTAATAAAGTATATTTTCGCGTTATTACTTCATGTATACCAGTGGCGGTTCGTAAGGTTCAGGATAAGGGAAGCAATGCGTAAGGCGTCAAAGCTAATGTATCCCGCGAGCGATAAAAGTAAAGGTATCGGCGGCTTTAATTAAAAAAACTGAAAAATAACAAATTTGAAAACGAATTAAGTAATTAACCCCATCCAAAAAGTAGAAACCCTACTACCAATCTATATTCTTTTTATTTTAATATAATAAAAAATAATATAGTAAGATATACATACAGTGGCGAACAGAAGTCAACGTACACCATATAAAATAGCGAAAATTCGTAGTTTTATTTTATTTTTAAAAATTGAAACAAATTGTGATATCACAATATACGTATCAAAACATTTTATTGAAATTCCATAATAAATTATTTCTACAAAAAAATAACAAAAAAGTGAAATATACAGAATTCACAAATAACAAAAGTCTACCCAGTCTACGTACACTTAAAAATTTTTATTATTATTTTTTGTAGAAACAATTTCATTATGCAATTTCAATATAATGTTTTTGTACAAAGGATTGTACTTATTTATTTTGTAATATCACAATTTTTTTTATGCTATAGTAAACGAATTTTCGCTATTTTATATGGTGTACGTTGACTTTTGTTCGCCACTGTATAACACAATTCAAAAAAATAATCTCGCTCTATCCCTTTAAATCATCATTAAAGAGAATCATAAAAAACAAATGGAAGCTACAAATTTTCAGCTTCTTCAATACACACCCCCTGCCACCCCATTAGAATAAAGAGAAAGTTCACCCATCATCGCTCTTTTTTTATTGACTCAAACGAAAATTCATATTAAGAGTCAAAACAAATTTCGAAGCAAAATTTTCAAGAGCAACTCCACAGCAGGCGAAACCAGAGCAGAATACCAGAAAACGAAACCAAGAAAACAAGAGAATATGGTGGATAGAGAAAATTTGTCTATGTTCGATTTCTCATCAGTGTTGGGCCTTGGTGATTTTAAAAATGTAGTAAATATGTAACAAAAATGGTAACAGAATTGAAAAAAATGTAGTAGCAACAAAACAACTTTTATTTCAACATGAATAACTTCATATACATTTGTACTTTTAATAATTAAAAATATTATTTTTATTTTGGCAAATATAGATCACATATTTAAACACAACTTGTATACAAATTTAGTAGAGTAATTAAGTAAGTCCAATTAGGTTCGAAAATATCGTTTTCTTCTTCAATTAGTTTCAGTTTGTAACAAGTTTCCTTTCGGGTCCTTTATTAATTTTAAAGTTGAAAATTTCCGTTCAGCAGATGCACTGCTTTGCGGTAATGTACAAAGGTTTAACATATAATCAGCCAAATCAGCATAGATTTCTTCATTCAATCCATTTTTAATTTTCTTTAAATTAATCCAAAACTTAACAACGTCATTGTCCTGGCATTTTTCAATAATATCTGTTTCTCTTATCAAACCTTTCCATTGATTATTTAGAATTTCTAATTTTACTTCGCTATGAGGAAATTCAAGAAATAATCTACAGTTGAACTGGACTGAAACTTCTTGAGTCGGATTTTATCTATAGTTTGACAGCTAGCCCTGATGACGCGAAATATGTAGCAAATAAGAAGCCAAATGTAGTAAAATTTTGAAAACGCGAAATGTAGTAGATCGGCTACTATTGTAGTAAAAGGCGCAACACTGCTTCTCATATCCCGGTATTCGGCTCCGAAGAAGCTGCGTTTAGTTCAGCTTCTGAGGGACCTGTATCAACGCAACCCTTTGCGTGAGTGTGAGTTCAATTGAATTGAATGTGTTGGACTTTTCACGTTGATTTTCGGTGCCAAAGAAGCTGGAGATATTACAGCTTCCTCACGTTGTGTTAAGACTCGGCCACGATAAGAGCGGCGAGCGGCACCAGAAAAATTTAATGTCTCGGATTAGAGGTGAGCGGCACTTTAGTATTGCCGCTCTACCGCTCTCCCCTCGTATCGTGGCCGAGGCTTTATTCTTTGTATACAGTTGTATGAATTGTACATTTTATATAAAAAAATCTGTACATTGCTTGCTTAGTGTTTCCAGATGAAGAAATATATTAAGATTTTGTTTTTGATTAATCTTAATATATTTAAATTAATTTTTTAGGAAGTTGCCTATTTGGTCAAGGGAAGCAGTGCTTCCTTTGCTTCCAAAGAGGAACCGCCACTGATGTATACAGTGTGTACAACACGCTAAGTTCACAAAGCGGTCGGCTGTTGATAGGTTTTAGTTAGACGAACCAAAAATCGAATGGGAGGGGGAAATCGCAACGGTTTAGCTGCTAGGATGTTTTGAAGGTTTTTGTTACCTTGTATTTTTGTAACCCCAATGACCTATTTTCATGTACGAAAAATACCCCACCTATCTAAAATTGTAAAAGTGACGGTTCCATCCTACCATGTTCCAGAGTTATGAGCCATCAAAGTAAAAATTTTGGCTTTTTTAACAAAAATGTCAACGCCAACTATTTTTTTTCCAAAAAATACGTAGTAACCAATAATTTTTTCCAAAATTGGAAAACTTGGACAATTTCCTATGAATAATGTCCGGACAATTTTTATGCCACGGCCTTTACTTTTGAAGTGATTTGATTTTAGATAAGATGCCTCCCACATGATCTTTTGTTGGTCTAACCAAAACCTATCAGCAGCCGAGGCCGCTTTGTAAACTTAGCGTATCTAGGGTAGGTCAAATATTTGTTCGGTCCATTTCAGCGAAAATCTTAAAATTCATAATATTTTAAGAATTTTTCGGGAAGAAACTATATATATTTTGGTTGAAGTCTAGGTTCAAATTATAAGAAAAATGCGACGAATATTGGGATTTTGTTTATGTTTGAACCTACATATATACTAAACGAAGTCACTCAAGTTTCTGTCCTTTATATCAAATAAAAGAATACACATTTACCTAAAATATAAGCCTAATTATGTTGTGTAATGCACACAAATCCTAACGTCACATCAAAATAATAACATTAACGCAACATCAACCAGGTCAGTTACAAAAGCGCAAGAACCTGAAAAGAATTGCAAGACGGTCATATTACATAACAATAAATGAGGTGACAAAAGTTCACAACACCAGGCGTGAACACGGAACTCCGACCGACCGGCGCAATTGACCAGCAAGGTGACATAATTTAGCAACAGGTGCATGAAATATGAATGAGGGCAGAATTAATTAAGTAATAAATGAAATTGACGATTCGCGAACTTTGATATGTTGGTAAGTGAATCAGATGTAATGATTGATAATTAAAATTGAGCATAGAGAGGATGATTAGGTAGTATAAATAGAGTAAGTAAGATTAAGAATGCATCCACTACTTTGTAAACATTTTACTAACATTGACCAAGCCAAAGAGCTGCATCAAGGAGCCCGTTGCTCTAATCGCGCTCACGGTGGAAGTCATGTCAAAAGATTCATACGAAAAAAGAATAATAAATGAAATATTTAAAGTAAAAGAAAACAAAATTTGTTTCAATATCGAAGCATATTACATGGCGATCCTGCATTCGGACTAGGAATAATCTATAGAAGGAAGGACGATTACAACCTGCATACGGACTAGGAATAATCTATAGAACGAAGGACGATTACCACTGTAACGGTCGCCCTAGAGTACATAGACCTCTGACGCACCTTATCATCCAAAACACAATACCGGCGTAAGCGTCAAATTGGATCCGATTTATTAACAATTAAAAATCAATAAAATACATGGCAACAACGCATCTGCATGCCCGTTAATTTTCTCAAATCAGTTCCTATTCTTTTTGTCTGCCCCACCAGTAGAATATACTCTAACCCGAACATGGGACACCAGCACTTATGCAGAATAACATCGCCATAAACAAACAAATAAATTCAAATGCAAGTGCCGTTGATGCAAATTCCTTTTTGGTCACCGAAACCCATAAAGAAAAATTGAAATCTCAATGGGCGCGTTTGGGCCCGAATTATTTTAACTCTGTTAAATTAGCGCTGTTAACTTAGCACCGTTTCTAGCATGCCATTTGACAATTCTCATTTTACAGCTAATAACAGGCAAAAATAATAACATTTCCCATTTTACGAATAATAAAAAGCAAAAAAATGAATAATAATAATAAAATCTTCATTCTGTATTGAAATATTTCTAAATTATTTGCTTACAACAAAAATTACAAGCAAACGTCAATACATTTTGGCTGTGCTAAATTTTAGCTAAGCCGAAAGCAGAAATAAGTTAGCTAACAGCGCTAAAAAAAATTGCTGTTTATGCCGTTGTTAGCTTGCCTAGCTCAGTTAAATTAGCTTCGGCCTAAACGCGCCCATTGAAATATGCACGATGATATTAAAATCGGCAGGAATGCGTATAACGGAACGCGGCTGGCTCCCTTCGGCGTGAGCCGGCGTTTTTAGGAGAAAAAAAAGGCAGTTGATCTGAAAATCGTGCGTGAACGGTTGTGTTTGGTTTTTTAGTTGAGGAAATTAAAAGTGCAGGCGAAAAGAAAAAAAAGGAAAAATCAATCGAATTGGGGAATAGACGGAAAAAAGTGGAAAATAAGTGGAAAAGTTACGTGTTTTGAGTATTTTGCGCTCAAATTTCCCTGTTTTCAGCGCCACGGCCCGATATTAGTGCTTCGTTTGTCATCATAATCTAATTACAAAACCAAATTCAGGTGTTGCTTTTAATACTACAAAACACGCGGAGATAAATTAATGTGCTTTGAGTTCATATTAAATAACATCTTGAGTCCGACGCGTTACCTACGAAACTCACTTATTAGTAGTACCCATGGAAACAAATTTCGATGTAAATTCTCGAAGGAAATTAGGGAAGTATAATTGAAAGGCATACAAGTATGGTGATTTAATCTTAGCTTTTAATATAATTTTGAATTACAAAACTGAATTTTTTTTCAATTTCTATAATGAGAATCTACCAATGTCATTTTTTTTACGCCAAGGATTTTTATTCTTATTCTTATTATTATGAATTGCATCACTAGTAGTTACAAACGTCGACTCTCATTTGTTTAAATCTACATATTATCTATGCAGTATAACAGTTATTTTATACATCTCACATTTTTTTAAAGTGATCTAAATCAACTCGGAATGGAACCGAAAATATTTCGATCTTGTAAATGGTTGTTGAATTTCGGCGATTACGATTTTATTTAAAGGAAAAATATAATATTGTGTTCGAGTTTCATTTTATATTTTTTTACTCTTGGCAAAGTCCAAGTAAACCCCGCATCTCGTGTTGATAAATGCAAATGGAAGTTAGTTATAATCTATTTTGGCTCAACTAAGACGAGAAATTGATTATAAATATTATAATAATATATTTTAAATAATAAAAGAAAAAAAAAAAGGAAAAACTTTTTTTTCATAAAACGGAAACTACTCTTGAACTATTGTAAATTTTTTTAGGTATAAAAAAAAAAAAACATTTATAAATAATTTATATTTCTTATTTATATATATTAAAATTTTTTTTGTAAATTATTTAAATTAAAATATTTAATAAAACAAACAAACAAAAAAAAAATATAAAGACAACAAACTGAGAGAAAAAATCAGAAAGGATAACAATATTTAAAGTGCTGTGCGAGAAAAGTTTCCTTTACTTAATCTTTTTTTTGAAAATTAATCCTTCATCCTTCATATTAGTAATGGTAGCATAATTCAGGCAAGAGATATAAAAGAAGAAGAAAAAGGAGGAAGAAGCCAGTAATCTGCCCCTAGATTGTAAGTTGTCTCTTCTGGGTATTTTGTTTTGCTACTAATGATAGTAGGTAGTCTTCATACATTTTTTTTTCTTCACTAAATAATGATTTAAAATTTTTGGAAAAAAAAAATTTTTTTAAATAACCTATATTTGAGGTAAATCAATAATAGAATTGTCGGTTAAGTAACTTAGTCTGTAAGCAAGTTCCGGACTTAATTTTAAAATCAACGGATAATCGGAACTTAAACAAAATAATTAACCTCGGATTCTCGGTTAAGTAACCGAATTCATAACTTAATTTGAAAATAAACAAAAAAAATAATGATGGAAGCTGCTTAAGTCCTTGAGAGGTGGCCCCCAGGAAATAGGATGCCCAAATCCAGGTAAGTGTCTTCCATCTGCGTGTTGTATGTCTGATATCCTGTAGTCCTCTAAAGATGATCTGGTGACCAGTGACCACTCTCGCTCTTCTTCCTCTATTAGCCCCTCTCGTTGGCCCTAGACGTGTTTCACCCCCTTGTCGCCCGTATTTAATTTAGTTGTTGTATAGGCACGAAAGATTTAACAGTATAACTGTCACCCCCTCCGGCATCCAAGCACCGCGACCCCCACCCCATCTGGCGAGCTAGCTAGCGCACCGCTAGTCGTGCCTACAACCGGTGCATTGGATGCATAAATTCGCGACACATCCCCCGACGGTCGAACCGTCCGAGTCACCCTTCTTTTTGAGTCCCCTTCCCCAAGTTTTTTTGTAATGGTAGTCTTTGGCCTTTATGGCAATTTCCCTTCTTCGTGCCCTGGCACACCCTACCCCGACAGTTACAAATGGCGCCCAACGGAGGCTAGTGAATTATAACGTTGTTTTGATTCTCTAGTCTCGTAAACCTAGCTCGGAAAGTCTGTTGTTTTAGTCATTTTCCCCGTCCGAAGCTAGGATTTCCTTTAGTATTTTTTTTCCATTTTAGTAGTTTATCTTTTAAATTTTGTGGCTCAGGCCAGCGAGAGGAGCCAGGAGTGGACTTCTTTTTTCCTTTATTCCGTTCTCAGTCCAAGTCCCTCCGGCTTCTGGTTAATAGGCGAAAGTACTTACCGCGGTACTCTAGCCCTTATCACCTCTGTCTTCTTCCACTTTCCTATCTTTCTTCTCTCTTCAACCACTTCATCTATCGATTCTTCTGCGGTAGCCTCCCTATTTTATTTACGGTTCCTGTCAGCGAGGCGCGGAATCTGGTTAACAGGCGTCATAACGCCTGACTCTGTGCGATCCTCCCTGACAGTGACCATCACTCCTCAGTTTTCTTCCTTTACCTTTTGTAGTATGGGCGGATGTATGCCTGCCTGGACGTCGGACCTGCCCCGTCAAGGCTAACAGGCGTTCTATCGCCTGGCGCTGCGACAGGGTCGACCTCCTGATATACACCCGCCCCCGGCTGTTGGACCGTTCTGACACTTCACCTTCCTGTGACTCAGCAGGGTTGCTGACCAGTTGTGGCTGGGTGTCAGAGCGGTCTACATATTCACTCAAGGGAGGCTTCTATCTCTTCTCCTTTCACTTCTTCTCTTCAGTGGTCACTGGGATCCGGTCATCGCTTTGGGGTTGCCGGATGTCAGACAATAGGGATTTCTTGATGAAGATGGTGCTAGACATTAGCCTGGCACCACCCTCAGCACCGATCCCGCAAGTGGAGGCACTTGGTGCTTCTGATGACGCGGATGACACTCAGTCCTGAGTGCGGGCTGACTGTCATCGGCGCCATCAGCCACCATAGCCTTGGGGAGGACATCCTCTCCCTGGGGCCACACTCACAAAAAAAAAAAAAAAAAAAAAAAATTATATAAACCCTAACTAACTTAAACCTATTTGAATTCTATTAATATTAAACAAAGAAAGAGATTTAAAATATTACCTTCAATATTTAATTATTATTCTAGGCGTGATATAGAGTTTTTATACACGTAATTTTTTTATAAAAAGAATTAATCTTATTATTGTAATATAAAACAAAAATATATATATATATAACACAAAAAAAAAAAAAAGGTATACACGTATGTATACAAATTTTCTTGAAATAGCAATTGGCTAAAAATTGAGACGGATGAGTATGAATTAAAATACCTGAAAACAAATTGCTGAAAAATTAAAATCTTGTAATTGATTAAGGGAAACACCCAATTCCCAACTTCGTTGTGGTAATTTTCAACAACTATATTAACTCTTTAAAACCTCTATAGTCCCTGTATTAGACCCTGACTCGCAGCATGCCGAAAAAAAGAAACGATAAGGGGCAATTTGTCGCCGACGGCGAAGATGACGAAGGCAATGATAACTCTCGTTCTGAGGACGGCGAGTCGGAACGGGCCGCGGCGTTGATAGCGCTGACTGAGCAGGTTGCAGCCTTGCAACATGAAGTTGAAAGGTTGAAACAGCGAGGACACCCCGAAGCGTCCCCGAATGATACCGCGTACAATTTTCTTCACCCTTACACATCGGCCGGGGCTGGGCCCAGTGGCATTCCTCCGCGGTCCAGCAGCATAGGCGAGCGCCCCCTTTACCGCCCAGAACACACAGAAGGGAAAGCAGAGATTGTCTTAGAACATATAACACCAAAGAGTACACGATGGCGGTCATTGGAAATCAATGCCAAATAGCGCCAATAACCCAGTAATTTCAGGCATGTCAAAAACCGAAGTATCAATGTTTGCGCGCGCAAGCGGCCTTTTCCATTACCTTGGTACAGCCCGGCTAGCTCATTCAGAAAGCTTGAGACTCTTAATCTCAGGGCGTGGTTGAGCCACACGGTGGGCTAGTGATACCTCAAGGCCCCCGTTTGTTTTTTTTCGCACCCCCTCTCCCCTGGCGACATCTAGGTGGCGCGTGTTGTAACGGTCGCCCTAGAGTACATAGACCTCTGACGCACCTTATCATCCAAAACACAATACCGGCGTAAGCGTCAAATTGGATCCGATTTATTAACAATTAAAAATCAATAAAATACATGGCAACAACGCATCTGCATGCCCGTTAATTTTCTCAAATCAGTTCCTATTCTTTTTGTCTGCCCCACCAGTAGAATATACTCTAACCCGAACATGGGACACCAGCACTTATGCAGAATAACATCGCCATAAACAAACAAATAAATTCAAATGCAAGTGCCGTTGATGCAAATTCCTTTTTGGTCACCGAAACCCATAAAGAAAAATTGAAATCTCAATGGGCGCGTTTGGGCCCGAATTATTTTAACTCTGTTAAATTAGCGCTGTTAACTTAGCACCGTTTCTAGCATGCCATTTGACAATTCTCATTTTACAGCTAATAACAGGCAAAAATAATAACATTTCCCATTTTACGAATAATAAAAAGCAAAAAAATGAATAATAATAATAAAATCTTCATTCTGTATTGAAATATTTCTAAATTATTTGCTTACAACAAAAATTACAAGCAAACGTCAATACATTTTGGCTGTGCTAAATTTTAGCTAAGCCGAAAGCAGAAATAAGTTAGCTAACAGCGCTAAAAAAAATTGCTGTTTATGCCGTTGTTAGCTTGCCTAGCTCAGTTAAATTAGCTTCGGCCTAAACGCGCCCATTGAAATCTGCACGATGATATTAAAATCGGCAGGAATGCGTATAACGGAACGCGGCTGGCTCCCTTCGGCGTGAGCCGGCGTTTTTAGGAGAAAAAAAAGGCAGTTGATCTGAAAATCGTGCGTGAACGGTTGTGTTTGGTTTTTTAGTTGAGGAAATTAAAAGTGCAGGCGAAAAGAAAAAAAAAGGAAAAATCAATCGAATTGGGGAATAGACGGAAAAAAGTGGAAAATAAGGGGAAAAGTTGCGTGTTTTGAGTATTTTGCGCTCAAATTTCCCTGTTTTCAGCGCCACGGCCCGATATTAGTGCTTCGTTTGTCATCATAATCTAATTACAAAACCAAATTCAGGTGTTGCTTTTAATACTACAAAACACGCGGAGATAAATTAATGTGCTTTGAGTTCATATTAAATAACATCTTGAGTCCGACGCGTTACCTACGAAACTCACTTATTAGTAGTACCCATGGAAACAAATTTCGATGTAAATTCTCGAAGGAAATTAGGGAAGTATAATTGAAAGGCATACAAGTATGGTGATTTAATCTTAGCTTTTAATATAATTTTGAATTACAAAACTGAATTTTTTTTCAATTTCTATAATGAGAATCTACCAATGTCATTTTTTTTACGCCAAGGATTTTTATTCTTATTCTTATTATTATGAATTGCATCACTAGTAGTTACAAACGTCGACTCTCATTTGTTTAAATCTACATATTATCTATGCAGTATAACAGTTATTTTATACATCTCACATTTTTTTAAAGTGATCTAAATCAACTCGGAATGGAACCGAAAATATTTCGATCTTGTAAATGGTTGTTGAATTTCGGCGATTACGATTTTATTTAAAGGAAAAATATAATATTGTGTTCGAGTTTCATTTTATATTTTTTTACTCTTGGCAAAGTCCAAGTAAACCCCGCATCTCGTGTTGATAAATGCAAATGGAAGTTAGTTATAATCTATTTTGGCTCAACTAAGACGAGAAATTGATTATAAATATTTAATTATATTACAATTGAATTATATTTTTAACGTTTTCTACAATTTAACTACAAACATAAAAATTAACAAAACAAAACAAAAAAAAAATATCTGTCATCGACAAAACAAAAATATTTTCTTCGTATATTTTGTCCTTCACCTTTTCTTTTTATTTTAAATAATAAAAGAAAAAAAAAAAAGGAAAAACTTTTTTTTCATAAAACGGAAACTACTCTTGAACTATTGTAAATTTTTTTAGGTATAAAAAAAAAAAACATTTATAAATAATTTATATTTCTTATTTATATATATTAAAATTTTTTTTGTAAATTATTTAAATTAAAATATTTAATAAAACAAACAAACAAAAAAAAAATATAAAGACAACAAACTGAGAGAAAAAATCAGAAAGGATAACAATATTTAAAGTGCTGTGCGAGAAAAGTTTCCTTTACTTAATCTTTTTTTTTGAAAATTAATCCTTCATCCTTCATATTAGTAATGGTAGCATAATTCAGGCAAGAGATATAAAAGAAGAAGAAAAAGGAGGAAGAAGCCAGTAATCTGCCCCTAGATTGTAAGTTGTCTCTTCTGGGTATTTTGTTTTGCTACTAATGATAGTAGGTAGTCTTCATACATTTTTTTTTCTTCACTAAATAATGATTTAAAATTTTTGGAAAAAAAAAATTTTTTTTAAATAACCTATATTTGAGGTAAATCAATAATAGAATTGTCGGTTAAGTAACTTAGTCTGTAAGCAAGTTCCGGACTTAATTTTAAAATCAACGGATAATCGGAACTTAAACAAAATAATTAACCTCGGATTCTCGGTTAAGTAACCGAATTCATAACTTAATTTGAAAATAAACAAAAAAAATAATGATGGAAGCTGCTTAAGTCCTTGAGAGGTGGCCCCCAGGAAATAGGATGCCCAAATCCAGGTAAGTGTCTTCCATCTGCGTGTTGTATGTCTGATATCCTGTAGTCCTCTAAAGATGATCTGGTGACCAGTGACCACTCTCGCTCTTCTTCCTCTATTAGCCCCTCTCGTTGGCCCTAGACGTGTTTCACCCCCTTGTCGCCCGTATTTAATTTAGTTGTTGTATAGGCACGAAAGATTTAACAGTATAACTGTCACCCCCTCCGGCATCCAAGCACCGCGACCCCCACCCCATCTGGCGAGCTAGCTAGCGCACCGCTAGTCGTGCCTACAACCGGTGCATTGGATGCATAAATTCGCGACACATCCCCCGACGGTCGAACCGTCCGAGTCACCCTTCTTTTTGAGTCCCCTTCCCCAAGTTTTTTTGTAATGGTAGTCTTTGGCCTTTATGGCAATTTCCCTTCTTCGTGCCCCGGCACACCCTACCCCGACAGTTACACCACCTGCATACGGGCCAGGAATCCATAGAATCCATAGAAGGACGATTACAGCCATTACAATTAAATAAGAAGGAAGGAAGACCACTCGCCCAAAAATATTACATGGCATCAACCCATCCGAGAACGCCGGAAGAAATAAGTGCTGAGCTGGAGGAGAAACTGAAGGACCCAACTGCTGGACCAAAAAAGATATCCCTGGAAGACTACAGGAGACGAAACAGCAAAAGGCAAGAGGAAGGCATAACGATACCTGCCCCATACAACAACAAACCACTGCGTCTACGTGGAGGCTGGGCGATAAGACTGCGCAACCAGAAGAGAGAGGCACTCAGATTGGCAACACTAGCTACAACCGAGGCCCAGAGAAACTTCTTCTTAAAAGAGGCAGAAAAGGCATCTTTAGAATTATGGGCTCAACGCCTTCAAAAGAAGAGGTCGTCGTAAACAACGCCCCCAACGGAGCACTCGTCAATTCGATAACAGAGGAGCATATTAAGGAAATAAGTTACGTTGCTATTGTAGCATTAGTAGTTATAATCATATATAATTGTATAGTTAGGAAAATCAGAAAACAAATAGTAAAAACTAATAGTAGCAATAACAATAATGTAGTTTAAAATAAATTAATGTAATCTAAAATCATCTATTGCAATAAAAAAATATATATATAAATGAATTTTTTCTTTTAAATAGATAATTTCGATTTAATTTGCGATGAACTAGGAGAAAAAACAAAAAGAATATAAAAAAGCTGAGATAAGAAATACAAATTTTTTTTACCTTATGAACACGGTTATAAGGAAGAAATTGCTGAATTAGAAAGAAAGATTAAAGAAATAACAAAAGAGGAAATTAATCAAAAATAGATTGACGGTATTACAAAAAAAAATAAAAACAAGAATAATAATTAATTTGAATAGATGATTTTGAAAGCGAAATATAACAGATTTATTAGTAGAAAGATAAAATGTCTTACTTAGCAGAAGTAATAGCAGGTATATTTGTAATAATAGGGATTTTAGCTCTAGTTCTATTAATGGCTGAAAGGGTAGCAAATGAATTACTTAAAATATTTTTAACCATATTAGCAATAGTAGGATTAATGGCATTAATGGCAAGTATAGCATGTTATTTAGCGGTAGAATTTAAGAAAATGATAATTTATAATAGAGATCATACAGTAACATGGAATTGGTTGTGAATCAAATAATATTAGAGGCAGATAATTAATAGAAAATGATAAATTATTGTAATAATGTCAGAAAAAGAAGCTGAAGAAATAAATGAAGAATTATTGAAAATAAAGAAGAACTTAAAGAAAGCCCCATATAAACTACGCACGCCTATAAATTTATTGAGAAGAACGGTTGAAGTAAATGAATTAAGAAGAAGAATAAATGAAATTGCAAAAAAGGAAAACATAAATAAGCAAGTGGCAGAATTTAAAGCACTTCAAAACGAGATAAACGAAATTATTGAGCAACAGTTTAGCCAATTACAGACAGAAGATAGCGAAGAAGAACAAAGCAGTGAAAATAAGACAAAACATATCAACAAAATGACAACTTTAGACACATTCCAAGTTCTAAAGCTCATACCTTTATTCATAGGAGATGAAAAGGAATTGAATAACTTCCTAAACATAATAGACATCATATCAGATACACTGAAGGATGATGAAGAAAAAAGAAAGTTAGTCAACTTAGTACTAAAAACAAAGATCAGCGAAAAGGTCCGAGTAAGAATAGGAGTAAGTTCAGAACCGAAGACGGTACCAGAATTGAGAAAACTAATAGAAAGACATTTTCGAACAAAATTAAACCCGCTGAAAATACAAAATGATCTGGCACGAACAAGGCAAGGAGATCAAACAGTGCAAATATTCGCAACCAAAATCGAAGATTTAATCTCAAAACTAAATAATGCGCAAATAACAGAGCGAGGAGAAGGGTGCAAGAGCATCATAACAGCACTAAATGCCAAGGCAGGACTAAATGCATCCCAAGCCGGACTAAGCGAACCTTACAAATCAGCAGTTTTTGCAGCAATGCCAGAAACTCTTGAACGAGCAATAAAAATAGCTTCGGAAATAGAAGCAATAAATGATACTAAGAAAAATGTATATCATTTCAGGACTAGTAATAACAAGTTTTCAAGATACAGACAGTATAATAACAACAACTTTCATAGAAACAGGAGTGAAGTTAGACAGAATAACCGATATAACCAACAAAATAATAATAGTAAGAATTATACTAATTATAGCCAAAACAAGCACAGTACAGTAGATAGAAATAGGAAAGAATATAATAATAAAAGAGGATTCCATAATAATAACGGAAATAATAATAATTACAGTAGGAATAGATCAAATAGTTTAAATAATAATTACAATAATAAACAAACAAGAAGGGTAAATGTGTTAAATTCGGGAAACGGAGAAACCGTCCCCGAAGCCCATCATTCGAGGGACGAGCAAACGGAAGATTAAATAAAGGTCTCACAGCAAAAATATACTCATTCAATGTAGAAAAAATAAAAATTACGCATTCTAATAAACCAATAAAATTCTTGATAGATACAGGCGCAGACATATCTATAATAAAACAAGGTATAATAAACGGCAGAATAGATGACGAAAATGAAATATGTACAATAACAGGCATAACTGAGAACAAACTGTGTACATTAGGGACGATAAACACAAAATTATTAATTGAAGGGGAAACTATAAAACAAAAACTGCATGTAGTACCAGACAATGTAACGATAGACACCGATGGAATCTTAGGAAAAGATTCCATATACAAAAACGACTACATACTCGACTTTGGACACGGATATCATCCTACCAATTCTGTTCGAAGCACCTTACAGTAAAACTATTGTTATTCCACCAAGATGTCAATTTATTCATGCAATAAATAAGCATATAAAGGAAGACAGCATCATATTAAGTGAGGAGATACAGGATGGAATTTTTATTGCAAATTCATTAGTCCCATCGAAAGGCATAGCTCATGTGAAATTACTCAACACAACTGAGAAGGAAGTAAAAATTAAGCTACCAGAACTAAAAATGCAACCTTTAAGAAACTATTATGTCGTTGACACCAATAAAAAGGTAAAGATAGATCCAGGAAAGCAAGAAAGACTTTTACAAGAACTAAACCTGAAGATTACTGATAACACGGCAAAAATTACAATAACAGAGTTATGTAAGGAATTCGCAGATGTATTCCATATTGACAATGACAAACTAACGGTGAATAATTTCTATCAACAAAAAATCAAAATGAAGGATGAAAACCCAGTATATATAAAAAACTATAGATTACCACAGGCACAGAATGAAGAAATAAACACACAGGTGAACAAACTTATAGAAGATGACATTATAGAGCCATCTGTAAGCCCGTACAATTCACCATTACTAGTCGTACCGAAGAAGAGTGATAATGGAGACCAAAAATGGAGAATGGTAGTAGACTTTAGACAACTCAACAAAAAGGTTTTGGATGATAAATTCCCACTAACACGGCTAGAAGACATTTTGGACAACCTAGGAAGAGCAAAATATTTTTCAACTCTAGATCTAACAAGCTCTTTCCACCAAATAGAACTCCATCCGAAATCTAGACCTGTAACGGCATTTTCCACAGGAAAAGGTCATTTCCATTTCAAAAGGTTACCATTTGGTTTAAAAATATCAACCAATAGCTTCCAAAGAATGCTTTCGATAGCACCAGCAGGACTAGATGCAGAAACATTTTTATATGTGGATGATATCATAATATTTGGCTGTAGCTTGGAACACCACAATCGAAACCTAAGGAAGACGTTCCAGAGGTTACGTGACTACAACCTGAAGTTAAATCCACAAAAATGCAATTTTCTACAAACAGAAGTTGTTTATCTAGGACACTTAATAACCAAAGAAGGAGTTAAAACAGATCCAAAAAAGTTTGATACAATAAAGAACTATCCGGTACCCAAGAGTTCAAATGAAGTAAAGCGATTTATAGCATTTTGCAACTATTACAGGCGATTCATACAAGACTTTGCAAAAATTGCGAAACCACTAAACTCACTTACGAAGAAAGGTGTGAAATTTGCGTGGACGGAAGAATGTAACAATGCATTCATGGAACTGAAAAATAAACTAATAAATCCACCAATATTACAATATCCCGACTTCACCAAAAAATTTGTACTAACGACAGACGCATCTAATTTTGCGCTAGGAGCAGTACTTTCGCAAGGAGAAATTGGGAAAGATCTACGAATTTCATATGCCAGCAGAAACCAATAATCGAAAAGGAACTGTTAGGAATACACTGGGCAATCAAACACTTCAGACCATATGTATACGGAAGAAAATTCATAGTGGTGACAGATCAGTTAGTCTGTTCACACACAAAAATCCTTCATCAAATATGACGCGAATAAGAATAGAACTCAGTGAGTACGATTTTGAAATAAGGTACAAGCAAGGAGCACTAAATACAAATGCCGACGCGTTATCAAGAATTAAGTTAGACTCAGATATACTAAAAGCGATGACACCGACGACAACAGATATAAAAGTAATTACCAGATCAATGGCGAAAACGAGAAACAAAAGTGATAATGAGATAAATACGAAATCACCAGAGGAGTCAGGCCAACTCCACATATGGGAATGTATTGCAATCTCCGAGATAAGGAACATCACAAGGTTAAAATTCATAATTAATGGGAAAAGAGAGGAGAAAAACATCCAATTGAAAACAAATAAAACTAAAATACAGATAGAGAAGAAAGATAAAAAGACTAAAGAGAAATTAAATGAAAAATTTATGCGAAAAAATAACAAGAAGCTGCAAATAGATAAAGATTTAAGTATAAAGATGCTCTTGAATCAAACAAGAAAAGAATTAGTAGTCGAGGTTAGCGATAATCCACAAGCAAACTTGGAGTTACTTCTGGAGAAACTAATACTGTACACTAGCAAAAACGATATCAATAAATTAGCCTTGGCAAGAAATGATAAAATATTTGAAAAAATAAATATTGAAAAATTAAAGAAGATATACAATAAAGTGGATCAAATAAGAAGTAATGAATTAAAGATACTAATATATACGCCAGTAAAAATAATAACACAAGAAAAGCAGCAAAAGGAGATAATAGAAGAATTTCATAACTCCCCAACCATAGGAGGACACTCAGGTGTCAAAAAAACGATAAATAAAATAAAACAGAGATATTGTTGGAAAAATATGAGCAAAATGGTAAAGAACTATGTTAATAATTGTGAGACATGCAAACGTAATAAACAAATAAGATATACGAAGGAAAGAATGCAAATAACTGAAACCCCGAATACAAGTTTTGAAATATTGACAATGGATACAGTAGGACCCCTGAGGCAAGCGAAACATTTTAGATATATATTAACCATACAATGTGAATTAAGTAAATATGTAATAGCAGCACCAATAGAGAATAAGGAAGCAGCAACGATAGCAAGAGCACTAATAGAAAATGTAATATTGAAATACGGCACATTTAAAACGGTGAGAACAGATATGGGAACAGAATTTATGAATACAACATTCAAAAACATTTGTGAGACATTAAACATAAATCACATAAACTCAACACCATATCACCATGAAACCCTAGGATCGATAGAAAGAAACCACAGAACACTAAATGAATATCTACTATCATTTAGTCAGGGACCAGATTGGGATGAATGGCTACAATACTATACATTCTGTTATAATATAACACCGCAGGCAGACATAGAAATCTCACCATACGAATTGATATTTGGAAAAACTGCAAAACTACCAAGCATAATAACAGATGAAGAACCAAAACCATTATACAGCATGAAAGATTATGCAAAAGAGCTTAAGTGGCGACTACAACAAGCTCATTCCACTGCACAGCAGATGTTACAAATAGCAAAAGAAAAGCGTAAAGTATCATATGACACTAATGCACGTCCACTAGACGTTAAACGAGGAGAGATGGTATGGTTAAAAGTAGGTGCAAGGAAAAGACATGAGTCACCATATAGAGGACCATACAAAGTTAAAGAAATAATAGGAACAGATGCAACTATAGAAATAGGCGATAGAATAAAAGAAATACACAGAAATAGATTAAAAAGAGCATAAGAAATAATTTTATTAGGAAACGAAAAATTTTTTCCTTAAAAAGCAAAAATTTTTCCCATTATACCGTGGGGGGTGTAATGCACACAAATCCTAACGTCACATCAAAATAATAACATTAACGCAACATCAACCAGGTCAGTTACAAAAGCGCAAGAACCTAAAAAGAATTGCAAGACGGTCATATTACATAACAATAAATGAGGTGACAAAAGTTCACAACACCAGGCGTGAACACGGAACTCCGACCGACCGGTGCAATTGACCAGCAAGGTGACATAATTTAGCAACAGGTGCATGAAATATGAATGAGGGCAGAATTAATTAAGTAATAAATGAAATTGACGATTCGCGCACTTTGATATGTTGGTAAGTGAATCAGATGTAATGATTGATAATTAAAATTGAGTATAGAGGGGATGATTAGGTAGTATAAAGTAAGATAAGATTAAGAATGATTCCACTACTTTGTAAACATTTTACTAACATTGACCAAGCCAAAGAGCTGCATCAAGGAGCCCGTTGCTCTAATCGCGCTCACGGTGGAAGTCATGTCAAAAGATTCATACGAAAAAGGAATAATAAATGAAATATTTAAAGTAAAAGAAAACAAAATTTGTTTCAATATCGAAGCATATTACAGTTGCTTTACGATAATTAGTCTAGGAGTTTTTCAGGTTTATGTAAATTTAAAAAAAAAATCGTAAACACCCTGTATCTTAGATACTGGGGATAGCCGCCCTCTCTAGAACAATTTTTTTCTCCAAACACATCCAGGAATCATCCCTGAAAATATTAGCCATGTAGTCCAACAAAAAATTTATTGAACGTCTGATGACCTATACAAGTCGCGAAGGAGAGCATATGAGTATTTTAAATCTTCACCTTTATAGCGATATCTCATGCGTGGAAATCGTACGGGAAAATGTATATCTACAAACTTTGTAAACACTATTTTACGATAAGACTTACCGTTTAAGAGATATTTACAAAAAGCTAATATTTTGACCTTCTGACCTTGAATAAAACTATTTCGTCAGTCTCGACGTTTTATTTATAATGATATTTTTGAGGGAGGTACCAATTTTCAGCAACTTCCCAATTATCTACCAGTCGAACGTCTATTTTAACTGGACTATAGACATTTAGTCCAGGAAAACTATTTCTTACAATGCATTCCTGGAAATTAAAAGCGGGCAAACTGCGGAGACTTACCAGAGAAATTCCTTAGCGTCTGGCCGCAAATTAATAGGCACTGATTGCCAAAAAAAAATTTCCATTTTTTTCACTAAGCAGTTAGGTTCTGCAGATCATAATGCACGAATGTCGAATTTGAAGAAAAGACTTGGACTTCTTCTTTAAACAGGCTTAAGAAGCCGAACTAGTTTATTTCAAAGTTAACAGTCAATTCTTAAATCTACCATTCTTACCTACGGTAATTATATTAGTTCTTAAAATTAAAAGTGGGAATCTTTTAGTGCATAAGGGATGGACATTGCTCTTTTCAATATTCATCACTTATACACACCAATTTTCATGCATAGCAAAATCCATATTTTCCGGGTTTAATAATTTATTTCTCAATCTCGAGAATATTTGTTACACTCATAAAAATTGTCAAGTCACAGAAAAGACAGGGATCACTTAAGTGTATAGATGTTTTCAAATGCCGTGACATTTGACGCATGTTGGGATAAAAAGCTCTTAAAAATGTTTAAAAGCTGGAGATAATTTTTCTTCCTCTCTATTGAGAAATTAAGCTCCAAAATAGGAAGCCAAAGGCGCCCGCAAAAGAATTGTCAACAATTCCCATATACTTTCTGACAACTTGTTGCAAATATTACGACGACTCTGTCTTTTTATTAGAGCTTCTGTATATACCACAGTGGCTTAAAAAATCTCAAAAGAAAAACGAAATTTATATTTTCCAATTTGAATAATTGAAGATAAATATTTCTTAACCGTAAGTAAAATAAAAATGCGAAGAAACTATTTTAAACATAATTTATTCAAAAGGAAACACTTTTCTAATTAAAATTGAATTTTTATTTTTCTTATAATTTTGTGAACCATTGTATATTGTAAAAAGTGAGCGAGAATTGACTCCTCCTCCTCCTTATCAAATCACTTGCTGTCATTTAATCAATCGCGACTGCGTATTGCTAATTTTACAAATTATAGGCTCTATCAGATCCAACTTTGAGAGCAGCGGCAGAAGCAGAGGCAGAAGCAGAATTCTGCTTGCTGTATCAGATCCAAGTAAAGCAGCAGCAACGGCAGAATTTTTATTTGACAGAAAATTCTTCGTAAATAGTTCTTTAATAATAATAAATTCTTTGTAAAATATCACACAATAATAAATTCTCAATTTTCCGCGTCCATTAGTAATTTAAAAACAACTTGCAGCAAAATTAGGATTTGAGATGAAAAAGCAGCGGCAGAACTCTCTTCTGCTTTTCTTGTCACTTGACCAGCGTAAGCCAATAGAAACAATTCTCTGCCGACGGTTCTGCTTCTCTGCTTTGGATCTGATAGAGCCTTATGAATGAAAAGCGTCCTTTTTTATATATTTTTTAATTTTCAGGTTTTTGTATTTTACATATTTGCTACAGAAATAATTTGTAGCAATTTCTATTAAAAAATACGCAATTTGGGGTTTTAATACTTTGATACTAGGATTGTTGACGTTTTCGGCCAGTCGCATGCGCGCTTCTGCCAGGGGAGGTTACGTTGCTTGCGGCTGCGGAGAGTTCACAATTTATGAATGAAAATGCTCATGAATTTAAAAAAGGATTTTTCAGCATTTTTTTTAATTATTATAAATTTAGGGATGAGAAATATTTCTCATAATTATATTAAAATTATGCTTATTATGATGGATAGATTTACTTGGTTGAGCAGGGTTTTTACATGTATTTAAAACCTCTGCTCAATACATGTAAAGATAACTTAACTTTATTCATTCGGCATGCGCGCATCCCTTCCCAAATAATTTTGTTGAGTTTTTTCTGCGTTTGTTGCCTTGTTAAATGAAAAGAGGGGAAACGATAGAACAAAATTTATAAAATTTGGCAACGAGGTGCGCAGAACTGTTCAAATTTTTTGTGTCACGGAGTTTGAAAACATCTATACACTGTACACATAAGCATAACTGGCGTCTTGCATTTGAATCACATGTGCAAGTGATAATTTCGGGTAGGAATTCCCTGACGTAATTATGTTTTGTTCTTCGACTGCGGTGTCGGGTATTTTAATTTATTTTCGTTCGTTTTTTTGTATCATGGATTTTGCTTTGGCATGACTAATTGTTTTCATTATTTCTTTTTTATTTGTTGTTTTTGATATCAGATTCGATATCACAACAGTACCACCAGGAGCGCTAACTTTGAATTTGCATGGTTCTCACCCTCATGCATGGTTCTCACCTTAACTTCGACGCCATCTTGAATCAGAGGGTTAAATCGTGTTTTCGCTTGCGGGGCTGTTCCAACATAGCACCGTTAAGAAAATCGAACCCAACATGTTTTTTGGGTTGCTGATCACGAAAATCGGGGTACCGCGGTCCTAAAATATGGGCGTCACCATTAAACATGCAAGAAATATGAGTGTGCGTAGGGTCCTAGCCCAGTCTATATTTGCAAATCAATCTTAATATTGCAAGAGGATAAGGATCAATAAATTTTGTTTAATAATATTCCGTTTAAGTTTATGTTATTGTTGTGATACTACAATAAAATATGAAATTGTTCTAATATATATATGTATGTATATCTATATCTATGTATATCTATATATATAGTATATATAGTCGAGGCAATGAAGCAAAAAAGTTCCTAATTGGTTGGGCGCCGACGGATCGGAATGCGGTTTTTTGCATTCGCTTCCAAAAATTATTTGTAAAAAATGGCTCATTTTTTTTTCTGAACAAACCGGAAATTGCACCTGTTCACCTGTATGTATGTTTGTATGTATGTAGACAAATCTTGCAACTTGATTTTGACCAACTTCCATATAACCGATCAACTTGAAATTTTGCATATATGTATAGTTAGCGTGACAATGCAATCTGACCATTTTGTAAAAAAATCAAAATGGCGGTTCCAAGATGGCGGCCGAATTTTGCAATTTTGCTCCTCGACCCCCGACATGGGTATCAAATGAAAGGGTATGACAAGTACAATACAATTACCTAAGTGGTGTCATTGTAAATTCAAAATGGCGGCCAACACAAAATGGCGGACTACCTTTTTCTTTACAACACCCTCGGTGTGGGTATCAAATGAAAAGAAATGATGATGATTTAAATCACACCCTTTCATTTGATACCCATACCGAGCGCGTTGTAAAGACAAAGGTAATCCGCCATTTTGTGTTGGCCGCCATTCTGAATTTGGAATGACGCCACATAGGTAATAGTATTCTACTTGTCATTTCCTTTCATTTGACCCATATCGAGCGCGTTGTAAAGAAAAAGGTAATACGCCATTTTGAGTTGGCCGCCATTTTGAATTTGAAATGACGCCACATAGGTAATTGTATTGTACTTGTCATACCCTTTCATTTGATACCCATGTCGGGGGTCGAGGAGCAAAATTGCAAAATTCGGCCGCCATCTTGGAACCGCCATCTTGATTTTTTTACAAAATGGTCAGATTGCATTGTCACGCGAACTATACATATATGCAAAATTTCAAGTTGATCGGTTATATGGAAGTTGGTCAAAATCAAGTTGCAAGATTTGTCTACATACATACAAACATACATACAGGTGAACAGGTGCAATTTCCGGTTTGTTCAGAAAAAAAATGAGCCATTTTTTACAAATAATTTTTGGAAGCGAATGCAAAAAACCGCATTCCGATCCGTCCGCGCCAACTAATTAGGAACTTTTGGCCTTTTTAGTGCTTCATTGCCTCGACTAATAGTACATAATGCATAGTACAAAGTGCACAGTACATAATATGTACATAATATCCCAGTAGGGAAAGCAAGTAATTACCCATCGATTCCGAAAGTACTTCTAAGGAGTAGCAACTAGCTCTCGTTCAGATTACAGCAAGTGGAGATAAGGCATAACATTTTCGCGGGCGATGTCATACGCGGTAACCAATCGCCTCCATTCTGCATTACATAGAACTCTCACACTGCATTACATAGAACTCTCAAATCATTACTCCTTGCATTACTTTCATGTGGAACTAATGCAGCAAGGAAGCACTTTTCAAGAATAAAACCCTCTTATTTTCTGTAATGAGACCTAAAGAAATACGAAGCAGTTCTAAAATTAATTCTGCATGTAATTTATTGCCACCCAGCCGGGAATATTGGAAGCCCTTCCTTAGGTATTTAATTACTTCAGTCCTGATTTTACTGCAAAAGGTAATCCGTTGAAATGTAATTAATACAGAATCCAAAACATCAATAAGCCATAAAACTTATTTACTTTTTGCATTACCTGGTAATGCAATGGGTAATGCCTCTAATGTAGTAATCTTACCTGGTAATGCAAAAATGAATAGCTCTATTAGATTTCTTTTGATTCTTTCTCCTTTTTACCAGTAAAACCTATGAAAGGCCTTCCATAGCTATGACATTTCTATGTTAATTTTAAGTAACAAAATAACCCATCTGGTAATGTATAGTATTTACAAAATCAGGCATTCAGCTTTAATGAAGAAGCTCTTCCTTTCCCGCCTGGGCAGTTTCCCTACTGATAAACTTACTACCTCAGATAAGTATAACACAGATGCCCAGTCGTGAAACACGTGGTTACATGTTGCCGAAAGCTATAAATCCAAGCAAAATGTTCCATGCAGTTGGATGACAACTTTTGGTCGACCTCCAGACACAGCCAAAGCGTGAGATCCTACGCTGTGCGAAGCAAACTGAAATGAATGTTGATTGTGCAGTCTGCAATTCAATATTGAAACGCAATCCCTCACACTCCTCGTAGCTGCTTGTTCGCTTCTGTGTGTTGCTGGAGTTTGACCAAAAGTTGCCTTGCTCTAGCCAGCTACATTTAAGACACATGGGTACATTTCTTTGCTACACTAAATTTAGCTGGCTATAAGAGGGAAGGCAAGAAAGCAAATTTTTCCCACAAATTTTGCTCAAAGTGAGTGCGCAGGAAATAGTGCGCAACAAAAGTGCGCGTGACGCGAGTTTTCACTTTTTAACCCAGGCCAAAAAGTGCCCAACGTGCCTAAAGAAGTTTTCAATTCAAAAACAACCCTTGAATATTGGATGGAATATTACAACAATATCAGAATTATATACGCTGACGACGTTTGCAGTACGCTTAAGAGATTTAGTAGAGTCAGCATTGCACACATTAAGAATTTCAACGCACTAGTAGTCCAATCAATCTACAAAAATCCATCTAATAATTGCCATCAGGAAACAAAAAATATGGTTATATAGGAAAAAAAATCTAAAAAAGATAGCGTTTTTTGTTTTTGAATTTGGCATGGCGAACCTAACCTAAAAAATTCCGGAAAGTGAAAAAAAACGCTTTTTTGCGAATAACAAAAAAACTTGAGCTCGGATCGAAAAAAATCACAGTATAAAGTTGTAGGTATTCAAATTATCTTTCGATTGATATATATATATAAAGTTATAGGTTAGAGCATAAAACATAGAGATAACTGCAAAAAACTGTTAAAATTCACGTTTTTTTTAATTTGCTAATAATTTTTGTTTAACGCAACTTAGATATCTGTTATTTGGCAAAACTATTGCTTCTTGCTAGCTGAAAAAACAGTTTTATTTTTGTTGCAAAATATTGAACACTTTCCTTAAAATTTCAATTTTTGTAAAAAAAGGCGTTCTTCTAAAATCGCTCCTCTTGGTCTACCGATTCTTCTAGAGTATCGTTCTATATCTCAAAATTTTCTTCAATACTTGTACTATCACGCACAAGTAACAAAAAGTCTACTAAAAGGTTTTCTAGTACTTAAAATGACCCCCAAAAACATATAAATGATGAAAAAACAGACGTTCGATTGTAAAAACTAACTTTTTGAGTCTGTTTTTTCATTATTTATACAGGGTGGGCCAAGAATTAGTTAACATTTCAAAAAATCGTATAAAAAAAACCATTTGACATATTTCAAAATTTTTTATTTACAAGAAAAGTAATTCATTGGAATTTATTTTTTAAAAATAATATCTAAATGACCACCGTTTCGACTTTTGCACTCTTCTAAGCGTGTACCGAAATTTTCGAATACTCGTCGGCAAAGAGACCGCGAGATCGCCGACATTTCTTCGCTGATTTTTTCTTTTAGTTGACGTAGCGTATTTGGTTTATGGATGTAAACACGACTCTTTAAATAACCCCATAAAAAGAAGTCTGCTGGGGATAGATCTGGACTCCTTGGTGGCCATGGGATGTCGCCTCGTCTGGAAATCAGCTTTTCGGGAAACATTTCTTTGACCACCGGCAGGGACTGGTTGGATGTGTGAGTGGCTCCATCTTGCTGAAACCATGTGTTACGATTGTAGCCAGCAAATTCCAGTAGCATCGGTGCCAAGAACTCCCGTAACATTTTCACATACTCAGCAGAATTAACAGTAACCGAACGGCAGTGAGAATCTTCGAAAAAGTGGGGTCCAATGATTCCTTTTGATGAAATTGCAGCCCATACAGTTACCTTAGGAGAATGGAAGTGGGATGACGTCGAACAGAAGCGGCAACTTGCTGCACGTTCTCTTCGGTCCGAGAAGTCCGCGGGCCGCCGGCTTGTTTCACATTTAGTGTAGATCCTGTCTCTTCGAACTTTTTCACCCATTTCTTTATTAAAGGTGCACTCGGACACTGACTTAAGTCGTGCAAATCGTATTCAACGCGAAATAAGCGTCTCACAGTAATGAGTGAATTGCCGTTTAAATAAAATTGTTTCACACAAAAAGCGCGCTGTGGCCCCGTGAAGCGATCCATTGCGACTAAATTTCCCAGAAACAAACTAGCGGCAAGACCCCTCCCCGAGCCCCGCGCGGCGTGTGTTTGCGTGGGGTGTTAGATTTAAATGTTAACGAATTCTTGGCCCACCCTGTATGTTTTTGGGGGTCATTTTAAGTACTACAAAACCTTTTAGTAGACTTTTTGTTACTTGTACGTGATAGTACAAGTATTGAAGAAAATTTTAAGATATAGAACGATACTCTAGAAGAATCGGTAGACCAAGAGGAGCGATTTTAGAAGAACGCCTTTTTTTTACAAAAAGTGAAATTTTAAGGAAAGTATTAAATATTTTGCAACAAAAATAAAACTGTTTTTTCAGCTAGCAAGAAGCAATAGTTTTGCCAAATAACAGATATCTACGTTGCGTTAAACAAAAGTTATTAGCAAATTAAAAAAACGTGAATTTTAACAGTTTTTTGCAGTTATCTCTATGTTTTGTGCTCTAACCTATAACTTTATATATATCAATCGAAAGATAATTTGAATACCTACAACTTTATAATTTGATTTTTTTCGATCCGAGCTCAAGTTTTTTTGCTATTCGCAAAAAAGCGTTTTTCTCACTTTCCGGAATTTTTTAGTTTAGGTTCGCCATGCCAAATTCAAAAACAAAAAACGCTATCTTTTTTAGAATTTTTTTTCCTATATAACCATACTTTTTGTTTAGTGTTGGCAATTAACGCTAAATTTACAAGGAGGTATTGTAGATTGATTGGCCTATAGTATTTCTTTTGAAATGTATAGAGCTTGGATTAATTCCTAACTTTGTACATAATTCAACAGTAAATATTACTAAAATGTTTGAACTTTCCAATGAAGTAGCGGAGAAGAACTTAGAGGAGAAATTTAACACACACATAGAACATTTTCATATAAAAATTTCGTAAAAGATTCGTAAACAAAAACAACTCCTTTTGAAGCTTGAAGACTTGATCACTAGCACTTTGTCCGACAATGAAAGCAGTGGTTTTTTCAACTCCCAAAACATTACGCACAAGAAAACTAACAATAAAACGAAAAACAACCACCATTCAAAAGATCCGTTCATTCGGTTGATTTAGCTCATTTGTCGTAAATATGGTGAAAACTTCAAAACATGGAGTGCCCTTAAATACAATTACAAATACACATACAGTTCAATACAAAACTAGACAAGCCATGCACCTATGTTTGAAAAAAATTGCTACTGATAAGAATTAATGAATTTCCTAATAAAATCAAACTTCCAGTTCGAACTAATTCACTCCCCTTAAGATATACCATATCGCCGCCTGATTGCAAGAACTAGGTAACTCAGAATTCTGTAAAAAATAAATTTCTCTAGTTACCTATCCGTAACATGATAATAAATGCGGTATTTTCATTTGTCCAGTTTTTACATTGTCTAATAGATGTTGCTAGTTTGCTTTAACAAGTTGACGGATCTTTGCATTAAATACTGCTTGATATTGACTACTTAAAACTATAGATAACTCAAAATCACAAAATTTGGAGTTACCTAGTTCTTACAGGCGGCGATATTATATTCAAATAAATTAAAAACAGTCTCCTCTTAAAATATCTTTTCCGTTACATTTTATAAATAATCCTCCTACACTCGAATAATACGAGTGAAATTCTAATTAGAACTCTTCCTAAATCTTAAATGTTCTTCATAAAACTTTTTTAACTCTCATCTATTTCAAAATGTCTATTTCCAATTGGAATTGCTTAGAGAGAAATTGCAACTCACATCTTACATACAAGCAAAACAAGTTCTCTGAGAAATATATCGCACCCCTTATGTATTCATTGTGATTCATTCATTCGCTCTTTTTTCAGATTATTCAAAAGTTCAGGTCATTTCATTAGAGACCCGTACATTTGGTTCTTCGTTCATGGTTCATAACACAGTTCAGTATCAGTGAACCAGTACCATTGAACGAGTGAACGGAACATGTACTACTTAGTGAACCAGTTCATTTGGCTCAGTACACTGTTCCGTTCAGTAGGAACGGATCATTCGCGAACGATACAGCACTACAGCAGACATCGGATGGCTGCTGCCATTGGGACACAAACTTGCGTTGCCCATTGGAAAACGGAATTTTCCTCTCTTCAAAGTCATAACTGATGGAGAAGAAATGATAAGAACGTTGGAACAGAGTGACCAAGAAACTGCCCGAGCAAACTTTACACAAATTTTGCAAAATCATATTCGTACCTCTGTAACGTCACCTTTTGATAAATTTATCAACAAAATTTCTAATGATGCAAAAAAGTTTTTAAAGAGACATAAAGACATTTACATTTTCCTTCAGATAAAGACAATGTCACAGTTGCCATTTACAAAAACGATTATATCAGTAAGATGAGAGATCTGATGTCGGATAGGAGTACGTATAGGATTCTTAGGGTCAACCCAACACTTAAACTCCAAGGTGAGAATAATAGTTTTATTAAGTCTTTGTTTGACCAAAACATCATTGATGAATACAAGAAAAAAACGCATGACTACATTCACCGCTAGTAGTCCTCGAATCTATGGTCTACCGAAGGTTCATAAAAACGGCGTTCCTTTAAGACCAATATGCGTATCAACTACTGTGCCGTGCTATGAGTTGTCTAAATACATGGTCACGGTTATTCTGTAACTGTGAAAAGTCTAGTGAAAAGTCTTTTCAGTGAGAATTCCAATAAATGCGATTCTGGAACGATGAGAACGTGAGTTTATGTGTCAAATTATTTCATGGTGAAAAATGACTTCTCACCAAAAATTTTCTAGTGAGAAATGTGAGAACTTGTCATTTTCAAATATCAACAGGTTGTACAATTTTTAAAAATTGTATTACGTTTTCTCAGTGAGAAGTGCGAAAACTTTTAATTTTCAAAAACTAACAGTTTGAAAAAAAATTTGTAATTAGTGTTTTGCAGATTTCATAATATATCGGGATTATGTCGGGATTTAAAAGAGTTGTTGGCCGAGCGAGGAGCAAAAAAACTCTCTTGTAATTTTCCTTAAGCTGCATGTGGACTTGGCAAATGATAAGTACATCTTTAAGTTTTTCCTGCAGTTTAATTTATTAATCGCTGCAGATTTGAATCTATAGATTGTTCCCGCCTCCGGCGAGAATAATGGGGGAGTGTGCCACTCATTTAAATGGTGGTGCCGTTAAAGATAGTGGGAAATAGCCCTTGCATTTATTTTCCCTGAAAATAAGTAATGTGTAACTTTTTAAGTTCAATAGTTATTGAAAAAAATGGGAATTTGAAATGTAAACCAAAGTATGCCACTCGAATAAGTACAAAATATGACACGATTGACGTTTATACAAGTGAGAATTTCCAATGTGAACTACATTCAGCTCATTTCTCACTGGAATATCTCACTTTAGGTTATAGAATCGCTGTGCTGACAAAAATGAGAACTCTAAATGAGAAAACCCGATGAGAATGAGAATGAAAAGACTTTTCACGTTCTCACTTTCTCATAGTTACAGAATAACCACTCAGAATGCAAAACATTTTATCGAAGTGGTCTCTCCATTTAACCTGAAAAATGACGAAGTCATGGTGTCTTTTGATGGCTGTTTCCCTTTTTACCAATGTTCCTGTTCGCCTGATATTGGAGATTATTGACAGGAAGTGGAATGACATTAAACAACATACGAAGATTAAGAAATCCTTGTTTATGGACATGCTTAGGTTCTGTATCATTGAGAACAATTATTAGGAGTTTGAAACCCGAATATACCAACAGAATCAAGGTGTAGCCCGGCCTCACCAATAGTGGCGGACATAGGAATGAAGGCCTTATTGGAGGATGTTATTGGGAAGTTGACACCTAAGCCTAAAATAGTCACCAAGTATGTCGACGACTTATTTGCTATTGTGAAATCATAGTCCGGGAAATTAGCAAAAAAAACGCACGAAAGGAGACAAAATTCCAAAATGGCTGAAAATTGGCCCACAGCTTCCTTGGGACTTTCAAAGAAAACAATTTCGGAATCACAAAACATAAAACATGGCCGCCGGAAATATCGCGTTTTGCCCATGCTCTCCTTGTATCTCGGTTTCTATAGGTCGTACAACCCCGTACGACGGTCCAAAATGTTGACAATGAAATTCTCTACAACTTTAGTTCTTACAAACATGTTGACCCGATTAACCCTTTTAAAGTTATTCAAGGTCAAAGTTATCAAAAATTACTTTTTGGACTAAAAATCACTCAAAAACTGCTTTTTTCGAAAATTTGTTTTGATCAGTCAATACGAAACGTTATTGCCTACAAAAAAGCCTGTTGTCATTTTCTCTAAAAATTAACCTTTTCGAAGTTATTCAAGGTCAAAGTTTCCAAAAATCGCTTTTCGTCCAAAAAATCACTAACAATTGATTTTTGCAAAATTTTTCGAAAAGTTTTCGAAAAAATGGCAAGGGTGTCATTAGGGTAGGCAATAATCTTTTGTATAAATAGAACAAAAAAAATTTCTCAATAATCAGTTTCTGAGTCATTTTTTGACCAAAAACTGATTTTTTGAAACTTTGACTAGCATACTTGTATTGTAAGTGTGAGACATTTGTATATTTATTTTATATATTGACATTTTGTATTATTCTTTTTTAATTAACGGCCCGATGAACCGATGATTATTTTTGACCCAGAGCGCCCACACATAAATCTCTATTACTATAACACCGCTTTTTAGGGCGATAATTTCAATCACAATGAAAAATTATCCAATTATATACACTTTTTTCAATGTTTATTTGCGAAAGATGTTGATTTATATTAATCAAGCCAAACTTTATGATAAGGGATAATCGAAAAGGCTTGAAACCACCCCTAAATCGACTGAAAATAAAAAACATTTTTTTCAAGTTTATGCTTCAAATTCGATTGTATGCGTATTGTCAGGCAAAAATAAATTATTTTCAACCCTTTAAGGGGTTTATTTAGTGCTTATTTGGTACTTTTTGGCAAAGCTTAGGTGAAAAAGTACTAAAGAAGTACGAAATAGAGCCAATTTTAGCATTAAGATTGCTTATAACTCCAAAAACAAAAGCCGTAGGATAAAAATTGTCTAGACATTATTGAAATTGTCGAAACTTTCCAATTTAACAAAAAAAAATTAGTTAACTAGGTATTTTATGGAGAAAAGGGTGGTTTTAGTCGAAATTTTAGTTAAAGAAAAACCGAAATTTTGATGACTCATTACTCTGGAAGTTGATAGGGTAGAACCTTGAGTTTTAGATAGATGGGAGTATTTTGCTTACACTGATACCACACACATGAAAATCGGTCATAGGGTTACAAAAACACAGGGTGATATGTAAAACTCTAAAAAAAACTTGAAAACGCCTTAGTGGCTAAACAGCTAGACCAATTAGGGGCCATATGTAAATTACGTCACACGAATTTCATGATTTTTTGACGCCTCCGCCGTCTTTGTCACAGGTGATCACATTTGTGAGACTCCCCCCTCCCTAGTGTGACGTCACATACTTTGCAATTTTACATTTAGCAATTATTAAGTTAAAATAGCCGTTCCGAAATTAGTTTTATCAAACATTTGAAAAAATTAACAAAACAAAAATCGATTAATTATATTAATGAAAGATACAAACTTAATCATCTAGAGTGAATGAACTTTGAACCCACTCCGTTAAATTATTTAAAACTGGCACTTCGTTCTCGTTTGGGTTGTTAACATATTAGATTTTGAAATGTGACGTCACGAAATTTAGCACCCCTTGTCGCACAATGTCCCACTTCGTCGACCCCTCCCTCCCCCTTAACGTGTGACATAATTTATGGATGGCCCCTTACCTCCACCCATAGGATTTTTTGTTTGTCTATCAATAATCTGTCCACAGCCGGCCGCTTTGTAACTTTTCGTAGTACACCCTGTATAATTCCCAATTTGTAATGGAGAGAGGGGGTTAAAACTAATTTTCCAAATGTTTTAATAATAGCAATTCAAAAATAAAATTTTAATGCAAAAAAAATTAAAATTTTTTCAAATTCAACTTTAATCTAGGGGTAGTTTTACCCACTTAACCCAAAATAATAAAGCCCAAAATGCTGAAATAAATATCTACAAATATTTTTTATTTAAAGTTGATTTTTAAAATTGTCGGGGAGTTTTAACCCCTAATGGTGTGGCCACACTACGCGGTCTTGGGTCGTACGCGCTTTTGCCTTTTTTTTTCATATAGAGTTTTATGGCTTTTTTACGACTTTTTTACGACTTTGTCCATGGTAAAGGCCGTGCGGCCAAACAACGCGGACAAAAGGCTGTGGTTAAAAAGGTACATTGTGCGTCCACACACTATGAGCTTTTCAAAAGCGCGTACGCCGTTTCAAATGAGAATTGATTTTTTCTCACTCATGACTCAAACAATTAAAAGATCACGCGCGCTTTTGGCTGGCCGTACGACCAAAAGCGCGTGGATTCTAAGTCCGCGTAGTGAGGACGGGCCTTAATGGTGGATGGGATCCACATTACACGGACTTTAGCTCATACGCGCTTTTGCCTTTTTTTCATATAGAGTTTTATGACCTTTTTACGACTTTGTCAATGGTAAAGGCAGTGCGGCAAAACTGCGCGGACAAAAGGCTGTCCTTAAAAAGGTACATTGTACGTCCACACAATATGGTTTTCAAAAGCGCAGACGGCGTTTCAAATGAGAATTGATTTTTTTCTCAATGTAGATTAATCAATATTCATTAAATAATTATTTTCTTTCAGATTAGTTCTGATTTTAGGATCCAAAACTCACGATTCAGAAAATTAAAAGGCTACGCGAGTTACATACCCTACATAAATTACTTTACATTTTTTTTCATTTATTTCCTAAGAATTTAGTCTGGACAATTTCCTTCAGAAATTGTCATATTAGCAAAATTGTAAACTTATTCAAGGTAAACGCTTTTGATTTAGATCACCTCATTCACCCAAAAAATCTCAGGTTTCAGTCTAGACAATTTCCTTCTGAAATTGTGAAATAATAAATTCTTTTCTCACCAGTAAGACTTATAAAATTTTGTAAGAAGTCACTCTAGTTTTGATTATTAGGCTGCGGTTACTGGACACGCTAGTAATGCTAGCGTTAGCAAGCGCTAGTATCGCAGGTGCGAGCTCGCTCTAGTTGGGTGGTTATTGTTAAAGCGAGCTGAAGCAAGCTCGTTGTTCAGTAGTTGAGTGTTATGTGACTTGTGAATATCACTATGGCTTTATTTTTTACAGAGGAAATTATGGCATCTGAAAAGTAAAATATAGACATCTTTTTAAAAGAAAAGTGAAAACACAAGCAATAAATACAGTGCGAGAAAAATTCGGAGAGTTCCATAATTTGCATAAAATGCTTATAGAAGATGAACAGCGTTTCTTTGAGTATTACAGGATGTCTTCGGATACTTTTAATTATATATTAAACAATATTAAAAATTGCAACTGCAAGCTACTTCCGAAACACTCGCGCTAGTATCAATGTTTCAATTCATTGCAGAATATGACTAGCGCGAGTAAGTGCTAGCTAGCGCTAGCTTCCGAGTGCGTTCATAACCAGCACGCACTGTTTACATGCATCATATTTGCTAGCGCTAGCTAGTACTAGCTAGTACTAGCATTACTAGCGTGTTCAGTAACCGCAGCCTTAAACGAGTCGGTCACGCTTTCGATTATTGTTTTAAAATAAATACTTTTAACATTTAAAATCAAAGTAGTGTTTTTTATTTATTATATTTTTTGTTATGTTTCCAAGTCAATGGAAACTTAAGTCGCGCGCTTTTGTCTAAGGCAAGGCGCAAATTGAGACACGTATAGAGCGTGTGGGGTGGCACAGCACAGCGCGTTTTTTTGTAAACTATGGAAACGAATAGAACCGCGCAAATTGGCAAGGGGACGCGAGGTGGCGCGACTCGCGTCGCCTACTACACGCGTGGCGTTGTAGTGGAGCCACAGTTTCTCGTGCTGGTCGTGTCAACAAGTGTACTGAGCAATTTTTCATAATATTATTTCTTATCTTTTCTCTTCCACCTTTATAGTTTGTTTCTTTTTACTGTATTTTTAAATACCTACCTATGGCAGAAGAAAGGTTAATTGAGGCGGTGAAGGGGCACAGAGAGCTTTATGACACAAATGATGCAAACTATATGAAGACAAAATTTGAAAACAAATGAAGCAAATTTTCGACTCATTCGAAAGTAATTGGTAAAATAAGTATCTCATCTTAATTGTAGTTCTAAATTGTCCACGTTTTTCCCTTTCCAATAAAATATACTTATTGGGTGATTTTAATTTTTTAGTCGCTAATTAATAAAGAAAAATTTCGTCTTCAACATCATTTTCTGATCCTGATTCTGAACTCATTTTTAATACTGACAATTTGAGTAGTAGGCAGGCCACATCAAAACTGCGTCCCAATATGCGCATCACCACGCTACGCGAGTGACACGTGCGTGTCGTGTTGTTCGCGTCATGTCAGCTCACACGCTCTATACGCGTCTCAATTTGCGCCTTGCCTAAGGCTGCGGTCACGTCTCGCGCTTGTAAGAGGGTAAGCTTGTAACTTTCCTTGTTTTTGATGCAAATCGTATAAATCGAGGACGGGCCTTAAGGGTTGAAAATAATTTTTTTTTGCCTGACAATTCTCCTCCAGGTGCCAAAAACGTTCGACTTGTGCGTTGAGGGCTTCATCATCGCTGCATACCGCGCAAACTGCTGGCTCCTGATGGGTCTGATTGGTTGGACCTGCAACGATCCAGCCAAATACAGTGTTTTGTAGTCTTGGTAGGCCCTGTCCTAACTTTATTTGTCCCACTGATAGAAGTGAAAGGTAGACCTCTGCTCCAAGTAATAAGTCGATGCTTCCGGGCTTATTGAAGTCGGTGTCAGCTAGAGGGATATTCTGTGGTATAGGCCATGATTCGATGGTAAGCTGACGCGATGGCTGCGGAGAAACTATCTGCGGTAGAATACGAGCCTCAATTGACATGGAGAAGCTGTTTATCATGGATTTTACACGAACGTTGACTTTTTTAGCGGATGGTTGATACTGTTCCCCGACACCTTCGATTGTAATGCTTTCGGCCCGTTTTGGCAAGCCAAGTTGTTTGGCCAGTTGTTTACTCATTAGGTTGGGCTGCGAGCCAGAATCTAGTAGGGCGCGACATGTTATGATTTCGCCGTGCTTATCGACTACTTGTACAATAGCTGTGCCGAGCAGGACATACCGTTCACGATCTTGAACCTTTCGGGCTGCCAAGATGATGTTCTTCTCTGGGTGTGTGCCTTGCACTGCTGCTGGTGGTTTTATTTGTGTGTGTTGATCTGGTCTAGTTGTAGATGTTGTCTTCCCTTCCATGTGCAATAATGTATTGTGCTTCTTATTGCATCTGATGCATGATCTAGAAGGGCAGTTGTGAACATTGTGCCCTCTTCCAAGACAATTTAAACAAAGGTTGGCACCTTTAACATGCTCAAACCGTTGTGCTGGTGATATCTGAAGAAACTTCGGGCATGCGTATAGACGATGAGTACCCTTGCAGAAGCTGCAGTTGACACCCGTAGCGACCATGCTTGTTGCTGTGCGTTTGTGGTTATCTTCTGTGCTTCGTGCTTTATTCCCGAGCGCCTCTAATGACTGGAAACGGTTTTCGAGAAATGAAAGAAACTCCCTTAATGTTGGTATGCATCTTGGATGTTCTAAAGATTGCTCGTAAAGCGTGTATGTTGTTTTGTCAATCCTTTTCAGCAGCAGGTGAATTATGAGGGGATCCCAGTTGGCTGTTTCCACTCCTAAGTTTTGGAGCCCATGGAGGCACTCCTGCGTTGCATCGTGTAGGTTTCTGATGGAGGTGGAACTTTCGGCAGTAAACGTTGGTTGTGCTAGCAACTTATTTAGGAAAGCTGTTACCAACAACCTTTTGTTCTCATAGCGCTCTTGGATTATTTTCCATGCGGCTGTGTAATTTGCATCGGAGACTGTGAGGTGCCGAATTAATTTTTCAGCTTCACCTGATAAGCTCGTCTTTAAATACCACATCTTTTGGCAGTTGGCGATTCTTTGATTGTGTATTAACTCAGTGAATAAATCACAGAATTGGCGCCACTGAAGGTATTCTCCTGCAAACTTAGGCAAAACGATTTTGGGCAATTTCATTAACGATGCGTTATCATACGATGGAGAGGCAGATGCGGTGGCAGGTGCTGTGTTGAAAGCTGTTGCCGCAATCGATGAAGTTCGATAACCGTATTTTCTGATTCTTCTTCCAGTGCAAAGAATCGCTCGACGTCATAACCTGCTCCTAAGGGGTCATCTAATCGGCTCCATATCTCTTGATGCAATGTTTTTGCTTCATTTAGATATCTATGAATTGTTTCTGCCTTAATTTGGCAAAACTGGTCTGTTTGAAGTTGATCTACTGAGGCTGCATTCGAGATGGCGCGCTCGAGCACATTCAAAATAGTAGTTTGCTTGTTAATCAAGCCTTGATTACGTACCCTTTCGGAAACTAACCATATAGAGGAGAACAAAGCCCTGCGATACTAGCGCACGAAGCTCGTAACGCCGTAGCTGGATGTTATTTTGACTTGCGTTTGTCCATATCTACTTAGTATATAATCAATGTGGTATCCATTGATTATATACTAAGTAGATATGGACAAACGCGAGTCAAAATAACATCAGACTACGACGCTATGAACTTCGTGCGCTAGTATCGCAGGGTTTTGTTCTCCTCTATATGGTTAGTTTCCGAAATAAACTTTTCCTTGTTTATGAAAAAGCCTTTCGCGCTTTTGGAAAAAAAATCATTAGCTGCGGCTTTTATTTTAGTGGCTGCTGATCTAAAAATAGATTCCTACGTTTTTTGTGATGATGATTTCGTGGCCGATGGGTGAAATTTGACATTGGGTAAAGAAATTAATGGGCAAGACGACTTTAATGGGAAATTTGGCATCGAGCGTTTGTTATTATGTTGAAAAAAATGAAATGGCTTTTAAGGGATTATTTAACTTTTTTGAGCGAAAAATGTGACAAATTTTTAGATTTTTTTCTCAGGTATTTTAATTCGTAGAAACTTGAAATTTTTTCACCGTTAATTCTTCGCCAGAATCCGAAGATAGGATTGATTCCTGTCTCGATTCCTTTCTGCGTTTTAAGGTAGTGGTTTGCTTCCCTTCCTTGTTATCCATCAATTTCGCGCACTCTAGGATATTTTGGCAATATGGATCAATCTTACCTTCATTACAGGAACATATATTTTCACTGAATGACTTCGGAATCGCGTTTCTATGAATAATTTTTTTATTAGCACATTTCGCAATGTCGCGCGGATAAAAATGTTTTTCACAAAAATAAATTCGTTTTGTTGATGATACCTTTAAATTAATATCACCAGAATGTTTTAACCAAACCTTCCTTCTAAAATCATTTGGCACCAGTAAAAATGTTAATGTGGATCCTTTGCCGTGGATATTAAAACAATCTTTAAAACTACAACAATAAGCCTTTTTTAAACACCAACTATCACCATTCAAAAGTTTACACAAACTAAAAGACTCATATTTTCTCTATAAGCAACAATCAAAATCAGTACAAAAAGATAGACTTTTTGTTAAAAAAAACCTATTTCATTTTTCTCAAAAAAGAGTGAAACACCATGTCTAAATTTCCCATTGCATTTGCATCTCTCTTCCATTCATTATTTTCTTATTGTGAAATACAAATTTCAGCCACTGACCATTAACCATCATCATATTTTCAGCCCACCCTCCCTCTTCCTAAACAAAACAAAAGGAATATGTACATGCACAGCCATTCATTTTTAGAGCTTCTGCCCATTGATTACACAGGCCCACAAAAAAAAAAAAAAGTCTTTTAGTATGAACTTGAGGTATGCTACCTTATGTTTTTCGGTGTGCTGAAAACGAATCCGAGGTCAGAATTTGGCCATCACCCTCAGATTTTGCCCCACAAGCCCCCACACCCCCAAAATGGACCAAAATTTGAGCAGCGTAAAAATTCAAAATCAGCATGTTATTGCCCGTTTTTGGATGTGCTGAAAACGAATCCGAGGTCAGAATTTGGCCATCACCCTCACATTTTGCCCCACAAGCCCCCCACACCCCCAAAAAGGGCCCAAAATTTGAGCAGCATAAAAATTCAAAATCAGCATGTTATTGCCCGTTTTTGGATGTGCTGAAAACGAATCCGAGGTCAGAATTTGGCCATCACCCTCACATTTTGCCCCACAAGCCCCCCACACCCCCAAAAAGGGCCCAAAATTTGAGCAGCATAAAAATTCAAAATCAGCATGTTATTGCCCGTTTTTGGATGTGCTGAAAACGAATCCGAGGTCAGAATTTGGCCATCACCCTCACATTTTGCCCCACAAGCCCTCTCCCCACCCCGAACTTGACCTGAAAATTCAGGGGCTCAGGAATTCAAACCAGCATGTTGTTCTCCGTCTTTGGGTATATTGGGAACGAATCCGGGACCAGCCGTTCTCCATCACCCCCAGATTTTGGCCCACAAACCCCCTCCCCCACCCCGAACTTGAACAAAATTCGAGAAACATGAAAGTGGGAAACAGCTTGTTACACTCCGTTCTTTGCTGTGCTAGAAACGAATCTGGAGTCAGTCGTTGGATTGCGATTCACCTTTCTCCCTGGTCAGAAACCGAGGAAAAACTGCAGCATCCCTATGCTTAATTAACACTCTCAATTAATGGTGAGAGGCAAGGGGACTCACATTAAACAAGCACCCCGAAGAAAACAGAAACCTACTACGTCCACGCCGTTGTTTTTGGGTTATGATAAAATGTAGGTTATTGTAATTGTATCGTTCTGTAATTTTGATGTAAAAACAAATGACAATTTAAACTTTTTATCAAGAAAACAAAATTCCCCAGACCGCAGCTTACCATGCGCGCTTCTTTTCAGAAACCGCCCTCTGAGAAAAAATCAGTTTTTCCTCGGTTTCTGACCAGGGAGAAAGGTGAATCGCAATCCAACGACTGACTCCAGATTCGTTTCTAGCACAGCAAAGAACGGAGTGTAACAAGCTGTTTCCCACTTTCATGTTTCTCGATTTTGTTAAGGTTCGGGGTGGGGGAGGGGGTTTGTGGGCCAAAATCTGGGGGTGATGGAGAACGGCTGGTCCCGGATTCGTTCCCAATATACCCAAAGACGGAGAACAACATGCTGGTTTGAATTCCTGAGCCCCTGAATTTTCGGGTCAAGTTCGGGGTGTGGGGGGCTTGTGGGGCAAAATGTGAGGGTGATGGCCAAATTCTGACCTCGGATTCGTTTTCAGCACATCCAAAAACGGGCAATAACATGCTGATTTTGAATTTTTACGCTGCTCAAATTTTGGTCCATTTTGGGGGTGTGGGGGCTTGTGGGGCAAAATCTGAGGGTGATGGCCAAATTCTGACCTCGGATTCGTTTTCAGCACATCCAAAAACGGGCAATAACATGCTGATTTTGAATTTTTACGCTGCTCAAATTTTGGTCCATTTTGGGGGTGTGGGGGCTTGTGGGGCAAAATCTGAGGGTGATGGCCAAATTCTGACCTCGGATTCGTTTTCAGCACACCGAAAAACATAAGGTAGCATACCTCAAGTTCATACTAAAAGACTTTTTTTTTTTTTTGTGGGCCTGTGTTATCGAGTAGGAAGCCCGATAGACTAAGTTATGAAAAATTTTTAATTAATTTGAATATCGTTATATTTCATTTTCTCAAAAGAGAATAAAACACAATGTCAAATTTCCCATTTCATTCATTTTCTCTTCATTGACAAATTTCAGCCACCGACGTAAAAATCATCATCATAGTTTCAGCCCACCCACCCCCTTCTTAAACAAAACAACACAGAAATCAACAACAACACGGTGTACAGGAATCTATTTTTAGATTCGAAACTTCTGGCTTTTCTTCCAACATGCGTGAAGGGCTTTGTAATGCTTTTGAAATTCAGGCGCAAACCTGCTTTTTTTCAAGTTTTACTACAAATTAACAAAATTGAAAATTTTTGTATGTTATGATTATTGTGCACGTAGAACGAAATAATATTATAAAATTAATGTTGAAAACCCATTCCCGTTGATTTTAGAGGTTTACAACAGAAATTAGAAGCCCAAAAATTCATATCAGTGTAACTATCGCCATCTAGCGTCGTAGTCGGACAAATGTTTGTCCATATCTACTTAGTATATAATCAATGTGGTATCCATTGATTATATACTAAGTAGATATGGACAAACGCGAGTCAAAATAACATCAGACTACGACGCTATGAACTTCGTGCGCTAGTATCGCAGGGTTTTGTTCTCCTCTATATGGTTAGTTTCCGAAATAAACTTTTCCTTGTTATGAAAAAGCCCTTCGCGCATTTGGAAAAAAAATCAGAAGCTGCGGCTTTCATTTTAGATTCCTACGTTTTTTGTGATGATGATTTCGTGGCCGATGGGTGAAATTTGACAATGGGGTAAAGAAATGAATGGGCGAGACGACTTTAATGGGAAATTTGGCATCAAGCGTTTCTTATTATGTTGAGAAAACTGAAATGGGTTTTAAGGGATTATTTAACTTTTTTTAGCGAAAAATGCGACAATTTTTTAGATTTTTTTCTCAGGTATTTTAATTCGTAGAAACTTGAAATTTTTATGGATAATTGTACTAGTATTGAGATAAATTAAATGATTTTTATTTTTGAATTTTTTTAATGGGGCATGGCCAAGCTAAGGAATCTCCCTTTGCAACAATAGTCCGTCATGTCGTTCAAGTCATGGTGTAATGTCTAGTAGAAAGCTTGGTCGGAAGGATAGAAGAGAAGGGATATGTTAGAGGTCTGGGGGGTGTGTGTGCAGATGTCGATGAACCTTGCGTTTGAACTTTGCTGGGTTCAGCAACACCGACTGTGGAAGCAGTCGCTATGGTAAAAGCGGTAAAACTTATTCAGGCCTACTACATTCCTACGGTGGCTTAAAGGGTCTATGGAGGAGAAAGGTGAGACCTTGCACCTTCTATAGCCAAAATAGTTTTTGGGACGAGTTATATACAAAGCAAGGTGGAATGTAGGACTTGTAAACTGTAGCCAAGGCAGCTGGCTGAAGGAGGAACTTGCATCTCTTGAGGAATCCTAGGCATTGATAAGCTTGTTTGGCGATTTGGAATATGTGATTATTCCATCGCAGATCTGAAGATAAAATTACGTCTAAGATATTTAGAGATGAGTCAGACATTATATTCTTTTTCCCCGCTGAGATAAAGGGAAGGACGGTGCAGGTTTTTGTAGAGATAAGACAGTACTTTGTTTTTGTAGCGTTGAATTCGACACGATTCCTGCTGCCCTAATCTAGAATGAGTTCAACGTCCCGTTAATAAAGTTGGACATGAGTTCACGGTCTAGGAGATAAGGTCTGGAAAGTCTTATATTGTCGAAAGCGTAGGATTAACGCAGAGTACCGACATAGACAAAACTATGAAGTGGGTTGGAGGGGATTGAGAGCAGATCATTAATGAATATTAGAAAGAAAGCAGGTGAGGGAATCGACCCTTTGGGGAACGCCAGCCTAGATAGAATGATTGTTGGATTTGAAGCCACCCAATACCACCTTGATTGAACGGCCAGAAATAAAGCTCTCATACCAGCTCCTTAGAACTAAGATGTAAGTTAATTTTACAGTTTCACAGAAGGCTTCTAATTAGAGACTGCAACAATTTTCCGCTTTTCCGTTGCACGCATTGCTCTACTTTTAAGTTTCTGCAAAGAACAAAAATGTATGTAGTTCAGAAGAAGACCGGACTTGAGAAAAAGCCAAGCACTTAAAAGAAAAATTACCTTTGAACCAAAAAAAATATTAAAAATTAATGAACATATTGTAGATATGTATGTATTATAGAACTTATGGTGGGTCCACTTGAAAGAGGCTTTTGTCGGTCGTGATTTGAAGTGACGGAGTGCCTGTGCGGACAATGTCGACGGAATGTTTGTGCTCAATTTTTCCAGCGGCTTTCCCTCTTTCAATTATCGGTTAATTTGTAAATACATACTAGAGTTTTCTATCCTAGATTTTTCTTCGTCTGTGCTTATGTATGTATCTCTATTTCCGTTTTCTAATACTTCTGTAACACCATACTACCTTTTTAAAGCTGGTCGTCCCAAACAATGGTTTGCGACCCCTCATATGTCTACATCTACAACTTTCTTCTTTGATTTTGGATCTCGTTGCAACCTGTACATCAAGAATTCCAACTTGTTTGCAATCTTTTTGTCACCACAAAACCAGAGAATTTTTGTGTCGAGGGATTCGCCACTAATTATGGTTCACGGCAACATTTTTATTTCCAATTCTTGGATTATTTTCATTGAATTTTAAAGTTTGATGCCATCGAAAGTAAGCAAGGAGGTGATTTTATTGAAACCAATGAAGGGTGATGGCGTGGGATATATAGATGAACTAGCTGGAACCCGTTGCGCCTCGCTACACCCATAAGCATCCGTTTATTTTGCAGTTGAGGTGATACGAATTTTCATATATACATACTACAAGAGTTTCAAAAAAGGCATTTTTTCGTATTTTTGATTCCAAATAACAAAATGTGAAACTCAAAAACCAATCCTAAATGAAGCCAATGATGTTGTAGCGCGGTGCTACCATTTCGAGTTTCACAAATTTTGAACCCCCATTTCTCCTCCTTAGGGATTGAATTTCGAGAAATGCCGAAACATGTGTTTTATTATTTATGCTGTATAGTAAGCATTTATACCAAGTTCGAAGAAAATCTGATGAAAAATATATGACTTCCCATACAACTTTTTCCACCCTGTTTCACTCCCTTAGTGGAGTATTTATACTAAGTTTGAAGAAAATCTTACTAAATAAAAAAATAATTCACCATACAACTTATTCCATCTGTTTTCACCCCCTTTAGGGGTAGGTAGAGCAAAGCTGATAGCGTGTAAACACTCATATACATATTATCAAACTCATGTGGTAAAATTTTTGTGGCGATCGGTTAAGCGGTTTCGGAATCTATAAAATATTTACAGACTTTTATATATTTATTTTAGAATTTTGGGTAATTATTTACTTTATCAGCCCACCCCCGCAGGCGGTAGGGGTTGTATAGGGGGTTGACCTGAACACATTTCCTTTGGAATTAGGCGTCGGTCACCCTCTAAAAAGTTATTCAGGGTTGAAATTTTCTTAAAATCACTTTTTTTCTAGTAATTTTTTAAAAATAGCGGTTTAATAAGCAGTTATATTAGTAACGACTTTGACTCTGGATTGCGCGCCCCAAAACACTCCCCCACCTCAACTTCTACCTCATTCTTGAAGTAGGGCGCAACTCTTTTGGTGTTGCACCCAGAGTGGAGGACGAGGCGATAAAGTAAACAATCACCCTTAATACAAACATTTAAAAAAACTTTCAAAATCGGAACTATTATTCCTTCATTGAATTCGACTTCTCTTGAGATATATAAAGTAACGAAAATTTTGATTTTTTTTATTGTAAACAAATGTACATATATTTATATTCAAATCTACCCAACTAATCACTCAAATTTTCTCTATAATCAATAATAAAATCAATAAAAAAAAGTTTGCATTTTTGTGAAAAAAACCTAATTCATTTTTCTCAAAATAGAAAAAAACACGCAGGTTAATTTCCCATTTCATTTGCATCTCCATTCATCATTTTCTTCATTGTTAAATTTCAGCCACCGACCAAGAAATCTTATTTTCCAACAACAACAAAACAACAAAACAAAAGGAATACGCGCGCAGGAATCTATTTTTAGATCCAAAACTTCTCGCTTTTCTTCCAACATGCGTGAAGGGCTTTGTAATGCCATTTAAAATTCAGGCTCAAACCGGCTTTTTTCAAGTTTTACTAAAAATTAACATAATTGATTTTTTTTTGTATTTTATAATTATTATGCACGTATAAGGAAATAATATTAATTAATTAATGTTGAAAACCCATTCCCATTGATTTTAGAGGCGTACAACAGAAATTCGCACCCCAAAACTTAAAACTGTACAACTATCGCCATCTAGTATCGTAGCTGGACAAATGTTTGTCCATATCTACTTACTCTATGAGCTGTTTTAGACGGTGCGCTTCAGCGCATGTGCCTCACGAACGTTTGGAGATGAAGGGAGGAGTGGGAATGAAGAGAGGTACCACCCCACTTCTCCCTTTATCCACAAAGTTCGTGAGGCACATGCGCTGGAGCGCACCGTCTAAACCCGCTCTATAACATTGATTATATACTAAATAGATATGGACAAACGCGAGTCAAAATAACATCAGACTACGACGCTATGAACTTCGTGCGCTAGTATCGCAGGGTTTTGTTCTCCTCTATATGGTTAGTTTCCGAAATAAACTTTTCCTTGTTTATGAAAAAGTCTTTCGCGCTTTTGGAAAAAAAATCATTAGCTGCGGCTTTTATTTTAGTGGCTGCGGGTCTAAAAATAGATTCCTACGTTTTTTGTGATGATGATTTCGTGGCCGATGGGTGAAATTTGACAATGGGGTAAAGAAATGAATGGGCGAGACGACTTTAATGGGAAATTTGGCATCAAGCGTTTCTTATTATGTTGAGAAAAATGAAATGGGTTTTAAGGGATTATTTAACTTTTTTTAGCGAAAAATGTGACAAATTTTTAGATTTTTTTCTCAGGTATTTTAATTCGTAGAAACTTGTAATTTTTATGGATAATTGTACTAGTATTGAGATATATAAAATGATTTTTATTTTTGAATTTTTTTAATGGGCATGGTCAAGCTAAGGAATCTCCCTTTGCAACACTAGTCCGTCATGTCGTTCAAGTCATGGTGTAATATCTAGTAGTAAGCTTGGTCTGAAGGATAGAAGAGAAGGGATAGGTTAGAGGTCTGGAGGGTGTGTGAGTAGATGTCGATGAACCTTGCGTTTGAACTCTGCTGGGTTCAGAAACACCGACTGTGGAAGCAGTCGCTATGGTAAAAGCGGTAAAACTTAATGAGTCCTACTACATTTCTACGGTGGCTTAAAGGGTCTATGGAGGAGAAAGGTGCGGCCTGGCACCTTCTCCAGCCAAAATAGTTTTTGGGACGAGTTATATACAAAGCAGGGTGGAATGTAGGACTTGTAAATTGTAGCCAAGGCAGCTGGCTGAAGGAGGAATCCTAGGCACTGATAAGTTTTTTTGGCGATTTGGAATATGTGATTATTCCATCGTAGATCTGAAGATAAAATTACGTCTAAGATATTTAGATATGAGTCAGACATTATATTCTTTTTGCCCGCTGAGATAAAGGGAAGGACGGTGTAGGTTTTTGTAGAGATAAGACAGTACTTTGTTTTTGTAGCGTTGAATTCGACACGATTCACGCGTTCACGGTCTAGGAGATAAGGTCTGGAAAGTCTTATATTGTCAAAGGCGTAGGATTAACGCAGAGTACCGACGTAGACAAAACTATGAAGTGGGTTGGATGGGATTGAGAGCAGATCATTAATGAATATTAGAAAGAAAGCAGGTGGGGGAATCGACCCTTGGAGAACGCCAGCCGAGATGGAATTATTGTTGGATTCGAAGCCACCCAATACCACCTTGATTGAACGGCCAGAAATAAAGCTCTCATACCAGCTCCTTAGAACTGAGATGTAAGTTAATTTTACAGTTTTACAGAAGGCTTTGAATTAGAGTCTGCAACAATTTTTCGCTTTTCCGTTGCACGCATTGCTCTACTTTTAAGTTTCTGCAAAGAACAAAAATGTATGTAGTTCAGAAGACGGCCGTCCTTTCTATCTACTCAGTAATTTGCAAAGTAACAACTTTTGAGAAAAAGCCAAGCATTTAAAAAAAATTACCTTTGAACCAATAAAAAAATATTAAAAATTAATGAACATATTGTAGATATGTATATTATAGAACTTATGGTGGGTCCACTTGAAAGAGGCCTTTGTCGGTCGTATTTTGAAGTGACGGAGTGCCTGTGCGGTCAATGTCGACCGAATGTTTGTGCTAAATTTTTCAAGCGGCTTTCCTTCTTTCAATTATCGGTTAATTTGTAAATACATACTAGAGTTTTCTATCCTAGATATTTCTTCGTCTGTGCTTATGTATGTATCTCTATTTCCGTTTTCTAATACTTCTGTAACACCATACTCCCTTTTTAAAGCTGGTCGTCCCAAACAATGGTTTGCGTCCCCTCATATTGCTTATAACTACACAATATGTCTACATCTACAACTTTCTTCTTTGATTTTGGATCTCGTTTCAACCTGTACATCAAGAATTCCAACTTGTTTGCAATCTTTTTGTCACCACAAAACCAGAGAGTTTTTGTGTCGAGGGACTCGCCGCTAATTATGGTTCACGGCAGTATTTTTATTTCCAATTCTTGGATTATTTTCATTGAATTTTAAAATTTGATGCCATCGGAAGTAAGCAAGGAGGTGGTTTTATTGAAACCAATGAAGGGTGATGGCGTGGGATATATAGATGAACTAGCTGGAACCCGTTGCGCCTCGCTGCACCCATAAGCCAATAGTAGCTTCCGTTTATTTTGCAGTTGAGGTGATACGAATTTTCATATATACTATGAGCGTTTCAAAAAAGGCATTTTTTTCGTATTTTTGATTCGAAATAACAAAATGTGAAACTCAAAAACGAATCCTAAATGAAGGCAATGATGAACCCTAAATGAAGACCATTTCGAGTTTCACAAATTTTGACACCCATTTCTCCTCCTCCGGTTTCGGAGTCTATAAAACTTTTACAGACTGATCTCATTCACTTCCATTATGTACATATCTTAGAATTTTGGGTAATTATTTACTTTATCAGCCCACCCCCGCAGGCGGTAGTGGTTGTATAGGGGGTTGACCTGAACACATTTCCTTTGGAATTAGCCGTCGGCCACCCTCTAAAAAGTTATTCAGGGTTGAAATTTCGCAAAAATCACTTTTTTACAAGTATTTTTTTAAAAATAGCGGTTTAATAAGCAATTATATTAGTAACGGTTTTGACTCTGGATTGCGCGCCCCAAACACTCCCCCACCCCAACCTAGATCTCATTCTCGGAGTAGGGCGCGACTATTTTGGTGTTCCGCCCAAAGCGGTGCGGTGTGATAAAGTAAACAATTACCCTTAATACAAGCGTTTTAAAAGAAATTTCAAAATCGGAACTGTTCTCCCTTCAATGATTCCACTACTCTTGCGAAATTCTGATTTTTTTTATTGTTTTTTATTACTGTAAACAATTATATTCAAATTTATATTTTGAAATAGTTTACCCAAACTAAATGACTCATACATATTTTCTCTCTATAATTATTATATAATTATAATCAATAATAAAATCAATACAAAAAGGCCTGAATTTTTGTTCAAAAAAAACCTACATACTTCATTTTTCTCAAAATAGAAAAAAACACGATAGCAATTTCCGATTACATTCGCATATCTCTTCCATTCATAATTCCCTTCATTGATAAATTTCAGCCACCGACCAAGAAATCGTATTTTCCAACAACAACAAAACAACAAAACAAAAGGAATATGCGCACAGGAATCTATTTTTAGATCCAAAACTTCTGGCTTTTCTTCCAACATGCGTGAATGGCTTTGTATTGCTTTTTTAAATTCAGGCGCAAACCTGCTTTTCTTCACGTTTTACTTAAAATTAATAAAATTGAAAATTTTTGTATGTTATGATTATTATGCACGTAGAACGAAATAATATTATAAAATTAATGTTGAAAACCCACCCCCGTTGATTTTAGAGGTTTACAACAGAAATTAGAATCCCAAAAATTCATATTGTGGCAGTCCAAAACTAAAATGTTAAACGACAGGAAAAAAAAGAAATAAAATTCTTCTTCTTCTTCCGTTTTTTGTTTCTTCGAAGTTGGCGATAAGTTAGGAACACACGAGGCGGGCGACAGCCACCATTTTAAGTATCCTCTGTTAATTCTGCTTAAAACTTAAATAAATCTATCTTTTGACATAAAGGAAAGTGTTTTCTGTAAAAATAGCTTTTCATAAGAAAAAGCAAGTTTGGAGCGTTTCTTGGAGTTGGATGAACCCCAACAAGAGAAACGCTAAAGTGGTGACCCCTACGACAGCACCCATGAGGTGAAACAAAATTTATTGAACGATAAAATAAAAATAATAACATTAAATAAAAAACTACAAAATAAGTAGCAGCAGTAGTGTATTAAATGGAAAAAACAAAACACACAATGAAACCAAGCAAAAGTGCAAATAAAGGCTCATCATCAACCTCAACGACAGCTGAAGAAACTTCCAACACACAAGACTCCAATGGAGCTACACCGACCTCATCGGGCAACAGGCAAATTGATGAACGCTTATCGGATTTCCCCAGAATTGAAGCACGCATTAGAATACCCACCTTCTGGCAGAATGACCCAGAACTTTGGTTTGCTCAGGTAGAGTCTAGATTTTTCGTACACCACATCTCAACAGATGAAGAAAAATATTACACAATTCTAACATCTCTAGAAGACCCTAAAGTTCTCAGTCAAGTTTCAGACATCATTAGATCCCCGCCCTTACAAGAAAAATACAAAACTCTCAAGGAACATCTCATAGCAAGATTTACTGAATCAAAGGAGCGACAGTTGAACAAGCTATTGACTGAGCTAAACTTAGAGAATAGAAAACCCTCCCAATTACTTAGGGAAATGCGAAACATAGCACCAGAAGGTATCACCGAAGATGTAATGCGTTCGCTATGGATTCAACGAATGCCTATAAGTGTTAAGTGCGTCCTCTCAGCCAGTGAAGACGTTGAACTAAACAAATTGGCAAACATAGCCGACAGAATATTAGAACAAAGCAGTAGTGTAGAACCGCCAAGAGTAATGACTGTATCACCTGACAAGCAAAACCAACTCCTCGAGACGAAACAAGTTACCCACCAACCAACAAATATTGAAATAAACAAAAAATTAAACGATTTAGAACAACAAGTAAAACACTTAAATAATTTAGTGAAACGAATGCAGATTGACTCGTCAACACACAACAACAAGCGACAACGAACATCACGCTCGCGCTCACGCAGTCGCAACGATTGGCAATCCTCAACACCTTTGTGTTATTACCACCACAAGTTTGGCAAAGAAGCCACCAAATGCAAAGCACCGTGCAGCTACCTCAGTTATACGGAAGAGGAAAACTAAGCCAGCTGTCATCAAAATGGGCTGCTGATGACAGCATATCCAGCAAACGCCCCAACAAAGAAATTAGACTCCATTTAACAGATCGAATTACTGGATACCATTTCCTCGTAGATTCAGGTTCAATCTTTTCAATAATCCCTCAATATTTCGTTTCTCGTAAAATTAAAGAATCTAACTATAAATTATTTGCAGCAAATTCGACTGTAATCAAAACTTTTGGTGAATTGACAATAAACATCAATTTTGGATTAAGACGTGACTTTAGCTGGACTTTCATTATTGCTGAAGTGACAAATGGCATTATAGGTGCGGACCTCCTAAATCATTTCAATTTATTAATAGACATCAGAAACAAAAGATTAATAGACGCCACTACCAAACTTGTGGTAAATGGAAGCCTTGCAACTACCTCTATTTTTAACATATCTAACATAGAAAAAGGCACAAACTATTTTGATCTTCTTTGTGAATTTTCCGATGTAATCACACCTGTTAACAAAGCCACACCCATAATGCCCAACCAGGCAAAAGTAAAACATCACATCCGCACAACGGGACAACCAGTGTCAGAAAGGCCACGAAGACTAATAGGTGAAAAATTAGCAGCAACTAAGGAAGAAATAACTTTACTGTTAAAACAAGGAGTGATACGCCCTTCATGCAGTCCCTGGGCCAGCCCCATTCATCTGGTACAAAAGAAAACTGGTGGTTGGCGAATCTGCGGAGATTACCGCAAACTTAATGCACAAACAGTAGCAGACAGGTATCCAATTGCGCACATCAACACGGTGGCGGAAAAATTACACAAAAAAAACATATTTACAACATTAGATCTAACAAAGGCCTATTATCAAATTGGTATGGATCCGCAGGATGCACCAAAGACAGCCATAACAACGCCATTAGGGCTGTTTGAATTTACAGTCATGCCATTCGGACTGCGAAATGCGACACAGACGTTCCAACGGCATATGGACGACATCCTAAGGGACTTAGAATTCGTCTTTTGCTATATAGACGATATATTAATAATGTCCAGCTCTCCAGAACAGCATGAACAACATGTGAAAACAGTACTACAACGACTAAGGAAACACAACCTAAGGATTAACACAAACAAGAGTGTTTTCGGCCAATCGGAAGTACAATACCTTGGATATACAATAAACAAGGATGGATGCAAACCCCCACTTGAACGAGTCACTGCAATTTTAAATATAAAAAAGCCCGAAACAATTATAGATTTACGACGATTCTTAGGAATCATCAATTACTATCGGCGCTGCATTCCACACGCAGCTCATGTTCAGGTACCATTAAATAATTTCCTCAAAGATTCGAAGAAAAACGACAAACGCCCAATAACTTGGACAGAGGAGACAACGTCAGCATTCGAAATATGCAAAAGCAGTTTGGCTAAGGCTGCATCATTAACATAACCTCAACCAATGGCTCCGATGGCATTAACCACGGATGCTTCGGACTTTGCAATTGGCGCAGTGCTGGAGCACAACCAAGGCAACGTTTGGAAACCTCTTGGGTTTTTCTCTCGAAAATTGTCAACCGCAGAAAAGAACTACAGTACATATGATCGCGAACTACTTGCGATATTTGCAGCTACCAAATATTTTAAACACATGTTGGAAGGACAAAACTTTGTGATAAAGACTGATCACAAACCTTTAATCTACGCTTTCGTGCAAAAACTAGATCGCGCATCACCGCGACAATTAAGACAGCTAGATTACATTGCACAATTCTCAACAGAAATACTGCATATTTCAGGTTCAGACAACGCCATCGCTGATGCCCTTTCTAGAGTAAATGCCATCAGCATGCCATCTAACGTAGACCTTAAAGAACTGCAACAGGAACAGGAAAAAGATGAAGAGCTAAAGAAATTATTAGAAGACAACTCATTACTGGAATTACGGAAGTTCGCTATAGAACCCAACATAGATCTTTACTGCGACAGCTCATCACAATGGAAAAGACCCTACATTCCTACCGTTTTAAGAAGAAAGATTTTTTCACAAATCCATGGACTTTCACACCCTGGAGGCAAAGCAACTGCTAAACAGATAAGGAAAAAGTTCATCTGGCCAAATATGAGACGCGACATCATCCAATGGGCACGAACTTGTCTCCCCTGCCAACGCGCAAAAATACAGCGACATAATAAGAACATTCCAGGTAAATTTGAGATTCCAACTGGACGTTTTGACCATATACACTTGGACATTGTCATCCTACCGATAGTTCAAAATTATCGTTACTGCCTAACAATAATAGACCGCTTTACTCGCTGGCCGGAGGCAGTGCCGTTAAAAAATATTTCAGCTGACACTGTAACCACCGCTCTTTATACAAACTGGATAACACGATATGGATCTCCTAAAACTATCACTTCAGACCAGGGAACCCAATTCGAGTCAGCTCTATTCCAATCATTAACTAACATGCTCGGAACCAAAAGGATTCACACTACACCCTGCCATCCAGCATCCAATGGCTTAATTGAGAGATGGCACCGCTCTTTAAAAGCATCACTGATGTGCCAACCGGACACACCCTGGATTGAACTCCTACCAACAGTGCTCTTAGGACTAAGGACATGCTACAAGGAGGATCTAAAGGCGTCAGCAGCCGAATTACTTTATGGCACAACACTGAGGATACCTGGTGAATTTTTCTCAACACTAGACGACAAACCACCAGATCTAGCAAACTTCATCACTAAGATTAGGGAAAACATCAAAAACATCAAACCACAACAAACAGCGATACACAGTAGACGCAGTATGTTTCGTTTAAAAAACTTAGATGATTGTTCACACGTTTTCTTGAGAGTTGATTCCGTCAAAAGGCCACTAGAAGCACCCTACACAGGCCCTCACGAGGTCATAAGAAGAATCAACGATCACAACTTTGTCATCAAAATTAAAGACAAGGATATGACAGTATCAACAGAACGATTGAAACCAGCCTTCATAGCTATCGAAGAGAAAGAAGTGGATGGCAAACAAGAACAAACATATGGGCGAAATAACAATAAACACAGAGAATTACACGAAGTGGACAAGCTAAATTCCTGGCTTGTAGTACAAAAACCAACCAAAACATATGCAAGGAAAACCAAATTCGTGACTTTCAGAGATAACCAAGTCACTGGGGAAGGAGTAGCTGTGGCAGTCCAAAACTAAAATGTTAAACGACAGGAAAAAAAAGAAATAAAATTCTTCTTCTTCTTCCGTTTTTTGTTTCTTCGAAGTTGGCGATAAGTTAGGAACACACGAGGCGGGCGACAGCCACCATTTTAAGTATCCTCTGTTAATTCTGCTTAAAACTTAAATAAATCTATCTTTTGACATAAAGGAAAGTGTTTTCTGTAAAAATAGCTTTTCATAAGAAAAAGCAAGTTTGGAGCGTTTCTTGGAGTTGGATGAACCCCAACAAGAGAAACGCTAAAATATCAGTGTAACTATCGACATCTAGCGTCGTAGTCGGACAAATGTTTGTCCATATCTACTTAGTATATAATCAATGTCTATAATCAATGTGGTATCCATGTAAAATTACGCAGTTTTTTCACTTTCCTGTAAATATGCTATGTTTGACTTACGTGGTGTCAAGGTGGATTTACATATCCGACGTTTTTCTGCCGCGTCGCATAACAGCTGATCGCAGGTTTTCGATATGCATTTTACATTTCCGACGAATTCTGTCGCAGGCCAACACTTTTGAACAACTTTAAGTTTAAAAAAAAACAACAAATAATTTAAAACAGTCACTCAAAACAACTCAACTAACAAACAAACAAATTTTAATAATCTTTACTTCCAAGAAAAACCAAACAAATTCATATAAACAAACATTTCAGTTACACGTAACCTCAAATTTTACTTACAATCAGCTGTTTCTATCACCCTGCCACAGAAAAAGTTGAAATTTGTTCAGCTCTTCGCCGTGACGGCAAGATGTCGCAGAGATTGTTTCTGATTGGTCGAAAATTTAAAAAACTCCGGGGCGACGGAAAAACGTCGGAAATGTAAATCCACCTTTAGAACTTAAGCGACGATATGGAACTGGAGCGGAACGGGAGCGCTGTAAGCTTATTAAGGAGTGCTCAAACAGCGCCATTGGAGCACTCCATTTCTCCCTGGGTAACTATACCGGGCTTAGGGTTTGTGCACTTTTGTAGGAGTGGTGCTGGCTCACTCTATCACTTTTTGGATACCATAGTCAGATGCTTGTATTGAGGCTTTGTTGTCGTCTTCTAGTATAATACAAATAAAATCTATGGCATCCATTAGACGATAGATTTTGCTCTCAGTTTTGCCTATGACTGCCGGAAAACCTAAAGTCTAAGGTGATGACTGACGTAATCCTCCGTATATTTTGATTTCCATTAATCGTTACTGGTGGAATTGATTGCCGCTTGCATGACCGTGTAATGGCCGCCTAAGGTGATGACTGACGTAATCCTCCGTATATTTTGATTTCCATTAATCATGACTGATGGAATTGATTGCCGCTTGCATGAACGTGTAATGGCCGCCTAAATCTCATTCGTCAGTCATGCTTGCTAGTACAAAATAACTCACACTCAATAACTAATTGCGTTTTTCACTTTGAATAACTTGATTGTAAATTAAAGTAATTAATGGCATGTGTATCATAAAAGCAATGCAGAACCAAAGTTCACAAAGGATTTCAATTATGTATAATAAAAAGTGGATTCATAATTATTCATAATTTTAACCTAATTAATTACTTTTTGACTTCGTTTTAATAATTTTCTCAAAAGCTTCAGACTACTATTTATTCTGAAAGAAAATTTCAGCAAACGACGTTGATCATAAAATTAATCTTGCAAATTAATTATAGTTCTCGTAGCCTGATTATCCTTTGAACTTTTCTTTCTCTTTTCAGTGTATACAGTCTTGGAAACTTTTATGCGACGAGAATACTTGTTTAATATTTGAAAAGGTTCGCAAAAAAAAAATTTCGGCAGGTATTTTCGTTTGCGTAAAATTGGGTTCCAGTCGATCGATACTATTGAGCACTGTGAATTGACAGGGAAACACGAGTGTAGACGTTTTAGTCACAAAGCCAAATAAAAAATCCTATTAATAGACCAAGAGCCAGCGACGTATTTTGTGTTGTCATTTCATCTCTCATGAAAATTTCCACACTAAATCTTATATGCCTGCTTAACAATAAAAGTTACTTCTGGCAGCCCCCTGTGGCCGGGATGAACTACCCCAAAATTACAAAGAGGGTAAAAAATAAAGTTCATTTTTGTTATAGTATTACTCATGAATTTTCTGGAGATTATTTTTGATAGTATTCTCTATTTATAAAAATTAATGCCAGAACATTTACCCTTCACCTAATGCTTGCCAGAACGCTCTAAATATTTATTTAAAGGGGTTTATTGCATAAATAGTCCATTCAAAACGCGAAGGGTGGTGTTCCAACATAACACCATTAAGAAAATCGAACCCTACATGTATTTTGGGTCGCTGATTACTAAAATCGGGGTCCTGCGGTCCTAAAATATGGGCGTCGCCCTTAAAAAAGAAAAAAATACCCCTTTTTAAGGGTTGTTCGCGATAATTTCTATAATAATGAAAAATAATCCAACGAAATACACTTTTCTCAATATTTATTTGCGAAGGTGGTTGATTTATATTAAATCAAGCCAAACCTTATAACAAGGGATAATCCTAAAGGGTAAAAAACACCCCTAAATCAACTGAAAATAAAAAAAATTGTAAAAATTTTTTTTCTAGTTTATGCTCCAAATTCGATTTTATGAGTATTGTTAGCCAAAAATAAATTATTTTCAACCATTAAGGGGTTAAACTACCCCTACAACTTTAGAAATCAACTTTAAACAAAAAAAAAATAAGCAAAATTTTTTTTTTGCTTAATTATATTCAACACTTTACCCCATTAAGTCAGCCAAAAATTTTATTTTTTATGAAATAATTATTGAAACATTTGGAAAATTTATTTAAAATTTAAATTGGAACCTACGAAAAGAACATTTTTTCAATGTATTTTTTTGTTTTGATTTAGGGGTGCTTTGATCCCTTTAAAAGGGGGTAAAATAAATTTTCCAAATGTTTTAATAGTATTTCATCAAAAATAATATTTTAATGTAAAATAAAAATTCAATTTTTTTCAAATTCAACTTTAATGTTGGGGTAGTTTTACCCCCTTAAGTGGTGAAAATAAATAATTTTTGGGTTACAATACTCATACAATCGAATTTGAAGCATAAACTTGAAAAAAAAATTTAATTATTTTCAGTTGATTTAGGGGTGGTTTTAACCCTTTAGGATTATCCCTTGTTTTAAAGTTTGGCTGATTTAGTATAAATCAACCACCAAATCGCAAATAAATATAAAAAAATGGATTTCGTTAGATTATTTTTCATTATTATAGAAATTATCGCGAACAACCCTTAAAAAGGGGTATTTTTTTCGTTTTTAAGGGTGACGCCCATATTTTAGGACCGCAGGACCCCGATTTTCGTAATCAGCGACCCAAAATGCATGTAGGGATCGATTTTCTTAATGGTGTTATGTTGGAACACCCCCCTTCGCGTTTTGAATGGACTATTAATGCAATAAACCCCTTTAAATAAATATTTAGAGCGTTCTGGCAAGCATTAGGTGAAGGGTAAATGTTCTGGCATTAATTTTTATAAATAGAGAATACTATCAAAAATAATCTCCAGAAAATTCATGAGTAATACTATAACAAAATTGAACTTTATTTTTACCCTCTTTGTAATTTTGGGGTAGTTCATCCCGGCCACAGGGGGCTGCCAGAAGTAACTTTTATTGTTAAGCAGGCATATAAGATTTAGTGTGGAAATTTTCATGAGGGATGAAATGACAACACAAAATACGTCACTGGCTCTCCCTCTATAAGTTCTTGTAGATTTTAAAATTAATTTTCTTGCAGTAATTAAAGTCTGCATTAAACTTGATCTTTTATGTCAAAGGCTAGTTTTAATAATATGATATATGTATATGAAAAGACTTCCGTGGCCATTGAGAGAGCCCTTCCGCTAAAATTAACTTCTCCCTAAATAATAAATATGGTATAAACAGAAATTCCCAGGAGAAAATGGGCAGCGGAGAAAGTTATGTTATACATAGGATCGATTACACTCTGAAGAACTTTCCATCCAAGTTTTTATTGGGAAATTCAGTAAAGTTCAAACTAATTTACAAAGCTTAGTGAGTACCTTTAAAAAGAAAACTTTCGAAAAAATTTCTAAGAACTCATTCTTTTAGACTGTTGCGAATTTTATAATGTATCAGTTATAAGGAAAACTATAACGTAGTTTATGCAAACGCTTGAGAAAACTAATAAGAGACATTCCAGCGATTAAGAATTATCATTTGAATTTGCACAATTAAACAACAAATTACACAATAAGTGTAGTATAGTAATTCAATAATCTGTTTTTTACCGTTGTTCAAAACTTCGGTAGAAAGTTTTTTTTAAAGAAAATATTTCACCTCGAGCATTTCAGAGTCAATAAGTACCAAATTGGTTTTTCGGTTGAATGCGAATTGATATCCAATTTACAGTACTCATGAAAAACCTATTGTTTGGGCTGTAGAAAGCCATTCAGTTAACAAAATGGTAAAACCTTTAAAAAAGGCTACAGTATCGGAAAACGCTGACAGGAGGTTTAATTAGCTTCGGCAACGAATTGTCAAATCAATTATTATACAGACAGAGAACATATTGGAAAAAGAGCTTTTATATGATTGAAATGTGATTTTGAGTCAAGTATTGTTCAGTATTCCGTGTTATTGTAGTTTTATGAATTTTTTTATGAATCCTTTAGTATAGAAAATTAACAAATGTTTTTCGAATTTTCGCTGCTTCTATCTTTCATTGTTGGACAAAAGTTGTTTTGTATTGGAGGTCCTGAGCATTTAGAGATTAATTCTTTGTTTTAACATATCGCAGCGGGAAATGGAATCATACCAAGAAGCATGACGGTCGCCTTTTTTGGAAGGCGAGAATTCCTTCCTTTTCGCATTCCGCTCCATATCTTTTTTGTGCAGTCATGTCATTTAGAAGGAATGAGTCGAAAAGCTCTAAAAGCTCATTCACCTTCCCCACGCATTCCCGGTAAGGTGTTTGTGATACGTTCTCTTTTATTTCTTCCAAGGAAGTACAATTTCTTACATATTCTAAATATATTGAGATCCTTGGAAGATATTGCTTTAATCCTTTTATAATAATCTTTTAGATACACATTTTTATACACAATTTAATGGTAAATTGTATTAACTGAATAAAAACTGTACATTAATGTACATATCCATATCTGACCCTTCCATCCTACTTCTGTGGAACTACGAATACGAACTCCTTCCTAAAAGCTTCTTAAGGAAGGCCTTCAAACTTTTCCCGCTGGGATTGGAAAGTTTGAGCTTTTGACTTGTTTTGCTCGGCGGAGTGATTTTCGGCGCAGAAGCGATTTGGTATCGATACGAGCATGCGATTCGTTATCAGCACGAGAAAGCGATTCGATCTCTTGCTCCGCTTTTATTGCCTTCGAATTCGTTTACGAGTCGTTAACGAGTCCGAGATCGAAGCAAGCTTTCGTTTTTGGCAAATCGTTCTCGAATCGTTTCCGAATCGAAATGTTTGCAGGGGTCCGTCATGTCGTTGTTGACGTTATGGTGTAATATGTAGAAGTAAGCATAGCTCAGTAGAAAGAATATATTTGGCGTTATGAACAGCAGGGACGATGTTGGAGGAGATAGCATAGCATAGACAACCTCTTCACAACAATTCGCCTACGGAAGGCTCTAGCGAAAGATTTCTCAGACGGCATCGGTATGCTTTAATAACCATAAGAATTCCACCAAGTACCAGAATTATGTACGCAAACTCCTGTTAGTCACACACTTTCCCGATTGCGCGCTGCTAACCGATGAGGGCCAGCTGCAAGAAGCGAGCATAGAAACTATTCCACTCTCTGTAAGCAAGATAGAGAACCTCTGCAGCAAAATTAAGTGGGCAATTAATACTTTTCAGCGCTTTAAAACACCTGGAGCCGATTGTATTTTTCCCGCTTTACTACAACAAGCAATTGTATGGAGGACTGTCAATGTGGTATTTTTACAGAAGACTTGAAAGCGACCTAGTGTGCCTCTTACAAAGAGCTCTCTTCGAAGCTTATACCTTGTGTCAACGAAAACGGTGATCATTCCTTTCCCCAGAAGAACGACGCTCATTCTTCAAGTTTCCACACTAAATGAGGAAGCCATTGACTTTTCAGAAGAGGGCTCAATTGGAATAGAGAGCTAGATAATAGACAATTTTTCCCAAACATTTGGAAGACCTCTTGGTGTGCTGTGGCAAGTTCTCTGGTGGCCGCCACTGTAAACTTCAATAGACAGTTCTCCGCCTATATGTTAACTAGGGTGTCTCTTATTTTTCAAAGTTTTTATTTTCTAACGCTCCTTCTAAGCTCCTAGTCTTGTTCATTTAACCCAAAAACACGCGAAAATAAAATTTTACCTTATTTGGAGCATGGCAACCTGGGCCGACTTGCATGAAAACATTGTACATACAAGTTGCGCAGAAGTAGGGTGTTCGCCCTATTTATCAATTACTCTTGGCTTGTCGGGTAATTAATGCGTATTGTTTTATATTTCGAATATGTGAGTGGAACTAAGAAGCACTAAAAAAAGTATTTTCTTCGTTGGTGAGGTAAAACATCAAATAGCGGGTGCAAAATTACCATGTAACCGTCAAGTTCTCGCAGTTCTATTTTTTAACATTCGGGAAGTTGAATTGACTGTTAGTAAAAGCGCAAATCTTGTTGTTCCGGAGTGCATTATATTCTGGGAAAAGGCTAGAATACGTACTAAAGCTCTTCCTAACTGTGTGAAGAAGCTTGTGGATCTTTATCAAGTCTGGAGAAGGCTGCAAAAAAACTCAGGGTTTGTATAAACGCCGCGAGGAGGATTTCCAAAGGGAATTGGATATTTTATTCGATATCGCACACGCTGATGCCCTCGAAACAATGACAATAGAAGAAGATAACATTTTCTTACAAAAACAAAGAGAGCCAGGACGTCTGGGCTGCTCAGCTGAAAAGGAAGAAAGGCAAGGCAGATAAAACTAGAAGAAGAGAAAAAGAGGCTCAGGCAAATGTCTTCAGAGAACTCATTGCCATCTTTTACTTCACACGGCTTTATACCACCTCAAGAACTACTCGATCAATCGACCATCTGTGAAGAAAGCCTGGAGGAGCCTTTGCAAGTGCTACAAAAGTACTACAAAAAGAGGAAGTGCAAGTACTACAAAAAGAGGAAGGAGAGATTTTATCACGCCTAAGTTAGTTGCAGCTTTGGACAGATGTCAACTAAGCATAAGGGACTCTGTTTATATACTTCAGGCTGTAGTAGAAGCACTAGGTCTTAATTGCGATGGCTTGGATATAAGAAGTTGTAAAGAAGAACGCCTGCCGATCCTTACTTCATTTGGGCGAAAGGAGCAGCTGATTGCAGTACCAAAACTGGACAGCTCTTCTGGTAAAGATCAAGCTAAAGCTGTTTCAAACGCGCTTTATGATTGGAGTCGAAATGACGCGCGATGTGCTGTGATAGGACGCGTCTATTACAGGCCGCTTGAATGGAGCTTATGTGCTTTTAGAATAAATACTAGAAAGAGAGTTGGTACTCTGTGCTTGCCGCCATCATAGTCCAGTCAAATGGTACATCCGCTGAACATTTTCTGAAAACAGCAATTTTTTTTTGTAATGTGTAGGGGGGTTGGTTGGGAGTATAAAACCGAGTTTTCGGAATCCGGAGGGGTGACGTTCGGCCGCCATCTTGTTTTGAGTGGTGGAGTGGAGTGGTATTTCTTTTAGATAATCAAATTATCTACAAGTTTCCTAAATAATGTTTTGCCGTAATATTAATAATAAAAAGATATGGACGAAAAATTACAAAAATTTTGGGGGTGATGAGTTTTAAAGCGCTATAACTTTTTTATTATTGATTTTACATAAAAAATGCCTTGGAGCTTTTTTGTAGAGAATTTTCTTGCGAATAGTTTGATGTGGTCATCTATTGAATTAGGGTTGCTTTTGTAGATTTTAGAGCATTGCAAACGGAGAAGTTATAATAGAAGTTCTGCATATGCTTCCATCTATATAGGGTGTATACCGTTAAGTTTACAAAGCGGCCGACTGTGGATAGGTTTTGGATAAACGAACAAAAAATCGTATGGGAGGGGGGCGTAAATCGTAAAGGTTTAGCAGCTAGGGCGTTATGTAGTTTTTTTGGTAAAGGTTTACACATCACCCTGTATTTTTGTAACCTTATGAGGTATTTTCATGAGTAAGGTATCAGTGTACGCAGAATTTTCCAAGCTTTCCAATTCTGAAAAAATTAGTTAACTAGGTATTTTGTGGAGAAAAAAGTGGTTTTAGTTGAAATTTTAGTTAAAAAAAACTAAATTTTGACTTTGATGATTCATTGCTCTGGAATTTGATAAGGTAGAACCTTGACTTTTACACTTTTAGATAGGTGGGAGTATTCTGCGTACTGATACCTTACTACTCCCAATCAACCCCCTTCACATTACAAAAAAAAATGCTGTTTTCAGAAAATGTTCAGATGGCCCTTTTTTTGCACCATTTTACTGGACTATCATGTTTATAAACTGGTTCTTAAAAGTGTATTTCAGTTCCGATATTCCACTGTTCAAAAAATTTAGAGACAACTGGAAGAACATTAATCCAAATGTTATCGAATAAAGCTCTGATTTTGTCAAACACCATCCTTGTGACGCGACCATTAATGGATTGGAACTGCAAAAATCCCTCATACGTGACGATTATCGGTAACTGGTCGAGCTATCTATTGTTTTCTTGGGAGGAGATAATAAGAGTAAAATTAAAATCAGACCTCCTGGCGGAATGCATCAAGTTTGTATATTCATTGTGGCAGTGAATGTGAAGCTCTGGCTTGGATGCGATTTGGCGGTGAAGGCAGCGAATCAAGATATGGGCTTTTTAAAGAATTTGAGTATGAAACAGTTGACAAATTGATTTCCAAAGCGGCCCTAAGCAAGTTCAGTCAACACCTATGGTATTTATCAGAGGAAATGACCGTGTTATCACTTTTTGATGATGAAGTTGATGAAGAAACAAAGGCGAATATTGTAGCGAAGTTGCAAAGAAAAAGGTTAAATGATTTTGAGAAGAGATATGTTCCATCGAAGGAAGAGATGTCTGTTTCTTTGTACGGTGAGAGTTTTGTTTGATCTATTATTTTAAATTCTAATAATTTTCTTGTGATGCTAATTTTACTTATTGTTTTAGGGAAATCTTTCAGTGATTTCGTTTCCATCAACAGCACACATTTCTTTTCGCGATTAAAAATTGATATCAGTCTCCTCCAAGAAAACGTTTCTTCGTGGAAAGAAAATGCAGCTTATGTGGAAGATAAAACCATGTTCTTAGCTTAAAAGCTGAAAGAGCTGTGAAACGAATGCAAGACTTTCACGGTTTAATTACCGCACAGGAAGAACAGAAGTCGTTCTTGTTACGCTGTGTGCAAGAACATAGAAAGCTATATCCAGACTGTAAAAAAGAGACATTAAAAAAAGTATCCTGAATAATTATGTATGTGATTAAAAGTAAAAAGTAAAATTCTTACTTTCTAGAATCAATGATGAAACTATTTAATGTAAGAATTAGATAAATATTCGAATAAATAAAAGTTATTTTGGTCTGTTTTCTATACAGCTAAAAGTTAACAAGCTACATATCAATAAATGTTCAAAAAAGCTAGTTACAAAATCTTTCGGGCCCTGTCGCCATCGCCACCGGTTCCCATTGTCCTAAAAACCTGAAATTTTACATTTAAGTATGTTTAGTAATATAAAAAAAATTGGTGGGTATGTGTTTTGAAATTCCAAAAGAAATTTTTTTGTCCATTTAAGGAACATCCTAATGTTCACCCCTCCTTGCTCTTCTGCGTCCTTGCCGTAAGTTTGCTGCGCTTGCGCGCTAAAACAGAATCATCTCCTCATAAGACGGGAGAGTCCCGGTCCCGGTTTACGAGAAGACGGACATTTCCACTGATGAATCAGCCTGCGTTTTACTAGCCTAAGAAAATGGCTGCATTCGAAAATTAAGCCAGCTGCGCAGAATTGGCAGCACATCATTGAAAAAATCAAACCGCTGCAAAAATATTTCAGCCGTGCATTCATTTTTGCAGTTGTAGGTGATAGCCCTGCGCAGCAGCCGCAGTAAACCAAAGTTAACTGCAAATGCAAGTTCTGCTGCTGCGAAAATGGCTGAAGAAGTAGTTATTGAGTAAGGAATTATTTTTGCGAATATTATTACAGCATAATATTATTAGATATGTCTATATATCGTCGGGTCAATGCAATAGTCACGAAACTGAATTTTTTTCAATTTGAATTTTTTCACGAAATAATTAAAATTTATTTTAATTGTATTATTTTTTTCGAATTTTTGTACTATGTTAGTTCAAAATAGCAAAATTTCAGTTTCGTGACTATTGCATTGACCCGACGATATATTAATTATTATTTTTTTTATACATTATTATTGTATTGTAGTGAGGAATTGTTTGCTGTGCTTAATGGGGAAGAATCTGACGAGTGCCAAAACAGTGGAGTATGGAAAACTGATGATGTGAGACTCCTTATAGAAACAAGGTTTTCATTCGAGGAACAATTTACAAAAGGCGAAAAAGCCGACTCGACATTGTGGAACATGATTTATAAACAAATGAAGACAAAAACCCCCAATATTACGGTGTCAGTGCATGAAGTGAAGAAGAAATTTAGTAACATGCTCGTTACGTATAACCGTATAAAGAAAAGGAACAGTAAAACAGGAAGAGATGCTATACGTTGGAAATACTACGACAACTTTGATAAAATATTCGGCTCCAAGTATAACATAGTACCACCAGTAGGATTAGTTATAGATTCGTTGGAAATCGAAAATATTACACCGGCATTAAGTGGAGACCGTTCCATTGCACCTTCTAATGGCTCAAATAATACAAGCGCCGTTGACCGGTCCATTCCATCTTCTAATGCATCAGATGGAACAATTGCAGCAAGAACTCCAAACAAAGACTATTCAACTACGACATCCTGTTCTAAAAGGAAAAAACCGGGAATTTCTTTAGAAATGCTTAAATATTGGCAAGAGGAAGACGCAAACGAAAAGCAAAAACACGAAGAGTATATTGCAATTGAGAAGGAAAAGAATGCCATCGAAAAAGAGAAATTAAATTGTTTGAACGAAATAAAGGATATTTTGGCGAACCTGACAAACCGGGATCCACAGACCTGACAAAGTCTAGAGTTATATGTTGTGCATTAATGGGCATTAATCTTTTTTATGGTTATGTTTATGGAGAAACAATTTTTTTTTAAAAGTTATTTATTTAGAGAATAAATATTTGTTTATGCTTATACATAGAGTTTTTTTTCAAAACAAAACGTGTAAGATTTAGGGTGTAAATCCTGCAGTCATGCGAACTACACTAGTATGAGAGCATGCAATACTAATACGCACGTTTTACTCAAAGTTTTCATTGTATAAAGTTTCTGCCAAAAAACTCCTTTTTAGCCTTCCACCTGAATTTGAGTATGCGCAGTCAAAAGGCAAGCTTACTTCTTCGTCCGGGGTATCTCCAGGGAATTCGTATTCTTCATTAAACTGATCATTGTCTTCATTTATTATAATATTATGTAATATGATGCAAGCAAGTACATAATATTTAGCATATTTGACCTCAGAAATATTTAAAAACTTCAGTCTTCTGAACTTGCTGGTTAAAATGCCAAAACTCTGTTCTATAAGAACTCTTGTAGACGACAGAAGCTTATTAAAACGCACTTTCTTTCGATCTAGGTAGCCATTATCTTTAAAAGGGACCATCATGTAAGGTCGCAAGGGATATGCTGTATCACCTAGTAAATGACAATTACTTGGCAACATAATACATCCATTTTCACATGTCACGATTTGTCTTTCGTTGAATGGAGTTACTCGCGACAAGCGCGTTTTTGTATTTTTGGATTTTTGAATTTACTCTTTACTCGAATACTTTATATTACTACATTTAATTTGAAGTTACTCGTGACAGTGCTCTGATAATCTAATACTTTGTATTACTAAATTTACTTTAAAATTACTCGTGACAAGTGCGTTTTCGAATTTTTGGATTTTTGAATTTACTCTTTACTCGAATACTTTATATTATTACATTTAATTTGAAGTTACTCGTGACAGTGCTCTGATAATCTTGTCTTACTAAATTTACTTTAAAATTACTCGTGACAAGTGCGTTTTTGAATTTTTGGATTTTTGAATTTACTCTTTACTCGAATACTTTATATTCCTACATTTACTTTGAAGTTACTCGTGACAGTGCTCTAATACTCTAATACTTTGTATTACTGAATTTTCTTTTACTTATTTTTCGCTGTTATATTTGACACGGAGTCTTTTCGATCGAATAACAAAAAAAGAAAGCGTATGATTATAATAAATGCGTTTTATTTACATTTAAAAAGAAAACAATAATCCTTCATCAAAATACCGAAAGCGAACATATATCTACTCTTCTCCGCGGCGTTACTTTTTCAACTCACTCCTTGGTTCTCCGCTATTGCCGTCATCGGCGCTGTCTAAGCCAAGAACTGAGACAGAGTTACCCGATTGCATCTGCGCGTGACATATTATACTGTGTATAATTATATATAAATGGATTCTGCGCTTACATTGTTAAACGAAAGTGAGATCAATTTGTTGGAGGTTCCTGCTTTATTGATGTCGTGGGGGTTTTCGGAACTCATTGACGACTTTACTGGTAAATATTTATATGCAAAATGAAAAATTCTGTTTAAAAATAACTTAATAACTTCGGTATATCGCAATTTTCAGACAAAGGTATAGATTATGAAGCATTAAAGCTTCTAACAATTTCCGATTTAGACCGGCTCATACCTGACAGTAAATTTGGGCTGCGGGTGAAATTTCGGCAAAAATTGTTGAATTGGCGAAATGAAAATGTGAGTGTTGCAAAATAAATTCTTGTCAAAAGTATTATAATGATTTTATTTTCCTGGAAAAGGCATTTGGAATACCACTAGCTGAAACATTGAGCGTTAGCAGTGTACAAAGTTGGGCTACAACCAGTAGTTACATAGATCAATCGACAGCATTATCTCCCCAAATTCCTAAGGAGCTGGTAAACTCTTTCATTTTGAAACAAAATCAAATAACATTTTTAAATTTCAATTTTTAGAACTTGGCAGAATCACTCAGCTCAAACATAGTGGCGAAGGACCTCTTAGAAACGGTACGAATAAAAAAAACCTTATCAAACAAAAACAGGAACTCTTTGACTTCAGTTATATGTGACTTTTGGATGAATTCATCGGATTACCTCGAAGCAGCAAACCAAAGAATAAAACTTTTTCCCGGGGAAAGTGAGGTAATTGCTTTTATGGTAACACTGCTTGAATTTTATGTATTTAATTAACTAATTAAAGGAAACATAATTGGGGTCGAAAAGCACTCGAGGGAAGCTGGTGCAAAAATACTATAGCTTCACCCAAAAATTCAAAAGTTCAGGCCTAATTAATAATACCTTAAGAAAAAATTTGAAAAGGTCTCATCCAGCCAGCAGCATCATTTTATTATCCAATACAGGTAAAGTTATATTTGTCGACTATCCTTTTTACAATATCATACTATCTAGAGCAGGGATTCTCAACCTTTTTCAATGCACGTACCCCTTTTTGTGTATCATTAACTATGCGTACCCCCAACAAAAACTCCTTAGTTTTATTGAAATGCGTGGTTATGCTGGACGCAACGGAACGGTCCGGATTAAAGTTTCACAACTTTGGAACTTGAAGGAACCGACGGATTGAAGTGTCAAAAGCAGCATTAAAAACAGCTGATTTTGTCATTTATTATTTAGCCCAAAATGTCGTCAGAGTTTGTTGAAAAATTAATAACTGAAATGGGAGAAAATAAAATTCTATATAATAAAAAATTGCACGGATATAAAAATTTTAAGCATGTCAGATGAACAAATATAACCGGCAAAACGCTATTCCGTTGACTCTCCGTTCCGTTGTGATCCGTTGCGGCCAGTATAATTCTGGCTTTAATGTGCCTTACTTCGACAATAGTGTTTCATAATACTAGACTACAGCCACAAATACAGTAGTAACGAACTTCGTGTTTGCCGGTTGCAAATTTTATATCATTACTCAAGAACTTTTGGTGGCCTCGGTAGTTTAGGGAGTAAGGCGCCTGGCTACCATCCCAGAGGTCCCGGGTTCGAATCCCGGCAGAGCCCCACCGTCCTTCGCCCCTCCCACCCTCTTTCTTCTTCCCTCTTTTCATTCCTCCTGTCATAGCCTTCCGCTAGCACCGCCCGCTCCACCAAGCGCATGTCATTAGGCTCCCATCCACGGTCAAACAAACCATCAAATTTCTGGCCAACATCGAAAAAATTCTAAGTGTGCGTGTATAAAATACAAGTTTTCGAAGTTGGCCGCTGTTTGAAATAAATATTCGTCTGGTTTAATATTTCCTTCAAACAGCTTAAATGTGTGTGTGCATTTTTTATGTGTGCCATGTAAAGCATATGAAAGTTCGTTTTGTTTACAGGAATTGTCGCTCGGGATGTTTGAAGAAAGTTTCCCTCGTTGATGGCCAACAAATGTCTAAGCATAAATGTGTGCGCTGTTTGTCGAAAATTGGTTTGACGATTTGTTTGACCGTGGATGGGGGCCTATTGGTTGGTTGATGGGATTTTCAACTCGTTTCAGGAGGCATAACACTCCAGCGAGTTGTTTCTCGTTGCCCCGATGCCAGAGTCGCGATTTAAATGGTTGGGGTTAGGTAGTTGTGGCAGTTCCTCCCTACTTCTCTCTTCCCTTTCACTATCTATCGACTAGAGCTTGCTGTTCGACATTGCACTCTATACGAAAAAAATAGATTGTCTACAGTACAAAGGGCTTTCCCTGAGCTCTAGTCTTCCACATAAAAAAAACAATTAAATTCTAGCATGTATCTAGCGTACCCCTTACAGAATTTCGCGTACCCCCAAGGGATACGCGTACCACCGGTTGAGAATCAATGATCTAGAGCATGCTGTGCTTGAAGAGGATTTTGAGAATGATGTTGAGTGGCTAAAGCATAACAGAGAGCCGGAGTCAATTGTCATAGACAAATGGAACCGCAGCTATAATTTTCGAAAGCTGCAGGTGCAACAAGACTTAAATACATTTCGCGAGTGGCCCATACTGAGACAACAAATTGGGTCAACATTAGTAAGTGAAGCTGATTTAATGCATTTGAAATATAATACTAAACTTGCTTTTAGATACAACTTGATTTCGATAAATCTAACCCTGGCAAAAATGGGCTTTTGTTTTCGAAATGGAAAAGCTTTACTGAAAGAATCCGGCCCATTTATAGTCAAGAGCTTAAAGATCCAAAAAATAAATTGCTTTTCAGTAAACTGGAAAGTGATATAAGCGAAGGTAAAAAATTCTAAGAAATTTTATGTAAATAATAAGTAAATTTCTATTTTATAGACTCTAAAAATTTCATACTAGTAACTCTTCTAAATGCAGTACTAGTGCCTCAAATAATACGGAAAGCGAATAAAGAGTCCAAAGCATAGAAGCCATCTATTTTGGATGCCCAAAATGCTTTCGCTTGTCTTGTTTCGCTTGACGTAAGTTTCGTTAATTAAATATTTATAGTAAAGTATAAGTTTTTGCGTTTTGCAGGATTTGAAAAATATTCCGTCACTGATTGATAAATATAGAGACTTTAACCAGACAACACCAAAAAAAATTCAACCATTTATAATACTTGTTGGACAATCTTATGAAAATTTTCATAAAATATTTGTATTTTTCGATGATATCCTGTACCCAGCTAATAATTTTCCATCGCTTTTCAATTACACTTGTATATATTATATTGTACACGAGTGTGTTCAACTATGGCAGTTTGTGCAGCAATATTTTTATGAAATTCCAATAGACGGTAAAAAAACAACTGCTTTAAATACTCCTCTTCATATTTTGACATAGAAAGTAGATCTGTTATATTATTATAAGAATTGTGGTGATTTTATGAATCATGAGTAATTGTTTTTTGTGTACCGCCACTTTTGTAATTGTTGAAGTTTATATAAATCACCTAAAATTTCATCATAAAATGACAAGTACGTCCAACTTTCAATGCACTATTTGTAGGCAAAGTTTTCAATCGTTTTATTCCTTTAAGCGTCATTTAAAAAAAACGCATTCTCCTGATTTTGATGTCTCCAACAAAGAAATTATAATATCCCAAACCTGTAAAAGTAATTTAAACAATACTAAAAATGTAACTCAACCCATCAGTTCAGAATCTGTTCATAAGTGCTATAAGGATCAATCAACACAGACGGAGTATACTCTAAAGCATAACTTAACGAGTTTCTCAAATATTCAACGTCAGATCACTAAATTTGCTATAAAATATTACGAAAAATTAGAATTATCAAGAAAAATAGCCAATGAAATAATTTGTGATGTGGAAAAAGATATTGTTATTCCAGTATTTGACTTTTTGGAGGAAGCATTAAGTTGTATACTATTTCAAGATAGTGCAAGATATAGCTTTAATTACATATCATCACAATTCAAAACTTTATTTAATAATGTAAATACGGAATATAAGTTTCAGAAGTACCTGAAAGAAATTTATTTATTTTCAAGCCCAGATGAATTTTTTATTAATAACTCTATCACAATACACAATGCTTCCAATTATAAAGTAAAAGGATCATTGCTACCAATTAAGGACAATTTGAAACATTTTTTGGAGCTACCAAATATTTATAATTCAATTACGGTTCTATGAAGAGATTGCAAACTGATTTTCAAATTTATAATATTATACAGGGGGAAATTTGGCATAAAAAACGAAATCTTTACGTAATAAAACTCTGATACCGTATATCTTATATCAGGATGATTTAGAAGTTAATAATCCGTTGGGGTCGAAACGTGGAATTCATTAAATTTCTGCTTTTTATTTAACTATTCCAGTACTAAATTATAATCAACTTTCAAAATTAGAAAATATTCTTCCTTGTTGTTTGACTAAATCTCAAGATATGAGCATTGGTTTAGAAAATAATGTTAATTATTCGATATCAGCATTGAAAAACTTAGAGGAAAATGGAGTAGAAATAAATGTAGATGGACAGCTTAGAAAAGTATATCTAATTTTAGCAGCCATCACCGGCGACAATTTAGGTCTTAATAGTATTTTAGGATATACCAAGTGTTTTCAAGCCAATTATTTTTGCAGATTATGTAAAGAACATAAGGAAAAAATGAAATTTCAATGTATTCAAGATTCAGATTTATTAAGAAATGAGAAACATAACTTTTCTCATTTCTTAATAAATCTGAATCTTGAATACATTGAAATTTCATTTTTTCCTTATGTTCCTTATGAAGATCTAGAATTAAATAATATTTCAACCACAGGCATAAAAGAGTGTCCCTTTAATAAAATAGAATCTTTTTTTACGACGGATAATTGCGCAGTAGACGTCATGCACGATATTTTTGAAGGAATTTGCCATACTGAAATAGCGTTAATATTAGATAGCTTTATTTATGATAAGAAATTCTTATCTTTGGATGATTTAAATTCAAAAAAAAAATACTTTGTATACGATGTATTTGATAAGAAAAACCTTTGTGAACCTATCTCTCAACACAATATAAAAAGCAGAAGTTTTAAAATGTCAGCTTCTGAAATGGAGTGTTTTTTATCCATTATCTTCCATTATATATTGGGGAGTTCGTTCCACAGAATGACAGCATCTGGAAATTCTTAAAATTATTATTAAGATTGATTGAAATTTGTTTGAAAACTTCTTTTGGTGAAAGAGACATATGCGACTTACGCGAAACAATTACTGTTCACCATCAGAAATATTTGCAACTTTTCAACACAACTCTTTCTCCTAAACACCATTTCATTATTCACTACCCCACAATTGTTCAGAAAATGGGACCCTTAAAAAAATTATGGACTATGCGCTTTGAAGCGAAGCATGGAGAATTGAAAACATATGCAACGTCTATAACTTCGCGCAAGAATATTTCACTTTATTTAGCAAAAAAATTGGATTATCGTGGAATTTTATAAACCGAAATTTATGTATTGATACAAATATTGTAAATATGGGTCAAATGTCTAAAAGAGATATTTCATTTATAACCAATACAAAAAAATTTATTCGCACAGAAAATTTAAGGGAAATTCTTTGTAGCGATAAAATTTATATATATAATACAAGACTGGTAATATTTTTGTAATAGAAAATAATGGTCTTTATTCTTTTTTCTCTTTATATTGTGCCATTAAAAAACCCAATGAATTAAGTGAATATCTTTTAGTTGGTCAAAAAGTAATAATAGAAAAATATGATACTCATTACAACTGTTATGTAGTGAAGGATATTTTAACAAATTTATATGAATTATTTACAATAAAGGAAATAAAGCATCCTCCAATAAATGTTCTTAATATATGTGGTTTATTTAAGGGGAAGCATATCCGATTTGGTTTTCCAAAATCGATTTTTTTTTTTGGCATAAAAGTGTTCTTATATGTCTCAAGAATATGTAAAAAAATTTTTTCTCAAAATTCACACTACAAATGGTTATATGCGCATGTTTTGCGCGCGCCGCTGTGTGTTATATTTCTCGTTTTAAGAGTCTTTCTTCGCGCTCCTCCTGTTATTCTTTTTGTACTTTATTTGTATGGATTAGTGTGTATAGAATATTAACCGTTACTTGTCAAATATTTTATATAGTTTTAAAGGTGAAATTTTTATAAAAAGAAGCGTGTAACCGTTATTTGTTTAATATTTTATACATTTAAAGTGAAATTTTTATAATAAATAAAATTTGAAAATGGTTTTTCAAAAAAAACATCCAAGGGCAAGTAGTGTAAGAACAGCAAGGCCTAAAAAAAATTCCTGCATATAAATATAAATCTGACGCACAAGAAACAGAGTATGCTAGTACTTCAGCAAGAAAACTATCCCAAACAAAAACTTTTGAAATAACTGCTAATCCACTTGTTAGTTATTGTATGATATCTTTTCTGTCAATCTTTAATACTTTATCTGAAATATTAGTGTGCAAGCAATGCAAAGGTGCAGTTTATTTTTCAAAATCTAATGAAATTGGCCTCGGTTTTCATTTACACGTTAAGTGTTTGTGTGGTGACTTCTCAATACCATCATGCCCTAAAAATAATAGTGCTTATGAAATAAACCGAAAGCTTGTATTTGTTATGCGCTTATTAGGAATAGGACACGCCGGTATAAAACTATTTTGTTCGTTAATGGATTTAGCTTCCGGTTTTGGGCAAACAGCATATTCTAATGCAGTTCAAAGAATTTCAATCGCAACAGAAGCCGTCTTTGATTCTGTCGTTAAAAAAGCAGGTGAAGAAGAAAAAAAATTAAATAAAGAGAATGGCAATCCTGAAAACAAGTTTACAGTTTCGGGCGACGGGTCATGGGCCAAAAGAGGGTTTTCGTCCTTATTTGGGGTTATAACATTAATTGGCAAATTGACGGGAAAAGTTTTAGATATCATCACGAAATTTGCCCATTGTCAAACTTGTAACATCCAAAAAAAAAAAATTAAATCCAGCGGAGTTCGACATTTGGTATGAGGCTGAAAATAAAGATAACTGCTGCAAGAACCATCAAGGCAGCGCTGGGAAGATGGAGGTGGACGGGGTAATAGAAATGTTTCAAAGGTCAGAGTCTTTGCATGAAGCCAAATATATTAACTATATTGGTGACGGCGATAGCAAGACTTTCAAGAATCTATTAGATGCAAAAGTTTATGGGGATGTTATTGTAAGTAAGCTGGAATGTGTTTTGCACGTCGGAAAGAGGATGTTTCGACGCCTAACGGATGCAAAAAAAGCATAACTTTGGAAGAAAAATTATTAAAGGAACAAGAGAAGGCTGAGTCTGCAAAAGATTTAAAAAAAATTAAAGGGTTAAAAACAAAAGCCAAAGTTACTATTAAAAAAAATGATAAAATAAAAAAAAAACCATTACATCATCAAAACAGAAAACTCCACGTGAAAAAACAACCAAATTGACTGGCAAGATAATGAAGGAGCTGTCAACATACTATTCTTTGGCAATTCAAAGGCATCCTGATTCAATTAAGGCCATGAAAGACGAAATATGGGCTGGATACTACCATAGAGTATCGACGAATGTAAACCCAAAACATCATTTTTGTGATGAAAAATGGTGCAAATATTTGCAGCACCAAAAACAAAACAAGCCATATAATCATAAGCCTGCATTGGACTCAATGGCTCAAAAATACTTAAAATCCATTTATGAAGGTTTGACTGATGAAAAACTTCTAAGCCGTTGTTTGGGTAAAAATACCCAGAACAATAATGAGAGCTTTAATGCCACAATATGGCAATTTGTGCCAAAACACGTTTTCAATGGGAAAACTATTATCGAAATTTCAGCTTGGCTAGTAGTCCGGTCAAATTAGACCAAAAAATAGGTATGAGGGTACAGAAATTCACACCAAGCTGGAAATTGGTAGGATTGTTCAAAGCACCGTTATAAATGAAATGTAAAAAGTCCTCATCGATCCGGCACCTGGAACCTGGATTTACTCGGGGTCAAAGGTCACAAAAACGGGTTTTTCGCGATTTTCAGCAAAACGGTAACTTTTATCATAAAATAGTGTTTACAAAGTTTGTAGATTATGCGATTACCTACAAAAAAGGATCTTATACATTTTCCCGTACGAATTGTCATTCATGAGATATCGCCGTTTTAAAGATTTAAAGCACTCATATCCCCTCACTTGCAACTTGTATGGCCGAATTGCCATTTACTTAAACTTTAATAACTTCTAGACCGATTATAGTAGAGCAACGTAATTAGGCTCGTATTTTAGGTAAATGTGGATTCTTTTATTTGAAAGAGAGAACAGAAACCTGAGTGACTCCGTTTAGAAGATATGTAGGTTCAAAGTGTGAGGAAAATCTGGAAGTCTGCAGTGAAACCCTATAACATGCACACGTTTCCACGCCACCTATGAGGTAGTGTACCTAGCGCGTTTTTTTAACGTGGTTTCCCCAGTAGACCTATTCCACGGGTCAGTTGTGATCCTGTTTAATTTGAAACTATTGCAAAATAATGGATATTAGCAGAAATTGAAAAGATAAAAGCAATTTAAGTATAGATATGCATGTTTCGTTAAAAATACCAAAAGTAAAAAACAAGTACAATTAGCTTGTCTTCCTCCAACCTCAGTTGCTGCTCATCAACATCTTTTTCGGGTATATTACCAAGTTCAAGTGTGGCTTGGTTATCACCTAGACCCTACAGACCGGGGTTGGAAGTTGGTCAACAATTCATTAGAACCAGTTCAAACTTTACTTACACCTGCGCCGGAAAAACTGCTGAACACAATTTTTTGCAACTGCAAAAAGGGATGCAGTGCTAAATGTGGTTGCAAAAAAGTCGGACTGTTTTGTTCTCTGGCATGTACACATTGTCAAGGCCGGTCGTGCTCTAATATTGAATCACCAACAGTGGAGGATCCGTTTGATTCCAACGAGGCGACATGCGATACATCGCTATTAACGCAGTTTACATGCACTCAGTATGAAGATGAAGAAGAACAAGAAGAACAAGAACAACAAGAAGAAGAACAAGACGAACAAGAGCAAGAAAATCAAGAAGAAGGATAAGAAGAAGAATTTGAAAGTTACGACTCGGACGATTAAATTTCACTCCTTTTTTTTAACTTAAATTGCTTTTATCTTTTCAATTTCTGCTAATATCCATTATTTTGCAATAGTTTCAAATTAAACAGGATCACAACTGACCCGTGGAATAGGTCTACTGGGGAAACCACGTTAAAAAAACGCGCTAAGTACACTACCTCATAGGTGGCGTGGAAACGTGTGCATGTTATAGGGTTTCACTGCAGACTTCCAGATTTTCCTCACACTTTGAACCTACATATCTTCTAAACGGAGTCACTCAGGTTTCTGTTCTTTCTTTCAAATAAAAGAATCCACATTTACCTAAAAGATGAGCCTAATTACGTTGCTCTACTATAATCGGTCTAGAAGTTATTAAAGTTTAAGTAAATGGCAATTCGGCCATACAAGTTGCAAGTGAGGGGATATGAGTGCTTTAAATCTTTAAAACGGCGATATCTCATGAATGACAATTCGTACGGGAAAATGTATAAGATCCTTTTTTGTAGGTAATCGCATAATCTACAAACTTTGTAAACACTATTTTATGATAAAAGTTACCGTTTTGCTGAAAATCGCGAAAAACCCGTTTTTGTGACCTTTGACCCCGAGTAAATCCAGGTTCCAGGTGCCGGATCGATGAGGACTTTTTACATTTCATTTATAACGGTGCTTTGAACAATCCTACCAATTTTCAGCTTGGTGTGAATTTCTGTACCCTCGGATGTCTAAATTGACTGGACTATAGCAACTATTATTTTTAACGAGGGTTTTTCACCTATTTTAAAAGTCTTTGAAGGAATTGGAGTGCAAGTTGGGAGACACGCTAAGAATTTCGCCAAAACTCGTAATGAAAAGCGTACGAAATTCGCAAACTATCAAAGCTCTGAAGTGGCTAAGAAGCGAAAATCTGACCAACAAGAAGAAAATTCTATGCTTGAAATGCAGTACGAGGAAGTAGAAGGTTTACTGTATGGCCCTGGGATAGCTGATGACTAGTAGGTATAAAAAATTTCACAAATTTTATACAATTTAAGATTAATAACTTTTTTCTATTTTTTTATACTTTATTTAAAATATTGCTTTTTTTACCTTCAGCCGGCTTACCGATTTTAATTTTTTTTGTTTTACTTGTTATTAGTAGATAATAATAATAAAAAAAATAAAAATTTCATTTTTTAAATTTAAAATAACAAAAAACATATTTTGAAACTTTAAACTCATTTTTCTTAAAACTACTTTTTTTAAATTTGCGAGCAAGATTACTCAAAAACTACTCGACCGATTTACTTAAATTTTTTTTTCTATTTTCTGTAACTTATTTCTGAGGTTGCGACTTCGCGATTTTTTTGAGAAAATGTCTACAAAAATATTTACACTCTTTTTTATTCTGAAATTTTAAGCCATTTTTTTAATTTTCATTTCAATTAACCGCCATTTTGTTTTTACTCAAAAATTTGGAAAAAACGCGAAGTCACAACCTAATTTCAAGGGTCTCATTGACGAAAAAAAAAATTTGTTTTTTTCCGATTTCCCAAAATCAAGATATCCTGCTCGCAAAATTAGCCATATTTTTTTCAATGCACCAGCATATCATCACATACAGTAAAATGACGTCACAAAAAAAAATTATTCTTGTAAATTTTATAACTTTTTTTTAACAAAATAAAAAAAAGTTTCACTTTAATATCTTTAACCGTTATTTTGTAATCCTAACTAAAAAATCACCTTAAATTTTAACAAAATCGCATATGTTTCCCCTTAAAGCTTTAAAGCCAAAAAATGCATTCATTTAATAAGATATGTAAATATGAAGAAATTATATCATTTTTTATTACTGTTTTTTGTGTTATATTCAAAATGTTTTTTATATTATGAAATGTATTTAATATGTATGTAATTTTTTTTATAATAAATGATGTATAATGACATAAAGATTGAGTATTAATAATGATTTGATTGCTTTAATAAGTGTTTTCAAAGCGGAAATAAATTTTGTGAAATTTATATGACGCCTGCATTTTTGGCAGCTGCACTGAAAAAAAGGAATAGATTTCTTATATAAAAAATGCATTGATTCATTTAATATTTTTAAATGATTTTCAGCCATAGAAAGCATGTATATGATACATCTAATTTTTCTGTATGATTTAATAAACTAAAAAGTATATGGATCATATATACAATTCTTTAATTTAAGTAAACTATATAGTTATTTCATCCATAGCTTCTAACTGAGTCAGCAACTTCTTGTTATTAAATCATTGAAATTGTCATTTGAATTGACTACAATAATAAGACAATTCAAATGGCAACAGAATGAACAGAGTGAACAGAATAGCTTTTTTAATTTCAATTCTCGGACGTCTTGAGCTTGGTTTCATTAATTGCTCCAGTTTGCTCTGCAATAACTGTAAGCAGTAAATAGTTCAAGTTTTTGTCATAATTGAATATGCTTACCTGAAAGCAGTGCCTTGTCATTCTAAAGTTTCTCCTGAAAGTTTCGTTGTCATATTTGTCGATTACGTCCATATAATTACATATTTTTTCAACTCTACTTCTTGGTATTGCGCTATATTTAAAATAAACTTTTAGCAATTTTAGTTTCCTTTTCCTACTTTTGAAACGCTTATATATAACTTTTCTGCAAGCACCGCCTTCGCCTAACAGAAAAGGAATTACTAAATTTGACATTTCAACAACCACACTTTCCATTTTCAAATAATGGCGTAATATTTGCAGCCACCCGTATAAAAAATGTTCTTCCTTTGACAGTTCTCTGTGCACCTGCGTGGCTGCGATACTGCCAATTCTGCACAGCTGGCTGAATTTTCGAATGCAGCCAATATGATGGTCATCAAATTTATAGTAAAATAATTCGAAAAGTACCTGGGGGGGGGGGGGTGGCAGAATGTTCTCTGCCCGGGAGCTAAAACTTCTACTTACGTCAATGGGTACTGGGAAAACTTACGGTTTAAAAACCAAAATGGTCTACTGGACATACACTACATTCATCAATCCCATAATTACCTATGCCGTCCGGGCCTTGTGGCCAACAATCCAAGAGAAGTTCCAGAGGCCTTAGCAAAAGTAACTCGAATGGTCTTCCTTGGCAGCACAGGCGCGATGAATATGTGTCTTGCTGCAGCGTTAGGAGGAATGCTTAATATGCCTCCACTTCACGTTAGGGATGAGCAAAAATGGTCTTGCTCTTGTAGTCTTGTCTTGGTCTTTCACATTTAGCAAGATCAAGACCAAGACTAACTGTGCAAGACTAAGGGCAAGAGGCTCGTAAAATTCTCACAAACACTATCATCGTCAGATTCTGATGTTTGGTCTTCCCGTAAGAACATATGACACGGAACACAAAATAGAGTACCCCTATATACAAAAAAATTGTTTAAATTATAGTGTGTATGATATACTAATTATTCGAGTTTTAATTAAAATTATTAGTGATTTATATACCGACATTAACAATGATGTTAAAAACAAGAAATTTAAAATCAATTTAAATTAAGATAAAATTGCCGTTTAAATATATATTTACGAGCGTAACCCAATGTTTTTGTTAACATAACACCATTGCGGATAACATTATTATTTTATAAAATAAAAATAAAGTACAATAATTAACTATACATTATATAAATATGTACAGCCTTGGCCAAAAGTATTAGGCACCCCAAAAAGTTGTTTTGTGCCGTTATAATTTGAACAAAAAGAATATCACTGGCAATGTTTGAACACCAGTGTCATAAAACATTAATTAGAACACTTTTTTGAAATTTGACAGGATTTGACAGGTCGCAAATAGACCAATTTCGAAAAGGGCACATGTCTGAATAGCTAAATTTTTCAGGAAATGAAAAAAACTAATTATTTTCTAAAGAAGTATAATAATATATAATCAATCGAGTTGCAAAAAGATTTTGATGTTAACGTTATTATATATATATATATATATATATATATATATATATATATATATATATATATATATATATATATATATATATATATATATATATATATATATATATATATATATATATATATATATATATATATATATATATATATATATATATATATATATATATATATATATATATATATATATATATATATATATATATATATATATATATATATATATATATATATATATATATATATATATATATATATATATATATATATATATATATATATATATATATATATATATATATATATATATATATATATATATATATATATATATATATTTAGTTATTTTAAATTTATGAGATATGCCCTTTTCGAAATTCACGGCATTGGGTAAACAGAATTTAAAGAAAAAACCATATAATTTTGGCGAAACTTTTACTTCAGGGATCTAAAATTAAATATGTACACTGATAAAAAAATTGTCTTGATTCCAGCAATTCGATAGTCTTCGTTTCGTTGTCTTGAGTAGAAAAATTTTCCAGTCTTAACATGAGAATGGCTGTCTCAGAGTAAGACACTGGAAATTCTTGAGCCAAGCAAAAGTATTCCTTCGCTCAATACTTATATTTTTCGACCAAGATATTTCTTTCTCGAACTAAGATTATTTAATTTTTACTCAAGAAACTAAATTTTTAATTCATCGGACTTTTTTCGGTTACCGGACTTTCAAGCTCTAAAAATGTATCACAACTATTAAGACCGATTTTAGAACTTGAATTTTTTTCAATTATAATATCATCGGTTTCGTATTTTTTTGAAGTGAAACTTCCTTGCTCTCGTTCTGCCGTTCTGGGGATTCGAGCAAGTACGAGTGAATTCAGAATTGGAAACGAAAACAAGAACAGCCGTATGAAACGGAAGTTGCCTTCTCGCTCGTTTACAGCTGTCGCTTTAATGTGCAACTTTTGCAACACTAATTTCATAATTGAATGAATGCACAAGAGTATACTAACAATTTAGTTTCCACTTTATTTTGTTTAACATTTTGGATTTTATCAACTAAAGCTGATGAATTTCGCGAAGATCACCGCCAAAAGAGCAATTTTCCGCAATGATTCAACAAAGTAGCTGACAGCGACAGCCATGATAGCAATTAAGTGATGCCATATAAATAAATTCTACCAAACCAGCAGGAAAATATTTACAATTTATTTAAATTTATTCATAGATGGCACAGGCATCGGTAAAGTAAAAATGAGGAGTCTGTTATTTAAAAAATTTAGATTGTGTATTAAAGATTATTATTTCGTTAATATTATATTGAAGTCAAGTTTTAATAAGTTCTTTATTATTGTACGCGAAGTTTCACTTCTGTCTTGTGTTCTTTAATACACAATTATATTTTTTTTTTACTTCAAGTCAACTTTTGTCTTCATCCAAGACAATAAAACCAAGACTATGAGTATTGCTTATCCCAAGACAATTTTGTTTTCGTTATATCCAAATATTGGTTCAAGAAAAAGTGCTTTGAGCCAAGAAATTTTTTTTATCAGTGTATAATCTATATATCTGTGGTGTCTGGTTAAAACATGATAACTCCAATTTGGTCGAATATTAGTTTGGTACTACAATAACATTAAAATTTTCCAAATTTTATTTTGGTCTAACCCTGGAAACCCTAATTTGCATAGAAGCGGTAGAATTGTTGCAGTAAAATTCTGATATCTCCATATTTTACTGACAGTTTTTTGTCCAAATATGATAAAACAACTTAACATGCTATTACCTACCAGTAAAATTAAAAGTACATCTAAATTTATGGTAATTTTCTGACAACTCACATATGGCATCTTGTTACCAAAATAAAAAAATCTAACATTGTATATTTGTTTGGTACAAATCTGTTATGTCTACTTCTATTTTCTATTAAATTAACCAGCGCAAGAATAGACAAGAATTATGTATGCCACTGACATCACATTGCCATTTGAGATCGCTTTTCTTCGCGAATGGTTCATCGAGTTGAATGAAGATAGTCTTTAAAACTTTACTTTATTTAGTATTTTCATGTCCATTAGTATATTTTAAATATAAATAATCGCCGAAATATTTCACAAAGTGTTAGTGCTCGTAGTTTAGTTAATTTGCCAACAAGCGTCTCAAATAATTCGGATTCGGATTCATCGCAAGTAAGTATTGTATTCGTAACCCACTTTAGAAAACCTTGGGTGGTTCTACACGAGCGTACAACGAACACACAAAAATGTGTTCGAAACGTCGTTTGTGGAGTACAGGGAGAGAGAGAGGACGAGGGAATTCTCTCGCTCTCTTCTCCACAAACGACGATTCGAGCCGTTGCTCGTTGTAGAACGACCCTTTCTTATAGCCTTCTCAAATTGATCACGGTTATGTGTAACCGGAATGCTAAATGTATCTCCAATTTCTGTGTATTTGTGTATGTACTAATGTAGAAGAACATAGTAAGTTAGTGCTAATATTCTTATCTTTACTATTAATGAATTTTAGGATAATAATGTGGCAATTGTAACTGAAAAAGTATTGGTACATGCAAAAGAAAATGATTTTCCTGGTAAAGATAAACAAGTTGCTTTGGATGCAACAACTGATAATACCATTTCGGTAAGTATTTATTTGAATAATGTTAATTGGTATTTAAAAAAAATAGCATTTAATCTTACCCATTTACATTGCAAGGTACATGGCCACTCTATAATATTTTAAGTAAATAGATACATACATACCTACCTAATTTGATCAATATATTAAATTGAATATTAGCAACCATAATACAGTAAATATTGTTATTTTTTAACATTGTTATGTTGGTTTTTCTGTGCTTTTTCTTAGCTCCTCTGCCTAACCAACAATATTTTTTTGCAGGATGAAGATTTTAGCTCTGGCTCTGGTGAAGAATGGCAACCAGAAAACTATAATACACAACTACCTAGACCACCTAGTCCACCTCGTTCACCTAGTCCGCCTCGTCCAACTAGTCTAACTAGTGTAATTTCTAATGACGGCTTCACTTATTTATCTAGAAAAAAAAGAAAGAGCACGGTCCTTTCCAGAGAAAGCTACGAAAAGAACGCCAAGAAAAACTTAGAAAAGGCGAAGAATATACAACTGCCAAAGGTAAACGCATATTAAAAAGAAACCCCGGTGGCTTCTCAGATAATTGCAGGGCGCAATGTCGACAAAAACTTGAGGTACTTGATTTAAGTCAACTCTATGAAGACTACAGAAACTTGCCATCCAGAAATGAGCAAAAACGATATTTAGCAGGACTTATTACTATTAAACCAACAGAATGTATTAAGAAACGCCCTTCAAGGAAAAGAGAAATCTCAGTAATATACACAGTAGATGGAATAGAAGGAGGTGTTTGTAAAAATTGCTTTATGAAAACTTTTGGTGAAACTAGAGGTTTTATTGATAATGTCTTAAAAAAAAAAGTAGCTCGTCATCAGTTATTGTGCTAGCAGATAGAAGAGGCACAGGACCTCCACCCCACAAACGTTCCGATGCGGATATGGAATATGTTGAGGACTTTATTAACAAATTTCCTGCTTACGAAAGCCATTACTCAAGACGTCATACGGCAAAAAAGTATTTACAGCAGGATTTAAATATGACATTATTATACGACCTGTACAAAGAAGATGTTACAAAGAACAACAGCGAGGTACAACATATGCGACCAGTGAGCACCAGTGTATTTCGGAACGTATTTAAGTCACTAAATTTAAAATTTAAAAAACCATCTAATGATACCTGCAAAACTTGTGATTCTCTTGTTCTTCAGATTAAAACTTGTGAGGACGAATGTAAGAAAGAAAACTTAGAAGAAGAAAAGGCTACACACCAGAAGAAAGCAGAATTACATTATAGTGCCAAAAGAGAAGATAAAGATTTAAGTAAAGACAGTGAAGGCAAAATTATAGTTGCTGCGTTTGATCTTCAAAAATGTTTAGCAACTCCTTTGTTGTCTGCAGGAATATCTTTTTACAAAAGAAAATTATGGACTATGGGGTTAAATTATGGACATTTAACCTAACTATTCGGAACATAACGACAAAACAAACGTGCTGTTTTGTTTGGTATGAGGGCGTTGCGCAAAGGGGAGCCGATGAGGTTGCATCCTGCGTGTGGCAATTCATCATGGACTTACCAGATAGTGTAGAGAAGATATTTTTTTATTCAGATACTTGCCCAGGGCAGAATCGTTGCCTGTAATGTTTGCGCTAGGCGTTAATCGTAAAACTAATTTGACAGAAATACATCACAAGTTTTTAGTGCCTGGCCATATGCACTTAGAATGTGACAGCGATCACGCAGCAATAGAGAGATTTTTGAAACACCGCAAAGTGACTATTTCAGTGCCCCGAGATTGGGTAAACGTTATACAAATGACAAGTCGCAGATACACAGTCAAAATGATGACACAAGAATATTTTTTAGGCTTCTCTCAACTTTTTAAATTCACATTCATTAAAAGAAACATTGATACTGAGAAACAATCATTTAGATGGAACAGCGTTTTCTGGCTTATGTTTTTGAAAGGTTCAAAAAATGTGGCATTCAAATTATCACTGGAGACTGATGAATCTTTCAGATACTATTCTTTTTTGAAACGAGGTGATAACACCTTACTGAGTGATATATCATATATCACTCAGTAAGGTGTTATCACCTCGTCCACCTCAAGCATATTTGAGACCATTGCCAATATGCCCGAAAAAGTATAATGACATAATGAGTCTTCTGCCATATATAGATAGAGTGTACCACGATTTCTATAAGAATTTTAAAACGTCCAACTCAAATGTAGACACTGTAAGCGACAGTGATGAAAATTATGAATAAAAAGATGATCCAGTTTTGATAACTTATTAGAATTTTCATTTATTTCTGTTGAATTTAATTTGGTACATGTAAGATAAGTGCATTGCTTTTCCTTTTTCTCGAAAATAGTTATGTTTTGATAAAAATTTATAATTGTCATGAAAACTTGATTAATAAAGCTTAAAAACTACAATGGTTGTATTTTCTTAAATTGTTTAAATAGGTCACAATATCGGTCTCTATCTATGCAAATCTTTAAAGTGTCATACTGAAAAACTGTGTTTTTGTACTTATCATGTTTTAACCAGACACCACAGATATATATATAGGTGAAAAAACCCTCACTCACTCACTTGGTAATTACCATATCTCCAGAACTATTAGACCTACAGACTTGAAATTTGCCATGCATGTTTCTTTCGTTAAGTAGAGATCCACTAAGAAACGGTTTTGCAAAAATCGACTCCTAAGGGGGGTTTTGGGGACGTAAAAAATATAAAATAACAGTTTTTCACTTGGTCATCACCATATCTCCAGAACTATTAGACCTACAGACTTAAAATTTGGCATGCATGTTTCTTTCGTTAAGTAGAGATCCTCTAAGAAAGGGTTTTGCAAAAATCGACTCCTCAAGGGGTTTCCGGGGCCTAAAAGATATAAAATAACAGTTTTTCATTTGGTCATCACCATATCTCCAGAACTATTAAACCTACGGGCTTAAAATTTGGCGTGCATGTTTCTTTCGTTAAGTAGAGATCCTCTAAGAAAGGGTTTTGCAAAAATCGACTCCTGAGGGGGGCCGTAAAAGATATAAAATAACAGTTTTTCAACTATAACTTTTACAGACTTGAAATTTTACATCTAAGTAATGTCATTAAGTAAATAATGTCAAAACGATTTTTTCTAATTAAAAAATGATTTTTTTCTATTGGCGAAGTGATTTCTTCTATTAACGGAATCTATCTATGTATATAGGTACAGTCGTTGCCACAATTATTTGCACACCCGAAATTTCACAGGGGAAAATGGAACGAAAGGCTAAAAATTCCTAAAATTTTCATTATTTTAAATTCAGTTTTATTTTACTGATTCTTCATTATTAAAGCTAACTTAAGACAAACAACAACAAAAAAAATAAGTACAGCAAAGCACAAAAACAAAGAAAAAGAAAGTGTTCAAAATTATTTGCACATGTTTTCTAGGTGCCAAAATTATTTATACGACTTGGTTGAACTGTTATAAATCTACGGAGTAATCTAATTTCGTTATTTAGCTAACATAAACATATTAATTTATTACCTAATATTTAGTGTTAACCGCTGCGCAATAATTATCTCCTCGAGCCGCCTAGGTATCGAATCGATCAGGTTCTGTAACATTTCAGTAGGAATCGTACTCCAAGCAGTTGTGGCATCCTGCCAGGCTTCTTCCGGTGTTTTCCCAAATTTTTCCGGGATCCTTAATTTCAGATAGTGCCATACATTTTCTATTACAGTAAGATCGGGGCTTTGCGGTGGCCAATTTAAAACATTTTGCTTAAGATCGGATAAATATTTCGTAACAATTTTAGCTTTATGTATTGTTGCATTATTTTGCCGCACGATAGAACTACTACCTATTAAGTTATCACGCACAAATATCGCAACGTCATTTAAAATATGCAAATAAAATATGGAGCTCTTCTTCTCCGGGCATTTAACAATTGGGCCAAAACCATTGTAAGTAATACATCGCCACATCATAATTTTACCGCCGTGGGAATGCTGGATTGGGGTAAAGACTGCCCGATTTTTTTTGTTCTTTTGGTGCGAATAATAAAAATGTTTCGCGTAACTTACGTCCAATAAAATTGCGGTTTCATCAGTCCATAGGATCTGCCACCAAAACTCCACCGGCTTACTCCTGTATTCTTCACCGAAGTTTACGGTTTTTGCTACTAATGTAGAACTGCTTCCGAACCACATAAGCCTTGAGACCTTCTTCTTTTAATCTTCTCCGAAGAGCTGTTTTACTAATATTTTCCTTCCTACCACTATTGCTATAGTTTAACAATATTTTTTATCGTTTCGGATGGGTTTTTTTTCACGAAGCGAGTTATATTTTTGTCTTCTCTTGCAGTAGTAGCCCGCGATCTTCCCTTCCTTTAATATTAATAACGCTTCCAAATTGATTATGCTTGGAGACGTGATAATAAATGGTTTGTCGGTGCTATTTGAGGAGCTGGGGAACAAAACCGGACTTGTCCCAAAAATTGATTTTTACACTAGAGCAAAAATACTGAATTCTATAGTTGCAGATTAGTTAAAATTTTTGCGTTTGAATATAATTATACCTTATTGTATAAATAATCAATGGCCTAATTTTTGGGCACAAAAATTCATGTTTTCTATTTTTTTTGAATTTTTTTTGAATGGACAAGTCCGGTTTTGTTTCGCAACGATGGATATGTATGGGACATCTCCGGTTTTGATTCAAAACCGTCATGGACAAGTCTAGTTATGAAACAAATTCCTTTGAATTTTTTCATTTTTTAACAGGACAAGTCCACTTATGAACCAAATCAGTATTTTTAAAAAATTTTTTTTGTGGGTTTGCAACACTTTTGGATGGAAATATTTCAGGGGTCTATAGAGGTGGGCTTAGAGAGTACAAAAAAAATTTAAAAAAAAAAACCGTTATCGTGGACAAGTCCGGTTTTGTTCCCCAGCTCCTCATTTATATTTTTTTCCTAGTTCCACGGCCGAAACACCATTATTATATTCTGCACGTTTTTCTACTGTTAACTCAATTTTTTGTGCCTTTTCCAAATTTTAAACACACAAATTTCAAAAACACGTGCTCGAATGATTGCAAAAGCATTCCTTTCTCATTCAAAGAATAACGGTAAAACCAATCAAAAACTTCTTTGAGCGATTTTTAACATTCTGTAAATAATTTTGGCACCTAGAATACATGTGCAAATAATTTTGTATGGGAGTACTCTTCGAATTACCGCTAAAGAGCTCAGATCCATTTTAATTTAGCTTTTTCCGAAAAAAAAAACGATTCCCAAAGTTTCAGATCGATCGGAGGTGATTTACGGGTAGTTGCCGTACAAATTCAAAAATAATCGTACGATTAAATCATGCAACGTGTAGCCGAAGGAAATAGCGGAAATAGCAATTTGTTTTTGCGTCGATTCGAATGCACTCCGGTATTGCCACAGTACTTAAAACTTGCAAAATTATAATTTGGGACGAATGCACCTGCACCATGGCCCATAAAAAATCGCTCGAAGCGAACCGAGATTTCTGAGGAAAAAACCACCGGATGGAAGGCGGTCTGATACTACTTGCAGGGCATTTTTGCTAAACTTTGCCAGTTATGCCTAGATCAACGCCTGCAGATGTTATTAACGCATGCTTGAAAGCATCATATCTATGGAACAGTGTTGAAAAAAACACGCTCAGAACGAATATGTGTGTCCATTTGGTACAAGATGCCTCTGCTCAAAAATTTTCCAAACAACTTTTGGACATTGGGAATAGCAAAATTCTAATCGATAGCAGAAGAAAAGAGATTTCGTTTCCACAAAACTTTTGTCAAATGCAGCCCAATATTCAAATCGTTGTGGACTTAACAATTTAACAACGAACTACAAAAATCCAGATTGGCTGTACGAATCGTGCAATCTTAGCGCCCAAGAATGACGATGTCAACAAATTTAATGAACAAATTCAAATGAAACTGCTGGGAAAAACTGTCAAAATCGATTGACCAGTAATGGACGAAGAACAAGCAGTCAAATATCCAATTGAATTTCTTAATTCTTTGGAGCCACCAGGCATGTCACCACATATATTGACATTGAAAGTTGGATCACCTGTGATACTAATTCGAAATTTGAACGCGCCAAACCTGTGCAACGGAGCAAGACTTACTATCAAAAAATTAACACAGAATTTGATCTTCCAACGATATACATTTCGAGTTTAAACGGCTTCAGATCCCTTTGCGCAATACGAGGAGAGGCGGGCATCTGGGTAAACAAATAAAACCTGAGTCAGTGACATTACAGATGAGAGCCCAGGGGCAAAGCAATTGCAGATTTATTTTAAATGTTTTAACATTTCAAATAAATGCATTTTGAATCTAATGTCTCGAATGTTTATAGGAATACTTGGTTTTTCGTTATTGGTTATGAAGAATTTAATTTTGAAAATCATACAATTAAACGGCAAGCACTTATAGAGTTTAAACTCTCTAACAATATTGAAAACAGTTTCACCGTGTAGCCCTGAGCTCAAAGAAGTGCAGAATCGCAATTTTATTTATACACGGCACAAAAGAACGCTAAACATTAGAAAATAATAGTACAATTAATTCCCCTATGAAACGTATGGCATCTGTTACATTTAATTCGAATATATGAACGCAATTTTGAAATATGTGACATTAAGAGATAATAAAAGTTGGTTTTTTGGCATTGCTTTTTCCAACTATAAGTTTCATTTTTCTATTTAGTTTTTTGTTCTCGAAAAATTTTGTTATTGCAGACTTCTAGATTTAAATTAAAAAAAGCTATCGAAAATGGCCCTCGAATTTCATATCACCTGATACTACTATTGGCTTATGGGAGCAGTTTAAGATTGGAGAGTGTTCAATTGACCTGTCAATCCGTACGGAGACCTGGTTTTTGCTTAGTAAAAAGAGACAAAATTATTATGATGATTAACGGTCTTATGTTAAGCAATAAATTCGAAAAGGGCACATCTCATATATAGAGTTGTGACCTTTTCGAAATTATTTGGCGCCACGCCATGACGTGGGCGCACAATAAATTAGGGTCGCTCCGCCCAAGAGCTTTGCATTTGCTTAATAGAGGGAGAGCCAGCGACGTATTTTCTGTTGTCATTTCATCCCTCATGAAAATTTCCACACTAAATTTTATATGCCTGCTTAACAATAAAAGTTACTTCTGGCAGCCCCCTGTGGCCGGGATGAACTACCCCAAAATTACAAAGAGGGTAAAAAATAAAGTTCAATTTTGTTATAGTATTACTCATGAATTTTCTGGAGATTATTTTTGATAGTATTCTCTATTTATAAAAATTAATGCCAGAACATTTACCCTTCACCTAATGCTTGCCAGAACGCTCTAAATATTTATTTAAAGGGGTTTATTGCATAAATAGTCCATTCAAGACGCGAAGGGGGGTGTTCCAACATAACCCCATTAAGAAAATCGAACCCTACATGTATTTTGGGTCGCTGATTACGAAAATCGGGGTCCTGCGGTCCTAAAATATGGGCGTCACGCTTAAAAACGAAAAAAATACCCCTTTTAAAGGGTTTTTCGCGATAATTTCAATAATAATGAAAAATAATCCAACGAAATACACTTTTCTCAATATTTATTTGCGAAGGTGGTTGATTTATACTAAATCAAGCCAAACTTTAAAACAAGGGATAATCCTAAAGGGTTAAAACCACTCCTAAATCGACTGAAAGCGAAACCAATAATTCTCCAACGAATTTGTTACCAGCAGCTAGCCTTTGTTCGTCTTCTATATTGCCGCCTTCATCAAATGTTTACTTGCAAACCGCCTGCGCGTTCGTCTCATCTGCCAGCCCTGTGCGTAGTCCGATGTTATTTGCGCGCATTGTTTTAGACGGTGGTAGTCAACGCTCTTACATTAAGCAAACTCTCGCAAATAAATTGAATTTAGAAGAAGTGGATACAGTGAAAATGCGTATTCTTCCGTTTGGATCTGTGAATAACCCACCGCCAATGTCATTTAGTCGAGTGCGCGTGAAATTAACCAGTCAACATGACCATCAGTGCGTTGTTATAGTGGCGGTTGTGGTGCCTGAGATCTGTTTAGACGTTTTGCCAGTGCCCGATGGAGACTGCGATAAGTTTTCTCAAATATGTCTGGCTGATGCCCAATCTAAAGCTAATGATCTCCTACCTGGTATCAATATGTTAATTGGTGCTGACTGTTATTGGCAAATCGTTCTTTTGGAATCTAAACATATATCGGAAAATTTAACAGCTATTAATACTATTTTAGGGTGGACGATTCAAGGACCAGTTGGAGATAGTTGTTTGAGTGAAGAATTGTGTTTGACAGCTTCAACAATAACTTTAAATGTAAATATTATGGATTGCACAGAAATTAGGCGTTTTTGGGATTTAGAAGGTCTTGGAATTTCCAGTATTGACAATTCCGAAATTTACGACATAAAATTTGAGGACTATATTACAAGACAGTCGGCGCGGTATGAAGCACGTTTATTATGGAGAAAACCGGATTGTGTTTTAGAGAGTTACCGTAATGGAGCATTGGTAAGATTTAATAAATTGGTTAAAAAGCTTTCTAGGCAGCCGGAGAAATTTTTTGAGTATGACGACGCAATGAGGCAACTTATCCATGAAGGCGTAGTGGAAAGGGTAAATAAACCCCAAAATAATGATTGCCGTGTATATTATTTGCCTCATCGTCCTATATATAGAGAGGATAAGACTACGACAAAAATGCGTATTGTGTTCGATGCTTCTGCAAGGTCAGGTAACGATTTATCATTAAACGATAATTTATCTACTGGGCCGAACTTACTTCCCAACATTTTGGCCATTTTATTAAATTTCCGCCTTGGTAAAATTGGAATAGTAGCTGATATAGAAAAGGCGTTTCTGCAAATAGCTTTAAACCGGAACGACAGGAACGTCCACAGATTTTTTTGGTTTGAAGAAAATGTAAAAAACTTAGCCCAGCTGCCACCACCTGCTGAGTTTAGAATGACACGAGTAACTTTCGGAGTAGCCTGTAGCCCTTTTCTTTTGTGTGCCACCTTGCGGAAACATTTTGAATCAGAAAGTACTATTTTCCCATCCACCTGCGAATTGTTGCGACAATTCTTTTATATGGACGACTTGGTGCTCAGTATGGATAATGATGTTGATGCAGAACGAACGTATAATGAGGCCATCTTAATTCTGCGACGGGCTTCAATGAATATTAGAAAGTGGAACACTAACGACCGCCGCTTGAGGAAAATTCTGTCCCTTTCTAACAAATTAACGGATATTCAAAAGGTGTTAGGAACTATGTGGTATTTACAGACCGACGAATTAGGCGTAGATCTTCAACAACTTCCTAGTTCAGCAATAGGTAATGCAACGAAGCGAATAGTCCTGCAACTAATAGCTAGAATCTACGACCCACTAGGTATTCTTGGTCCATTTGTCATAAAACTAAAAATTGTATTTCAAGATCTTTGGAGACTAAAGGTTGGATGGATGAATTACTCCCTAATAGTATGCAAACAGTGTGGAACAGTTGTGTAGCCAACTTAAATATGCTAAACGAGATAATTGTTCCACGATGCCTTTTCAACTCTTCACAACGACGAAACCAGCAATTGCATGTTTTTGCGGATGTCAGTATGCAAGCTTATGGAACTGTGGCTTATATAAGGAGCGTTAATGAAGACCAGTCGGTTCATGTTATGTACCTGTGCTCTAAAAACCGAGTCGCACCGTTAAGAAGTGATAATTCTAAGGAATTAACATTGCCTAAGCTGGAACTAACAGCCGTTCTCATCGCTGCTAGGCTGACTAAATTTATCCATGAAAATCTCAAAGTGAAGTTTGAAGCGACATATTTGTGGTCGGACTCAAAAATAACGTTGCATTGGATTAATGGTGATGATCGAAAGTGGCAGCCATATGTAGCTCATCGTATTCGTGAGATTCGTCAGATTGCGATACCCTTGAATTGGCGACATTGTCCCGGAAATGAAAACCCTGCTGATTTGCTCACGCGTGGTGTAAATGGAAGGAAACTTCTCAGTTCTACAAACTGGCTTCTAGGACCAGGATGGCTATCAAATGAACCGGATACGTGGCCTGTGTTAGAAAATAGTTCAAATAATGCTGTTCCTTTACTTTGTTTGCAGGTTTCGACTAATAGCAAAACATATTGCCAGTACGAAGAACTATTCGATTTAACAAAATTTAGTAAATATCGCCGAGTGCTGCGGATTACTGCTTATGTGCAACGATTTCTATCGCGTACCGAAGGTAAAAAACGGAGGTTTCTTACTGCTGAAGAGCTTCGTCGATCTGAGACCTATTGGATAAAATTTGTGCAAGAAAATGTATTTGAAGAGGAAATAAACGCTCTACAAAACGAAAAGCAAATCCGAAGTTCTTCCAAAATCTTAACGCTCAACCCCTTTTTGGACGAAAACAACATCCTTAGGGTTAGAAGTCGTCTGCAGGAGGCTCAATTTGACTTCAACCAGACTTTCCCAATCATCTTACCTAAATCGACTTACTTCACTAAATTGCTCGTCTCGGACATGCATGAGCGCACTCTACATGGAGGTGTGAATTCTGTTTTAGTCCGACTTCGTGAAAATTTCTGGATAATTAAGGCACGTCGACTGGTGAAGTCTATTATCGGCAGTTGTAAGGTATGTCGATTTCTGAGAGGGAAACTAGCAATACAACCGTTCGCCCCACTTCCTAAAGAAAGGCTGTACGAATCTAGGCCTTTTGAAACGACAGGAATCGACTTTGCGGGACCTCTCTACGTTAAAACGTCTTCGAATAATAATGATACCAGCAAGATGTACATATTCTTAGCAACTTGTGCTGTCGTTCGAGCCGTTCATCTGGAGTTAGTTCCCAGTCTACACGCAGAATCCTGCCTTCTTGCTCTACGCCGTTTCTTCGCTCGCAGAGGTATACCCAAAACTATAATCTCCGATAACGCCCTTACATTTAAACGCGCCTCTTTGGAGTTAAGAGAATTTGGCAATTTCATTGAATCAGAGTCAGTACAAGGATATACTGCTAACCAAAGGAATATATTATATTAGAGCTATTAAGAACTAATAACTGTATAGCTTAAGCTTTAGAACCCCACCATACTAGCATTTAAATCAGCGATACTGAAGTGAGGCATGCCTTATCAATTTCTCATAAGGGCCCTATGAGGCAACCTCGTTACAAATTAAATGGGGAAATCCCAACATCTGCCTTACTTTAGAAAAAGCTTTTAATACCCTTAAGCCTCGGTCACGATACGAGCTGCTAGCGGCGTGCGGCGATTCTGAGTTTTATTTTGTATTGTTTTATATGGAAAACGCTCGAATCCGGTCACGATACGAGCGGGGAGCGTTGAGAGGTAGAGCGGCAATACTAAAGTGCCGCTCTACTGCCGCTCGCCGCTAATTCGAGACATTAAATTTTTCTGGTGCGGCTTACCGCACACCGCTTGCCGCTCGCCGCTTGTATCGTGGCCGAGGCTTTAAGCTTTAGTTTTACTCCTTCAAAACTTCAGTTTTTGTTGTTTCATTACTTCATATTTAAGCAATTATGTTGGTGACCGTGAAGGGGCTCATTTAAGATACTCAAGAGACCGGTTGTAGGTCGATTACAGAAGTCAAGCAGCAATGGTTGCGATTAGTACTCAGTTCGGGGACTGCCTTAGTAAAACGACCATCGCATTTAAAAATATTAGGCTTTCGGCACCGTCGCAGTTATTACCCACATTTCCAGTCGGGATCGAGTAGCAATGACTTTTCCTCAAGGAGGCTAAATAGGGTATTCTTTGTGACGAGGCGCGAATGAGACAAGGCGTCAGATGAACTGTGTGGGCCTTATAGGGCAATATACACGGGGACCATATGATGCAGTGGGGCTAGCCTCATAGGGGACCTATCTAACCCCCCCCCCCCCCCGCCCAAAGGCCAGTCGGTTATAATCCCATAAGCAAAGAATTTAAAACCCTATTACTCAATAGACAGCTGGTAAATAAACACACGATTCACTTTTTACATTTTAACCGTTATCTGTTCAAGTGCTCCCAACCCACAATGATTATGCTCTGCCGCCTCTGTGCACTTCAGGAACGTCAGAAACTCCAACAGCTATGTGGTAACACTGCAAATGAACTTGCAATGAATTCGGAAACTCAGTCCGAGTCGTGTAAATGCAGTGTCAAAACATCTTCAAGTTTTAGCAGAAATCAACTGCAGTCATTTATAAATCTGACTTAATATTCTTTATTTCTCTTCAAGTAATTCCCCAAAAGCACGGTTTTTTCTTTTCCCACGATTAAACTCGACTTTAAGTTTTAGTCGAGTATTAATTAATTATTTTATTTCTGAATCAAACCCGCCGTTCTTTTGATTTCTAAAACGAAAAGTATGCAAATTATAATAAGCCTGATGATCCATTTTGACAATCAAAAGCAGTGCCACTCAGGGACGGATTGGCCCCCCTTAGCGGCCCGAGCATTTCGGTAGTGACCGGCCCAAATTTTACAAAATAAATATAATTGTGCATAATTTTGTGTTTTCAAAGGCCTAAGTTGAATAATTTTCATTGTATACTTCGAACTCCTAGGAGGAGAGCACGAACTACGAGGAACTCTTCGCCCTTCATTACACCTTCAGTCCTTCAATAGAGAAAAATTAGGACGAATTCAAGGTACATAAAATATAAGATATGATTCTCCGGGATATGATAATTCGTTCGGTTCTGCGCATCTATAGAGATATATAATCCCGTACAAATCGTGGGCATCACAATCAACCATCTTGCGATCTTGGAAAAAAATATCGATATAGATATACTATCGATATGGATTGTGGTGCCCACCCTGATATTGATGGATTCTCTTGTGTGCAAGATCATACCTTAAATTTTATGTACCTTGGGAGAAATTAGCATGTTTCACGCCGGGCGCCTAATGCACGGGCCGGTCCAGGGTCCACAGGAAATATAAATTTTCGAGCAAATACTGCACAGTCCGTGCAACAATCGCACTGCGCCCGCCGTGCTTCTATATCACGGTCTGTGCAGTACTTTCTCAAGTCGCTACTAATTTCTTATGGACCCTAGACCGGCCCGTGCGATAGGCGGACGGCGCGCACCGTGCTAATTTCTCCTCTAGCTTTTCGCTTGATTTAGGACCTGCTCTGAGAAATATTTCTTTCAGGCGGCGAGGGCGGTCGGCCGAAGGCGATGAAGAGGAAATGCCAAATTCGAGCCTGTCTTCGTAAGCGTAGTCACAATTATTACAAAACTTTGAGTTTCTTCACAATCTTATTTTCTTCACAATCCTGAACACTCAACCTCCGGCCCTCCGTCGGCCCGGCCCTTCGAGCATTTACTCGGATGGGCCATAGGCCAATCCGGGCCTGGTGCCACTTTGTACACTGCGACTGCACAACTTTGCTGCAGGTTACGTTTATACTGCACTTTGCAGCCCTAAACCTTAGAATAGAGAATAGAAGGAAGCGCAATTAATTAAATTCGGGGAAGCATTTCGGCAACATATAGATATACACAGAACTCCCATATTATTTGTGCAACTCCAGGACAACTGGGAGGGGATTGCGTTTCTCGGCAACCATCCAAATGAGAACACATCACTTGGCTGAAAATGTTTGGAATAAACGCGAACTGATTCCTTTGTTATGTTCTTTAAGTACTGCCTTAAATGAAAACCTTCTGATTTGAGCTCATAAGGATTAATGTCTTCGTGATAGAATGCTGCAAATTCTTTACATTTTTTGGTCAACTGGTCAGAATCGATCGTTATTAACTGAGAAGGAAAACTAACACGTTTGTCAATTGCGTCGTGTGCTGCGAATTCTCTTTCTTTTAGACTTATCTTCTCATAGTCAGCATTTGCGTTTTTTTAGCGGACGAATCGTACTGACCGCGTGCGTTACTGACTTAATCGATCAGAGATGCGTTAAGTTTTGTTACAACGTCCATGGCCATAGTGTTATTCTGTACACTTAGGACTGTTTTATTCATAATATCCAAAACATCATTCATGTCTCCGTTAGAAGAATAATCTCCAAATTTTCCACTTTTGTTGGTAGGCTTGTTTATCCTGGTTGATTGATGTCACTTTCAATTGATATCAAAGCTTCAGAAATATGAAAATAACCATTTTGACAAAGCATTAATAGCATTAGTACGTGTAGACCATCTTGTGTCCGGGAGAGACTTTAGGACTTTATTTGCACCCAAATACTCTGTCATAATTTGCCTTCGTTTGGTCGAAACCGAGAAATATTTGAACAATTTTTGGATGAATTGAAAGTATGCTACTGCTTCTGAAACACATGCATGAACACCTACCAATAGTCCAATCTACACAAATCCATCTAATAATAATTGCCAACTGGAAAGAAAAAAATATTCTTTTAATTGCCTTTGTGTTTTATATTGGGACATCAAAACTCCTTGTCAACTCGTGCAGTAGTTTTGCTTCTTGCGACATAATTCATCCTTAATTTAATAGTGTAATTTAGTAGTGTAGTGCAAGTCAATCATAAAAAGGTAGTAAAAATTCTTAATTTTGCATTTCACATGTATATGTATTTAAAAAAGACCTCTCGATTATCCTCACCAAATTCTTTCAGATATATTCATAATGTATTGCTCTAAAATACATGTAGTCCAAGATCCCAGGGCCGCCAGACGTTACTTATTTTCTCAGAAATCAAATGTATGGGATTAAGTAGTGTAAGTATGTACGGCCAATTAACAGGTAGCCGGTGCTAAAGGTAAGTAAAAATAGTATTCATATTTCTTAATGTTTCATTGCTGATTTTTACGTATGTTATAGTAGAGAATATAGTTAAAAATTATATTGATCAATACTACCAGACACTTTCCGTCGGCGGTAGCTTTTACCAGACGCTTTAAATCCCAAAAAAATAATGTAACTTTACTTATATTCTCAGTCTTGATTTTTATACATGATATTCAGGGAACTATTTCAATACTGTTTGTAAGCAGCCAGACCAATCGTAGGGGCCAAACATTCCTCTGGACATGATAGATCAATATCAGGCACAACTATATTGTTAGTGAGCCTATTCACACGATGCCATAAGTGCTTTGAGTAAAACCGGTTTTATCCAACTCCTGGGAACTCACACGGGTAGTAAATTTGAATGCTATACAGGCACGTTTAAATGTATTGTAGATGAAATTTACTTGTTGGAGAAAAACAGAGCTAAAGAAAGCAAGAGATAGAAGTAACTTTTTATATGTGTGTTAATTTTCACGCGTTTGCTTTTGCGTGAAAAATGTTTCGTTAAGTTCTTCCGCTCCCTTCTCTCTCTCATCTATAAAACCGGTTTTACTTGCCAATGAATATGCACTGTGTGAATAGGCTCAGTATCAATAAAAGAGTGACATTGCTTGAAATTAATAAAAACCCGTTTACTGCCAATCAATGCTACCATCTCATCAGTAGCCCAGTGTAGTATTTTTTTATATGTGGGAAAACCAAGCTTAGGAATCACCCTTTGTACTACCAGTCTGTCATGTCGTTTAGGTCATGGTGCAATGTCTAGTAGCAAGCTTGGTTTGAAAAATAGAAGAGAATATGATAGATTAGGGAAGGTCTGGGGGGTACAGGAGTAGGTGACGATGAACCTTACGTTTGAACTCTTGGGTGTTGTATGAGTTCGGGAAAACTGATTGTGGGAGATTATTCCACAGCCAAGTTGTTCTATTTATAAACGAACTATTAGACGTTTGTGTGCGCGAAAAAGGGGATTGCAGGGTATGTGAGTGAGCCGAGTGGGCTAGTCTTGTGTTGCGGGAGAAATATTGCCGTGCAGGCAGGAGGGTAGAGATTTCAGTGGAGCAATCCCTATGGTAATAGCGATACAACTTTGACAGGGCTGCTACATTCCTACGGTGGCTCAGAGAGTCTATGGAGATGCAATGGCTGTCATCTCCGATGATTTGGATGGCGCGGCTTTGCACCTTGTCCAGCCACGCTAAGGCGGTTTTCGAGGCGCCAGCCCAGATGAATGAGTTATACTCGAGGCGGGGCCGAATGTAGGATTTGTAGATTGTAGCTCTGGCTGCTGGTGGAAGAAGGAATTTGCATCTCTTAAGAAATCCTAGGCATTGGGATGCTTGTTTAGCGATTTGGAATATGTGATCATTCCATCGCAAGTCCTCAGATAGAGTTACACCCAAGATGTTAAGAGAAGGATCAGCTGTAAGGATTGTTTTGCCCACTGAAACAGAAGGAAGGTCGGTGCAGGTTTTATAAGTAATGAGACAGTACTTCGTTTTGGAGGGGTTGAACTCAACACGGTTCATGCGGCCCCAATCAAGAATGTGTTTGATGTCCCTGTTGATAGAGTTGGACATGAGTTCACGATGGTGAAGACAAGGTCTGGCACGTGCTTGTCTTATATTGTCGAAAGCGTAGGAATATCGTAGAGTACTGTCATCAGCGAAACTGAGAATTTGGTTGGAGGGGATTGAGAGCAGATCATTTATGAATATTAGGAAAAGAGCGGGTGAAAGAATTGATCCTTGAGGAACCCCGGCCGAGATGGTGTGGGGATTAGATTCGACGCCATCCAATACTACCTTTATTGAACGGCCAGAAAGAAAGCTCTTAATCCATTTCCTTAGGACTGAGTGAATACCAATAGCTTGGAGTTTTGACAACAGAGCAGGGTGCCATACTCGGTCAAAAGCTTTGGACATATCTAGAGCAACCAGAGCAGACTCACCAAAGCAATGGATGCTTTTGTGGAGGTGCTCTGTTAGACATACAAGGAGGTCGCCAGTAGATCTTTTGGATCTAAAGCCGTACTGTCTGTCATGTAGGATTTTGTTGGTTTCCAGATATTCCATTAGTTTTTTGTTGATTAATATCTCCATGACTTTGGAGAGAACAGAGGTAATTGCTATTGGGCGGTAGTTGAGGGGATCGCTAGAGTGAGCTTTTTTCGGTATAGGCTGAACGTGAGCCAGTTTCCAGGAGTCAGGATAGACTCCGGAGAAGTATGACAGGGCAAAAAGTTTGCGCAGAGGTTTAGCTAAAGGTGAAGCACATTTATTGAGAACCATAGGGGGTATTTTATCAGGGCCAGTGGATTTATTAACGTCAAGCTCTTTGAGACATCGATATACATCTCGAGTCCTGAAGAAAACTCCGTCCATTGAATGAGCAGTTCGCTCGAGGGAGGGAGGTTGCATAGCAGCATCGGGTAAAGAAGAATTTGAGGCGAACAGAGATGCTAAAAGGTCGGCCTTGGAATTGCTATCTGTTATCACCTCATCTTTATGAATGAAGGGAGGTGTTGAGGAGGAGGTAAAATTCTTCTTGATGGAAGTTACCAAGGACCAGAAATTTTTACTGCCAGCGGTAGTATTGAGTAGTTTGCTTCTCAACCTGTCATCAAATGACGATTTGACTCTCCTGATGATGGAGTTACAGGAGTTTCTTGACTTAATATACTCGCGTCTAAGTGACTCGCTCGGGGAACGCCTGTACGCATTGAAGGCGGCTTCTTTTGCTTTTATCGCGTTCATACATTCACCATTAAACCATCTATTCCGACGTGGTCTTATAGACTTGGTTGAATGTGGAATGAATAAACGCATTCCCGCCTGTATGACTTTCGTGATACAAAGAGCGACAGAGTTGACGTGGGCGTGATGGAAACACAACTTCCAGTCGGTGGCTTGAAAGAAGCGAATGAGTCCCAGCCAGTTGGCTTTCCCATAGTGCCAAACAGTTCGTTTGGGAACTGGTATAGCTGGGGTAGACCATGGATATGGGAAATAAGCACTTACTAGGTTGTGATCCGAGTTGCCCAGTGGAGTGTCAACGTCGACAGAGTATCGCGCAGGGTGGGAGGTAAGAAATAGGTCAAGGAGATGGGATCCTTGGCCTGCAACTTCTGGGACTCTAGTTGGGCGATGAACAATCTGATGTAAGTTGTTGATGTCTGCGAAGAGCTCAGCGTCCTTGCCAGAAACACTGGTGCCATTTGAGTAAGTAAGCCAATTTGAATTGTGGACATTGAAATCACCCGCAACGATGATTTCGCACTCCGGGTGTGAAGATAAAAAACCGGAGATCCGCTCAGAGATAGCGTCGAGTGTAATAAGGGAGGCTTCATTACTAATATTAGGACTTCTGTAGAGTATACAGAAATCAACGAGAGTCTGTTTGAAACGTATATTTTTCAACTCTTTCGCGAAATCTCTCTTTCGGGAGCTTTAAAGCATCTGGTAGAAATTACCGCCGACGGCAAGTGTCTGGCAGTGTTGATTATTTATTTTTAACGTTATTCTACAAAACATATATAAAAATCAGCACTCAGCCTTTGAAAAAAGTGAGTAATGTTTTACGTATCTTTAGCACCTGGTACCTGAAAATTGGCCGTCGGCCCAAGCTAGCAGGTATGCGTACGTTTACAGTACATACTAACACTACTTAATCCTAAACATTTGGTTTCTGAGAAAATAAGTAACATCTGGCGGCCCTGGGCCCTTGCTCTAATGTTACATGTATTAAACAGTGAATTAAAGCTTTTTGAATAAACAATTATTAAAAATATGGATGGGAATAAAATTCAAACAGGAAATTGGTAAATAGTCCAGTAAAATAAGACTACATAGTCCAGTAAAATTCCGCTACTTCTTTATTGTTGCTATTATAAACAATGGGGCCCCTGTTTAAACACAAAACGTAAAATAGCAAAAAAATCAAACACAAAACGAAATCCTCTTCTATAAAAAATTGTCTTCCGATCAAACAAAACAACAGAAAATATAAAAATTCTCTTCTGAAAAAAATTCTCGTTCGATTTCTTGGAAAAATGTTGAAAGTGGCACAACTAGAATATTATTATAGATTAGTGCAAAATCAAATGCGAAATTGTGTTGTGCGCTAAATTCAAAACAATTAAACCGGGGTTTTCGAGGTCGCTGATTACGAATATGATGTTTAAAATTCAAAATGGCGGATCCAAAATGGCGGAATGATGAAACTTCTTATTGATATTGCGTCAGCCTATCTATAACTTTTCTTGCTTTCGCGTATCTATAACTTATCCTTACCCAAGTTTTCGATGAAGCATTACTGCAAAAGTAACTTGCAATGGCGAGTAAAAAGTTTTTGGTCGAATCGCAGTCATAATAGCATAGAATTTTGTTTTAGTACGATTTTTAAAAAATTCCCCTTTTTCACAAAATCATGTTATAAACAATGGTTAAAAGTAATGGTTAACATGAGAGCAAGCCTACATTAAAAGATATAGGGCGCCCATTGATAATTTTTTATGTGTTTAAAAGGAGATTCTACTCTCTTTTACATGATCTTCAAAGAACTCCACATTTTTTATTAGATAGTGTTATAAACAATGGTTAACGAATTATTTTAAAATTCTGAGAAAGCACATATTAAAAGGTACAGATCTCAGCTACAACCTCTATATATTTAGAACATTAATAAGAGTTTTTTCGCTTAATAACAGACTATTAATTGCACTTCAAAATTCCATATTTTTAAGGAATAATCATTTGTTTGTTACTATTTCATAAATAAATCATTAAAATTTAAATATTTTGACAAAATAAATCATTCTATCGTAAAGTATGGGTTTTCAGCTATTATTTGACCATCTACTAAATGTCAATAAGTCTTTTGCACCTATTGTTATTATTGTTTGAAGTTACGCATGGAAAAAATAAAATGCTTGCTTTCCCGAAATTCGTGAAATAAAAGGTGCGTATTGAAAAAATACGATTTTTTGAATTTTTTTCAATACATGCATCTTAATTAGGACCATTTCAGGACACCAATCCACAAATTAAATTTAAAAATAATTTTGGTTTTTAACAATTTGCAGAAGATTTACTGAAACAAGTGATATTTTGCCAATTATTAGTTAATAACAATTGTTTAAATAAGTTTTATATCGTTTAAGTACATGGATCAAGTAAGAAAAGTTTGTTCTTCAATAAGCAATCTGGTTTTTTGAATTTGCTTTTACCAATCAAAAGTTATAGCCATTTTTGTACTGTCTCATTTTTTGCTCATACACACAACTATGAAGCTATATGTATTACACCTTAATTAAAAAATTCGCCTCTCCCAGGGATTTGATCGTACAAAAAGTTTCTTAGACATGATTTACTTAAAATTTCCTCCTCTTTCGAATGGCACTATCAGTTTTTTCGGAAAAATTAAATTTTATAGCTATTCGCAAAAAACCATAATTTAACACTTCTTTTGTTTAATAACTATTGCAGCGGCACTTTCTAAGAAGCGGATTTTTTTATCATACATATATAGATTATTGATACAATTTAGAAGAGAATGGAAAAAAATCCGCCCCGTTACAAAGGATTCCGAAGTGAATTCCTTATTTTACTAGGCTAAAAATACTAGCGTAAAAGCAAGAAAATTATTCGAACAGGGATATCGCTAGGAAAATATGCGGGAATTTTTGGGGCAATAATAATTCTTTGAATGATTCTGAAAACCATGAAAAAATCGATGTGCCGCACAGCAAGGCGACAACAGACCAGACAACGTAGGTCAATTATAATACTCGAAGTATCCAGCTTTACCTCATTCGCTCGGAAAATATATGAAAAGATTGGAGTTTCAGTGAGTGTTTGGACAGTTCGTAGTTAAGTAAACAATCGCCGCATGTTCACCGCAAAAACTGAGAAAAAAAGTGTTTGCTTCAACATGATAATGGCAAATCAGAGTTGCCTCGTTGTCTCACTGCTATTCGTTGGGTGATTGTATAGGCGGCAATTTAATATCACGGTTCCATTTGTTTGGTTATTTTTTATAGATGGTCGACAGAATTGGTTTGACTACATTCAACTCTTGGAGGTTTTGGAAGAAATGTTCGAGGACACCTGTAGGTATTTCCAAACGAAAACACGGTGACTGAACTTCCAAGATATGTATATTAAAGCATTAAATCTAACAACGATGTGGCATTGCCAGCTTTTTTAGTTGAAGATAATTGATGATATTTGGGGATGGATTTCTTGAAAAAATGTATGCAGAAGGAAGGTAGTTTAAGAAAAGGCAAGACCTCATGCCTGCCATTGTATAATGTTTTTGGGAGAATTACTCTACACTGATAAAATGTATACAAATTATTAGAAAATATACTGTTTAAAGTAGTACAAAAAGTAAAAAACTAACAAAATATCAATAAAAAATACTTTACATTCGTTTCATTGATTATAATAGGGTTTTCATTAAAAGTGATACAATTTAAAAATAAAAAAACGCATAAATTGTTAAGTGACATCTGTTGGAAAACTAGAAACTGCATTTTAAAATAAAATAATTTTATTTGACGTTAGTTAAGCAACAATTCGTTAAACCCAGAGCAGACAACGCTCTTAATGTTAGTATGCATTAAAAAAGAAGGTAACAGACACCATCTTCTCGACATTAAGGGCATATGTTGTTTGACAGTGAAAACTTTGAAATTTCAAAAATGCAATAAACATAAAAGTAATGAACAATAAGAAAAAATAATCAATATGCAAAGGAGTATGTACGTTTATATAGTATATTATAAAACATTTTATTTTAAAAAGTTTCGCATTAAGGGGACAAAAAATGTATAATATTAAACATGAACATAAACATATGCATGAGAAAATTATAAAAAACTAGTTGGGACCCGGCGTGCCTATGCTGCTCCTATAAGCCAATAGTAGTAATCAGGTGATATGAGTTTTAATATACAGTAGGAGAGTTTGAAAAAGGCAATTTTTTGGTATTTTTGATTCCAAATAACAAAATGTGAAACTATTAGGGATCTGACATTTTGATCGAGACAATAAAAACCATCCATTGACATGACATTTTGCGAGATATGAATTTTCATACACAGATGAAGTGTCTCAATGAACCGCTTATTTTCTGTATTTTGGATAGCTGGGACCCGGTGCGCCTCGCTGCACCCAACGTTTAAAACATTTAAAATCAATCCAAACCTTCAAAATTCAACTCTCCTTAACCATTAACGAAAAACCAGCTATTCCTATAAAAGTTGGAGTCATTAGATTGAAAATGCTTTTTTTTGAACTATGACCAAAATTGCCTGTGTATTCTGTTAATGGATTTAAAATTAATGCAAATAGCAGCATCCAGCACTCGAAATTCGAGGGCCATTTTCTATAGCCTTTTTTAAAATTTTTCGAGAACTATAAAACAAAATCGAAAAATGAAACAATTATTTTATAGTTGGAAAAAGCAATGCCAAAAAACCATCTTTTATTTTCTCTTATATTGCGAAATTGTGTTCGTCAAAACATGTGAAGTTAATGCAAATATTGAAAATCAAACTATTCGCAATATATAAGAAAAGAACCAATACTTATTTCTGTAAAATTTGGAGAAATTAGATTCAATATGCTTTCATATTAAGTGTGACCAAAATTACCTATGCATGTATTCGATGCCTTTCTGACTCGCTGCACCCAACCTTAAGACATTTAAAATTAATCCAAATCTTCAAAATTCAACTCTTCAACAAATATTTATAACCATTAACGAAAAACCAATTATTCCTATAAAAGTTCGAGAGTTTGGATATTGGTTTGTTTGTCTAATTCTGCAAAGTATGTCTTCAGTCATGCCGTTCTTGTATTTTTCCCACAAAACCGATGGTTCTGTTGGGTATCATGTCGTCAATATAATTTCGAACAGTTGACGAATGTTATTCGGCGTGGATACAGCATCAGTAAGTGTCCGATCCCAATGATTGTCGTCTTCAATTGCAATTGCAACTCGCGACATGCATCTTGAAATGTATTGAATATTTGACCATTGACTGTTCGTAAAAATTCGAAAGGCGTTGGTCCTGGAAGATTCAGCAACAACAAACGCAAAAAGAAACATTCACGTTGTTTTGGATGTACTGTGTAAAGTCGTCCCAATGTCTTTGCTTTCAATACGCGTGCGATAGTTGGATTTGGTTCGCCTTGTCTACGTGGCTTCCATGCTTTACCTGATTTGTTCCATGTATAATAGCGAGGGACGTCGGTATATAACAATGTTGTTGCGAATTGTCCGAAAATATCAGGTTTTTGGCACAGGGTGAAAAATTCAGTAAGTGTAGGTTTTGGTGGCTGGAAAGCTCGATATATACGAAATATACACGTTGACCATTTTCAAGATGTAACGCAGTCTGAGGCATAATGCAAAAACTCGACATTTATATATTTTCTTATTAACACTTTATTTAATCGCACCAATTAAAAGCTTTTACGCATTTTTCGGTGGAATTATATAAAGAACAATGGATGCTAATATTTTACAGGTTTCCCAATGTTCACAAATATTTTTATTTTGTATATAAATTATATGTTTCTTAACTGATGTGTGTTTTGCGGGCTCCGGTAGTTATAGTATACAGTCCATAGTACATAGTATATAGTACACAGTACACTGTACACACTGTACATACTGTACACACTGTACACTCAGTACACTTAATACACTAATTCATACGTTGTCACTCGTAAAAATCAGAGTGCTTTTTTAAAGCTCACGGTTTTTTATATGTACATGACAATTAAAATTAAATATTTTTTCGCCCCGCCAACTTAAATATAATCAGCGAAACATTGAAATTCTCTATATTTCGACAACAGCTTCACTTATCTGGACCAAAATTATCCTATCTTTCAATCTGGTGCCAACCCTACACATTCCAAAATTTTCATTTAAATCTGTTGGGCGGTTTCTGAGATTAGCGTGTACAAACATTGTGACACGTAGTTTTTATATATTAAGACTAAGAGCACCGTTGGCAACCATGTTGTATGTTTAGAGGTGTTGCGAACTTATTAGAGAATTGTAAAGTGAAAATGGCAGAAAATTTTGAACGAATATTGGCAATCTAGTTGGAGTGTCTGTATATTTCATGGTCCCAACTTGGTTGTCAACTAAGTTTGTCGTGTGTACGGTGCTTAACGAACTTGTTCAATTCGCTAATCATCAAATGCCCGGCAAAAGCTCGATTTCGGCTTGCCTTCGTGTAGTATTCGGGGATTTTCGGGAGAGGCTGCAAAAAGCTTTCCGCATGCCTGCAGCTCCTCGTTTACATAGGTGCATCTGCTGGTTGTCAAAAATCAGCTGTTTTGTGATTTTGAAAAAGTGAAATGGATTACTTTAAAAAAAAATTATGTTAACGAGTGCAACAGTATCTACTAATAACTAAATATTAAGAAAGACAAAGTGACAAAAGAAAATTAAGAAAAAGGCGGTTTTGGACTTGTCAGCTTGAAAGTTCCGTGATTTTGCAGCACATTCACATGGGCTGCATGCAGCACGGCAAAAGCTCGAATTAGACAGTTCCGTGATTTTGCCGCATGGATAAGAGATTTCCTCTTTGCATGATTTTTTCAGCAATGCTGTGCAAGAGTGAGAACATGTGCAGAGACAGATATATTTTCCTGGCCAATCAGAGAACATTAAGAACTTTTGCCGTGCGGCATGCAGCCAACGTGAACGAGGCCTTAGGCTTGATGTTAATTATCAAAAAATTGGATATTAACTAACAACTCAGGGCGACACACGCTCCAGTTAACGATGATTAGCGTTAGTTGAGAGAGAGCCCTGTCTGTCCTGAGTATTAAGGATGTTCTCTTTACTACTTTAAAAAATATTATTATTAAAGACTAACCGAACATTATTTTGGTTTTAGGCAGGTAATAAATAAATATGATAACATGTAAATTAAGTAAATTCAAATTTAAAAAAAGGTAAAGAAGAAGAATATTGAATCAGTAAAGTTATTTGCAATGCATTGTTAATATTTGTATTACAATTAGATTATCACTATTAGACTAAGGAACTGAATGAATTTGAATATAAAAATAATAAATATTACTAGACTAAGTAAGAGAGAGTTAAATTGGTAATGAGTCAATAGAATAAGTTACAATGAAATTATTACATGCTATTTTGAATTGTATTCATTGTAATCTTAAAAAAGGGAAGATGTGGTACATGAACAATGATAGTTAGAACACTATCCAGTGGCGGTTCCTCTTTGGAAGCAAAGGAAGCACTGCTTCCCTTGACCAAATAGGCAACTTTATAAAAATTAATTTAAATATATTAAGATTAATCAGAAGAAAAATCTTAAAATATTTCCTCGTCTGGAAACACTAAGCAAGCAATGTACTGATTTTTTATATAAAATGTACAATTCAACTTTATCATACTACTGTATAAAAAGAGTTACACAACGTAGGGAGTATGCAATATCTCCATGGATATGACAAGTCGAACATAGACAAATTTTCTCTTTCCATCATATTTACTTTGCTTTCTTGGTTTCGTTTTCTGGTAATCTTCTCTGGCTTCGCATGCTTTGGAGTTGCAACTATTTTATAAATATTAAATTAACTCTTTAAAATTTGCTTCGAAATTTGTATTGACTCTTACTAAAATATGAATTTTCGTTTGTATAGATGTTTTCAAACTCCGTGACACAAAAAATTTGAACATTTCTGCGCACCTCGTTGCCAAATTTTATAAATTTTGTTCTATCGTTTCCCCTCTTTTCATTTAAAAAGGCAACAAACGCAGAAAAAACTCAACAAAATGAATAAAGTTAAGTTATCTTTATATGTATTGAGCAGAGCTTTTAAATACAAGGAAAATCCCTGCTCAACCAAGTAAATCAATTCATCATAATAAGCATAATTTTATTATAATTATGCGAAATATTTCTCATCCCTAAATTTAAAATAATTAAAAAGAATACTGAAAAATTTCTTTTTAAATTCATGAGCATTTTCATTCATAAATTGAGAATTCTCCGCGGACGCAAGCAACGCAACCTCACCTGGCAGAAGCGCGCATGCGACTGACGGAAAACGTCAACAATCCTAGTATGAAAGTATTAAAAACACAAATTGCGTATTTTTTAATGGAAATTGCTACAAATTACTTCTGTAGCAAATATGTAAAATACAAAAAACCGGAAATTAAAAAATATTTAAAAAAGGACGCTTAAATTTTGAAATAATCATTAACCCGACAGAAAAATATACCTCTCTCCAGCAATACGCAGTCGCGATTGATTAAATGACAGCAAGTGGTTTGATAAGGAGGAGTAGGAGTCAATTCTCCGGTCTCCGCTAACTTCTTAAAATATACAATGGGTCACAAAATTAAAAGAAAAATAAAAAGTCAATTATTAGAAAAGTGTGTCCTTTTAAATAAATTATGTTTAAAATATTTCCTTCGCATTTTTATTTTATTTACCATTGCATGTTTATGTTGTTGTTTATGAAATCTTATTTGTGAACAGTGAAATATCTTGTTTTTTACGTGTAGTTTGAATTGGTTTTTGTTTTTTGAAGGGCACACAACCCTCGTTTTTATTTTGAGAAATTAAGATTATTATTTTGAGAAATTAAGAATTATTAGTCGACCATCCACAAAAAATAATTTTACCAGACATTTCTCATTAAATTATATGATGAAATTGAATGGTTAACAGGTTGCAAATTTACTAACAAACTTTATTGTTGGCCCTGTTTGTTGTTTTCATCTGAGAACAACGTATGGAATCCAGGATTTTCAGATTTAAGGGAGGGTAAGGTTTTAAAGGCGAAAAAAGGCATACTTTCATGATTTTTGTTTGGAGATATGAATAATGTTTATTTATTTCATATACACGTTATAGTATAACATCTGACGTATCTTTGGAAAAAATTTCAATTAAAAATATCAAGAAATAAGTCCGTGACAGCGAATCTCCGGAGGCGCCTCGAAAAAAAGTTGCTTTGCGGTGAACACGATTACGCGTTACCGGATCATTTGAAACAAAAAAACAAAATGCATTTAAAAGATGATATGTTTCCAGAGGTAATCAGGAAGAGTTTTTTTATTTTTTGTCGATTTATTTATTTTTGGCGATTTTCGCTACAAAATTTTGGGTTAATTTGATATTAAAAAATGGAAAAAAATAGTAAAAAAAACCCTTCCTGATTGATTTATGTGTAGAATTAGTGTTTAAAAATTCAAAAGGATCGGTCAAGTAGATTTTGAGTTCTGATGTTCACGGACTTCAAAAATGACGTTTGTGAGAAAATCGATTTGAAGTTTTTTGTACTCGAACAAGCAAGTATGAGGGCCGGTCGCTTGAAACGCTGTATCTTCGTTAGTTTTGCTCCGATTTACTTGAAATTTTGACACAATATTCTCGACAATGCAAAATGCAAAATATCCAAAAAAAATTTTAAAATCTTACGCCCCTTAAACAATCTCCACAAAGCTATTAAGAGGCACGCGAAAACATCTCAGGACCATTTATGCTGCATATTAGCTTTGACGCCCTACGCATGGCTTTCCTTGTCCTGAACCTTACGAGCCGCCACTGACTATCCCGCTATCACTGTTATCATACACCGCACATCCTCCAGTCAAGTAGAGATCGCCAAGCAATAAACACATATTTTAATATAACTTGTGTGGCGTATTATTTCAAACTATTAGGACCAGCACTCGAAATTCGAGGGCCATTTTCTATACCTTTTTTGAATTTAAATCTAGAAGTCTTCAATAACAAAATTTTTCGAGAACAATAAAAAAAAATTGAAAAATGAAACAAATTTTTTATAGTTGGAAAAAGCAATGCCGAAAAACCAACTTTTATTATCTCTTAACCATATGCCAATAGTAGTTTATTTTGTAGTTCAGGTAGAATGAATTAGGAGAGTTTGAAAAAGGTATTTTTTTCGTATTTTTGATTCCAAATAATAAAATGTCAAACTATTAGGGATCTGATATTTTGAGCCAATAAAAGCCATCCACTGACTTGGCATTTCTCGAGATATGAATTTTCATACACAGATCAACTGTCTCAAAGAACGGCTACTTTTCGTGTGAAAAACAGGAATTTTCTAAATTCAATCCAGAAATAGTCAAGGCTTGACTTTGTGCTTTGTTGATGGTGATCGCGAAGGCAAGGCGCAAAGGGAATTGAAGCCGTTTAAACTCGAGTGGTATATCGTTGGAAATTATCGGTATACCTGGAATTAGGTCTCTTCCCCTTCGAATTTACCTTACCGTTGATGATTCGATCAAATTCGGTGTTAATTTTTGGATGATAAGTCTTGTTCCGTTGCACAGCTTTGGCGAATTCAAATTTCGAATTAGCATCACAGGTGATCCAACTTTCTATGTCAAGTATAGTGACATGCCTGATGGCTCCAAAGAATTAAGAAATTCAATTGGATATTTGACTGCTTGTGCTTCGTCCATTACACTGTCAATCGATTTAAATTTGACAGTTTTTCCGAACAGTTTCATTTGAATTTGTTCATTAAGTTTGTTGACATCGTCATTCTTGGGCGCTATGATTACACGTTCGCACAGCCAATCTGGATTTTTGTAGTTCGTTGTTAAATTCGGGAACACCTTGTTCACAACTGTTTGAATATTGGGCTGCATTTTACAAAAGTTTTGCGGAAACGAAATCTCTTTTGTTCTTATATCAATTGGAATTTCGTCATTTCCAATATCCAAATGTTGTTTTGAAAATGTTTGAGCAGAGGCATCTTCTAGCAAATGGACACGAATATTCGTTGTGCGCGTGATTTTTTCAACCTCGTTCCATAGATATGCTTTCAAGCATGCGTTGAGCCACAACCTTCTATATTACAAGCCATGAACAAGGAAAATATTGAGAGCGAATTTCCGCTCAATCGGACCACAACTCCGTGAAATCACGTTATGTTGTTAGTGTAATTTGGAGAATTTGGGAGAATTTGCTGGTCCGATTCTCTCAATTGAGATTCTTGTTCATGGCTTGTAAATATAGAAGGTTATGGTTGAGCTCATCTGCAGGCGTTGATCGAGGTATAACCAAAGTCTAGATATTAACAAGTCTTTCATCTTCATATGGTTAGTGAGTGAAAGGCGAACAGCTATATGCACACATTCTTCAAATGACGATGTCAGGGTACCAGAGAGAGAATGCAACATTTTTATACACGCTCGCACACAACTAGCCAGCGGAAGATTTTATGATTTTATATGAACTTGATGTATTGGTGCGTATTTATTATTTATGAAAACAAACAGCTGATTCAATTTTCCTTCCTTTTCTGTTCTGCATACTTTATCGACGAGAGAGAATCTGGCTTTGTCTTGCCGAGATCACGATGTATGCGTTGAGTTGTGCTCAGCAATGATGTTCATATATGCACGCACACAACTAACGGGGAGGAAATTTTCGTATGAAGATGAAAGACTTGTTATATATAGACTTTGGGTATAACGTATAACAGGCAATGTCTGTCTGAAATCACCGGAGAGCAGCACTAGAGCACCACCTAAAAGTCTGACATTATTATTGAGATCTTTCAGCGTTCTATCGAGAGCCTCAAGTAAATGCTTGTGGACCATACAACAGGTTGTATACGGTAATTTTACAAAGTGGTCGGCTGTTGATAGTTTTTGGTCAGACAAACCAAAAATTGTAGTTTTTGGGTGGTTGGAAATCATAACGGTGGTATATATATTTTTAGATTTTTACATATCATCCAGTGTTATTATATTGCTTCAACCTATTTTCATGAATAAGGTAGCAGTGTACGCAGAATACTCCCACCAATCTAAAATTGTAAAAGTGACGGTTCGGCTGCACCAACTTCCAGATTTGTATCTACTTTTTCACATAAGCTTTTGTCGAAAACGACCAAATAAAGTCAATGTTAACATAAAAATTGCTAATATCTTCGAAAATCAAGGCCGTAACATAATAATGTTTTGGACATTATTCATAGGGAGCATTCCATACATTCCAATTATTGAAAAAAAATATTGGTTAACTGTAACACTGATGGTATTTCTAAACCATCCCAGCGGGAAAAATTGGGAGTGCTCCTCTGGGGAGCTAATTTTGAGTACTCCCAAATATGGTCCCGAGGAGCATTACTGGAGTTTTCAGAAATTTTATAGAAAGAAGAAAACGGGCGATTATCTTGTTGACCATAAAATGTGACATTAGCATAGTCAATGGACCGGCTCTCGTTTGATACGGAGGACTTTGGTAAAACCACACTCGCGCTTGGAAAGGAAAAGGCAATTGCAAAAAATGAACAAAAATAAAAGCTTTTCGGCACCGGAGCTTATTCACATATCAGGCCTCCATGAATAGCTCTACTGAAGATATTTAAAAAAGCTCTATAATGCTCCTTTTTGTCTCCAACCAAATCGTTGCAGGAGTGCTCCTATGGGAGCTCAAAAGGAGTGCTAGCCTAGGCGGACATTTAATGTTAAAAAATATATGAAGAGAGAGCGGAAAGGGAGCACTCCATGCCTCCATGGAAGTGCTCTTTCATTGTCTTTGGAGCACTCAATTTCCCGCTGGGATTCTCGAATCAACTTAAGCACACACGCAACATTTCATAAAAATCAGTCCAGCCGTTTAGGGGGAGTTCAGTCACAGACATACGGACAGAAGAAATATATGTATAGTGGCAAAAATTGGGAACGCTGCTCAGCATTACTAGAGTTTCAGAAGTTTTTTAAAACGAGAAAAACTGGCAATTATCTTAAAGAATGGTTCTCGTTCGATCACAGATGTTAAGCAGAATTGGACCGTCGTTAGTACTTAGTACGGGGTCCTCTTGGAAAATCGGCAGTCGCGCTAGGAAAAAGATGAAAAAACAATTGCAAAGGCGAACAAAAATAAAATCTTTTCGACATCCGGAGCTTATTCACATATCCACAGGCGTCCATAAATATTATTTATTAAAAATGCATGGGAACGGGAGCAGAAGCTTTTTAAGGAGTCCTCAAACATGGCTATTGGAGCACTCCATTTCCCGCTGGGATATTACATTTTATTATATTACACGCACAGATATGATTTATTTGAAATACATACATATATTTGAAATGCAAATACAAAATGCAAAATGCCTATTTTTATTTGGCATTTTAAATACCGTTTTTCAAAATGTATTTTCTATTTTATTTGAAATACTTTCTATAAATATTTAGTATTTGTACAAAGCAAAATGGTTTTGTTAAATTTTTTAATTTATATTTCATATTTTCATTCCTAAATTCGAAATTACTTTATTTATGAACGCACCCATCCTAAATGCTGCTCTTCAGTAGTTTTAACCTATGTCGAAAAGTACGAAATAAAGCCAATTTTAACATCAAAATTGCCTATAACTTCAAAAGTAAAGTCCGTAGCATAAAAATTGTTCAGACATCATTCATAGGAAATACTCCAAGCTTTCTAATTTTGGAAAAAAAGTATAGGTTAACTACTTATTTTTTGGAGAAAAAGGTAGTTGAACTTAAAATTTTAGTTAAAAAAACCAAAATTTTGTCTTTGACGACTCATAACTCCGGAAGTTGGTAGGGTGGAACCGTCCCTTTTACAATTTTAATTCTGCGTACACTGATAACATATTCATGAAAATAGCTTATAGGGTTACAAAACCACAGGGTGATATGTAAAGCTCTACCAAAAAAATTAAAATCGCCTTAGCGGCTAAACCGTTACAATGAAATCTTTGAACGAATACTGGTGTTAAAAGGTATGTTATTTGAAAAAGCTATTTTGAAAATACGTATTTTGCATTTTGTATTTAAATACTTTGATTTAAAACCATTTTGTATTTGTATTTGAAATAAAAACATAACCAAGCATTTGCATTTTGTAGTTAAATACTTTTAATAAACTATTTTGCACATCTCTAATTACAAGGTATTATTTTAAGAATCAAGTACTTCTCTGTACGCAATATTTTTAGTGTAATTTCTACCATCATTTGATAGAAGTCCCTGTAATGCTGTTCGAGTGATATAAAATCGTAATGCATCAAATGAACGAACTCTACTGGCAGCAACATACAATTACAATATCAGATGGCGTATACGTTCCACATGGGAACAAAATGTAAAATTATTTTCTAATTTTTAGCGATTTTTTGAAGCTCACTTAAAAATACCGCCCATCTCTTTTTTCTTCTGTTTACAAAATTGTGTTCACAAATGGGAATTAAATGTAACAGATGGCGTGCGTTTTAAATATGGGAATTAATTTTAAAATTATTTTCTAATTTATACGTTGTATTGTGCCGTGTATAAATAAAACGAAACAGTTTTCAATATAGTTGGGGTGTTTAAACTCTGTAAAATGGTGCCACAAAATAAATGCTTGCCGTTTAATTATATGATATCACACCCCAACCGGGATATCAAATCCATTCTTGATTGTGGCCGCATGAATCGTGTCGATTTTAAGGCCACCAAAAAGAAGAACTGTCTCATCTCCAACAAAAATTGCACCGACCTTCCTCCTACCTGAGTGGGCAAAGAGAATCTAACAGCTTACTCAACTATTAACATCCTAGGGGTAACTTTAACAAAGGATCTGCGATGCAATGTATATACCAATAGAGATATACCAATGCCTTTAATATCTTCGGCACAAATCCTACATTGGGCTCCGCCTTGTGTACAACTCATATATCTGGGCAGGCGCCCCAAAAAACCACCTTGGCTCGTGATAACTTTTTGTGCCTGCATTGACTCTTTACATAAACAAAATTTGAAATCCTGGAATAACGAAAATTGTAAATCCGTCCTCTCATAAAAAGACACTTGTACGAAAATACTGTTGAATTGTTGTTGCATTTTGAGTCGAGAAATTAGGTCATGAAAGCAATATTTTATGGACGGATAAAAGGGAGTAAAAGAGGAAAGGGTCATTCCATGGAAAATGACACCAAGCTAATGAAAAAAAAATGACGGAAATTACATAAATTTTAGGCTTTAAGTATTGTTAAAGCTCCATAGTATTCGGAAATATGCTTGTAGTAAAAAATAAAATTATTACTTTTTATATTTCCCCAGTTGAATATTGATTTTTCCATTAAATTCAAAAAAAGTGCGTTTAGGTGAAGAATGCAAGCTCAAATATTCACTTAATATACTTTTAGCGAAAGTGCCGTTAATTTAAAACCAGCAGCTGAGCTATAAAGCGAAAGAGATGTAGAACATGAATTTCCTACACCAAGCCCAAAAAATAACTAAATAGTTAATAAAATATGCCTAAATTAATGTGTTTTGTGTGTATAGTTTTTTACTCGTCCCACCCGTCACGGATCCCTGTCCCACCCGTCACAACATTTTAAGCTGCATAAAAAAAGTTCGTATTGTTTTTTCACTTACCTCTTTTTAGAAAACATAGAAAGCATACTACAATAAAATTAGGGCTTCATATGAACTATTTGATCTGAATTTCAACGTCAAATGCAAGTATCTAAAGAAAGAAGGGTTTAGTCTGTCCCACCCGTCACATATGTAATTCTACGAATTTAACAATGTTAGAATATATTTTTATATTGTTTTCTTTTATCATATCTTAAAAAATATATCTAAAGGCGCAATTCCACTGAGGCAACTTTTAGGCAACATGTAGCATGCGGCATTGACGCATGCTGCACACAGTCTTTCGATTGAAGGAACACGGAGCGACAAAAAATGAGTCTCCTTGCCGCCTGCTACGATTGGATAGTTTTTGCCAGGACCCATGCATCACCTTTCGACATATTTCAACGTGTCGAACAGTGTCGCCGTTATCCAAAAGTCAGCGGATCGGTGCGGCTTGTATCCAGCGACATGGAATGGAATTGTGAAAAAACAGTCTCATTTATGACGATTACCATAATTCACCGGAAATTAAAAATGACAAATTAAGGAAAATTAAGAATTACAATTTGTATTTGAGCTGTCAAGTTTTTTAGGCGACGTTGATGTCCAAAATCAACGTTGTCAACTGCTGGCAGTGATCCGGAGGACGTTTTTTAAATTACTACATAAAAACTATATTATGTTACTATTGGCATACTGAAATATATATTTGAATATTACAATAAAAGTTAGGCGTAAAGGTCCTGCCAAGGCACACATCCTTCATCTGATTGAAAATATCTCTTAAATTAATTTCTCACTTTTACATTTTTCCCTGCAGCACTTTCATGGCAGTCCCTGCAGACCAGAATCGACTTGGACAACTGCCCTGTATGATCCGCAATAATATATATATATATTTCCATCTTGCGTTTCATTATCTAAAGTTACTTGAGCACCGTGTATTGATCGCGATATTTTTCTCCTTCTCAAAAAATTATGAAGACAGATGCATGTTTTTGCGACAATTTCATAGTTTTCCAAATTAATCATTAGTGGTTTTCTAAATACACAGAACACACTTGCTAGCAACCTAAAGGTATTTTCCACTACTCTACGAGCGTATGAACATCTAAAATTATGCAGTCTGTGGCAAGTGCCCTTGTGGTGACGGCTAAAGGGTTTCATGAAAGGGTTCCTGTAGAGGGAACGCATCATCCGTCGAGATTGCTTACGACGTTTACTCGTTGCTATTAGGAGGTGGTTTAGCTTTCCTTTAGCCAACTTCTTATTAAAAGGACGTTTCTCGAAAAATACCTCCGTCAGATAACTGGTCTTCGGCTTCGCAGCCAACACTAGCGTATATTAATTATAATTTATAATTTACGTTGTAAAGGCATGATGCACCAAACTGAAGTTGCCTAAATGGAATCGTTTTAGAAGCATGCTACAAGTATCGACGACAAAGCGTATTCGATATGGGGAGACAAATTCCGCATGCTACAATTATTGAATTTTGTGGCACATAGTCGCACACATGTAATCAGGCAACAGTAGGAAACAAGTATCATGCCACATGTCGTTCAGTGTTGCTTCAATGGAATCGCGCCTTAAGAATGCTATCATAAATACAGTATGTATTATGTGCTTTGTTTGCACTTTAAAATAACTGAATGTATATCAAAAAATGTGTTAAAATGTCCCACCCGTCACCATGGAATGACCCTAAAGTGGTTAGGTTTCAAAAAATCGTACGATGTAAAATAACGGTAAAAGATTAGAAAATTTGGATGTGAAGTTTAAGGAAGGAATTATTATTAGTTTGGATGTGAAAGAGTAAAGAGTTTTTGGGAAGATTAATTTAGATGCGAAAAAGTGTTAAACATTATTGAAGTTTAAATAAAAATAAAAGTTGTGGACAAGTGTGTATTATTTAAGGAATTAACATATTAGTAAGAAGTGTGGAAGAATAATAAAATTAGATTTCTGAGATAGTTTGCAGCATTTGAGATAGCACCGCCCCTACACACGTAAAACATCTTAGAGTTCAAACGCAAAATTCATCGACATCTGCTCAAGCATCCCCCGATTCCCTCTAATATTTCCTATTGTCCTCTATTCTTCAAACTAAGCTTAGTACTAGACATTGTACCATAACCTTAACGACATGGCAGTTTGGTAGCACAAAGGTTGACTTCCAAGCTGGGGTTTTCACATTAAAAACTGTGAACAAATGTAACTTCTCATAAAATATGACCAAAAAGAAAAACCTTTTTAAAAAACATAATCTGGAAAACCTTACATAGAATAAAATTATACCAATCGCGAAAAAAATTAGAATGCAAGAATCAGGCATCTTATAATATATTGCTTAGCTCTAAGAAAGGAAAGCATTATCAAAGTTGAAAAGCCCATTTATGCTTACTGCACTAAATAATTATGCAAATTTTTCATACATCTGCAAAAGTGTTAAATTGATTTTATACAACCCTAAAAATATTTGCCATGGGTTCTTTTTAACTGATTTATTGTATGTATACAATACATATAATTGATTGATTTTTTTATTCATTTAGGGAATTTAATACGGGTGATAAAAACATACGGGATGATTTATTACTACCCGCGTATCTTGAACAAAACTCTTTCTTTTAATACCTTTGAAAATGTACCCTTGTTGACTTGTGTCGTAATGATATTATTGCTATCAAATATTTCCAATGTAATAGACACGACGTAATTTAATATTGTTTCTAGGTATCGGCAAATAATGAAAAAAAGTGAGCTATTCTGAATAAAAACAGTTTGTGTTACAGTAATTAAGTCGACTACGTTTATTGATTACTTTTCTTATGTACCTATTACATAGATTTAAGACTTTTTTAGCACAAAGCATAAATTAAATAGTCAGCTTTAAAATCATTAAACACAGCTTTAAAACCATTAATAACATTTCTTGCCTGGTTACCGTGTTTTGTTTATGGTAATAAAATAGATTAATAACTTTTATATCCTCCCATAAATTTTGTCGAGGGCGCGTATTTTAGGGATTAAAGAGCGTAATGTTTGGGGGAACAACCTAGATAGTTTAAAAGCAATATTGTAGCTGTTAAGGCGAAATTATGACCCACATGGGGTAATACCAACATAAGAAAACCTTTAAAATATCAAATGAATCTTTTGGGACTCGAATGAAACTTACCCAAAATGCCTCTTTTTCTGTTGATGTGACGCCAGTTGTCTGTGGCAATGGAAGGCTCTGTCGCACACGTTACACGTTAGTGATTCATCTTTATGAAAATATAAATTTATTAAGCAAGAGGTAATTATTAGAAAAAATTGATATAAATTATTATGTAATCTTGCTTTACCAAAATCCTCATCTTCGGACATGACAATCGTTTGCAGTCTATTTATTGTATTTGCGTTAAACTCTTTTTGTTGTACGGAATTTTTCGATGTATCGTTTAGCTCCATATCGGAATCTTCGTTTACAAAATTTCCCTGGATATTCTGATTTTGATCGCTAGTTGTAATCAAATTAAAATTTCCTATTTCTTTGTACGGATCTTCAACTTGATTTTTCGTAGAATAAGCATCATCTGAATCGACACTAAGCCGCCCATACGCTTTACGTGGAGGCCTTTTAGTGTTTTTATCTGAAAAGAATAGAAACGTAATTTTTATACTAGAAAAGAATTTCACTATTTTAGGGCTTGAGCAATTTTTCGCTTATACGTCGGTTTACACGCAACGATCTGCTTGTGCAAATTGACTGGCGCAAGTCACTTGGTACAAATAAACTGAGTGATCATGAATCGGATAACACGCAACGATTTATTTTTACAAATTGACTGGCGCATGTCAATTAGTGCAAATAAATTGAGTGAAAATGAACCCAAGGGCATGCTGAGGGTTGTAGCTGAGGCTTGAACATCGGTTAAACGCTAATGCCAAAACACCAAACACAAGACGATTTTCTAAGAACACATATTTTGCACAAGGTCGTTGGGTATAAACCGACCATAAAGCACCCACATTACGGTACTTAATGGCGATTTGTCATAATAGAAATTTTAAATTGATTGGGATTGTTTCTGAGTATCGTAGATACGTGCTAAGCAGTATCCTTAGACCTAACGTAATAACGTATTCTCATTCGAAGATTTTATGCTTTTACGTTCCTGGTTTTTGCAATGATTTCTTTTATATGATAGGCTTAAGCCGGGTCATACAGAACGCGTCGCGGCGCGGTGTAAATGTTGTTCAGCGATTTCTGTACGAAAAATAAGTCTGCGATTCACACCAGAAGCGGCGCGGTAAATGTTCCACATATTTATTTTTCGTACAAAAATCACTGACAACATATATCCTGTTTACGTCCAGCGTGTAGTGGTATATGTCGCTATATCTCTTTATAACTGTATGCAGTCTACTGTACGGTTAGTCGAGCGGTCCTTCTAGTCCATCAAATCTTATGAAAACATGCGTCATATGTTTCTTTCTACACAGACTTGTAAATCAATGTTTTAAAACTATATTTATTTATAATGTTATACATTATATTTATAATACTATATACCTAAGTGACTTAAAGCTAAAAGTTGTAATAAAGAAGTCAATTAAAGGGCAATAAATAGAAGTAATTAGTGAAAAATATTGAATTGCAAGTATTAATATCTAAGTGAACTTTAAGAACTGTGTTTGTATTCATTGAATTGTTAATAAAGAAGCTTTGTGTAAACATTTAAAAAGGGTATTTATTTGTTACCGGCCAACCCCGATTTTAGGATAAACTAGGTTTTACTAGGCCAAGGCCGTTCATCCTACATAGATGCGATAGGATAAACCGGTACAGACTAGGCCAGACTGATCCAACAACTGATCTGATTAAGAGTTTAAATAATTGTAACTGGAACTGAATTTTTGTGCTTGTGTAAAAAGAGCATACTAATAAAAGGGGTCGAAAATTAGTAGACTCGCACATTGTGCAGATAAAAACGAAATTCACTAAACGCTCGTTGTCAACGGTTGGAGCTAAAAGCGCCCTGCTAGCAATGCTTCAAGAAGCTATGGTGGACGTAGGAAAGGATCCGGAAAGTTACATGTTCGAAGACAAGGTAGAAACAGAATTGGAAGAGGCGGCAGTTGGTATGGCAGAACTCTTGAAGGCATTGACGGCGATGAACGAGGTGGGGAAGGAAACTTAAGAACGGTCATCAGCGGAGATTAACGAAGCGCAAGATATTTCGACAACAGAGATCAAGGCGGAATTGTTGGTGTTAAAAGATGAATTGTTAACATTGGTTTATCGACGATCAATCGAAGAACAGAGTAACTAGCTGGAACAGAAAACCGAATTAATGTCACTTTGTGTCGGCAAACAGCTCGATAACAAAATAGAAATTGTAAGGAATGATATGGAAAAGCTCGAAACTGAATTAGAAACCGTTAGAGCCGACCTAGAAAAGGTAAAGGCTCATCACCCAGCAACAGCCATCGCAACTAGCACTGCACATAGCACCGTCTAGGCTTAGTGTGCGATGGTGAAATCCTCTCGCTGCTTTAAATATAAATGGCCATAATTATGCACTGCACCTTAAAGCCCGCTACACACTATCGTCGTTTTACTCAGCGTTTGTCGAACAGCGTTGCCCGAACGACAAACGATGTACGCCTCTATTCTATACACATTACTCGTCGTTTAGTTCACATAGTACCGTGAACGAAGATACTTTGTTGACAGTAGCGGCGGATCTTGCTGAAAAAAAACGGGTGTCTGTATCACGGATACGGACAAATGACGTGAATACGTCTACAATGTTCTGAAAGAGATCGTTTTATTTTGTTATTGGTATCAAAAAGGTAGGAAATAAACAATAAAAAACAAATTGAAAAAATCTTGTTGTTCATTTTTGAACCGACTGCTTAGAGAGCTTCGGGATACACTTCCATTCTTCCATTTGGGGCTAGGATGTGAAGATTTTCAGATTTTCCAACTCTTGAACAACCTACTTTCAGCTGACCGGAAAATGACACTAATTTGGCAAAATTCGTCCCCAATATTGGCCTTGCAAAAGTTGTGGTCATAGATTCGTTATTTGCTACCTTAAAAACCCCTAGATACAGATTTCGGCCATATTTGCGCTGCCATTTTGAATTCGAAAATCGGACTTCGAGCGCCATCATGGGAGACCTCCACGCACTTGCATTGGAATCGGAACACAATTGACAAAATTCGTCCGCCATATTGGCACGGACATTTTGAATTTGGCAAATTGGCACAATTGGAAAATTCAACCATATTTAGGCGGCCATTTCAAATTTCGGTTATATTTCGGCGACAATTTTAAGTTTCATTTTGAAAGTAAACAATAAAATTCTTTGATTCTTCATCTACGTCATGGTATTTTCTTTCGATATAAACAATAGTTCTTGAGCTGCAACTCAAAACTGTATGCCATAATTTCGTTATCATCGGTTTTTTGCCATGGCAGTAAACTTACAGACTTATTCACGTCAAAAATTGTAGGAAAGAAAGACGTGTATGGTGCAAACCCTTTTTTGGGCACAACAGGTACATACTTCACTGCTAAACGACGAACGACGACACGACATATAAGCCGTGTTCCGTAATATCACCCAGCATACTGTCCAGTGAGAAAGGGTAAATTCAAAGCTTACGCTAGGATTAACAGCAACATACATGAATGTATTACCAGCGAGCAATAATAATAAGAATGAAGAGCTAGAACAAATTTTTAAAAATGTTTCGATGCCCTTGAGATCAGCTGATAAAAATTTCAATGGGAGTGAAAAGGCCGAAATATCAAAGAAGTAATATCTATGATAAAAGAAGGCAGAATTACTTTCACACTACACACAATGGGGCTACGTAGACTAGTCATGATTACTATGTAGTAAAACCGATTTTTAAGAAGAGAGAGGTGAAGAGGCGGCATACTCACCCGGCCCCTTCACCCTTCTCTTCTTAAAAGTCGGTTTTACTACATAGTAATCATGACTTGTCTACGTAGCCCCAATGTGTGTGAAACAAAGATAAAAAATGAAGGCGAAGTGACTGGAATGTGCACTGGAAATATTCTGACAGTTCTCAATTTTATGGCATCAAAGTCGGGTTTTTATTCCGGAACGCGATTGTTTACATTTTTACGTGTTTGTTAATTAATTGATGTTAATTAATTTTTAGTTTATAAAAAGAGTTTTGGCTTTAGGAGCCGACCGAATGTAACGTGCATGTGTGTAATTTCGTGATTGGGCTGCAAGCCAAAAATAGTAAATGGTCCACAAATTTTGGACAAATATCGTCGCTTCGCAAGAATAGTGGCACAACTCAAAAATTTCCAATTTCTAGTTTATTTTGAAAATGTATAACTAAATCCGCATATTTTTATGTGGTAAAACACCATATTATTACTTCCAAAAATGAAGGGCTTGTATGAAACTAGAAACTTTTAGCCATTTAAAAGAAACTAGAAACTTTTAGCCATTGTAAATTCATTTGTTTTTGAGATGTGCCACTATTCTTGCGAAGCGACGATATGTTGGCGATTCAAAAGCAAATGTTTGCCGTCTTTTTGCTGATGCCGAAGAAGAAGAATAAAGGGTAATCGAAATATTTCTTTTTAACCAAAATTAATTATTTAAAATTTATAATTCCAAGAGTTTGGTCCTAACAGCGGATTACATTATCATAATTTTGATGAAATCGATGATTAAATCGAAGAAATTGCAAGATTCCCACCTTTTTTAACGGACAATACAAGTGGAAATCCATTCCTAATATTGTGTACCAACACGAAATTTTACGCATACATACAATGTATGTGAAAACCCAATTTACACGTGCTCTGTTCCAGTGTTTCTTCCATTTGAATGTAAACATTCCAATAGGGGAATCAAGGAACATCTTCTGTTTCTTTCATATTCTTTTGTTTTTTGCATGAAATGTATATCCATCGCGCGTTTGTTAATATTTTTTTGGACTTTTTGCTTAATGTTATTGCAAATTTCTTCTGTCATATCTTTATCTCTTTTACTTGTCCGTGAGCTTTACCTAATCACTCTTGTTATTATTGGTCGCTGGTATTACAACTTGAAACTGCTTGAGCTTTAAATCTCTTACATTTTGTTATAACCAATACTTTACACCGGGTCACGCAAGTAAAACATGGCATCAATTAATGACGTCTTTAGCACTGGCCTGTATACTGGGTTATATTTCCGGACACGGCCACAGTTTTGATCCACACTATCGTCGTACAGTGTACAGCGAACGGAGAAAAATCAAAATGGATTTGATTGTTTGCTGTGGCGAAAAACGCGGCGGCGTTGTCATCCACACTGTAATTTTCTATCGTCGTTTGTCGTTCAGACAACGCTGTTCGACGAACGCGGAGTAAAACAACGATAGTGTGTAGCGGGCTTCCATCGCCCATCGCCTCAAAATTCTCGCACTACACTGCAAATGGTGTTTCATTCATAGTCTGTAATTTAGTGTGTGGCCATCCATCTAGCAAAACTAGTTTTAGTTTTTTCAGAACGGGATCGGCTTCTGTTTCTTTACGGAATTTCTCTTTCTTTCCTTGGCTTACGTTGATATTATGTATTACTACATCTCAGTCTGTAATCTAAGGCGTACCTGGTTGTGATTCACAATTTCTCTACCTATCTCAATGTACCTACCTCAATATTCCCGGATTGTGTATAATTTCAAATTGATTTTTATGTAATGCCAACATCATTCTTTCCAAACGATGATTTGGTTTTGGTATCTTCCACAAATCTTTCTTGACGATTCCCAATAACGGCTTATGGTGACTTATTATTTTAAAAGCTTTCCCATATATCAAATTGTGAAATTTTTTGCACCCAAACACAATCGCCAACATTTCCTTCTCTATCTGCGAATATCTTTGTTCTTTTCTTGTCATGCTTCGGGATGCAAATTGCATGGACTTCTCATTTTGCATTAAACATACTCCTAACCCATATTTTGATGCATCTACTTGTAGCGTGACTCCAAGATTCGGGTCGAATGATTTCAGTGTTGGATGTCAGGAGCTACAGGGGAGCAGGCACTGGAAGTGCCACCATTTGGTAGTAGCAACTATCCGCCTAAAAATCGCCGCAATCAGAAACGTCCAACGAGATGCCGTAAACCGTAGACGGTTTAACGTAGACCTTCTGCGGGAGAGCACTAAAAGGCAAGAATTCTGCAACAAATCTTAAACCAGCAAACCGTTTCTGACGACGAAGACCTGAGGAACACAGCAAAGGGAGCTATAATAACAGCAGCGAAAACAAGCATTGGTTATGTCCAAAGAAACCAGGACACAGCCTGGCAAAAAATAGAACGCAGAAGGGCCCTCAAAAATAACGTCAACTCTACATGCGACCTGGAAAAACGTCAACAACGTGAACGGGAATACTCCCAATTTCACCGGGAGGTAAAGAGAAGTGTCCGGCGTGATAAATGGCGGCAGATAAATGATCTCGCAGAGAAAGCGTAAAGCGCGGCAAACACAAGCAACAGTAAGTTGCTGTACCAAATTACTAAACAGATCTCGGGAAAACACTCTACTAAAAAACATGCCGTAAAGAGTGTGGTGGAAGGCTGCTGTACAGCGACGAGGAGCAACTCCGAAGATGGAGAGACTACTTTGCCGGCCTGAATGGTTCATTTTCGCAGGAACCTGACTAAAATAACAACAATGCACAGCCAATAAAAATCGTGCACCACCCAAGACAGAAATAGTAACCGCAATTCATGCGATGGCCAATGGTAAAGCAGCTGGAAAAGATGGCATCCCGCCAGAATTGTTGAAAGCCGACTCAAGCCTCATAGCAGATCCGCTACAGCCAATCCTGGAAATAGCATGGAACACCTGTACCTTCCCGGAGGTTTGGACGGAAGGTATCATAGTCAAAATACCAAAAAAGGGGGACCTAACAAGATGTGACAAATGGAGAGGCATCTGTCTATTATCTACTGTGGGAAGAATCTTGTCCCACATATTACTATCAAGGATAAGAGAGGCAGTAGATCGAACGGTTAGAAGGCAGCAGGCTGGATTCAGAAAAGGCCGCTCCTGCATAGACCACATTAACACCTTGAGAATCATAGTGGAGCAGTCTACTGAATTCCGATCCCCCCTTTACCTTATTTTCGTAGACTATGAGAAAGCGTTCGACTCTGTTAATTGGAGCTCTATATGGCGAGCTCTACGGCAACGTGGACTGCCGGACAAAATAATAGAATTCATAAAAGCTCTATACAACAATTCCAAATGCAGAGTTCTCCATAATGGAAAATTATCCGACAGCTTTGAGGTGAGCTCAGGAGTATGACAAGGATGCCTATTTTCGCCATTACTATTTCTTATAGCAATAAACGACATTCTTGTCAGCGCTCTAGATAGAAGTACAGGTGGCATACTCGAATTGCAACTCATTCTATTACTAAACGGGATTATATGTCCGAGCTCTCCGACACTTTTAGTGGTGCAGGACAAAGTTAAGGAGGGTAAAAGATGTCATCTTCTTATTGAAAAAATGTCATCGATGTGGCGCATGAAAATTTGTAGGATGGGAGACTATAAGCTACTTAATATAAATTCCAAGTCTCCGACAACTTGGTTGGTGCAAAATGGGTGGCTGACAGGAGTCAAGTTGCCGAAAATGTTGTCCGATTTCGTGGTTAAGGGTGCCTATAGTCCGATCGATATTTAATTAGGCAACGATGGATATTTAAACATAGGTCACCATAATGAACCGACTACAAATGTAGTCTCTTTGATATTTGCAGATTACCAATGTGATAACCGCGACATAATACTTCATAGGAAGAATAACAAATTACAACGAATAACAGAGACTCACATATAATATGATGCACTGCAATATCCCTTAATATTTGCTCGAGGTCAAGGTGGATATAATTTTCCTTCTATAAATTCAATCCCAGTAGGTACACGGCAACATAATATTAATAACAAAGTTCCGCATTGCAATTCTATGTTATCAAATTAATGTTCGAGAAAATTAACACAATCATCTTATAATTAATACGCAAACAAGAAGTTTGTAAACGCTAAGGCTTTTTTGTTCGTGAACCGATTTCGTTTAAATTTCCAGAAAATTTATTTTTCTAATTTGAAAAAGCCGTTGGAAAATTTGAATATTTTTGCGAGCATCACCGCAGAACTGAGTCTACGATAGACACAAACGCCGTTTCAGTGAAGCGAATGAAAAACAGAGAAAACAATCGTTTGTATGGATTTTTGGCGGCATAACTGACATAAAAAACACGCTTACTTTGTGCGTGCATTTTTTTATTCTGTGTATTGCATTATTGTGTTGTATCGTGTAAGGTGCTTCCGTGCGTTTTTTTGGCGAGTGAAATCAAGTGCAAAGTGATAGAATGCATTTATTATTTGATTTGAATTTAAGGAGGCAAGTTGCGACGTTATTTTTTTCAATATTTTAATTTTGATTTAATTTTTTTATTTATTGTTTCTTTTAGTGTTATTTTGTAGTTTTTGATTTTATTGATTATTAATAATTTATTTGTGGTTTTTTTTATTTTCAGATACCCAGTAAGTGTTTTTTTTCCTTTTTTAATCAAAAATACCCTCAGCAATTTTTATTATATCATTTTATTTTAGTATTTCGTTTTAATTTTTCATTAATGTGTTAAATTGTTTTTTATTTTTAGAAAGTTACTGTGATTGTAAAATATCTGCGAATTTTGGGTGAATTTTTATTTTCGAAATGCTAAGACAACGGCATGGACGATCGAATGTAGATTTTAGATCGCGTCGTGAAAATATAGTGTCAGAAATTTACGTAGTGATCATGAATTGCATGTTGTAAATAATGAATTGAATGATGATGTGATTCATAATGAAATGAATGTTGATGAATTTCATAATGAAATGTATGTTGATTTGATACCTGCTGCAATGCCTTTAGAAATTTTGAATGGTATATTTAAGATTGCTTTGAATGTTATTCCGCGTAATTTTGATTCATTTTCGTGTGGTTCTCTGAATATGAGTTGTCATTTCTGTCATGCCACACATTTTTTTACTTAAATTAATTTACGTAATACTGATTCATTTTCTTTGTGTTGTCATAAAGGTGGGTGTATGTGGGTCATAAAGATGTGTGAGTGTGTGTGCGGTTCTCATAGGATAGTGAAGGTTGCCTTGCCATAGTGGATGAACTTAGTAACTTATATTTATGATTGAAACTAAACAACCTTCAAATAGTTTTATTTTAACCAAATTTAATTTAATTTTTTTTTATTAAGAATAATAGATGTAAAACCAGCACACCACATATTCAAGCAAGAAGTGATGGAAAAGATTAAAAAAGTCCTATTAAATTTTAAACGCTCTGGAGCAACAATGGTAAAGTTTCAAAGTAATTAAAAAATCGTCATCGCGAATAATTTTTATTTAATTTTTTTTTGAATGAAAAAATTTAAATTGTAATAAATTGGAACAAATCGTAAATTTTATTTATTTATTTTTTTTTGTGACCGGATTTCGGTAACGGGCTTTTCTACTAGTAAAGAATTATTTAACCAATACTTGGTAGATCTCTATGCATAGATTGAAACAGAAAGACTGATTTATTAGAAGAACACAAATCTCTACGGTAAGATCTATGGGGTGCCGGAGAGAGGGAGAACCAACCTCCGCTGGAAGGATGGCGTAGACCAGGAGGCCCAGAGCTTAGGGATACCAAACAGGATGGCATCCGCTCAAAATCGGGACCGGTGGAGAGAACGGTTGCAAGAGGCCAGGACCGGATCCCGGTTGTAGAGCCATCACAGAAGAGATACAAGTGAGACTGGAGAATTATATTTTACTACTAAATGGTATAAAATTAGTCGAACACCATCTACTGGCCATTACCTTATGATCATATATCGTTGCAAGAGTTTTTACACAAATACTAAACAAAATTATGGTTCTTCTGATCAAAGGAAAACTTTTCGGTTAATTTTGTTGTAAAATTTATAGTGTGTAACGGCAGAAGCGCGGTTTACCACATGTTCATCTATATTAATATAATTGGAGGGTCTGTTCGTGATTTCAATGAAAATAATTGTCATTTTCTTAGCTAAATGACAGAAAATTGAATGGAATAATTAATCTAATGTAATATCCATGTGTAATAGTTGTTTAATAAAAAATCAATGGATTACAAACTTAAATGATACGTTCAGCTAATCTATAGTTTAGCAGAATTACATTACTTTGTCTTCCCTAAAAGTTTCTGTCAGATAACTTGTATTTCTTTCTGACAGCGCTCCGGAAACAGACGTTAAATTTGACTAACTAAAATAGGGCTCACGTTCTAAAAAAGGTGCAAGAAAATTAGATTCTAATCAAATAAAAAATTTAAACTCAGGCGGTGTTCATAGTATGACTGAATTATTCAATGTCGTAGTTTTTCAAAGCTATTTATAAATCTCACCCATTTTTATTGAGTCGCATTAATGCCTCTTTTATTTATCTAACCCAAAAGTTTCAGATTTAGCAAATTGTATTAAAATTCCTATTGTGAAATCGTCTATAGTTAACCCAACCAAATAAATCATCTTAAATCTTTCAAGAACTTTGTCATTTTAACAGTAATCAATCACTTTAAGTGAGCCGTCACCAAAGTAACCAAAACATAAGACACTTTTATGACGAAAAGCTAAAAAAATAAGTTATAAGCTTATACCAACATCTCGGTCCCAGCTCTTCATCAAAGAGCATTTTGGCTCTAAGGGATAGGAATTTGGTGATAGTATTTGTGGCATTTTACACAAATTGCCCTTGTGTATATAATACCAATGAGATCCACATCTGCATAAAAAGTAAATACTTGACATGGAAAATCCTTAAAGAGAACAAGTCACTTTTCAGGATGAATATTTATTACCTCTAAAATTACTGTCAACAGTTAAAAAGGAAATTTGCAATCAATTTGCATTTATAATTATTCTAAACAGTTTCTTACGGAAAGACAGGAAGTCAAAGGTATTAATTTTAAACTTGTAGCGCATCTGAAACAATGTGCCACAATATTTGAATGCCTATTTAGGACATTAAACTAGAGGCCATGAAATGATTAAAGCGAAAACTTTGAACAAATATTAAATATCTAAAAATACCCCCACGCCAAGAGACCCCCCACTTTTTAAAGATAGAAATGTCATGTATATATATGAACCCTATTGGTGTATTATTCCAAGGCCCGACCGACCCTTTATTGATCACATTGAGCAAGTCAAAAGCGTAGCTCTGGGGGAGAAATTAATAATCCGCAGCATATCACGTCCCTTTAAAAATGTAAATTTATATCAGCACCGGAGCTGTGCTGTGTTTATTTTACGTTAAATAGAAAATTTATAGCTGTATTCAAAGTTGCGTTGGTGTATTTCTGGAAGTTGCGTGAAGGGCATTGGCAATCAGGCTTGGAGCAGTATAGTATATGTGAACAATTTTACTCTCATTATGGACTGTATATGAAATCTGGGGTTGCAATGAAAGCGAATAGCTCTACAAATTTATATTGTGGTTATAATGTGCATTTTATAAATTACTGTAGTTCGTCGAACACTCTTGTTTTATTCCTACGTTCAATACTCAGAATGGTCGTATTTTACACGGTATTAGAAACAAAATGTAGGTACATATACATTTTATAAAATGTTTTGTAAATAGTGAACTACATAATTTGTTTTTTCTGTGCAAATTTAACCTGAGGAGGCACCCTATGCACTACTAGTATGTCACAATGCTCAATTTAAAGCTCCATAACCTCTGCTTGAAGGATAGCTACGGTGACCATATTTCCGAGAAGGAAATACAGTACAAGCAGAATAAAAAAACTAGCAGGGGGTGGGCGTGAATCTAAAATTTCAAATGGCAATCCCCACGGATTCTGATTCTTCGCAGGGAAATATGAAACTTTTGTCTAAAAATTTTTTTTTATTCGAAGCCCGCCTGCACCCCTAAAAATCATCAAAAATCAAAACTATCCCCAAAAATCATTCAGGGTGGGTACAGAGAAGCTTCGGATAAAAAAATGTTTCTAACAAAAGTTTGATATTTCTCTCCTAGGGGGTCAGATTTGTGTTTAAACGATTGCGCCCCACAAGTTGAGCACCTTTCGTTCAAAACTTTTTTCACGAAAACCTACCCTACTTACCCTAAGGTTGTGTAGAATTATCACGTTCCTTCCAAAAATTGTTTTATTCTCAAATAGTTTGCAAAAATACAGTACATTATACAGCACGCTGTGTAGATAGAGGACATTTTACAATTTTTCAAAGATTAAAAATTCCAGAGGACAGGTACACTGAAAAGAGTACTGTACTGTACAATACAGTACGGTTGGTCACCGTAAGGATAGCACAAGTTATGGTGAGGATGGGGCATGTAGCAGTCGCTACTTATCATGTATATACGTTTTTTTGTAGTAAGTTTTATTCAGGTAGTTACTCAGTTTCTGTACTCGTTAATTTTTAATAGAGTGTTTTTGAATACGTCATAGTTTGGATTCTCACTACTACTAGGAAATACACTTGGAGAATTTAGCTTGACATATCACGTATGTATACACTGTACACAGAAACGAAATTTAAAAAAACATAGGCACACAAATATTGTTCAATAAAATAATTTTGAAATATTGTAAGAGTGTTAGTTAGAAGTTCATTCGATTTGGAACTTCGACTATGTAAGATTATAACGGTTATATAAAAAGATTATGTAATTTTAATTCTTTCGAATACGTAACTATTAAAGTTTGTATATTAAAATAAAAACTTAAAGTTTATCTAAATATATATTAATGAAAATATTATTGGCAATGCGCGCATAGCATATTGCAATGAGATGGAGTTTGGCCAGCAGGATATTTAATTATACCAACACCCCATTTCATTTTGGTGACCCCGAGCTGAGAAGAGCAGACAACCTTTTTCAAGAGAAGAAAAGTAATTTTAAAAGAAGCCCTGAAGAAAATGTAGAAAATTTGTGAAGAAACAAGAGAAGAAAAACGAAGAAAGAAATTTTGAAGAGGAATTTAAAGGAAAAGAAGAAACTTATTTTACAATGAAGGGGAAGTTAATTACTCTTTTCAATTAAATATATTTTTCTTTTTCTCTAAAATATAAATTGTTCAGAATTACATACACATACATTACATTTACATAATTGAATATTGGTGACAATCCAACTTATTTTTCTTTCCGTATAAGGTGAATATTTTTCATTTTTCAGAAAGTTAAACGTGAATAAAATTTCGGTACAATTTATTTAAATTTGACTACTATTCGACTCTTAGCGCGAACGTCCACGGTTGTCGTATATAGTATCGCGAAGTTAAAGTAAAGTCGAAATTTTATTGAACTTCTTTTTACGTGAGTGTTAATAAATTGTGTTTAATATGAGTGTCCAAGGTGGTGAAAATGAAGGATTGAATAGGAATGGTGAAAGTATCAGTGCATCTGCTGTAAAGCTACCAACTTTCTGGTCCCCGTGCCCAGAGGCATGGTTTATTTTAACAGAGAGCCAATTTAACTCTAAAGGAATTAGATTGGATGAGACTAAATACGAACATGTCATCCAAGCTCTTCCTCTAGATATCATAATGAATGTATTGGATTGCATTCAAAACCCACCGCAAGAGAACAAATATGAAGCTTTAAAAACAACATTAATTCAACGTTTTACCGAATCTGAAGAAAGAAAATTGGAACAACTATTATGCAATTCTGAGATGGGAGATAGGAAACCATCAGAATTTTATAGATCAATGGAGATACTTGCCGGAACTTCATCAAATTTAGGAAAGGACTTGATTAGAAAGCTTTGGATGCGAAAATTACCACCCAGTATTAATATCGCATTGATGTCTTCTGGAAAACAAAGCATCCAAGATCTTCTAATGTTAGCGGATAAAATTTTTGAAGTTTCAAGATTACAATATGTTTCATCCATCAGTGATTGTGCTTCAAATCCTTTTATAAACCAGTTAGGTCGCAATGTAAGTAGCATAGATTTTACTAAAAAGATTGATTATTTGGAAAATAAAATCGAAAATTTAACGGATTTAATTAAGAAACTTACAATTAATGGAGGTAATGAATTTCATCATAGGTCAAGGTCTAGAAGTAGAAGCCGTGATTCACATAATAATAATAATAAACCATTTTGCTGGTCTCATTTTAAATTCGGCGACAAAGCGAAAAGATGTGTTAAACCATGCAAATTTAATAACCAAAAAAAACTAAATATCCCTTCAGCATGTTTTAAATATAATACCCCCAAAAAATCTAATCGACTATTTATTTTTGATAAAGAGAATAAGTTTAAATTTTTAGTTGATACTGGAGCTGATTTATCAGTCATACCGAATGCATTTTATGGAAAATGTAAGAGAAATCCACAATTAATTCTTTCTGCAGCTAACGGATCAATTATCCATACCTACGGAACAAAGCTTCTTAGATTGGACTTTGGATTAAGACGAGATTTAACGTTTCCGTTCATTATTGCAAGCGTCGACAAACCTATTATTGGCGCAGACTTTCTTTCAAGATTTAATTTGCTCGTTGATCTTAGAAATAAACGAGTGATAGATGGTAACACAGAGTTAAGTGTTAATGGAATCATTATTAAAACAAACTCTCCTTCACCCAGGCATTGTTCCTTTGATAGTGAATACAATAAAGTTTTATCTAGATTTCCCTCACTAACTCAGCCTCCACGCTATGATGTACCTGTTCAACATAATGTAGTTAGGGTTCGAACGATACTCTCGATACTGAGTAGGTATCGATACTTTCGTCTTGAAAACCGATACTGAGCACTCGATACCAAGATCACGGTATCGTCAAGTACTACTCATTAAAAGTATCGAGTACTTTGTCAACCCACATACAGTGGGCACACGCAAGAAGTTTTAAACTGATGAATTTCTTTTTTCTGTTAAATCAATATTATTAAATGAATTTAAATTATTTTTTTTTAAATTTATTATTTATAATTTAAATAATGAAATTTTAATCAATAAAATTTGGTAAGATAGTTTAGTCTTGTAATATCTTCCTCAGTTGTAAAATTTCTTGGGTGTGCCAATAATTTTGACAGCCACTGTATGTACTACTGATAAACCGCAAAAATCGGAATAACCGGTGGGAACCCAAAATGGAGCTCCTCTATCACACAGAAGTTTGTATGCTGTTCTACCAAACATGTGAACATGCTCAATATCTTGGGCTGAAAATGAAAACGGGCCTTAAGCTACGGTTTCCAAGAGATTGCGCTGACGCAAAAACGCGACGAATTTACGCCAGCGCACTTGCGTTGTAATCAGACACAAGGAATATGTGTATATGGTTTCCAAAAAATCTCGCGGCCGACTTGCGCGCGCATTTGTAGACGCAATTCCGCTGGAATCAAAAAGTTTTGATTCCGACGTAATTGCGTCGGCATAATTCCTTCGGCGCAAAGTAGTCGTTTTTGTTTTCTTCAGTGATAAACATGGCAAATCGAGTATATTCTACTAAGGAGAAGGACGATGAATTAATAGATTTAATTAAGTTGAATCCTCCTCTTTATAATTTTAAATTAAAGTGTTATAAAAACTGGTCAATAAAAGAGAATATTTGGCAGGATATTGCGAAAAAATTATTAAAAAAGGTAAATCTATTTTTTTGAATATTAGTCCGCTCAAATTAGTCAAAAAAGGCTGTTTTCTGGAAATTTTTCCCACAGCTATGAGACCGGTGCCAAGTGAGGGATATGGGTTGTCTTAACATAATTTTCACAACCCGCAGTTCGAAAAAATGGTAATTTTTGAGAAACATGTGAACTTTAGAGTTTTTTCGTCTTTTTCTCTATTTTGAGGAGAACCTACGCGTTTTGGTGAAAATATCAAGGAAGCAAAGTTGTAGAGTATAAAATTACCTACAAATTTTGCTTTTACTATTTATTCGAATTCCGCATAGTCTCGCCGCTAGCGGCCGTTTTGCTCCTTTTTTAGATTTTGAGCCAAAATTATCCATTTGTATGAAAAATTGAATGAGATCAAAATAGTAGTTGCAGTAGACGCTTTGATTTATCAATAGAATCTGAAAAAGACGCAAAGTGGTCTTTAGCGGCGAAACTATGCAGAATTCGAAAAAATAGTAAAAGTAAAATTTGTAGGTAATTTTGTGCTCTACAACTTTGCTTTCTCAGATTTCTTTTCGGTAAACATAATTGTGTTTTTTGTAATAATTTTTCACCGGGAAATGAAATTTTAAAATTCCTCAACAAATTGTGAAGGATGCAGGCTGCTACAATTAATTAGTCCAGTCACTTTATACAAAAAAGGCCAAACATCTAAAACAATCCAACTGGAGATTTTCAATCCCGCTGGAAAATCTCCAGTTGGATTTTTTTGATAATTTATGAGATATATTTGACAAAAACTGATTTGCGTGACCTTTGACCCTCCGTAACTTGAGTGGCCGGTCAGTTGGCTTTATGGACATTTGGAAAATTATTTGTAACCCTAAAATAAAGAGAATCCCGCTGGAAAAGCTCCAGTTAGATTTTTTTAGAGGTTCAGTAATAAAGTGACTGGGCTATAATTTGTCAACTACTTCGGGCTCTCGAGAAATTGACGTATGATATAAATGGAAATATTGTGCCATTATCCCAAATGCATTTTCTGTAGTTATTCTTGCCCGCGATTGTCGAAAATTATACCTAGCTTTTGTATATCGTAAGACTACTGACTTTGAGGATATGTTTTCATCATAATCGGGGGCAAATGCGTCAACCCCAATTAAAACATAACGCAATGTAATCCGCGTGCCTGGGATAGTGTCTGGATCAGAAAATGGAAATTCATCATTCATTATAAGTTTTGCCAAATCTCTTTTCCAACTCATTCTTATTACTCCCCTAGACAATTGACTGTTCCTAACTGAAATATATTTGCTTGGAAACCACACGCGACGAACTTGCGTTACGTCAATGATAACGTAAGTATGCCGGCGTAATTCCGTCGCGAATTTACGACGGTGCAATTCCTTGGAAACCGTAGCTTTAGTCATGCCTTTGTTCATATGTGTCTGTGCTGTTTTTTTGTCGACGGAGTCTTCATACCGTTGGGTTATATTATTTACGTAAATTTTTGTCAAGAACGTCTTCATATCCTCGAGCTTTTGTTCTAAATAAATTTTTTGTTTAAATATATGTATTTTAAAAAGTACTCGATACTGAGTAGTATCGATACTTCCAGCCCGATACTTTCTAGGTATTGATACCACGGTTTGATTCTGTTATTAGTACTTGGTATCGATACTAGAAGCCGATAGTTCGAACCCTAAATGTAGTAAATACTATCACCACTAAAGGTCAATTACCATTTTCAAGACCTAGGAGACTCGACACGAATAAATTTAAAATAGCCAAATTAGAGTTCGAGCACATGGTAAAATTAGGTTTATGCAGAACATCGTCATCATCAGTCTCATCAGCACTGCACATGGTTCCAAAAAAGGATTCTACAGACTGGCGACCATGCGGAGATTACCGGAGACTAAACTCAATAGCAATTCCAGACAGATACCCGATTCCTCACATTCAAAATTTCACGTTGAATTTGAATGGTTGTACCATATTTTCGAAGATTGACTTAGTGAGAGCTTATCATCACATACCTATGGCAGAAGAGGATATCTTTAAGACAGCGATAACTACACCTTTCGGTTTAATCGAATTTACTCGAATGCCCTTTGGACTTAGAAATGCTGCTCAAACATTCCAACGACTTATGGATAGAGTTCTAATTAGTTTGGAATTTGTTTTTGTCTACATTGACGATATTTTGGTTGCAAGCAAAAATGAGGAGGAACACAAGAAACATTTGGAGCAAGTTTTTACGCGTTTAGAAGAATACGGGATAAATATTAATCCAGGGAAATGTCTTTTCGGTGTAAATACTATTGAATTTTTAAGTCACAAGATTACGAAGGACGGGATTCTTCCATCTGAGAACAGAATTAAATTCATTCAAAATTTTCCTTCACCAACTTCAATTAAACAGATGCAACAATTCATCGGAATGGTAAATTACTTCCATAGATTCATTCCACGACTAGCAGAATTGTTAAGCCCCATTCATATGCATTTAGTTAGGGAGCTCAAGAAACCTAAGAATTTAAAAAATTTTGAATGGACTGAAGAATGCGAAGACGCGTTCATAAAGTTAAAAAAGGCATTTATTTCAGCAACTTTATTAGTGCATCCAGCGGAAAATCCTATTTTGAAGTTGACTGTTGATGCATCAAACGTGGCGATTGGAGCGATGTTAGAACAAGTTAACAACGACGAGAATGAACCTTTAGCATTTTACTCCAAGAAGTTAAGCAGAGCAGAAATGAAGTATTCTACTTTTGACAGGGAGCTATTGGCCATGTATTCAAGTATTAAACATTTTCGACATTTTTTGGAAGGTCGTGAGTTTACAGTATTCAAGGACCACAAACCTTTAACATCTGCAATTTGGACTAAAGCGGAGAGGAGTCCAAGACAAGCAAGACATTTGGATTACGTTACCCAATTCACCTCTGATATAAGATACATCAAGGGAGAATCTAATGTCGTAGCAGATACTTTATCGCGAGTAACTATGGAGAATAACAATTGTGATGCGGTAAACGAAACCGAAATAGATTTAAACATTATCGCTGAAGCACAAAAGGACGATATAGAGTTGAAGCATTTGGTTGAAAATCCAAGCAAGAATTCGAAATTTATTTTAATGGAAACAGATGTACCTTTGTCGGAAAGTAAAATCTGGTTAGAGTGTTCCACTAATAAAGATCGTCCATTCGTACCAAAAATATTACGAAGAAACATGTTTGACAGAATCCATAACTTGTCACATCCGGGAATAAGAGGTACTAGGAGATTAATTGCAAGAAGATATTTTTGGCCGAGCATGAATACTGATATTAATTTATGGGCGAAGTCCTGTATAGCATGTCAGAAGGCAAAAATCCACAGGCATACAAAATCTCCAACACAAAAGTTTCAGATACCAGTGGGAAGGTTTGAACACATCCATGTAGATCTGGTAGGTCCGTTACAGCCGGCAGAGGGATTCATATATTTGCTAACGGTCGTGGACCGATTCACCAGATGGCCGGAGGTATACCCACTGAAGAGTATGACAGCCAGCATAGTTGTTAAGACATTATATGAGCAATATTTTCCGAGATTTGGAATTCCATTATCAGTTACAACGGACCAAGGAGGTCAGTTTGAAGGAAGACTATTTGAAGAATTTTCTAAACTTTTAGGAATGCATAGGATTCGAACAACAGCGTATCATCCACAATCAAACGGCATGGTGGAGAGACTCCACAGGCAGTTAAAAGCATCACTTAGAGCTAAGATGAGTAATCCAAATTGGTTGTTGCACATGCCCGCTATATTACTTGGTTTAAGAACAACGGTTAAGGAGGATCTTAATTGCAGTCCGGCTGAATTGGTTTATGGGCAAACACTACGTATTCCAGGGGAATTCTTTGTGAGGGACCCGCACCACGTATCAGATCCAGCAGACCTAGTGACGCAGTTGCGAGGGCACATGCGGAATATTGTTCCAACGGACTCTAGAGATCAAAGAAGAAGTTTCTATATCCCAAAAGGATTACAGGATTGCGAATTTGTTTTCCTAAGGATTGACAGAAAGAGGGGATCCTTGCAGAATCCGTATGAAGGTCCTTTTCAAGTTATGAAGAGAGATAAGAAAGTTTTCACTATTAACGTCAACGGAAGAGTAACGGTGGTATCAATTGACAGATTAAAACCCGCTTTTATTGAAAAGAGGGAAGACACTGAAAAACCAGTAACTAGAAGTTCAAAGAAAAAAGTTTCATTTCGATTATAAAATTTTTTTTTCTTTTTCGTTTCTCGATGGTGGTTTTTATTTGAGAAATTATTGTAATACAGGCATGGACGCTCGCGCTGAAGGGGGAGTTATGTAGCAGTCGCTACTTATCATGTATATACGTTTTTTTGTAGTAAGTTTTATTCAGGTAGTTACTCAGTTTCTGTACTCGTTAATTTTTAATAGAGTGTTTTTGAATACGTCATAGTTTGGATTCTCACTACTACTAGGAAATACACTTGGAGAATTTAGCTTGACATATCACGTATGTATACACTGTACACAGAAACGAAATTTAAAAAAACATAGGCACACAAATATTGCTCAATAAAATAATTTTGAAATATTGTAAGAGTGTTAGTTAGAAGTTCATTCGATTTGGAACTTCGACTATGTAAGTAGGGTTCGAACTATCGGCTTCTAGTATCGATACCAAGTACTAATAACAGAATCAAACCGTGGTATCAATACCTAGAAAGTATCGGGCTGGAAGTATCGATACTACTCAGTATCGAGTACTTTTTAAAATACATATATTTAAACAAAAAATTTATTTAGAACAAAAGCTCGAGGATATGAAGACGTTCTTGACAAAAATTTACGTAAATAATATAACCCAACGGTATGAAGACTCCGTCGACAAAAAAACAGCACAGACACATATGAACAAAGGCATGACTAAAGCTACGGTTTCCAAGGAATTGCACCGTCGTAAATTCGCGACGGAATTACGCCGGCATACTTACGTTATCATTGACGTAACGCAAGTTCGTCGCGTGTGGTTTCCAAGCAAATATATTTCAGTTAGGAACAGTCAATTGTCTAGGGGAGTAATAAGAATGAGTTGGAAAAGAGATTTGGCAAAACTTATAATGAATGATGAATTTCCATTTTCTGATCCAGACACTATCCCAGGCACGCGGATTACATTGCGTTATGTTTTAATTGGGGTTGACGCATTTGCCCCCGATTATGATGAAAACATATCCTCAAAGTCAGTAGTCTTACGATATACAAAAGCTAGGTATAATTTTCGACAATCGCGGGCAAGAATAACTACAGAAAATGCATTTGGGATAATGGCACAATATTTCCATTTATATCATACGTCAATTTCTCGAGAGCCCGAAGTAGTTGACAAATTATAGCCCAGTCACTTTATTACTGAACCTCTAAAAAAATCTAACTGGAGCTTTTCCAGCGGGATTCTCTTTATTTTAGGGTTACAAATAATTTTCCAAATGTCCATAAAGCCAACTGACCGGCCACTCAAGTTACGGAGGGTCAAAGGTCACGCAAATCAGTTTTTGTCAAATATATCTCATAAATTATCAAAAAAATCCAACTGGAGATTTTCCAGCGGGATTGAAAATCTCCAGTTGGATTGTTTTAGATGTTTGGCCTTTTTTGTATAAAGTGACTGGACTAATTAATTGTAGCAGCCTGCATCCTTCACAATTTGTTGAGGAATTTTAAAATTTCATTTCCCGGTGAAAAATTATTACAAAAAACACAATTATGTTTACCGAAAAGAAATCTGAGAAAGCAAAGTTGTAGAGCACAAAATTACCTACAAATTTTACTTTTACTATTTTTTCGAATTCTGCATAGTTTCGCCGCTAAAGACCACTTTGCGTCTTTTTCAGATTCTATTGATAAATCAAAGCGTCTACTGCAACTACTATTTTGATCTCATTCAATTTTTCATACAAATGGATAATTTTGGCTCAAAATCTAAAAAAGGAGCAAAACGGCCGCTAGCGGCGAGACTATGCGGAATTCGAATAAATAGTAAAAGCAAAATTTGTAGGTAATTTTATACTCTACAACTTTGCTTCCTTGATATTTTCACCAAAACGCGTAGGTTCTCCTCAAAATAGAGAAAAAGACGAAAAAACTCTAAAGTTCACATGTTTCTCAAAAATTACCATTTTTTCGAACTGCGGGTTGTGAAAATTATGTTAAGACAACCCATATCCCTCACTTGGCACCGGTCTCATAGCTGTGGGAAAAATTTCCAGAAAACAGCCTTTTTTGACTAATTTGAGCGGACTAATATTCAAAAAAATAGATTTACCTTTTTTAATAATTTTTTCGCAATATCCTGCCAAATATTCTCTTTTATTGACCAGTTTTTATAACACTTTAATTTAAAATTATAAAGAGGAGGATTCAACTTAATTAAATCTATTAATTCATCGTCCTTCTCCTTAGTAGAATATACTCGATTTGCCATGTTTATCACTGAAGAAAACAAAAACGACTACTTTGCGCCGAAGGAATTATGCCGACGCAATTACGTCGGAATCAAAACTTTTTGATTCCAGCGGAATTGCGTCTACAAATGCGCGCGCAAGTCGGCCGCGAGATTTTTTGGAAACCATATACACATATTCCTTGTGTCTGATTACAACGCAAGTGCGCTGGCGTAAATTCGTCGCGTTTTTGCGTCAGCGCAATCTCTTGGAAACCGTAGCTTAAGGCCCGTTTTCATTTTCAGCCCAAGATATTGAGCATGTTCACATGTTTGGTAGAACAGCATACAAACTTCTGTGTGATAGAGGAGCTCCATTTTGGGTTCCCACCGGTTATTCCGATTTTTGCGGTTTATCAGTAGTACATACAGTGGCTGTCAAAATTATTGGCACACCCAAGAAATTTTACAACTGAGGAAGATATTACAAGACTAAACTATCTTACCAAATTTTATTGATTAAAATTTCATTATTTAAATTATAAATAATAAATTTAAAAAAAAATAATTTAAATTCATTTAATAATATTGATTTAACAGAAAAAAGAAATTCATCAGTTTAAAACTTCTTGCGTGTGCCCACTGTATGTGGGTTGACAAAGTACTCGATACTTTTAATGAGTAGTACTTGACGATACCGTGATCTTGGTATCGAGTGCTCAGTATCGGTTTTCAAGACGAAAGTATCGATACCTACTCAGTATCGAGAGTATCGTTCGAACCCTATATGTAAGATTATAACGGTTATATAAAAAGATTATGTAATTTTAATTCTTTCGAATACGTAACTATTAAAGTTTGTATATTAAAATAAAAACTTAAAGTTTATCTAAATATATATTAATGAAAATATTATTGGCAATGCGCTCATAGCATATTGCAATGAGATGGAGTTTGGCCAGCAGGATATTTAATTATACCAACACCCCATTTCAGGGCATGCAAGGCGACTTGCCTTGAACGTTCGAATTTTTTGATTTTGTATGATTTCGGAAATATTGGTTTTGGAGGTTGGTTCTGCTTCAGACTGGTTCTATTTATGAACAACAAAGAGGGCTGTGGGCCGTACTGCAGAGCCGAGAGGGCTAGTCTTTTGTTGCGAGAAAAACATTTCTACAGCGAGGTAGGCAGGAAAGAGTTTATTCCTGTGGTCATAATAACGATTCCTCACGGTGTCTCCACGAGACAGAAATCTTCCAGATATCTGCCTTGCAATTTCCAGATTGCCTGGAAATGTTTCGTGGAGACTATTATGGCAGGACACAAACATATGGCAAAACAGATATGTCTAAAAATCTGTCTTGGCATTACTGTCTTAAAATCTTTTCAATTTTGCTACAACTAATATGGCGGAAAGTGAAAGTGAATAATAATGGAGAAAAAAAAGAAAATATAATAAAATTGGTAGAACTTTACGAAAAACATGAGTGTCTGCGATAGTGCTTTCTATAAAAGACCTTTATTTTTATTTATATCCATAATAAATACTAATTGTTTTTTTTTTTCTATTTAACTTTCACAGTATGTAAGTTGTCAAATAATGAAATGTTAAGGGGTTTTTGCATTCACTTCGTTAACTCGTCTAGAAACTTTGTGGCATATTTTGGTGTTGTACTTTTTTGAAATTGCATTTCTGCATCGAAAACTGCACTTTTATAGTGCATCTTTATGAAATCTGGCAACTTGATTTTGACCCACTTCCATATACCCGATCAACTTCAAATTTTGCACATATAAAATTTCGCGTGACAATGTAATCTGACCATTTTGTACAAAAATCAAGATGGCGGTTTCAAGATGGCGGCCGAATTTTGCAATTGTGTTTCGCGACCCCCCGACATGGGTATCAAATCAAAGGGTATGCCAAGTACAATACAATTAGCTTTGTGGCGTCATTCAAAATGGCGGCCAAAACAAAACGGCGGATTACCTTTATCTTTACAATCCACTCGGTATGGGTATCAAATGAAAGGGTATGACAAGTACATTACAATTAGCTATGCGGCGCCATTCCAAATTCCAAATGGCGGCCAACACAAAATGGCGGTTTACCGTTTTCTCTACAACGCCCTCGATATGGGTATCAAATGAAAGGGTATGACAAGTACAATATAATTAGCTATGTGGCGTCATTCCAAATTCAAAATGGCGACCAACACAACATGGCGGTGTACCTTTTTCATTACAACGTCCTCGGTATGGGTATCAAATGAAAGTGTATGACAGTATAGTACAGTAAGCTGTGTGACGTCATTTTAAATCTAATATGGCGGTCACCACAAAATGGCGGAAGACATTTAAGAGACTAGAAAGTAGGAAATAAAAATAAATAGCTTTAAAAAACTAAAAAATACGCCTTTATTTTAAAATAAACTAAAAAGTAAAAAATAGTTTTGAATGTAAAGTCTTTATTGCTCCAGCCAGTATATGGGAACAACTTTCGAAATCAAGATGAGAATGGAATTAATGAAGTTATTGATAAAAATTATAAATACGAGGTGTGGCTATTAAATAACGTGACTAAGGCGATTGCGGGCAGGAAGTCGTACGTCCCGCAACTAATTAGCTTGAGGCCTTCTCTCTCGATTGCCGCAAACCCCATGCCAGTTGTTTGGTGGTTTTTTGATTTATGAAAAATTCACAAAGTTATAAACAAAAATTTAAAAAAAAACTCGGAAAACCCACCATTTTTTACTTTTCGGCACATATTCGTGGATTGTTGATAAACAAAAGATGATATCAAAATTCTGCCAGACAAATTTGTTCATTATTAATTACCGAACATTTTGACTTTTCATCAAAATCGGTCTATTAGATCAATTTTTAGCCATTTCACTGGATAGTCCCCTTAAACGTTTTAAAGAAGGCCGTGAAGACGTTGAGGATGACGCTCGCCCGGGTCGCCCTGTCACATCAAAAATAGACGATAATATTGTAAAAATTAATAATATGGTGCGAAATGATCGTCGATTAAGCATTCGTGCGATTGCTGAAGCTATTGCAATTGACAAGGAATCCGTTAGACAAATTTTACATGATGATCTTAACATGAAAAAGGGCTGTGCAAAAATGGTGCCAACAAATCTCACGATTGAACGTTTCTCGCCAAGCATGGCATCCCAGTGTTAGACCATCTGCCTTATTCACCTGACCTGGCTCCAGGTGACTTTTATCTGTTTCCTATGGTCAAATCTGCGTTGAAAGGAACACGTTTTGATAACGTTGAAGCAATAAAACAAAAACGGGCAAGCATCATGAAGGACCTTACAGAAGAAGACTTGGAGCACTGTCTTGAACCATGGAAAATTCGTATGGAGAAGTGTAAGAGTAGTGGAGGGGTGTATATTGAAGGGGATAATCAATAAATATGTATACATAATTTTAAAATAAAATATTTTACAGCAACAGTTTCTTTATTTAATAGCCACACCTCGTTTAACTTACTTAAATCAAATGTAAAAAACGGTGGGGCGTTTTTTTTCCTAAGTTTTTATTTTATTAGTCCTGGAACTTTTATGAACTTATGTCAAAAGGTTATGTAAAACAAAGAAATGTTTTAAATCCAATTTATTTTCCAATGTTTAGAGTATATACAAAACGTAACTAAACAGCAACAAGATTGCTTGAAAATTTATTTTTTAATTTTGAATATCAAAAATATAAGACTGGTTCGCCATAAAACAATAAATTAATATACAGCGCGGCAGCACGTTGCTTCAGCATCAAAAGATGAAACGGGAAGAAGGCAGTAAAAGCATGCATCAAGTTAAATATACATGGAGAGTGGACTTTGAACTTTACTGTGTGCGCTGCCGCTGTGCATGTATAAAAATTGCGCCAGTTTTAACACTCCCTCTCGCAATTTTGATGATGCCTTAAATAATTATTATGCAAGGCCGTATTGTTCTCTGAAACATATGAACTTATCTTTACTGAGTGCTTTGGTTAATGGATCAGCCAATTGCCCTTGAGTTGAAATGAATCGAACATCAATTTCCCCATCCTCTTGCTTATCACATGTGTAAAAAAATTGAGCTTCAACATGTTTGGTTATTTTCGACGAATCAGGATTCTTTACGATTGTAATGACTCTTTCGTTGTCACACATAACTGCTGTTGCTTCAGTTTGTTCATGTTTTAAATCCTTCAGCAATCGTCTCAAGCATACAGTGCCCTTTGTTGCAACACAAAGTGCTATGAATTCAGCCTCTGTAGTCGATGTTGCAGTGATAGTTTGCTTCTTTGAACTCCAAGCAATTGGACCTCCGTTTAGAAAACACACCCATCCAGTTGTACTTCGTCTCCTGTCCAAGTCTCCTGCCCAATCAGCATCGCAATAAACACTCAATCTCGAGTCGTTTGTATCACACCTAAAAGTTACTCCAAGATCTACAGTTCCCTTCAGGTATGTCAGTACTTTCTTTACTCCCAACCAGTGTACTTCATTCGGCTGCTCCATGTATCTGCTTAATATACCTACTATATATGCTATATCTGGCCGTGTGCATATCATTAAATACATTAAAGATGCTATCGCCTCTCTATAAGGAAAACGTTTACAATCTTTAACATTATTGTCACTTTTCGTAAATTTCATACTAGGATCAGAAGGCGTGGACGTAGGTATACAATCAAAATGATTAAAACGTTTCAAAACTTTTTCCGTATAAATCTTCTGATGAATTTTGATTCTATTTTGATCCCGTTCGATTTGCATTCCAACGAAAAATTCTGCTATTTTATAAGTTATATCAAATTCTTTGTGTAATTTCTTTAACAAAACTTCAATGGTTGACTCATTGCTTCCACAAATTAGACCATCATCAACGTACAGCGCTAAAAATAGTTTCTGTTGGTTGATAGAATACGTAAAAATACAGGGATCTGAACGTGATTGTTCAAAATTTAATTTAAGGAGAAAGCTTACAATTCTTTTGTTCCATTCTCGTGAGGATTGCTTGAGTCCATATAAACTTCGTTTTAATTTACACACTCTGTTGTCTATTTCAAAAACATAGGGTTGCTCCATGAAGATCTCTTCTGACACTACACCGTGTAAAAAGGCTGTCTTGACATCGAATTGATAAATCATCTGATTGAATGCTGCAGCGATTGATATTAATGCTCGTACCGACTCGTACCGAACTACTGGTGCAAACGTTTCTCCATAGTCTACACCTTTCCTTTGAGAACAACCTCTTGCAACAAGTCTCGCCTTATATTTTTCAATTTGTCCATTGCCATCAAATTTTCTCTTGAATACCCAGCGATTGCTAATAATATTTTGACCTTTTGATCTTGGAACTAACTCCCAGGTATCATCCTTTATCAACGAATCAAGCTCATCATGAATTGCATCTAACCAACTAGCTGAGTCATCTGCTGCTAATGCCTCTTCTAGATTAACTGGCTCCACTTGTGCCATGAAGACTTCAGCTACTGTGGCTTCCGCGCTGTTCCCACTTTCTTGTCTTTCTTTTAGTTCAGTCAATCTGTCGTAAAAATGATTGATTTTTGGAAAATGAAACCCTCGGGTTGAAAGGCGTTTTTTTCGCTGGAGAATGATGTGACTTATCTTACCTTCTGATGCCCCAGTGCTACTTTTGGTACTTTTTTGGAAAACTCAAAAAAAGTGAAAAAAAAATTTTGAAATGCATTTTTCTGGAAATGTAGGCATGTGACAGGAAAATTGTTCAAATAAAAAATGTAGAGGACAATGCGATCTACAATTAATGTCATTGGTGCAATGCTGTACAACAAGAAATGCGCACAGTAGGTGGCGCTGAAGTCTCAAAAAAAGCGTTTTTTCCCTTTTTTGCCCTCAAAATATTTTATTTCGGCAAAAATGTAAATAGAAAAGTTGTTCCTGTCAATGTTATTAACAACTTTTATTTGAACATTTTTTTCATACAACTTACCGTTTCGGAGCTGCAGCTTGCAAGAGTAAAAATATTTCAATAATACCGATGCACACAGTATCACGGACGTAGCTATAGCTTTCATAAGGGGGGGGTCCGACACTGGCACGGACGTAGCTATGGCTTTCATAAGGGAGGGCGGGGGGGGGGGGGGTACGACACTGAACTTTATTCGGGTAAAATCATAATGTTTTCAGAATCTACCTGGTACGAGACATAGAAGCTGTCAGAAGAGGTATTTGTTAATAAAAAAGGAAACACAAAAGTAACAACACATCTTGAACAGTTTTATATTCAAATCAAAGATTATAGTTAAGTTTGGCATTGACTTTGGCTTTTAGTTTGACTTCAAATTAAAATCTAATGTAATCAAAATAAGAACTTCAATTTACATTACTAAATTCAATTTTTTACGTCTTATTGCTAACTTGTCTATAATTTCGTCGGAATCTATTTGCATTGCCAGATCACGATGAGTACTCATTAGAGCAAGACCAGTCAGTCTTTCATCTCCTGTTTTATTTCTAAGGTAATTTTTTAACCTCTTCAGAGTAGAGAAACATCTTTCAGGGGTGGCTGTGGACACTGGAAGTGTAGCTAAAATCATAAGGAGCTTCTTCGTCAAAGGAAAAAACTGTTCATCGCACTGATCGACAGCTTCTATTGCAGTGGCAGGTTTTTGAGATTCATATGTCCAGTGATTGTGCCATATTTCATATTCCGTCGGATAATTCATGCCTTCATTTTCACCAAGAAATGTTTGTGCTATCTTTTTGAGGGCTTCTTTTGTTTCGGAGTTATTATTGGTCCTGTTAGGCAGAAGCATTTGAATCCCTTTGATTGTTGTTTCATGTGGATCAAAGCGAGCAGCGAGTTCTGTAATCACATGCTCAAGAAAAGGGTAAAATACGTTGCGGCGATAATATATTTCTGCAGTTTCTCCTGGTACATTACTGCGTTGAGTTTGCCTTCCAGTCGTTCTCGGAACAAATATATCGCTTGAAGACATCTGCTTTGCTTCTTCGAAGAGAGTCGAAAACTGCGATTCAGTCCTTAGATTTTGTAAAGTTGTCTTTACTGTCTTCACGTAACTGCAAGTGTTGGACAAATCGGCATTGACCTTCTGTAGCGCTTTGTTTAAGTTTGTTGTATACGAAAACACTTTCCTCAGTATAACTAGCGACACGATAAACTGACTATTTTCCATAGCGGTTTGCAGTTGATACGCTTGAGCTGCAACATCCCTATTAGCAGCGTTTTGGAGTGCCTCAAGTGTTGCACGTACTACGGGAAACATTTCTGCAAATCTTTCCACAGCCGCATGCTTTTCTGTCCACCGCGTCTCACAAAGGGAGATAAGTGTTGAGTGTGATGAGTCAGTTTCATCCGCAGTTTTCCTCAAAAGGTTGTCTCGAAGTGGAGATTGTCGGAAAAAGTTGATTACACTTTTTATGGTTCCGATACAGTTCCGTATCATAGGTATCTGACATGAATGTGCTAGAACTAAGTTAAGAACGTGAGCTACACAGTGTACGAATTGCGCCTTCGGATATTGCTCAGCGATTATTGTTCTCACACCTCGTAATCGGCCGCTCATCACTGCAGCGCCATCATACCCTTGTCCAATCAACTTATCCATATCTAAGTTATACGATGACAGATGTGTTAAAATAGTTGTTGCCAATGCTTGAGCTGAAACATCTTCTACATAGATGAATTCAAGAAAATCCTCACGGATGACCGTCCACGTATCGCAAACATAAAGCTAGTTGTTCTCGCCGTGATATGTCTTGGGTTTCATCAGCTAGTACAGTAAAGAACCCTGCAGCTTTGACTCTTTCAAGTAGTTGCGCTTGAATTGCATTACCGCATAGTCCAATCACTTCATTCTGGATGACCGGTGAGGTGTACATGGCTCTACTATGGATGTTTTGTGTGAGTAAATGGCTCTTCAATGTTTCATCACCAGATCTAGCACGAAAACGAAGAAGTGCTCGGAAATTACCATCATTGTGTGCGGGTTCGTGTATTCCAATTTCTCCCGAATCGCGGTTTCCTCTTAAGGCCATTTCTTGTCTTCCACACAGAATAACTGTCTCTACAATAGCTTTCAATCTTCTTCTGTTATCAGCAGCTATTTTATTGTTTTCGACATTGATGGATACTGTGACAGTATGAAGTACATCTGCGGTACACTTTTTATTTAAGATTTAAGTTGAGTTTTTATTAACTATAACATGAATTATGAAAGTTCGTAACAGTTAAAAACATTTATATAGACGTTTTCAGAAATTTTGATTAGGTAGACGCAGCGCTATATTGCACTATAACTTTGGAACGGTAGGTTGTATGAAAAAAATGTTCAAATAAAAGTTGTTAATAACATTGACAGGAACAACTTTTCTATTTACATTTTTGCCGAAATAAAATATTTTGAGGGCAAAAAAGGGAAAAAACGCTTTTTTTGAGACTTCAGCGCCACCTACTGTGCGCATTTCTTATTGTACAGCATTGCATCAATGACATTAATTGTAGATCGCATTGTCCTCTACATTTTTTATTTGAACAATTTTCCTGTCACATGCCTACATTTCGAGAAAAATGCATTTCAAAATTTTTTTTTCACTTTTTTTGAGTTTTCCAAAAAAGTACCAAAAGTACTGGGGCATCAGAAGGTAAGATAAGTCACATCATTCTCCAGCGAAAAAAACGCGTTTCAACCCGAGGGTTTCATTTTCTCTACTTTTTGACAGATTGACAACTATTTGGGATTTTTCCTTAAAGCATAAGGTGATCTGCTCAGTGGCAATCTAGGATTTTTGGCTTTCTTTGGTGTCTTTTCCATATTATCTGTCTTCTCATTTTCATCTGCTGATTCAAAGACATCGTCGATATCATTGTTTTCTGACATTGTTTCCTGATCTTGATTGACTTCATGTACGACGATATGAGGTTCATTTGGATATTCATTGAAGATTACATCTCTCCTAATCATAATACTTCTTTTTATAGGATCAAACACTCGGTAGGATTTATTCCCTTCGCTGTAGCCTATCATTAGGCACTTTATTGAATTGACTTCCCATTTTGTGCGCTGTTCTTTAGGTACATGAACATAGCATTCGCTACCAAAAATTCTCAAATGTTTTACGGATGGTTTAGAGCCATACCATTTTTCAAAGGTCGTCACACCATCAACGTTTGCTGTGCGATTCTTTAAGTAGACGGCTGTATTGCTTGCTTCTGCCCATAAGTATTCTGGCAAATTACGAGCGTGTAGCATTGCCTTTGCACATTCAAGAATTGTCCTATTCTGACGCTCAATGAAACCATTTTGCTCAGGAGCTCGAGGAGTAGATATTTCATGTTTTATACCTTTTGAAACCAAAAATTGCCTGACGTCGTCGTTGCAGAATTCTAAGCCTCCATCACTTCTAAGTTTCAAGATTTTATGTCCATCTGCCTGCACCTCAGCATAGAATTGCATTATGTTACGTAATACATCAGTCTTGCTTTTTAAGAAAAATATGTGACAATATCTGGAAAAATCATCTTTTAATAACATAAAATAATTAGCCCCACCTATAGATGGAGTTCGCATTTTACCGCATAAGTCAACATGTATGATCTCACCCGGAAGTTTGGATCGCCTCACTCCTGATGTAGGAAACGGAAGTCTATGTTGTTTTCCATAAATACACCCATGACAAAAAGATGGTTTCTCACTTACATCCTTTATTTCGAGGTCATTGACTAATTCTTTTCTATGCATTTCTCTTAAGGTTTCAATATTGACGTGACCTAAACGCTCATGCCACAACATTAAATCTGACGTCACTAAATTTGAATACGCTATATTCACTGACTTCAAATTAATCTTGAACAATTCATTCTCCTTAATACCGTCTGCAATCTTCCTTCCTTGTTTTTCAAGAGTAACTCTATCACCATCATCCTCGAAAATAACTCTTATTCCTCTCTTCGTAATTTTTCGGACCGAGATTAGGTTCTTCTCCAAGTTGGGGACATGTAATACCCCTTTAAGTGTATGAATTAGAGGTGGTCCTTGGTGATTTATTACCTGTACATCAATATCTCCAGCACCAGTCACATGAATGCGTTGCCCATTGCCAACTCGAACCGTGGATGTTTTGTCAGTGAATGGTACAAAATTTTTAAAGTACTCCCTCTGGAATGACATGTGTTCGGTCGCTCCAGAATCAGCTAACCAGGAGTCCTTAATTTTATCAGAGCTCTCTCAGTAATAAGTAGTTCAGGATTGTCTGCGAATCGGGAACTAAACTCAGCACCACTATTGCCTGACGCTCCTTCCTTTTGTGCAATTAGGGATTCATTTCCATTGGCAGCTAAACGATCTTTATTTTTCTTACGGCATTCACGGGCCCAATGTCCTTGAATTCCACAATAGTTACATTTGCCTTTCCTCTTAGGTGCTGTATTATTGTTGTTTAACTTCTGTTGTTGATAATTTGAATTTCTACGGTTGTCAACAGTATAAGAAGCTTCAGACGATTTGACCTCACTACTAATTGACCTTGCTTTGATTAATGCCTCTTCATTCACCAAATGATCTGTAAGTTTTTCAATTGTCTGGTCAGCTCGCGATACAGCATACCATGCTGTTCTAACATTATCATATTTTGAGGGAAGACTCCCGATAATTTTTGCGATAATCATAGGCTCCTTTTGGTCGAGGTTCATATCCTTCAGCCTTTGTGCAAGAGATACAACCTTTGCAACGTAATCAGCCATGGGTTCATCAGCTTCCATTTTGCAGTTTATAAAACGTTCCAAGAGAACTTGGGCAGATTGTTCACTTTTCTCAGAATGAACTGTCTTCAATCTTGACCACATTTGGGCAGCCGTTGTACAATCTGTCAAATACTTTAACTGCTCTAGTTCCAGTCCTCGCATTATGAAAGCTTGATCTTCTGCATCCTTGTCGTCCCAATGATTAGCGTCAACAGCAGGGCGTACCACCCTGCCTAATATATACGGTTTCAGTTTATTTTCCGTCATGTAAATTTCCATTTGTCTGCGCCATAAGTGATAATCTCTGCCATTAAAGCGATGTATGTGATATATCCTAGATTCTAACATTTTTATTTCACTAGTATTCTCTTTATAATCAAGAAAAATCGACCAGATGTCATCTAATTCACAGTCCTCAGTACCACAGTTTTTAACCTCTTCCATAAACAAAAAAAATTACAATGGAATTGGAAATCAGAAAATTTTACCACGCGCCTGGGCCCATAACCTGTCAAAAGGTTATGTAAAACAAAGAAATGTTTTAAATCCAATTTATTTTCCAATGTGTAGAGTATATACAAAACGTAACTAAACAGCAACAAGATTGCTCGAAAATTTATTTTTTAATTTTGAATATCAGAAATATAAGGTTCGCCATAAAACAATAAATTAATATACAGCGCGGCAGCACGTTGCTTCAGCATCAAAAGATGAAACGAGAAGAAGGCAGTAAAAGCATGCATCAAGTTAAATAGACATGGAGAGTAGACTTTGAACTTTACTGTGTGCGCTGCCGCTGTGCATGTATAAAAATTGCGCCAGTTTTAACAACTTACTTTATCACCAGAGTAAATATTGAACAATCTCTGATCCTACTAATATTTATTAGGAAACCACTTCACTTCACTATTAAAGAGCTTACTGCGAACTGTAATTGACAAACTGCCCTTTCATTAACTTTTTTGACAAATAAATAAAATAGTGAAATAACTGAAACTTGCACTGATAAAAAAATTGTCTTGATTCCAGCAATTCGATAGTCTTCGTTTCGTTGTCTTGGGTAGAAAAATTTTTCAGTCTTAACATGAGAATGCTGTCTCATTAGAGTAAGACACTGGAAATTCTTGAGCCAAGCAAAAGTATTTCTTCGCTCAATAAATACTTATATTTTTCGACCAAGATATTTCTTTCTCGAACTAAGATTGTTTAATTTTTTACTCAAGAAACTAAATTTTTAATTCATCGGACTTTTTTCGTTTACCGGACTTTCAAGCTTTAAAAAGGTATCACAACTATTAAGACCGATTTTAGAACTTGAAATTTTTTCAATAATATCATCGGTTTCGTAATTTTTTTTAACTTCAAGTCAACTTTTGTCTTCATCCAAGACAATAATACCAAGACTATGAGTATTGCTTATCCCGAGACATTTTTGTTGTTGTTTTGTTGTTGCTTGGTTCAAGAAAAAGTGGTTTAAGCCAAGAAATTTTTTTTATCAGTGTATAAATTGAGAAAAACACGTGAACAGTTTCATAGACTCTTCCACTTCTTCTTCCTTCTTTATCTTCCTGAACTCTTCCATCGCCTCGAGATCTCCCATCATAGTTGGCCCTACGCAGGAGGTAATTCGCCAGATTCATAAAAAGTGCCTAAGTGTCTAAGGAAAACGTTGACACAAGAGGTGATGAAAACTCAAAAGTAGAACGTCGAAAAAAAGATATCAGCTTAAGGTGGTGATTGTAGCAGAAGACTAAACTGTAAGAAAAGTTGCCAGATTTGTCTACATAAAGATGCACTATAAAATTGCACTTTTCGATGCAGAAATGCAATTTCAAAAAAGTACAACACCAAAATATGGCGCAAAGATTCTAGACGAGTTAACGAAGTGAATGCAAAAAACCCCATCTCAATCCGACTTACTGCACAGAAAATTTAAGTTTGGAACTATTTTTGTGTTATATTTCCTCGCCTAGATGGAATGAAGAGTAATCACATATTCCAAATTACAAAACAAGCTTCACAATGCTTGGATTTCTCAAAAGATGGAATTTCCTCCTCCAGCCGTGCGTCGGCCAGGGCTATAATCTACAAGTCCTACATCCGTCGCCACCTGGAATTCAACTCGTATATCTGGGCCGGGGCCCTGAAAACCGCATTAGCGTGGCTAGACAAGGTGCAAAATCGCGCCCTGCAGCTTAGTAGGTAGTAGTTATTCTTTAGTAGGTTGCTCCGCTCTTGAATAAACATTTCTTTTTCAGGGTATACATGAGTTATTTTGCAGGCCAAGGCGTACGAAGGATACTAGCTGCAATGCCACTTTTCCAAATACAATACAATACAATGTATAAAGTATAGTATATTTCACTTCAAATATGGCTGAAAATGTATTTAGGTATAACCATTTGCACCGAAATATCAAAAACATCTTGATTTTAAATATGTAAATTTCTTTTGTATGCTTTTGCCGGCTCTACCTAGACCCATTTGTATAAGGCGAATATGAGTTTTTTCTATAGAATATAAGAAATTTTCTGCTACAATATTTCGACCTTACTCAAACTGTTAATAAGTTATTAGGAATATGACCTTTATCAAAAATCTTCCTCCAAAAGTAACCCACTTTCATTCTGATCCCTCAAACTGTGCATGACATCTTTTGTTGATGTACAAAAATTTTTCTATCCCTCAATACATCAAATATGTATCCAACCAATAGATCAAAAATAACAATCTATGCCCTTTTATATAGGAAAGCTGTCCGGGGAGTTGATGGATTGAATCTTTTTCAAATTTCATTTCTCGATTTGATTTTAGCTGGGTTCACTTATCATATGAAGTCAATTTTTAGGGGAAGAATTTTAACCCGGAATTCTGATGATTTACCTTATATGTACATAATATTGTACATATTCAACAAAGGAAAGCTCAAAAGAAAATCTTGAGGATGAATAACTTCGAGTCCAAGTGGACTATTTGTAAACAGTAAGGAAAATCTATGTTGAACAGACCAGGCAGAAGCAAAGAAAAAGGCAAGGGTAAATATAAGCCAACATTTTTTTTATTTTGTTGACCTTATTGATTTTGTATTAAACACTTTACAACCTTTACCATTTACCAGTTGCCTGTTATATTCTCAAACGTTCTTACAGCTGGCAATATGACAACAAATCATTCAGTTTTTTCTCAATGCCCAAAACAGTAGCCGTCATGAGTGTCAATTAAGTTTTCTCTTCAGATCCTTAGAAATTACAGGCGCTTGTGTTTTATGGAATGCCGGGTCAAAAAAGGGAGCAATAAACGAATTTGCCTTCGATTTCTGAGCTTTTTTATAGAGATGGCTTTCACTTTGCTTGCATAGGCAGCAATGGCTTTAATTGTAAAAAGTACCCGAAATTTATTATTTGATAGGCGCGTGAGCAAAATTCTATAAGAAAGTGCTTACTTAAGCTCCTTTAATGGGACCTAGGGCGGAAACAGTTGCCCTCCAGCAGACTGTTCGACGGTTTTGCGCGACAGCTGTCAGCTCTGACCATGATTTCCCAGTTGTTGCGATATCTGCTAATAGGGTTCTCCTCCACGTTGTTCTAGGTCTTCCGACTCGACGAGTTCCTTGCGGATTCCAGTCAAGGGCCTGTTTGGCTAGATTTTCGTTTTCGCGTCGCAAGATGTGGCAGTGGCGGTTCGTAAGGTTCAGGATAAGGGAAGAAATGCGTAGGGCGTCAAAGGTAATGTACGTCGCGAGCGATAAAAGTAAAGGTATCGGCGGCTTCAATTAAAAAAATTGAAAAATAACAAATATGAAAACGAATTAAGTAATTAACCCCATGCAAAAAGTATAAAACCGTACTACCAATCTATTTTGTTTTTATTTAAATATAATGTTGTAAAAAATTAGATTTGGCAAGCCCAAATCCACAAAATGTTATATTCCTCTTTGGTTCTATGTACATTGTCCTAGATAAATAGAAACCGTTATTTGAATAGTGGCATAATATATAGAAGCCACAAAGAGAGTCGACTATTAGTTCCCGCAGCGCACGGTCGCATTTCAATATTAGTCCTCGATATTAGTTTACAGAAATATTGTATTAAGAGTCGACTATTAGTTCTCGCAGCGCACGGTCGCATTTCAATATTAGTCCTCGATATTAGTTTACAGAAATATTGTATTAAGAGTCGATTATTAGTTCCCGCAGCGCACGGTCGCATTTCAATATTAGTCCTCGATATTAGTTTACAGAAATATTGTATTAAGAATCGATTATTAGTTCCCGCAGCGCACGGTCGCATTTCAATATTAGTCCTCGATATTAGTTTACAGAAATATTGTATTAAGAGTCGATTATTAGTTCCCGCCGCGTACGGTCGCATTTCAATATTAGTCTTCAATTTTAAGCCAATCTTAGTTCTCGATATTAGCTTACGGGCATATTAATTAAAGTATCATATAATATATTTTAACTGAACATCCTGACAAATGTATTGTTTTAATATATCTATATAATAATAAAAACTACTATTAATAAAGTTATACAAGTTAGAAGTACCGGAGTGTTTTATTTATACAACAGATCAGAAGTGAGAAATGTTGAAAAAAAAAATTAGTACAACAAAATCAGAAGTGGGATCAGGACCTTAAAACCTGACCAAAATAATAAAATTATGTGAAAGTTTAAAGTACAATAATATTAGTGAAATAAAAACAAATTTAGGTAAAATAATTAGTTTCGCAACAATTTTATGGCCGGTAATGCATAAGAAAGCAACGAGGGTAACACTAGTGTCTAATGTGCATAACGGGAAAATTTCAAATTTATGTGCCCAGCGAAGAGATAAAAATACACACACATCACAAAAAAGTTGCCATCGTATGCTTGAAAAGGCATTGCAGCAGAGAAACACAGAAAAGTACACTTGTCGCCGCCCAGTGTGTGTATCTATATTCAACAAGTGACTTACATTGTGAGTACATAATAAACGGCGCGCGGCTGCATTGAGTGTATTGATTGACTTAAGTAAACAACGAAAGAGAAAACAAAAAGAACGAAGAGAAAAAGCGTTAGAAAAAGGCATACGTGCGGTGGATGATGAAATAAGAAGTTTTTTTTAAAAGTAAGCGTCGTGTTCTGTTGAGGAAAAGGTTATGTCGAAAAGTTTTTTAGAAAATCGAAAACGCGAAAAGTGCTGACAAATTTAATAGTAGAAAACAATAATTTAGTGAATTTATTCAAGATAAAAACGAGTTTAGTGCTAGAAAACGACAATTTAGCGAATTTATCCAAAATAAAAGCGAATTTAGTGCTAAAAACCAAGAATTTAGTGTTAAAACCAAGAATTTAGTGTTAAAAACCTAGAATTTAGTGAATTTATTCAAGAGAAAAGCGAATTTAGTGCTAAAAACCAAGAATTTAGTGAATTTATTCAAGATAAAAACGAGTTTAGTGTTATAAAACGACAATTTAGCGAATTTATTCAAAATAAAAGCGAATTTAGTGCTAAAAAACCAAGAATTTAGTGAATTTATTCAAAAGAAAAACGAATTTAGTGCTAGAAAACAATAATTTAGTGAATTTATTCAAAAGGAAAACGAATTTAGTGCTAAAAACCAATAATTTAGTGAATTTATTCAAGATAAAAACGAATTTAATGCTAGAAAACACTAATTTAGTGAATTTATTCAAAATAAAAACAAATTTAGTGCTAAAAGACAAGAATTTAGTGGACTCAATTGAAGAAAAAAACAGATTAGTGGTTTTATGTGCGTACGGTAAGAATAATTAAGTTGAATTTATATTTCTGTTGATACCACGATGTCAAAATCAAGTAAGGCTGAACAGGAGATATGGGCTTACCTTAAGCCGCTCAACGTCAAACAGCTGCAACAGGAAATTAATAAACGAAATTTACCGCACTCTAGTTTCAAAAACAAGACTCAATTATCACACAGGCTGTTTGAAATCATGTACAATGAAAAATTTAGGAATGTGATCCCTGAACCGGATAACGATTTTCCGTCAAGCGAGAGTGGGGATGACTTAAACGTCACCATGGTCCAGAGGGACAATCAACCATCAATGCCGGTGGTTTCAACACAGGCACCAGGATCGGAGGAAGCACAACTCAGACGTGAGATAGATCTTCTTCAAAGGGAAAAGGCGCTGATGGAAAAGGAGAACGAGCTTCTGAAAAGGGAGATGGCGCTAGCTAACCTACGTGAAGCACCCATAGAGACGACGGGAGGAGACAAATTTAGGATTACGGTTGGCCACATTACTGAATTAGTCCCACACTTTGACCCCGATAGGGATGACTATAATTTATGGGAACAACGAGTTCTAGAACTTATGAACACTTACAAGGTCGAGCCAGCTGTGATGAAAACTCTTGTTGTGTCGCGAATTAAGGGTAGAGCACAACAATTTTATAATTCAAAGTCAGCCTATATTACGTACGACCTTAGCAACCTTCTGGAACAACTTAGAAAGATGTTTAGCGCCAAACAAAGTAAACTAAACTTACGAAGAAAATTTGAAGAACGAACCTGGAAAAGTAGTGAAACTTTCGGAGACTACTACCATGACAAAGTCATCATGGCCAACAATTTAGGACTGGATGAGGACGAGGTGCTGGAGTATCTGATTGAGGGAATAGCAGACCCTGTATTGGAATCCCAAGCCAAAATTCAACAATTTCAAAATATGGATGAACTATTTAGTGCCTTCTCCAAACTTAAGAAAATCCAAGGCCAAGGAAGGATGGTTAGGGCTGTACCATTACCAGCAACCCAGACGGATCGGAAAAACAATGTTAGACAACTTTCGCAAATTAAATGCTTCAATTGCAACTCAAGAGGACATATGAAGAACGAATGCAGAAAACCATTAAGGCAGAGAGGTTCCTGTTACGTTTGCGGAGTATTTGGGCATATGTCGCCGGAATGCCCCAAGAACAAAATCAACTTAGTTTCGCAAGAGGAAGACCTGGATGTGTACAGAAAGGTAACTGTTCAATATAATTTAGGGAATAAAAACTTTACAAATAATTTAACAGCAATTTTAGATACTGGTAGTCCAGTCAGCCTGGTTAGGGTAGATGCGTTGCCTGACGAAGTTAGGAAAAAATTTAGGCGCAAGATCGCGGGGAGTAAATTTTATGGAATTAATAAGAGTAGAGTTAAGATATTGTCTAAGTTAAAAGTCTTTGTAACCCTGGAAACCGTTACGAAGCAAATAAATGTTTTAGTAGTTGACAAGCAGACTATTTCATATAATTTACTATTGGGTAGAGATTTTATGGTTAAATTCAATTTTAGGTTGATACAGGACTTGGAAGACGACTTTGAAAAAGATATTCTGTTAATAGATGTAGGTATGAATGAAGAAACAGACATTAGATTCGGTGAAAATTTAGAACAAAAGGAAAAAACAAAAGTTTTGGAAATATTTAGGGATTATTATGGTGAATCAATTAGACACGGGTCACCTAAAGTAAATTATGAGATGGAAATCAAATTGTCCAAGGATGAACAATTCCATTGCACACCACGTCGTCTATCATTTTATGAGAAGTCCGAACTAAGAAAAATTCTGCAAGATTTAGAAGAAAGAAATATTATTCGACCGAGCGATTCCCAATACTGCTCGCCTATAGTTCTGGTTAAGAAAAAGAACAATGAATTAAGGTTATGTATAGATTACCGACAATTGAACAAAATTACGTGTCGTGATAATTATCCGTTGCCATTAATTGAGGATCATATAGCCGACTTGCATAAGAAAAAATATTATTCCTTGATCGATCTCAAGAGTGGGTTTCACCAAGTTAGGATGGCGGACAATTCCATTAAATATACCTCGTTTGTTACGCCCCTTGGTCAATTTGAATATGTTAAGATGCCGTTTGGGCTGCGGAATGCACCAGCGGTATCTCAAAGGTATGTTAACCTATTGTTTAGGAATCTCATTGACCAAAGGAAAATTTTAGTTTACATCGACGATATTCTGATAGCAAGTGAGACCATGGAAGAACATCACCAGGTCCTTAGGGAAGTATTGACGATTTTGAGTGAGAATCTTTTAGAGATCCGCCTGGATAAGTGCAAATTCATATGCACTGAGATAGAATACTTAGGTTATTTAGTTAGCGGAAACGGCATTAAGCCAAATCCTGAGAATCTCAAAGCCATCTCTGAATTTCCGATTCCCACTAGTACTAGGCATATTCATAGTTTTGTAGGATTATGTTCCTACTTTAGGAAATTCATTAAGGATTTCGCGTTACTCTCAAAGCCCCTCTATGATATGTTAAAGAAGGGAGCAGAGTTTAGTTTCGGGGATAAGGAATTGGAGTGTTATGAGACATTAAAAATTAGTTTATTAGAGTCACCCGTATTAGCAATCTACAGTCCTACAGATGAAACAGAGTTACATTGTGACGCGAGTGCGTTAGGATTTGGGGCAATACTTATGCAAAGGAAATCAGATAGTAAGTTTCATCCGGTTTTCTACTTTTCGAAACGAACAACCCCAACTGAAAGTAAATACCATAGTTACGAATTAGAGACGTTATCGATAATTTATGCATTAAAAAGATTTAGGATTTATTTACAAGGTATTAGGTTCAAAATTGTGACAGATTGCAATTCATTAGTGCTGACGCTGAATAAAAGGGATATTAATCCAAGAATCACGCGTTGGGCCTTAGAACTCCAAAATTACGACTACTTTACGGAACACAGATCAGGTGGAAAAATGAATCACGTCGACGCTTTAAGCCGAAACACAAACATTTTGATTTTGGAGGAGAACACGTTAGAGCAAAATTTAGCAATTTGTCAGACGAGAGACAAAGATATTCAAAGTATTCGGACTAAGTTAGAAAAAACAGAAAGCAATACTTATAAAATGCGAAATGGATTAGTTTATCGGAAGACAAGAAGCGGAATTCTATTTTATGTACCGAAGGAAATGGAAACAGATATAATTAGAACCTATCATGAAATGTTAGCGCATTCAGGTGTGGAGAAATGTTATGCCGAAATTAGTCGATCTTATTGGTTCCAAAAAGTTAGAGATAAAGTTAAGAAGTATATCGCCAATTGCTTTAAGTGTATAGCTTATTCTTCTAAGGTTGGTAAACAGGAGGGGTATCTTCACAATATTCCGAAAGGGGAGTTACCATTTGATGTACTGCACGTAGATCATTACGGCCCATTACAAAATGTTAGGTCAAAGAAAAAGCATATTCTTGCTATTATAGATGCCTTTACCAAATTCGTGAAGCTTTACGCTGTTAGAAGTACCAGTTCGAAAGAATCCATTCAATGTTTAGAAGGTTATTTTAATAACTATAGTATTCCGAACAAAGTTGTTTCTGATCGAGGGACTTCCTTCACCTCAGGTGAATTTAAATCATTTATGGAAAATAATCATGTACAACATATTAAGATAGCTGTCGGATCTCCATGGGCCAATGGACAAATAGAGAGGGTTAATGAGAACTTGAGACCAATGTTAGCAAAGTTATGTTCGTCGTCAGCCCAATGGGATAAAGTTTTGTCTAATGTAGAATATGCAATAAATAATTCGGTTAATAGGACGACAGGGAAGACGCCTAGTCAGCTGTTATTCGGGATAAGGCAAAGAGGGCACGTTGATGATCCTCTTAAGAAAATATTAGGAATTACTGAAACGAGGGATTTAGACAAAATTAGATTAGATGCAATAAACAATGTTCATAAAAACCAAGGTTATGCTAAGAAGTATTATGACAAATTTAGAAAGTCCGCATGGAAGTATGAGGTTAATGATTATGTAATGATAACAAATTATGTTAATACTCCCGGTGTTAATAAAAAGTTATTGCCTAAATTTAGGGGTCCATACATTGTGACCAAAGTATTACCTAATGACCGATATATGGTTCAAGATATTGACGGGCATCAAGTAACGCAACTACCTTATTCAGGTGTAGTAGGGCCTAGTCATATGAAATTATGGAAGCAACCAAATGTTTAGTTAATATTGCTTGCCAAAGATTTAGTAATAAGTTTATAGTTTGTGTAACATTAAGGCTTAGAGCCTGGAATAAATTTTGAAAAGTTGGAAAGTTAAAGGAGTAACTATACTTGTATAATAACTTGACATTTATGCATGATATGAAAAAAAAAAAACAAAGTTTTGTGAATTTATGTGAATAATAATAACTTTATGAATTGAGAAAAAAAAACACTGAATTAGAAATTTAAAGTAAGGAATTAATGGATGTATATAATATGAATATTTCAGATTTATTTTAATAAGAACGAATTTATTGCTTTGAGTTATTCTTTTTGATAAATTGTTAAAGGACCATGTACTGTAGAACAAAGCTACATTGGAAAAGAAATGCCTATTAAATCGAGGGCGATTTAGGGTCAGGATGGCCGAACTGTTGTAAAAAATTAGATTTGGCAAGCCCAAATCCACAAAATGTTATATTCCTCTTTGGTTCTATGTACATTGTCCTAGATAAATAGAAACCGTTATTTGAATAGTGGCATAATATATAGAAGCCACAAAGAGAGTCGACTATTAGTTCCCGCAGCGCACGGTCGCATTTCAATATTAGTCCTCGATATTAGTTTACAGAAATATTGTATTAAGAGTCGACTATTAGTTCTCGCAGCGCACGGTCGCATTTCAATATTAGTCCTCGATATTAGTTTACAGAAATATTGTATTAAGAGTCGATTATTAGTTCCCGCAGCGCACGGTCGCATTTCAATATTAGTCCTCGATATTAGTTTACAGAAATATTGTATTAAGAATCGATTATTAGTTCCCGCAGCGCACGGTCGCATTTCAATATTAGTCCTCGATATTAGTTTACAGAAATATTGTATTAAGAGTAGATTATTAGTTCCCGCCGCGTACGGTCGCATTTCAATATTAGTCTTCAATTTTAAGCCAATCTTAGTTCTCGATATTAGCTTACGGGCATATTAATTAAAGTATCATATAATATATTTTAACTGAACATCCTGACAAATGTATTGTTTTAATATATCTATATAATAATAAAAACTACTATTAATAAAGTTATACAAGTTAGAAGTACCGGAGTGTTTTATTTATACAACAGATCAGAAGTGAGAAATGTTGAAAAAAAAAATTAGTACAACAATAATAAAAAATAATATAGTAACATATACATACAGTGGCGAGCAGAAGTCAACGTACATCATATAAAATACAGAAAATTCGTATTTTTATTTTACTTTTAAAAATTGTAAAAAATTGTGATATTACAATATAAGTACCAAACCATTTTATTGAAATTCCATAATAAATTATTTCTACAAAAAAATAACAACAAATATACAGAATTCACAAATAACAAAAGGCTACGTACACTTAAAATTGTTTATTATTATTTTTTGTAGGAACAATTTCATTATGCAATTTCAATATAATGTTTTTGTACCAAGGATTGTACTTATTTATTTGGTAATATCACAATTTTTTTTTATACTATAGTTAACGAATTTTCGCTATTTTATATGGTGTACGTATGGTGTACTTTGACGTTTGTTCGCCACGGTATAGCACAATTCAAAAAAATAATCTCTCTCTATCCCTTTAAATCATCATTAAAGAGAATCATAAAAAACAATGGAAGCTAAAAAGTTATCAGCTTATTCAATACACACCCAGCGGGAAATGGAATCATACCAAGAAGCATGACGGTAACCTTTTTTGGAAGGCGAGAATTCCTTCCTTTTCGCATTCCGCTCCATATCTTTTTTGTGCAGTCATGTCATTAGAAGGAATGAGTCGAAAAGCTCCAAAAGCTCATTCACCTTCCCCACGCATTCCAGGTAAAGTGTTTGTGATACGTTCTCTTTTATTTCTTCCAAGGAAGTACAATTTCTTACATCTTCTAAATATATTGAGATCCTTGGAAGATATTGCTTTAATCCTTTAATAATAATCTTTTAGATACACATTTTTATACACAATTTAATGGTAAATTGTATTAACTGAATAAAAATCAAAATGGTGAACTTTTCGTTGACTTTTGTAGTTCCCATCAACTCATGGTAGGTGGAACTTACTTTTGTCACAAGAAGATACACAAGGAGACCTGGGTATCGCCCGATGGTAGAACGAGAAATCAGATAGATCACGTGGCCGTCAGTCGCAGATGGCGAACTATTCTGGAGGATGTCAGGAGCTTTAGGGGAGCAGACACTGGAAGTGACCACCATTTGGTAGTAGCAACTATCCGCCTAAAAATCGCTGCAATCAGAAACGTCCAACGCGATGCCATAAACCGTCGACGGTTTAACGTAGACCTTCTGCGTGAGAGCACCAAAAAGCGAGAATTTGCTGGCAAACTGCAAGAAATCTTAAACCAGCAAACCGTTTCTGACGACACAAATATTGAAGAGCTGTGGAGCACAACAAAGGGCGCTATAATAACAGCAGCGGAAACAAGCATCGGTTATGTCCAAAGAAACCAGCAACACTGGATCTCGGACATAACCTGGCAAAAAATTGAACGCAGAAGGGCCCTCAAAAATAACGTGAACTCTACAAGCGACCCGGAAAAACGACAACAACTTGAACGGGAATACTCCCAATTGCATCGGGAGGTAAAGAGAAGTGTCCGGCGTGATAAAAGGCGGCAGATAAATGAGCTCGCAGAGAAAGCGGAAAACGCGGCAAACACAGGCAACAGTAAGGTGCTGTACCAAATCACTAAACAGCTCTCGGGAAAGCACTCTACTAAAAAGCATGCCGTAAAGAGTGCGGATGGAAGGCTGCTGTGCAGCGACGAGGAGCAACTCCAAAGATGGAGAGATTACTTCTTCGCCGCCCTGAATGGTTCATTTACACAGGAACCTCAGGAAAACAACAGCAACAATGCACAGCCAATAAGAATAACCACTCGTGCCCCATCCAAGACTGAAATAGTAACCGCAATTCATGCAATGGCCAATGGTAAAGCAGCTGGAAAAGATGGCATCCCGCCAGAATTGTTGAAAGCCGACTCAAGCCTCATAGCAGATGGGCTACAGCCAATCCTGGAAATAGCATGGAACACCTGTACCTTTCCGGAGGATTGGCCGGAAGGTATCATAGTCAAAATACCAAAAAAGGGGGACCTAACAATATGTTACAACTGGAGAGGCATCTGTCTATTATCTACTGTGGGCAAAATCTTGTCCCACATATTACTATCAAGGATAAGAGAGGCAGTAGATCGAACGCTTAGAAGACAGCAGGCTGGATTCAGAAAAGGCCGCTCCTGCATAGACCACATTAACACCTTGAGAATCATAGTGGAGCAGTCTACTGAATTCCGATCCCCCCTTTACCTTGCTTTCGTAGACTATGAGAAAGCGTTCGACTCGGTTAATAGGAGCTTTATATGGCGAGCTCTTCGGCAACGTGGACTGCCGAATAAAATAATAGAATTGATAAAAGCTCTATACAACAATTCCAAATGCAGAGTTCTTAATGGAAAACTATCCGACAGCTTTGAAGTGAGCTCAGGAGTACGGCAAGGATGCCTACTTTCGCCATTACTATTTATTATAGTAATAAACGACATCCTTGTCAGCGCTCTAGATACTAGAACAGGTGGCATACAATGGGGATTGTTAGACCGCCTTAAGGACCTCGACTACGCGGATGATATCTGTTTGCTGGCCCACAGACACCAGGACCTCAGAAACATGTTAAACAATTTGGCAACAGAAAGTAGTTCAGCAGGCTTAAGGTTAAATCCGACTAAAACCAAAGAAATGCGGATAAATGCAAACACCCTTGAACCAACAGCGCTAAATAACCGTGACGTGGAACTGGTAGATAAATTCTGTTACCTCGGTAGTATTATTACCGAAAACGGTGGTACAGAAGAAGACGTCAGTTCCAGAATAAAAGCAAGAAGCGCATATGCATGCCTGTTTCACATATGGAGATCGACGGAGATCTCAATTAACACCAAATTGCGGCTGTTCAACTCCAACGTTAAGGCAGTTCTTTTGTACGGTTGCGAAACATGGAAAGTCACCCAATTCATCACAGGGCGCCTACAAGTTTTCATCAACAGATGCCTACGTCGTATCCTAAAAATCCGCTGGCAAGATAGAATTTCAAATGAAGAACTATGGCGCCGTGCCGGCCAAGAAAGGTTAGACGACCAAATCAGGCGAAGGAAATGGAATTGGATTGGCCACACCTTGCGACGCGAAAACGAGAATCTAGCCAAAGAGGCCCTCGACTGGAATCCGCAAGGAACCCGTCGAGTCGGAAGACCTAGAACAACGTGGAGGAGAACCCTATTAGCAGAGGCCGCAGCAACCGGGAGATCCTGGTCAGAGCTGAGAGCTGTCGCGCAAAACAGAGTCCGCTGGAGGGCAACTGTTTCCGCCCTATGTCCCATGAGGGATTAAAGGAGCAATTAGTTAGTAGTTAGAATAAAAACTGTACATTAATTTACATATCCATATTTGACCCTTCCATTCTACTTTTGTGGAACTACGAATACGAACTCCTTCCTAAAAGCTTCTTAAGGAAGGCCTTCAAACTTTTCCCGCTGGGCAACTCTTGTCTCCCCATTATAATAAACAATAGATAAAGAGAAAGTTCACCTTTCCTCGATCTCTTTTTTCTTGACTCAAACGAAAATTTATATTTTAGTAAGAGGCAAACCAAAAGAAGCAAATTTTCAGGAGCAACTCCAAAGCAGGCAAAACCAGAACAGATTACCAGAAAACTAAACCAAGAAAACAAAGAGAATATGGTGGATAGAGAAAATTTGTCTATGTTCGACTTGCCATATCCCGCTGTTCGGTTCCGAAGAAGCTGCGTTTACTTCATCAGCTTCTAAGGGAACTGTATCAACGAAAAACTTAATGTCTTGGATTAGAGGTGAGCGGCACTTTAGTATTGCCGCTCTATCGCTCTCCGCTCGTATCGTGGCCGAGGCTTTACACTTTTTATACAGTAGTGTGATAAAGTTGAATGGTATATTTTTTAAATGAATTTTTATGAAGTTGCCTATTTGGTCAAGGGAAGCAGTGCTTCCTTTGCTTCCAAAGAGGAACCGCCATTGAGGTGTGGCCAATGAGAATTCCATTTCCTTCGCCTGATTTGGTTGTCTATCCATCCTTGGCCGGCACGGCGCCATACTTCTTCACTTTTAATTCTATCTTGCCAGCGGATTTTTAGGATACGACGTACCCCGTTTTTTTCCTACCCAGCCATCCGCAAGGTGAAATATGGAAAAAATAGGAAAAATTCCGTTGAATTCAGGGCGGCGAATAAATGATCCCTCCATCTTTGGAATTGCTCCTGGTCGTTGCACAGCAGCCTTCCATCCGCACTCTTTACGGCACGTTTTTTAGTAGAGTGCTTTCCCGAGAGCTGTTTAGTAATTTGGTACAGCACCTTACTGTTGCCTGTGTTTGCCGCGTTTTCCGCTTTTTCTGCGAGCTCATTTATCTGCTGCCTTTTATCATGCCGGACACTTCTCTTTACCTCCCGGTGCAATTGGGAGAACTCCCGTTCCAGTTGTTGACGTTTTTGATGGGTCGCTTTAGAGTTCACGTTATTTTTGAGGGCCCTTCTGCGTTCTATTTTTTGCCAGCTGGTGTCCGAGATCCAGAGTTGCTAGTTTCTTTGAATATAACCCATGTTCGTTTCCGCTGCTGCCAGTATGTGTTGTGCTCCACTCCACAGCTCTTCGATATTTGTGTCGTCAGAAACGGTTTGCTGGTTTAAGATTTGTTGCAAATTCCCAGCAAATTCTCGCCTTTTAATGTTCTCCCGCAGGTCCACGTTAAACCGTCATCGAGGCATCGCGTTGGAGCTTTCTGATTGCCGCGACTTTTAGGCGAATAGTTGCTACTGCCATGCTGGTCACTCCCAGTGTCTGCTCCCCTAAATCTCTAGGCATCCAGGAGACTTCTCCATCTGCGGCTGACGGCGACGTGATCTATCTGGGGTGATAGCACGTAAGTTGTTTCAATCGGCCTCTTCATACAAAAATTCTGAATTTACGTCATGCCACCCCTGATTTATCGTTCTGCCATCGGGCGATACCTAGGTCTCCTTGTCTATCTTCTTGTGACAAAAGTAAATTCCACCTACCATGAGTTGATGGGAGCTACAGAATTCAACGAAAAGCTCACCGTTGCTGTTAGTGACCTGGCCTATGCCTTGATTTCCAATTGTGTGTTCAAGGCCGGTGATGTTAGGGCCGATCTGTGTGTTTAAGTCACCCATCAAAACAATGATGGTTCCCTTGGAATAGAGCGAAAAACCTCATTCAGTCGCATATAAAACTCGTCTTTAATGTCATCGTCTGCGTCTTCAGTTGGAGCGTAGCATTGGGCTATATAAGATGATAATGTTCTGAATTACGGCGCGGAATTTGAGCCTCATATGTGACTCAATGGTGTTCAAATGACTCAGAAGTAACCCATTTGTAGTTTCGACAGTTATATTATTGAGCTGGCGTACACGGATCATAAGGTCAACATTAAAACACTGGTTTTTTATGTTGCTCTCGGCTTACATGGGTATTCCTTTACCGAGAGTAAATTTATTATCCTTATACGGGATATTAATGGCTATGCACGGCTAATGTAAGGAGTAGGAAGAAGCATGTGTTAGTTTTCACTCCTAAAATTTTTGATTAAAAAGTTACACCAACTTTCTCTCTTTCCTTTGCCCCTCTCCCCTAAAAACCGGTTTTTTAGTGTTGACGATATGATCCGTGTACGCCAGCGCATTGAGGGTAATGTCGGACAGCAAACTATAGTCGGAAAGATGGTAGAAAGAAGAGTGAAAGAACTTCCAACACATGGTTTTATTTCTATCCAATAATTCCGCAATAGAACGCTGACTTCGGCGATCGAACATGGTTCCTCGCTTATTATGCTTAGAGGCGTAGGCCGGAGAAACGACAGGAAAATGCTATAATGGAAGACAAGAGCGAATGTTATCTGCCTGCGACAAGTGGAAAGACCAAGCACTATGCGCGGAGTGGAATCGAACCGCGGACCTCTGGGATGAGATTCGTGCAATTTAATCCCTAGCTGTGGGCTATTTATGTCAATCATGATTTTAAGTGCTACGTGATTTTTACATTTGTAAAATTCTTTGAGTAGAACTTGAGTTGTATTTGAGAAGAACTCGAGAAGGAGGAACTTGCAACTCGCTGGAGGAGGAGCTTCCACCTCTTGAGAAATGTGGTCATTCCATCGCAGGTCTTTGCAGGGCCATAGCCCCGGGGCGCAAGCCTTTTGGGGGCGGCAATTTTTGTTTGTGTTATATTTTTTTGTTGACAAAAATAACCAATTTACCTGTTCTAATGAAACAGGAAGCATAATAATGTATGTAGGAATCTGCTTTGGTGAACCGACCCCTGAAGTTATTTTTAGATTTGGGCTTTGATTCTTGACAAAATGCGTCTTTCTAATGACTCACATTTTAGTTTAATTTCATGGAATGGAGAGTGTTCAGAAAGCTCGCAGTTTGAATGTAAAACGAGCCATCGGCCATCCTGGCGTATCATTCGTCCCAAATGATTTGCCCCATTGTTTAAGGCCATCCGCCGGGGCTGTAGTTACCCTAGGCCCCTCGTGGACATCTATCTTTTCCAATTCATAACGGTCGTGATTCTGCCGTTTGACTACACGGTAAGGTCCCAAAAACTTAGGTTTTAATTTCAACCCTGGCTAAATATGTTCTCTTCACTGCAATCAAGGCGCGTTTGGCTCCACGATAGATAATTTTGTTAGGATCGGTATTAGGATGCGATTTATCCTTTCTACCTGGCCATTTCCCCTCGGGCCGCCAGTAGTGATTAACGAATGTGGTATGCCTCCTTCTATGCTGTCATTTTCAAACAGATTGGCCGTAAAAGCTGGTCTGATATTATCTTTCTTGGGTTATCAAAAATAGCTGTCAGCTTCATCAATCAGTCGACAATCTCCACGCTTGACATACTCTTAGTGGGGTACAACCAAACAAATTTAGAAAACGAGTCCACTATTACTACTGTGGTTGTATCTTGTCTGTTACTTTCATGGGACCTATATGATCTTATATGCAATGTCTGAAGAAAACGATCCTCTTTATCAATGGGTGTTATAATGCCTTCCTGTTTCCCGGCCTTGCCCTCCGCCATTGTGCATTCTATCCATCTTTTGACTAACTAGAATACCAGGCTAGGTTCACACGGCATTGTACTGCACGTTTTTTTGCGGGATAAATCTTACCGAATAGTAGTGGCCCATCATTGAGTATAGAACCGTTCACACGTCGGTTGTACTTCAAAATAACGTACACAGCTCAACACGTTTATCGAATACTCACCGGACTTGTCAAGCAAACCGAACGAACTTTTAACGTATTTGGTCTATAGTAGCGCATATCATAACATTTAACTGTGACTATTCGTATTTTACACGAATAAAAATGTGTCGTGTGAACACCCCGCAGTTTTTACGGTAAAAATTGAATACTGCTAAAAACGTACAGTACAGTGCCGTGTGAACCTAGCCTTAGTCTTCACTTAATTTTAATAAAAATTAACGGACTAATACTGGCCGGCCACGTAATGAGGATGGCGGACAATCGCATCCCAAAACGGCTTATGGTATCAGAAAATTCGGGAAACGGACCAGTAGGTAGACCCAAGAGGACATGGATAGACTCTGGTAAAAATCTTCATGAGCGGAGGTCTTATAGCTCGTAAATATTAGTCTTCCTTCTGCGCTTGTTAAATTCGGTAAGTAGTTAACGTATCGACAATTGGTAATGCAATTCTGCTCAACGCATCTTCGTGCCTCATTTTAGTACCTTAATGATGTTCAATCTGGTAATTAAATTCTTTTAGAAACATGGCGCATCTAGCCACTCTCAGTGGGAAATCTCGTTTTCCATTGTCTAGGCGAAGGCATTGCAGTCGGTGACAATCTTAATCCTCCTTCCCAGAACATAAACTCTCCACTTCTTTAGGGCGTGTACTTCTAGCACGTGAAGCGTGAATGCCTTATTCGGCTGGGCTTGACTTATGACTCATGTATTGCACTGGATGCAACTGTTGATCGTTATTATCCCGTTGCAAGACAATAGCTCCGAATTCGTCCTTACTAGCATCGCCATGAATCTCCGTATGCGCCTCTAGTTCAAATAATTTCAACACCGGTGCTTTTGCCAATATTTCTTTTAATGCTTTAAATGCATTTTGCTGTTCGGTTTCTATTTTAAATATGGCGTTCTTTCTTAGCAATTCGCTGAACGGCTTTGCTACTACTGCATGGTTTGCTATAAATCTCCTGAAGTAGGACGTTGGTCCCAGAAACCTTTGTAAAGTTTTCCTATCATTTGGTATAGGGAACTCAGTTACTACTTTTGTCCTCTCCTCTGATGGTCGTCGCTCCCGCTAGACATCCCGCGTATTTTCTTATGAAGAGGGGCGCATTATTTTTGGTAGCCCACGGGCGCCGAATATCTTAAGACGGCCCTGGGTCTTTGAAGATTTTATTGGAAACTAGTTGGGACCCGGCGCGCCTATGCTGCTCCCATAAGCCAATAGTAGTAATCAGGTGATATGAATTTTAATATACAGTAGGAGAGTTTGAAAAAGGCAATTTTTTGGAATTTTTGATTCCAAATAAAAAAATGTGAAACTATTAGGGATCTGACATTTTGCTGCACCCAACGTTTAAACATTTAAAATCAATCCAAAACCTTCAAAATTCAACTCTTCTTAACCATTAACGAAAAACCAACTATTCCTATAAAAGTTGGAGTTATTAGATTCAAAATACATTTATTTAGACTATCCAAAATTGCCTGTGTATTCTGTTAAAACCATGAACGTTAAAAGATTTAAAATTAATGCAAATAGCAGCATCCAACACTCAAAATTTGAGGGCCATTTTCTATAGCTTTTTTTAATTTAAATCTAGAAGTCTTCAATAACAAAATATTTCGACAAAATAAAATCGAAAAATGAAATAAATATTTTATAGTTGGAAAAAGCAATGCCAAAAAACCAACTTTTATTTTCTCTTATATTGCGAAATTGTGTTCGTCAAAACATGTGAAATTAATGCAAATATTGAAAATCAAACTATTCGCAATATCTAAGGAAAGAACCAATACTTATTTCTAAAATTTGGAGACATTAGATTCAGTATGCTTTCATATTAAGTGTGACCAAAATTACCTATATATTTATTCTTTTGCAAAACTTGCTGGTAAACTATGTTTTTGGTTTTGTTTTCCGGCGCGTAAATAAACAAAAATGATACCTTTCCGACTCGCTGCCACCCGACCTTAAGACATTTAAAATTAATCCAAATCTTGAAAATTCAACTCTTCAACAAATATTTATAACCATTAACGAAAAACCAATTATTCCTATAAAAGTTTGAGAGTTTGGATATTGGTTTGTTTGTCTAATTCTGCGAAGTATGTCTTCAGTCATGCCGTTCTTGTATTTTTCCCACAAAACCGATGGTTCTGTTGGGTATCATGTCGTCAATATAATTGCGAACAGTTGACGAATGTTATTCGGCGTGGATGCAGATGCTGCATCAGTAAGTGTCAGATCCCAATGATTGCCGTCTTCCAGCAATTGCAACTCGCGAAATGCATCTTGAAATGTATTGAATATTTGACCATTGACTGTTGGTAAAAATTCGAACGACGTTGGTCCTGGAACATTCAGCAACAACAAACGCAAAGGGAAACATTCACGTTGTTTTGGATGTACTGTCTAAAGTCGTCCCAATGCCTTTGCTTTCAATACGCGTGCGATGGTTGGATGTGGTTCGCCTTGTCTACGTGGCTTCCATTTTTTACCTGATTTGTTCCATGGATAATAGCGAGGAACGTCGGTATATAACAATGTTGTTGCGAATGTCCGAAAATATCAGGTTTTTGTCAGTGTGAAAAATTCAGTAAGTGTAGTTTTTGGTGGCTGGAAAGCTCGTTGGAGAACATTTTCTTCAGTGAAATATACACGTTGACCGTTTTCAAGATGTACCGCAATCTGAGGCATAATGCAAAAACTCGACATTTATATATTTTCTTATTAACACTTTATTTAATCGCACCAATTAAAAGCTTTTACGCATTTTTCGATGGAAGTATATAAAGAACAATGGATGCTGGTATTTTACAGGTTTCCCAATGTTCAAAAATAATTTTATTTTGTATATAAATTATATGTTTCTTAACTGGTGTGTTTTTGCGTGCTCCGGTAGTTTTAGTATACAGTCCATAGTACATAGTACATAGTACACAGTACACAGTACAGTGTAACTGTACACACTGTACATACTGTACACACTGTACACTCAGTACACTCAATACACTAATTCATACGTTGTCACTCGTAAAAATCAGAGTGCTTTTTTAAAGCTAACGGTTTTTTATATGTACATGACAGTTAAAATTAAATATTTTTTCGCCCCGCCAACTTAAATATAATCAGTGAAACATTCAAATTCTCTATATTTCGACAACAGCTTCACTTATCTAGACCAAAACTATCCTATCTCTCAATCCGGAACCAACCCTACACATTCCCAAATTTTTATTTAAATCTGTGGGGCGGTTTCGGAGATTAGCGTGTACAAACATTGTGACACGTAGTTTTTATATATTAAGATAAGACAGTACTTCTTTTTAGGAGTATTCAATTCAACACGATTTTGACGGCTTCAATCAAGAATAGTTCGAATGTCTCTGGTGATTGATTCAGTCTTAAATTCGCGATCGTCAAGATATTATCTGGTACGTGCTTGAATTGTATTATCAAAGGCGTATGAGTAACGTAAAGTGCCGTTAACAGTGAAAATGTGAAATGAGTTAGAACGGACCGAGAGAAGGTCATTAATGAAGATTTTAAAAAGAGCGGGTGATAAATTGACCCCGGGGCACACCGGTAGAGATGATACGACGCTGTGATTTGACCCCATCTAATACTACCTTGATTAAACGTTCAGAAAGAAAACTCTCAATACCAATAACTTAGAGTTTAGCTTACAGAATGTCAAGCCGTACGGGTTGAACATGAGAAAATGTTCAAGGGTCTGGATAAGCTCCGGGAAAGTAAAATAGGGCAAGGAGTTTGCGCTCGTGTTTAGCTAAAGCTGAAGCACATGTCTTTAGCACAATGATCACTGCAAGTGTATTTGTTAACATGAAGCTCCTTTATGCCGGGTTTTCATTAGTAGAATTAGTGGTAGAGTATACTGGGCGAGTACTAACTATCCTGTGAACTCGTCTAATGAAAACTTGGTTATAGTAGAGTAGAGTGGGAGAGCACTGTGGTAAAGTTACTCTACCACCTAAAAGTACGCCAGTTACTCTACCGCTAATTCAACTAATGAAAACCCGGCATTAGGCACCTATATACCATGGAACAATGTTTGGATATGACAAAATATAGAGAACTAACTTATTCGATCAGGTCATAAATTCTTGTGGCTTTCTTGCACATCAAACTTTCTTCAATACTTAAAGCTGGCTCCCCACGGTGCGCGATATTGTGGACAGACCCGAACCGCGCACCATGAGAAGAGTGTCGTCCATGAAGGCGCAGGCAAGTCTGTAGCGGTGCGTGGGATCCGCCGCAAGTCGGTAACTTTGGCTTCCCACGGTGCTCGATTTTGCGGATTATTACGCACGGCCGACTTCCACGGACGACCTCGGACCGCATCGAGGCTCTTCCAACGGTGCGTATCGGTCTGTGTGCGTTTTGAGATTCGAAGCCATTTTGTCATTCCAAAATGCAAAGTGAAAGGGAGCGTACCACTGCAGCTTCGGCCCTTGTGGTTTTATTTACCAATAAATATGTTATGTGTAAAAACAAAGTGAAATTACCTCTTCTTTTATTTCGGGCTCAATGAAAAGAACATCTCTGCTAACGATCCTTTTGTTTGTTCGCTGTATCCCATGAATATGCACTTGTTGGATTTTTCAGCCAATTTATTTCGTTGCACTTTTGGTATGTAGGCCATGGCCTGGCAACCAAACACACGTAGAGATGACTTTGTATTTCACCAACGTTCTTCTGGTAGGATTCGGTTAATGAAATACATCGCTGTCATTGCTACCTCTGCATGCATCGCACTTTTTCATAATTGAACGATTCATCCTTTCTGCTACTCCATTTTCTTCAGGTGTGTGTGGTACGGTCCTCTGATTTTGTATGAAGATGAAAGACTTGTTATTTCTAGACTTTGGTTTTAACATGCTCGTCTGTGTTTATACGGACGCCTCGGACCGCACCGCACCTGAAGTTTCCGACTCACGGGGGATACTACGCACCACTACAGACTTGCCTGTGCCTTCACGGAGGACACTCTTCCCATGGTGCGCCGTCCGCGTCTGTAAGCCAAATCGCGCACCGTTGGAAGCCAGGTAAAGGTGCGGTGCGAGCTTGTGCGGTGCGGTCCGAGCTCGTCCGTGGACTTCGGCCGTGCGTGATAATCCGTAAAATCGCGCACCGTTGGAAGCCTGCTTAAGTGTTCTTAAGGCTTCGAACTATTAAAGTAATTTAATTAGACCAACTATTACGATAACATTTAAAATATTAACGTCTTTGCCAACTCGGCCCTTCATGTTCCTCTCCATTAAATATGGATTTACACGATATATTGGTTTTTTCTTATTGAAAGAAGCCACATCACAATCACACCAGCAGACATAACAATCATATTGTCATTATTCTGATCCATTTTATTTTTTTCTAAAAATTTTGAATTTTCATTGAGAAGATAGAGATTTGAATGACGGATCCAAAACGTAAACAATATACACCCTCTACACGGGGAGGAGGCTCAATTTATACACTGAAATTTTCAGGTGGATCGATGAGCCTACATGATAGAATCGCTACAACCAGGGGAATATCTGCGTCATCGCGAAATACGAGCAATCCTATTTAGTGGCAAGTTTAATGAGAATTATATTTTCTCTTACAGTACGAAAGGATAACCATTAAAAAACTTTTTTACAAGTTGTATCTGAAAAAAATAATTTTCTAATAAATAAGACAATTACAAAATATTTGATTGCTTTAGTTCTTCGCAAATAAATATTCGCCCTCCCAGAAAAATATGTAAATTTGTTCTTCAGTTGTTCATTTAGCAAGCGGCAAGGGCCATTTAAAAAGATTTTCAATTTGAACCCAGAAATTAGTTTAAAAGGATACGGAATTGGCCTTTGTTTATGATCAATTCAAAATTGCCTTTGTAGACCCTACGAAGAGGTGTAGCGCAAATTATTTTACCACTTCCACTTCGCACCCTTTTTCTTTGAATGTAATCTTTTGACAAACAGAAGCTTCTTTCAATTACACTGGAGTGCAGCCTGATTTTATTAGCACAGCAGCACGAGGCACGAAACGAGGGCGCTGTTACTCTTGGAAAGTTCTGTATTGATTTTGCCACCGCAGCGGGTTGTTTGCTTGCCCTAAGCACTACTATAAGCTTCGCTTGTTCTGTTTTAAATTGGAACGAATATTCATGGTAGTTGGAAACCCCGCAATGGCTGAAATTTACATGCAGACTTGTTAAAAGGCGCGAAGAGGACTATGTTATTAATGTTGTATAAGGACTTGGTGCACGTGACACTTTTGCCTTATAAGTAGAACAATTTTCTACTTATTTGGCTTGGAATGGGGTCTACGTGATCCATACACATATATTTATCTTATTTAAACAGCTCAAATCATTTTTATTACAGTAACAAAATGATTAATTTTTCGACAAAGCTTAAAGGCTTTATTTGAAAAGCCCAACACACGCATCAACCTATCGGCCATCGGGTTCAACTGTCAGCCACCTGACGGATTGTGTAATGAACAGCGATGACCTGTTTTGATTGTTTTAGAAATATGTTTTCCTTTAAAGTTAAAATTAGAGGTAATTTAAAATTAAATTTAGTATTCTCTTACCTGCAGGTGCAGGCAACAAGCAAAGTTTACTAACGCAAACAAACATTGAATAAACTTAAGGATGACAATTAAGATTCCTCTATACCCACTCTTCAGGCTCCGCTGGGTTTATTTGGCGTTTCTGTCTTTATCGGTATATTGATGGAATTCGCTTCGTTTAAGTAGGCGTAACTGTTTCACTTAATCCCTTTGTTTGTGTCAACGCCTCAGCCAGCTATTACTGATCGATATCAGGTTTCAGGAATCAGGATAAACCTTAGTGTATTATTTCTGGACTGGGCTTCCAGAAAGTATAACATATTACATCTTATTTTAATCACCATTGGATTAAATTATACCTCATAGTCCTAATTTAAGTAATGAATCGTTTTCCTTAACCTTCGATGGTATGTCTGAACAGCTCTCCGATGTCCTATCCTCTCACCCGGAATGCGAATTCATTGTTGTGGGTGATTTCAACATGCATAATGCAAATAATCGGAGTTTCTCTAATAGCACTAGTTTCTGTGGCTCTTTGCAGAAATAATCTACGTCCGCAGATAGTCCTTGACGTTTTCCGCCTCAGGAACACAGCTCTTGATCTGTTTCTTGCATCGAATTCAACCCTGTACTCCGTCGATATTAAGTCTCCTCTATGAAACCGAACCTGTCTAGGACTTGTTCACTTCATCAAACCTACGGACTGGACTGGGTTTTGTGTTTGTAATGAAGACATTTGAGTCTGAGCACTGTTGGATTTTTCAGCCAATTTATTTCGTTGCACTTTTGGTATATAGAATATAGGGCATGGCCTGGCAACCAAACACACGTAAAGATGACTTTGTATTTCACCATTGTTCTTCTGGTGTGATGTTCTTCATGCCACGGCATGGGATTCGGTTAATCAAATACATCGCTGTCATTGCTACCTCTGCTCTCTTCTGACTGTCGCTGTTATCATTGGCAGGCCTACAATCGTCGGTCTCGGAGTACATGGTTCAGTGAGCCAGTGAGTCTGAATACTGTCTAACAAATACCTTACTTTCTATATAGAGTGTTTCCATAGTAAGAAAGCCAAGAATCAATCACTTTTATAAGAACGTTAAGTTGATAAATTCCTGTAAGCCCATCAGATTAAATCATTATTCAATAACGGATTCAGAAGTAAGAACCTCGATGCTACCGGTACCAGTAAAAACTTTTTGGCCTTGGAAACTTCCATCAAGAAGAATTTTATTTCAGTCGCAGGACTTGTATTATTTACATGAGTGCTAACAAAAACTAAGCTCAAGACCGATGTATAAACAACTTTATGTACGTTGACTTCCTTTTTATTCGACACTGCAATGCAACCCCGTCACCAAAAATTCCACAAGACTTAACGGACGAAGTCTTCTTCAAGACTCACGAAGTGTATCGATGTCCTGATAATATACACGATGATTCTCAAAAAATCTGCCTTAAGTTTGGCTAAGACTGCGCAAATTCTCATAATTCTCCATATTTTATCCCTTCTCCACTCGGAAATTTAAGAGTGAATCCAACAGTCCAACAACTCCCACCCAATAATAAGCATGGTAAAAATAACCAATTAGAAATTAGAAATTTATGGAATATCTTAAATCCTACCAAAGTTGGACAAGCAGTGCACTTTAGAGAAAAACAGATGTACTGGTGACAATTCAGAGTGCCTGACAGAGCCCCTCAACCTAAATATACAAAGCTTTAGTGAGTCTGGCTATCTTCATGTTTTTCTGACAAAACTCCAAGATTAAGACACCATCTCTAGCGCTCTCCTCTAGTCTCAATTCTATCTTCTTCTTCTTTAATGCCTCTACAACCAGGATCCGGTCCTGGCCTCTCGCAACTGTTCTCTCCACCAGGCCCGGTTCTCCAATGTCATCCAGTTGGCATCCCTAAGCTCTGAGCGTCCTGGTCTACGCCATCCTTCCAGCGAAGATTGCGTCTCCCTCGCTGTGGCAGCCCATAGGTCTTACCGCAGAGAACTTTCCGATCAGGCTCATCTTCACTCATACGAGCTAGATGACCTGCCCACCGGAGTCTACCGAGCTTTATTTTCTTCACAACTGCACTTAGCACCGGCCCAGACCTGGCACATCAGAGTTTTCTAGTATAAAAATGTTCACACTTTAATTTGGGTATAGTTTGAAACTGTTTCTCGATAATAGGTCAGTTGCGGTACCAAAATAACAACAAAGAAAGTGGTCTGCCAAGGCATTAGCACCAGATTTGGCCAGGCACACAACATATTTTTTTTACTCCGTGAGTACTACATTTTAAGAGTAATTCCAAGCTGTTTCTCGATAGGTCACGGAGGGCCCCAAAAATTTTCGGGAAAATGCCCATTCCAAACTTATGCACCACTTCCGCCCAGGCACACCAAGATTTTTTTTATGGTCGCTGTGAGTAGTAACATTTCAAAAACATTTCATCCTGTTTCTCGATAGGTCACGTTTTTTGCAGTCAGCTCTTGGACTAATTGCAGCTGAGAGGGATTACGCACAATAATAAACCTGTCATCTCTTTTTTTTGTATCCTCACAAGGCCGTCCCTGGTGGAACCGGTGTAAAGTAGTCCAAGCCTGCGCAGTTTCAAGGCCTCCCGCAGCAGATTGTTATTAGTCGGCGAGAGACTTTCATTCACATAGACAGGAGTTTTGGCTGTAAAGCCATCCAGTTCACACAGTGGGAATTTCCGTTTATTATTTGATTTGAAGGCGAGCATGAAGGCGTTTGCCTCACGCTGCCCAGAAAATGTTACTATTATTGGCCCACTTTTAGACCAAGAGCCAGCGACGTATTTTGTGTTGTCATTTCATCCCTCATGAAAATTTCCACACTAAATCTTATATGCCTGCTTAACAATAAAACATACTTCTGGCAGCCGCCTGTGGCCGGGATGAACTACCCCAAAATTACAAAGAGGGTAAAAAATAAAGTTCAATTTTGTTATAGTATTACTCATGAATTTTCTGGAAATTATTTTTGATAGTATTCTCTATTAATAAAAATTAATGCCAGAACATTTACCCTTCACCTAATGCTTGCCAGAACGCTCTAAATATTTATTTAAAGGGGTTTATTGCATAAATAGTCCATTCAAAACGCGAAGGGGGGTGTTCCAACATAACACCATTAAGAAAATCGAACCCTACATGTTTTTTTGGTCGCTGATTACGAAAATCGGGGTCCTGCGGTCCTAAAATATTGGCGTCGCCCTTAAAAACGAAAAAAATACCCCTTTTTAAGGGTTGTTCGCGATAAATTCTATAATAATGAAAAATAATCCAACGAAATACACTTTTCTCAATATTTATTTGCGAAGGTGGTTGATTTATATTAAATCAAGCCAAACCTTATAACAAGGGATAATCCTAAAGGGTAAAAACCACCCCTAAATCAACTGAAAATAAAAAAAATTGTAAAATTTTTTTTTTCTAGTTTATGCTCCAAATTCGATTTTATGAGTATTGTTAGCCAAAAATAAATTATTTTCAACCCTTAAGGGGTTAAACTACCCCTACAACTTTAGAAATCAACTTTAAAACTTTCTGCTTAATTATATTCAACACTTTACCCCATTAAGTCAGCCAAAAATTTTATTTTTTATGAAATAATTATTAAAACATTTGGAAAATTTATTTAAAATTTAAATTGGAACCTACGAAAAGAACATTTTTTCAATGTATTTTTTTTGTTTTGATTTAGGGGGGCTTTAATGCCCTTTAAAAGGGGGTAAAATAAATTTTCCAAATGTTTTAATAGTATTTCATCAAAAATAATATTTTAATGTTAAATAAAAATTCAATTTTTTTCAAATTCAACTTTAATGTAGGGGTAGTTTTACCCCCTTAAGTGGTGAAAATAAATAATTTTTGGGTTACAATACTCATACAATCGAATTTGAAGCATAAACTTGAAAAAAAAATTTACAAATTTTTTTATTTTCAGTTGATTTAGGGGTGGTTTTAACCCTTTAGGATTATCCCTTGTTTTAAAGTTTGGCTGATTTAGTATAAATCAACCACCAAATCGCAAATAAATATAAAAAAATGGATTTCGTTAGATTATTTTTCATTATTATAGAAATTATCGTGAACAACCCTTAAAAAGGGGTATTTTTTCGTTTTTAAGGGTGACGCCCATATTTTAGGACCGCAGGACCCCGATTTTCGTAATCAGCGACCCAAAATACATGTAGGGTTCGATTTTCTTAATGGTGTTATGTTGGAACACCCCCCTTCGCGTTTTGAATGGACTATTTATGCAATAAACCCCTTTAAATAAATATTTAGAGCGTTCTGGCAAGCATTAGGTGAAGGATAAATGTTCTGGCATTAATTTTTATAAATAGAGAATACTATCAAAAATAATCTCCAGAAAATTCATGAGTAATACTATAACAAAATTGAACTTTATTTTTTACCCTCTTTGTAATTTTGGGGTAGTTCATCCCGGCCACAGGCGGCTGCCAGAAGTATGTTTTATTGTTAAGCAGGCATATAAGATTTAGTGTGGAAATTTTCATGAGGGATGAAATGACAACACAAAATACGTCGCTGGCTCTCCCTCTATTTGTACGCCTGATCGGGATCGAAGTCGGAAGGCGTCAACGTAAGTTGAGAGATGATGACTCACCATGGATGCCAGATTTCATACAATTTTTATTGTGGAGTCATCTGGTTTCTTGGGGATTCCTCGGGTAATAACGTCACTAACCCTGTGGGCACGCTGCATATCGTCCAAATGGAGTATATTATCAGCCGGCTGGAATCTGATAATTTGAAGGTCATCAGTATGATCCGTTGGTGTTGTATTTTGCTCTAGCACAGAGATCCTCGCCTGTAGAGACTCGATTTTATTGTTGGTAAACTCTAGCTGATTATGATTTCCCTCGGAGATGGACTTTAGACTCTTCGTTAAGCGAAGTTCGATTGTGTCAAGGCAATCGTTGAAGTTTTTAATCAAGTTACAGAATTCTGTAATTCGCAGCTCAGTGTTATTAATGGAGGAGAAGAGGTCATCAAATTTTATGGAGTTGCGTGTTTCTAAAGCAGCAAGTAGTTCCTCAAAGTTTTCTCCCTGACCACTTTCTGAGGCCGTACGCGGAAAACTACTGGTCATTACAGGAGAAGGATTATGTGATGAAGTCGGTTTTTTTGCTTTCCCAGCCAGAGTTTTCGATTTATCGGTCATCGTAAATAAACGGAAAATAATAAATAATATAATAATAGAGTGATGTCCGATTTGGATAGTGATCTTAACGTGATTAAATTGCACCAAAGAATGTGTTAACTTTAAAAACAAAAGGCGGTTATAACACGGAGGACGGCGATTACGTCTTATTCACTCAGTGCCATGACTCAGGATAGATCCATTCGAATTAAACTTTTTTTCGTGAAAAAGTAGCGCTCAGAGGAAAGATGACAGAGAGAAGAGTGAAAGAACTGACAACGCCTACATACGCGGTGTTATTCCACCGTCAGCCTCCACCCAATACTACCGCGACAGCTGACTTTGGTGATCGAACAGCAGATGACTTCCGCATGTATTATACATACATCAAAGATAATCTATTTTCAATAAGATGTGACACTCTCGATTTTAAAACACACCTTACATCTTCTATTATAAGGTAAAAGACACCGTAAAGAACTGAGGTGTTTACCATCAGGTCAAAAATGTTTCCCTGCTGCCAAAAAGAGGATGTTATCAACCTATTGGACAAATAATAATAATAAGCAGAGTTATTAAACTGTGTTTTTTGTAATAATCCTGATGTGCATTTAACATTATTTACGGAAAAGAAAAAAATTTGTTTTTGGAAAACAAAAAATAGTACGTAATAGCGCTTAGAAAGACGAATATTATAAATTTTGGACAATTGAAATCGGTCAACAGGTTTTTGCAAAAAAAAAACACTGCGAAATATGGCCATTTTTTGACATTTAATTACAGGGACTGTAATTATCGTAGAACCTTGCTTCAGAGCTTAAATTGTGGCTCCTATTAGTGACTACCTACAATAAAAATTTCATGCAAAAATAATTATAACATTTCGCGTAAATCTCAAATATGTAAAAACAGCCGTTTCAGGAAAAAGTTTGAACAAGGCCCACGTGGTGCTAGAGCTAGAGTTGTTTTGAAAAGTCTTATTTATTCTCGAAGAGTGGCTCAACCAACCCAACCCAAAGTCACAATTCTGTTTGTTATTGTTTTAATCGTGTTTGCGGTAATAATAAATAAAACAAGATAACTCACCAAGTTTGGAAGATTTTAATTCCTTAGTTTTTTATTTAAATAAAAAAACATTGTTACGTAACGCGTTGTTCAAACCCCCTCCCGCCCCTATAACGCATCGTAACGTTTTGCACCCCCCCCCCCTTCCCGCATTGCATTACGTAATACTTGAACTCCCCCTCTGGTGTCCCGCAAGGAAGTCGTCTTGGTCTTCTTCTTTTTATTTTATCAATTGTTACCCTGCTACCAGTCGCTTGCGAGCTCTTGAACTGAGCAGTGAATTTTTCAAATCATTCAGCAGTGATTACGGTATCAAAACCAGTTTCTTGTGTTTTTTTTCTGCTATTTGATTGTGCGTCAGTGCGTATAGTTTCTTGCGGTGTTGTGATTTATTTTCGCAGCTTCCCGGTTTTTGCTTTGGTTTAAGATAAGTAACGATCCAAACGCGATCTTACAACTTTTGCCTCACCCTCCACCCTTTTCGATTTTCCACCTCTCTCAACAGCTCACAAACCCGGCAAAATTCATCACACTGCAATCGTGTAAGCCCAATAAAACTCTGAGAGATGAAAACGCGTTTCTTTTGAAATTGGCTGTCGACGGTATCAGCAAGCAGTATTCTAAGTACTCTTGGCTGTCGACGGTATCAGCAAGCAGTATTCTAAGTACTCTTGGCTGCATGACGGTTCTCTACTCTTACTATGTGATAACCAGCAGATAGCTGAGAAATTCACGGCGACAAAGGTTCTACCAGGTCCCATTCCAGTTAACATAACATTTCATGAAAAGTTGAACCAAACCAGAGGTACTATCTATTGCCGTTCCATCGCTCACCTCTCCCCCAAAGAAATAATTGACGGCCTTGCTAAATACGACGTCACGGATGTTAGGATTCATACCAGGAAGGATGGTGACAAAGACATCCCTTCAGGCCTCATCTTCCTTACTTTTAACCGCTTCACACTTCCTGAAAAGATCGAAATTGGGTTCGAACTGGTAAAAGTTCGGGAATTCTTCCCGAATCCCATGCGTTGTCGCAAGTGCCAACGAATTGGGCACACCACTGTCCGCTGCTCTGGCAATGAACTATGTCCCTCATGCGGCTACCCCCCTCATCAAGGCGAATGCACCAGAATCTTCTGCATTAATTGTGAAGTTGAAACACACACATCTGGAGCAAATGACTGCCCAAAATATACGGAAGCCAAGGAAGTCCTCAAAATACAGACAAAATACAAGTGCTCCAGGTATGAAGCTAGACAGCGCTATTTCGAGCAATTAAAGGCTACCTCTACTGACCCCAATATTTCATACTCATCTGCTATTTCAAATGCTACCCTTACAACACCTCCAGTATCCAACTTCCAATCCTCCTCCACCCATTCAACTACTTCACTTGATTTACTTCAAGCCTCTACGAAACCTGCTGCATCCTCGCAAAACGCCACTCAACCCTCCGTTACTCACTGTAAAATCTCAACGACTACAATTCCACTTGCCGACAATTCACCCCTCGTACCCAACAGCCACTCTCACTCACTTACAACTCTCAACACCCAATCAAACTCTAACTTAACTCCTTGCACATTTTCTAATTTTGTCGAACCTACCTTTCCTACACCAAACTCAACAACTCAAAAAAGTATAGACTCACATAAAATGGAAACTGCCTCTTCTCTATCTGAGTCCGATTGTGCTGCCTCCTCCGCACCTTCTAAAGCCATATCACGCCAAAAGAAAAAACAACAAACAAAACGCAAAATCAATCCCAAAGTCCCACTAAAAAATCTACTTGAAAGTATCAACTAAGTACTTCCGTACTTTGCTCTAGCTATAGATTTTTTTGTTTTTTCTTCATCTATTTTTCATATGATCTCGATAAAAAATCTTATATGCCTTCAATGGAATATTCGCGGCTTTTACAATAATCTTCCCTATCAGCAAAGCTTATTACATTTTTACAAACCGCACATAGTCCTGCTACAGGAAACTAAGTTGTTACTTGGCGAAGGACCAACTCACGTTGGTCAGTATAACTGCTATCACTACAATAAGAGCTATCCGAATAGGAAAAGTGGCGTTGCCTTACTTGTTCACAAATGCATATCCCACACTCCCCTATCCCTACGTACACATCTTGTGACTAACTGTGTTGTTATTCACACTTCCCCCCTACAGCCTTTTCCAATGTCTATTTAGAAACTGATCAAAGCGCCTCTCTAACTGACCTCCAAGATCTTTACGATCAACTGCCAAGCACTTTTATTATGGGTGGTGATTTTAATGCTCACAGCCCTTGTTGGGGCAGCCCTTCCACCGATACTAGAGGTAAAATAATCGAAGACTTCATCACTAGTAATCAGCCCATAGTCCGCCTAAACAACGGTGCTTGCACTCATCTATCCACTCACAACACCCTAACATCCATAGATCTTACTTTTAGCACCTCTAATATATCCCCTTTGCTTAGCTGGACAACCCACGCCAGCCTTGAGGGCAGTGACCATTTTCCCATCATTATACGTTCGAGCATCTCCCTCGCTGATACAAAACACGTTTCCTACTTTCTCCTGAAAAAGCCAAATGGGAGCTTTTCTCCACAAAAGTCACTGACTTGTCGTCAACCTGTCCTGTCTCGAGAAATGTCGATCAGGAAGCGGCCAAGCTCAGCAAAATTCTCCGTGGCGCTGCGTCCGTCTCTATCCCCACTAGTCATCCCAAATCCATATCACAGCCCAAATGGATGACACGCGACATCCTTGCTTTGATAAGAACTAAAAACAGATCCTGGCAGCTCTGTCGTCGTCACCCTTCCCAGTCTAATTTCCTGAGGTTTCGTCTGGATTCAGCTATTTTAAAAAGAACAATTAAAAAAGTTAAAACGGACTCATGGCTTTCCTTTGCGAATTCCATAGACGTCCGCACCAATCTTAAAGAGGCTTGGGCGAAAGTACGTGCGGTTTCCGTTGGTCCATCCACCAGGCTAATATCAAATGTTCATTCAGGCGGTGTAAATTTCACCAGCTCTCCCAAAATTGCCAGAGTTTGCCACAGTTTGGTCGAGCTACTCAGCAGACAGTAACTTCACTACTGAACATAGGCAAAGTAAAGTAAATATAGCCTCTGATATACAGCGATACCCTGGTGACACAGCCGTTACACTTTCTCACCGTATTACCTTAAGCGAATTTAAAAATGCTTTAAATTCCTTCAAGGGCACAACCCCTGGGCTCGATAAGATCTCCTACGAATTAATCAGGAAATCTCCCATTTCTTTCCAATTTCGTCTCCTCAACCTATATAATTCTATCCTCTTGCAAAAATCTTTCCCCCGCGCTTGGAAACATGCGCTTCTTGTCCCTATTCCCAAGGAAGCTTCTACTTCTTTGTGCGTCAGTAACTTCCGCCCCATATACTTGATCTCGTGCCTATCAAAAATTCTAGAAAAAATTCTTTCAAATAGAATAAATGCAAGCCTGTGTAACTTGTTCTCTAAGTCCCAACATGCTTATATTCCTCAAAAAGGCACGCATACTCTCCTACACCTTCTAGACGCTGACATCTGCGATAGTCTGGCTCGGCGAAAACACACTTCCATCCTTTCCCCTGATCTGACGAAGGCTTACGATAGATTGAGTGCTTCGTTCCTCGCTAACCAACTCGCAAAATTAAAAGTTGACAAAAACTTCATATTCCTCATCCTCAACTTCCTCAGTCATAGGTCTCTATCCAAGTACGGGTCAATGGTTTCCTTTCCCCCATTATGCCGCTACAGAATGGAACTCCACAAGGCTCGCCGCTTTCATGTGCGCTTTTCAATTTGTACACCATCTCCCTTTGCTCCAGCTTAAATAAAATTAATAATACTACTTCTTATCTTTATGCTGACAACCTCCTAATTTTCAGCTCAGGTAATCCCAAATCAGTCTCAAAAAAGCTAACTGTCGCACTGAAAACAGCGCTGAACTGGGCTTCTTCTGCCGAAGCAATATTTTCAAAGGACAAATCAGAACTACTTCACATCTGCAGAAAACGGAACTGCATGGTACCCACCATCTCAGTCAAAGATTACCGCATCACCCCTCTTAACCAATTAAAAATTTTAGGCCTCCTCTTCTCGAAAAACCTTAAATGGAACCAGCACATTAAGACAGTGATTAGTAAAATGGACAAAATTAATAATTTGGTGAAATGCTTAGCTTCTCGCAAAAAGGGCCTGTCAATTGCCCCCCTCTTACACATCTGTAAGTCTCTTATCCTGGGCACTGCTGGTTACTGCCTGTCAATATATGGTAACTCTTCAGCCACTGTTCTCCAACCTCTTCAAACCTCAATCAACAATGTCCTTAGGTCAGCTACTGGGGCTCTTCGCTCTACCCCAATCGACTCCTTACTCGTTGAAACAGGTTTCACCCATATTTCTGCGAGAGTCCGAAAGGTTCAAGTCAAACTTCTCTCACAGCACATCATAAACCCTTCCGCACCTCTGTATCATCGGCTTCGCAATTACATCAATACCAACTCTAAAACTTTTTCCGCTCTCCGACATTGCACTTTGCTTATAGCTCAACTCAACATACCCACACCCGAACACCCGCCCGATCTTTGGCATACGTTGACTCCTTGGTACCCCCTATCACACCATTTTGTCACGGATGCCGAGCCCCTCAACAAGAAAGATACCCCTTCCGTTATTTACCGCCAACTCCACCAAGTAATATTAGCGCGTTTCCCTGACCATATAGCCCTATACACTGATGCCAGTAAATCCGATCATAAGGCTGCTTTCGCTGTGGCAAAAGTAATAAATAAAGAGGTGTCCCTACTAAAATCAGGTCTCCTGGCCCACCACACCTCCCCTCAGGTTGCAGAAATTTTCGCTATCTTCCAAGCAATCCAAATTCTACAGAACACCCCTCTCAACCATCTTATTTTCACCGATTCCTTATCTTCTGTACTGGCCATCAGAAATAGAAACAACAAAAGCTATCTTCCGTCTATCATCCGGTGCCTACTTTCACAAAATAGTCACATAAAAATTTGCTGGATTCCAGGACATGTTGGTATAAAACGTAATGAAGTCGCAGATAGCATGGCGAAAAATGTTCCCCTCTCCGACAATCATTCACTCATCATACCTCCTTCAGAATCCTGCTTTCGCCTTTATGCACTTAACGCCCTTCACACGGAAGCACTTTCAAAGTGGAATACTTCCTCGTCCTTCTTACGTTTCCATACGCCCTCACCAACCCCGGCCCGTTATAATCCAGATCTTCCCAGACTTAAGGCACGTATGCTCTGTAGGATCAGACTCGGTCATACATTCTTCTCCCACGGACATCTTTTTACTAAATCCTCTCCCCGCACCTGCAACAATTGCCCCAATGCGCCACCCCTCACAGTCAGACATATTTTAACTGAATGTCTAAAACCTGCAAACATTTTCGGAGATTATCCTTCACTTTCATCCTTACTAGAACCCGGTCAGAACCATAACAGCCCTCTTTTTAGACTTCTCAGATCTCTAGACATCACTGACTCAATTTAACTATTCTCACACCTCAGCGCCTTTTGGATCTATAGTCCGTGTGCGCTTAACTTGGTCGGTTGTGCCTTCAAGCCTTCCTGCCTCTTGTAATAATAATAATAATAATACCCTGCTAAGGCACTGTAGAAATCCTTATTTACGGCGATGACTCAAACTGTAGCGCCACATAAGGAGTATCGAGGATTGCAAACTTCTGTAAGCAGACCTAAACACCTTCTATTCTTGGTGTTCCAACAACATCCTGGTCCTTAATATTAGTAAATGTAGGAAAAGTGGTGTTATGACTATAATTTTCTCCCGCGCTAACTCTGCAATCGATCTAGGGGTTAGGTTAGAAAGTAAGTTGGATTTCTCCACCCACACCAATTATATCTCTTCCAAGAGCAATTCAGTCCTGGGATTTATAAAAAGATGGTCCAAGGAATTCAACAACACCCTCATTACCAAGCATTTATACATATCTTTAGTTAGGCCTCTGCTTGAATACACCTCTCAGGTATGGTCTCCTTACTACTCCTCCCATGTTGGTAGAATCGAATCGGTTCGAAGGAAGCTCGTCCGATTTGCACTCAGCCACCTCCCGTGGGATGACCCACTCATTCTTCCGCCTTATGAGAACAGACTTAAATTTCTCAACTTAAGCTCTCTCCATAAGCGTCGCGAGGTCGCTGACGTTAAGCTGCTGACCACTGACATATAGATATGGACTGCTAAATAAGCAAAATCCAATACAAAAAAGTGGCACCAAAAACTATCGTTGTCTCGCTCCCCGTTAAAATCCTATGAACTTTAATCGGTTTTAAAATAAAAAACAGTTCAGTGCATGTCAGCGATATAAACATAATTAGAAAAAAGTAGACAGCTATAGAGCTTTTTCTTCTTTCTCTACTTTCGTTATTTTTAAAAGTTCGTTAAACAGAGGGAAAGAACCCTCACATATTTAAAAAAAAAAAATTTATTTAACGAAAAAACTGCTACTAAATAAAAAATAATGATGGAAAATTATTTCTATCAATCTATATAAAACACAAAAAATGTTTCTTTGTCCGTTATAGACTTTGAAACCATCCAACCGACAAAAATTTAACCACATATTACTTACATCCAGGGGGTGGTTAAAGAATTAAATTCAAAATGGCCGCGCCAATATGGCCGACGAATTGCCAATTGTCTTCCGATTCCAATGAAAATCGGTATCTGGGGTTTCTTGAGGTAGCAAATAACGAATGTTTAATCAAAACTTATAAATTCAAAATGGCCGCGCCAATATGGCCGACGAATTTGCCAATTGTGTTCCGATTCCAAATAAAATCCCTATCTGGGGTTTTTAAAGGTAACAAATAACGAATTTATGATCAGAACTTATAAATTCAAAATGGCCGCGCCAATATGGCTGACGAATTTGCCAATTGTATTCCGATTCCAATGAAAATCGGTATCTGGGGTATTTTGAGGTAGCAAATAACGAATGTTTAATCAAAACTTATAAATTCAAAATGGCCGCGCCAATATGGTGGACGAATTTTTGCAATTGTATTCCGATTCCAATGAAAGTGGATATCTAGGGTTTTTACGGTTGCAAATATAGAATTTATGATCAAAACTTATAAATTCAAAATGGCCGCACCAATATGGCCAATGAGTTTGTCAATTGTATTCCGATTCCAATGAAAATCGGTATCTGGCGGATTTTAAGGTAACAAATAAAGAATTTATAATCAAAACTTATAAATTTTAAATTTCGGGGCCAAATAAGTGTCATTTCCCGGTCAGCTGTATGTAGGTTGTTCAAGGGTTAGGAAATCGAAAAATTTTCACATCCTAGCTCCAAATGGAAGAACATGTAGGAAATTTCTTAAATTTGCCCTAACCAGTATAGAAACAGTAAAAACGGTAGAAATAGGTTTTCAAATTAATATGAAGAACATCTCCATATAATTCAATAAAAAAAACGCTGTACAGGACAGATATCCACGTTCTACCGGTCAGACGCCTGCAAAGATGATTTTCGGGAAATAGATTACGCTGCCAAGTGATTTAAATTTGGGAATCGCCCAACAGGATGAAGACCCACTACGACCTAAGGGCGACCTAAGGAAAGCGATCGAGTCTAGCTATATAATACTCCAGGAATGAAAGGTAAATTGTTAAAACTACAAAGGAAATAGAACGGCCCCTCCACAGTAATCAAAAGGTTCGATCGGTAAGAACGGGACGTGTAGGAAACTGCGTTCGGGACGAATATTAAGTAAGAAGGGGGCAGTGTAACGGCTAACCGAAAAGAGAAAGTTAAAATTACAATTTACCCAGAAGTTTCATGTTCGGAGGCACCTACTTGAATGCATACAAAACGCAGTGTCACATCTCAATTTAGTACGGTTGTTCTAACTGAACCGCCAAGAAGAGAAAGGAGGAGCCCATGTGTGCAAGAAGTTTTGTTTTGAAATTAAAGTTGTTAAAAAGAAACAAATTGTTCCAATTAATCCCTGACGAATCCGAGAACGCTCGAGAAGAAATATTACAATATTTTTTATAGGTAACTCTAAATTTCTGTATGGTATCCAAAATCATTTTTTCCAGATTTTTTGTTGTTTTCATTATACGTTTTTCCTACCGCGGACTGTGCAGACATAAACTTTTTTTATTTGGAGGCGTTGCAACGCACGCGGGTTTTTTACTAGTTATAACATACATCTTATTACTTATTTTCCTCTAAATTCGAAAAAAAATTGTTGTTTACATAGAAAAGGTCTTCTTCTTCTGGAGAAAAATTGTGCCATTGAAAGTTGTCAATTAGCAGTCCATATCTATATGTCAGTGCTGCTGACAGAAACAGGTGCAAACGCCGTGCGGCAATGACAGAGAGAATAGAAGTAGTGTATTCAAATGCGCACCAACTGTAGAATATGGTAATTCCATATTCTATTCCAAGCGCTTAGAATATGGATTCAATTAATAAAGTTAGTTGCATAGCAGGCGTACGACAAAAAACAATGTTTTAATTTTTGATAGCACACAACATGGCGCAGTCGGTTTTTTAAAATAATTAATGGGAAGAGATTTAGATGCGATTAGAAATATAAAAAAGAATAATACTAGGCTCACTTTTTCTAAGAGGGAATTTGTGTCTACATTAAGACTAAGAACAAGAACGGTAGACCGTTTTAATTGCATGAAAATTGAGATTGATAACATTGAAGTTAATACGGATTGGACTGAAAATATGGCGAGCACATTAAAACCTGTAAAGGATTTGGATTTCAATGGCAATAGAGCACGGAATTGGGAAATTTGTATAGAAGATTTTGAAGATTACTTAATAGCAAGCAAGAACGAAAAGAATACCGATGCAATTAAAATTGCATTACTCAAAAATCAAATAGGAGAGGAAGGTCGGGAATTATTACGAACTCTGGATATAACAGAAGAAAACAGGAAAAAATATTGTGAAATTAAGAGTGCTTTAGACAAATATTTTAAACCAAGGAAGAATATTATATATGAACGATTTATTTTCTATAGCAGAAATCAAAAAAATGAGGAGCCTTTCGATGATTTGTTCAAAGACGTAAAAAAGTATGCAGACACGTGCGAATTTAAAGATGAAGAAGAAATGATTAGAGATCGTATAATCTTAAGAATATATGACAAAAAATGGCAAAAGAAATTGCTACAAAATGAAAATATTGAACTACAAAAAATAATAGAGGAACGCAGAATTGCAGAAGCGAATAAAGAAAGAATAAGACATGTGCAAAGTCAAAAGTCGTTAGCTATCGATGAAGTTGGAAGTAACATAAAATGGAGAAACGAAAAACCACACTATATCAACGAAGGTTATAGCAAGGGCAGTTTTTCAAAAAATGTTTTAAGTAGAGGTATAGGGAATGACAGAATGATTCAAAACAAAAACAATTTCACAAATATAAAACGAAGGAATACAAATGTCAATAAAAATCACTATGGAAACGAAGCATCACATAGAAATGACAAAGTTAAATGTAAATTTTGCATGACAATACACCAAAGGGGCAATTGTCCAGCATATAATAAACGTTGTGCAAGGTGTAAAAAGTTGAATCATTTTGCCATTGCCTGCAATTTGTATCAGATTAGGGATATCACTACTACTACAAGTAGTCATAAGAGTAAGAGTGATTTTTCAATTAATGTAATATTTAATAATTCTAGATTAAATGAACCAAATAATATCAAATCATGGTGCGAACTTGTAAGGATTGAAGACTGCTGGGTGAATTTCAAAATTGATTCTGGAGCTGAAGTCAGTATTCTGCCTAAAAACATGATAGAGAAAATTGGTGCGAATGATTTAATTGAAGCGTCAGTAAGTACTCTTATAAGTTATAGTGGTCATGCAATAAATACTTTAGGAAAAATAACATTAATGTGTACATTTCGAAATAAAATAGAACGCGGCACATTTATTATTGTAGAAAATCGTTTTAAAGCTATATTAGGGCTGGATTTGTGTGTTGAGCTGGGTATAATTAAACGGGAATGTATAACTTCAAATATTCGCGAAAAGGTATCCATATCTGGAATGGATATTCATGCCATCATAACATTAGATACGTTAATTTCAAACTATAAAGATATTTTTGAAGGTATAGGAAAATTCAATAAAAAATACACCATTCAGGTGAAAGAGCACTCGGTAGCCAAAGCCCACCCGCCGCGCAGAATACCAGTAAAACTACAAGATCGCCTGAGAGAAAAGTTAAACGAATTGGAAAATCGTCATATTATTGAAAAAGTTGATGAATCAAGGGAATGGGTTAATCACCTTGTTATTATTGAGAAAAAAGATAAGTCGTTACGACTCTGTTTGGATCCCCGATATTTAAATACTTGTTTAAAATCAGACTTCTATATGATTCCTTCATTTGAGGAAATAACTGCAAAACTGAGCCGGCAAAGATTCTTCACAGTACTAGATTTAAAAGATGGCTTTTGGCACATTGAATTAGATATGGCATCAAGGAAATATACTACATTCAGTACACCCTTGGGCTTATACCAATTTAATCGTTTACCTTTCGGTTTATCAACAGCACCAGAAGTTTTTCAAAAATATAATTCTGAAGCGTTTTCTAATATACCGGGAGTTACTATTTATATTGATGATATATTAGTGTGCGGAAAAACCGTAGAAGAACATGATCAAAATCTCCTTCTAGTATTACAACGTGCAATAGAAATGAATGTTAAATTCAATAAAAATAAAATTCAATTTCGTGTTAAGCAGGTACACTATTTGGGCCATATATTATCAGAAAATGGTATTGAACCTGATCCCGAACGGATCAAGGCTATAGAACAACTAAAAGCACCCACATCGAAAAAAGAACTTCAAAAGTTCTTAGGTGTTGTGAATTATATACGAAATTTTATTCCAAATATGGCCGATCTAACAGTTTCATTACGAGAACTCCTAAAGCAAAATGTAAAATTTCAGTGGATGCCTCACCACACAGAAGCAATCCAAAAAATTAAACAAGGAATTAAAAATTATACAGTTTTAGTGCCATTTGATGAAAAGGCGGAAGTTATTATTCAAACAGATGATTCAAAGGATGGATTAGGTTGTTGCCTAATGCAACAAAATAGGGTAGTTGCCTATGCCTCAAGAGCATTGTCAGAGAATGAACAAAGATATGCTCAGATTGAGAAAGAGTTTCTTGCCATAGTATACAGTTGCAAAAAGTTTCACAGATATATTTATGGCAAAAACCTTACTGTCCACTCAGATCATAAACCATTAGAAACGATAATGAAAAAAGACTGTTGTCAAATTGGGTCCTCACGTTTACAAAGGCTTAAGCTAAAATTACTACCTTATAAAGTAGAAGTAAAGTATGTTCCAGGGAAATCTCTAGTAATAGCCGATTTTTTATCACGAAATTTCGGTACGGATAATACAGAAGAACCAGATCTAACAGATTTAGTACATTCAGTTTCGGTGCAAGATAACAGTTTAGAGGAAATAAAAGAGGAAACGAATAAAGACGAGTTACTGAAAAAGGTTGAAATCTTCATGGATGGCCGAATGATAAAACTAAAGTTCCTGTACAACTAACTTCTTATTTCAAAATTCGAAATGATATTTTTATTGATGAGGATTTATTATTATATAATAACCGCATAATAATTCCATTCAACTTGCGCAATAAAATCTTATTTAAACTACACGAAGGGCATATGGGAATTCTTAAAACTAAACGAAGAGCAATTGAATTATTTTATTGGCCATGCCTCAATCAAGATATAGAAAGGATAATTGAAAAATGTTCATTATGTCAGGTTCAAAGATCAGCAAATTCAAAAGAACCATTAATACCACACTTAGTAGGTAACTTTCCTTTTGAGAAAGTAGGATGTGACATAATGGAATATAAAAATAAAGTTTTTTTAGTACTAGTTGACTATTACTCAAAATGGATAGAAGTAGCTAAAATAAAAAACAAATCATCAGATGAAATTATAAAAGCATGGATGGAAGTTTTTTCGAAATTTGGTATACCTCACATTATTATAGCCGATAACAATCCTTTCAATTCATTTAAATGTAAAGAATTTGCTAAATCATGGAATATTCAAATAATTACAAGTAGTCCATATTATCTAAGATCAAATGGAATGGCAGAACGTTCAGTTCAAATAATAAAAAATATTCTCAAAAAATCGGAAAGAGAGGAAGATGTATATGTAATGTTGCTAGAATATCGCAACACACCAGTAAAAGATCTGAATTTATCACCAGCTCAATTACTGTTTTCACGCAGATTAAGAACTAAGTTACCTATCAGAAATAAAATGCTATACCCCCAGCTCAACTCACAAATCCAAGAACAGTTTGAAAAGAAAAAGATTAATATGAAAAAGTTGTATGATAAAAATACTAAATATAGAAAAGAATTTAAAGAGAATGAAAGAGTATTTATGCGACATGAGAATAAGTGGGTACCAGGAATAATTATTAAAAAACACTCAAGTCCTAGATCGTATATTGTAAAGGATCTTACTCATAATCACATAGTACGTCGTAATTCCTATCATTTGAGAAAATCTTCAGTCAACGATGAAACCTCACCACAGCAGCCTTCATCTCAACTGGAAAATATAAATACTTATAAAACGAAATTTGGTAGAATTGTTACAAGACCTAATTATTACCTAACATAACTTTCTTAATACAACCTTATGATTACACTTATAATTATTCAAATTTAAATTAAAATTAAACTGAAATTTATTGAATTACTTAGTTATGAAATATAATTAAAACTTATGTACTAGTTAGTTAGTCAGTTATAAAACTTAACATATTTTGTATGTATGGTGTATTGTAACTCTGTAAAAGAGGAAGGTGTAGAATATGGTAATTCCATATTCTATTCCAAGCGCTTAGGCGGCCATTACACGTTCATGAAAGCGGCAATCAATTCCACCAGTCATGATTAATGGAAATCAAAATATACGGAGGATTACGTCAGTCAACACCTTAGACGTTCGGTTTTCCGTCAGTCGTAGGCAAAACTGTGGAAAAACTGACAGCAAAACCTATCGTGTAATGGGCGCCTTAGAATATGGATTCAATTAATAAAGTTAGTTGCATAGCTGTAGTCTTCCACATAAAAAAAAGACGTACGACAAAAAACAATTGTTTAATTTTTGATAGCACACAACACTAACGAAATGCTGTTTTACGCTACGCACACACCGCGCAAGTTGCTTTACCTTCTACTTTTTGCGCGTTGTCGCGTAGTGTCAAGAGATGTTTGTGTTTTGAGTCGTGTTTTGGTGGTGGTGGGCATATGCTTGGGGTCGTTTGTTGGTGTTGGCTGTGATAGCAAATTTGTTGAATTTTATATTTAGTGAAAATATTTATTTTTCCAAACTGGGGTAATTAAATTAGCACCTAAAAAGAGACAAATCCTGTAGGCTAGAAAAATTATATGTAAATCATTCAGGTTTTTCAATTTTTTTCCTATCACGTCCACTTGTCACTTTGATTTCGTTGTTGTGTTCAAAGTCGGAGCGCGCCGCCTACACCGCAACATCATGTCAGTGAAAAGTCGCCACATACCGCGAGCCCTGTCAGTTTCTGTCAGTAGCTTTATATTCGTTCATCTGTTGTTGAATGACAAAGTGGACTCAGGCTTCTTACGAAGCCGTACGTCATTTAGAGTGAATAACTACAACCTGAGAGGTCAACCTCTCTTGTTCATTAATTCCTCTAATACCAGTTCTGGGATGTACGAACCGGTAACCGCATGCTTATAAATGTTAACAAAAATAGGAGTGTTTTTAGCATGCATACTAGTGAAGATGTTCTTAGAAGGACTCTTTTTAATGTAGCCTGACTCCCGGTGTGTTGCACTTTTTCATTGTTTTTGCACGCTTCTATGTTTGTGGTCTTGTGCTCTTAAAATGTTGAATTGTGTTTTCTGTCTGCATGTCTTAGCTGAGCCACTAACTAACTAATTGCTCCTTTAATCCCTCATGGGACATAGGGCGGAAACAGTTGCCCTCCAGCGGACTCTGTTTTGCGCGACAGCTCTCAGCTCTGACCAGGATCTCCCGGTTGTTGCGGCCTCTAATAGGGTTCTCTAATAGGGTTCTCCTCCACGTTGTTCTAGGTCTTCCGACTCGACGGGATCCTTGCGGATTCCAGTCAAGGGCCTGTTTGGCTAGATTATCGTCTTCGCGTCGCAAGGTGTGGCCAATCCAATTCCATTTCCTTCGCCTGATTTGGTCGTCTATCCTTTCTTGGCCGGCACGGCGCCATAGTTCTTCATTTGAAATTCTATCTTGCCAGCGGATTTTTAGGATACGACGTAGGCATCTGTTGATGAAAACTTGTAGGCGCCCTGTGATGAATTGGGTGACTTTCCATGTTTCGCAACCGTACAAAAGAACTGCCTTAACGTTGGAGTTGAACAGCCGCAATTTGGTGTTAATTGAGATCTCCGTCGATCTCCATATGTGAAACAGGCATGCATATGCGCTTCTTGCTTTATTTATTCTGGAACTGACATCTTCTTCTGTACCTACCGCCGTTTTCGGTAATAATACTACCGAGGTAACAGAATTTGTCTACCATTTCCACGTCACGGTTATTTAGCGCTGACCGTTCAAGGGTGTTTGCATTTATCCGCATTTCTTTTGTTTTAGTCGGATTTAACCTTAAGCCCGCCGAGCTACTTTCTGTTGCCAATTTGTTTAACATGTTTTTAAGGTCCTGGTGTCTGTGGGCCAGCAAACAGATATCATCCGCGTAGTCGAGATCCTTAAGGCGGTCTAGCAATCCCCATTGTATGCCACCTGTTCTTCTATCTAGAGCGGTGACAAGAATGTCGTTTATTACTATAAGAAATAGTAATGGTGAAAGTAGACATCCTTGTCGTACTCCTGAGCTCACCTCAAAGCTGTCGGATAATTTCCCATTATGGAGAACTCTGCATTTGGAATTGTTGTATAGAGCTTTTATCAATTCTATTATTTTGTCCGGCAGTCCACGTTTCCGTGGAGCTCGCCATATAAAGCTCCTATTGACCGAGTCGAACGCTTTCTCATAGTCTACGAAAGCAAGGTAAAGGGGGGATCGGAATTCAGTAGACTGCTCCACTATGATTCTCAAGGTGTTAATATGGTCTATGCAGGAGCGGCCCTTTCTGAATCCAGCCTGCTGTCTTCTAAGCGTTCGATCTACTGCCTCTCTTATCCTAGATAGTAATATATGGGACAAGATTTTTCCCACCGTAGATAATAAACAGATGCCTCTCCAGCTGAGCCACTGAGCAGTGGTAAATGTTTCTCAGCCCAGCTGAGAAGTGCACCTTGTGCGCTAGAAGGGTAACTCTATTATTATTGTTGCAAGAAATATTCAAGTAATTTTAGAAGATTTTTAACATCAGTTCAGAAAAAAGGACCTACTTTTTTAGTTACAGTGAAATATGTGGGAAAAATTGGTTTTTGCAAATAAACCCCCTTATTTCTGTTTTTCCCATCGACCCTATTGTTTTTATTAATGAACTTAAAGCCGCTTTCCTTACGAAAAGAAAGATAGTCTATTCGTGGAAATCGTTATTTCATTACCTTTTTATTCTAAATCATTCAACTATGTACATTTTTTTTCGCCAAAGAATGGGAAACAATGGGAACAAATTCAAAAAACCCTATCTCGAAAACGGGCAGAGATAGCGCCTCTTTTGTGTTTTTTGTCGATCATTTCTTGTCTACTATCTACCATTAATTGTTTGACAAGCTGTGACGGGATACCCTGTATACAATACAGAGAATACAGAAATCATGGACTTGGTGGATCCAGATTGCTTTGTTTAACGTTCCAGTTTATAGGGAAGATATTGCAATCGAAAATTAAAATCGTTATTTTTACCATATTTTCAAATTTCAAGGTCCCAATAGTTTTTAAAACGTAATTTTGAGAAGAACTATGTACATATGTGCGCGCGTACATGGTCATGTTTTCCTGCACGATATCGCGCGACTCATAAAAAGATGTCGACTTCGTTGACGTGGCGTTCGAAGCGTATTAACGAAAATTGGAACTAAAACAATTCGAAGTTCGAAGCGTATTAACGATATCTGAAAAGGTTTTCATAAGATTCGGTCAAATCGTTTTTTGTTTAAAAGAAAATACTTCGGCCATGTGTGACAAGCATGAGTATATAGTATATATTGATAAAATGAAATTATTATTTTTTAATGATTTAAATGCTTTCTTTTCTTTGTTAATATAACTGTTTATATATTATTAAAATATTCATTCATAATATTCAACATTCATCATACCGGGAAGTTGGTAGTGTGAACCGAAATGGTGAAACCCACAACCCACCTAGTTTTAAATAATTACGTATATGTACTGATTTGCAAAGTTAAAGTTCAACTTTTAACTGAAAAAACATTTAGAACATTTAATTTATATTTTATTCCTTTATACCATTTAACAATAGCGAGTAAAAGACTAGTTTATTTTTAGTGAGAAAGCATAGGTATATTTGCTTTTGGGAAGAAAAAATGTATTACAGGAAGACGTGTGCCTCTCCAGGGATAAATTCATGTAATAAACTGCTATAGAATTCTGTTTTTTGGTACCTTTTCGTCAAATTAATTCTAGGTTTGCCAATAACTTGCTCCAAAACTGTCTTCAACGTTCTCATATAATTTTTTTTTTCAATTTGAAAAATTTTATTTAAGGTAATAAAATCTATAAATTTTACTTGTATTAAAAAAAAGAAGTGACAAACAGCTAAAAAGGCCAGATTACAAACCGTAATTGAAATAATTTTATAAATTTTCTTTAAAAACTTTATTTTATTCGTTCGTTAGATTGTGGTAACGGAATAATCGATTGTACACATACATATGCTATTTTTAGAACTGAGACAAATAAAATTATTTATAGAATTCACTTCTACATTTGTAGTTAAAAGACTCACCTTATAAAAATACCTACTTAGCTAAACGTGTAAAATAAATCAAATTAATCTTGCCAAAGATGTTGTTTAACACAAGCCTGTTCGTTTAAATTAGTTTGCAAGTCTTTTAATTCGATCGAAAGGTATAACGATTAACTCAGGCTAACTTGGCAAGAGCTCCAAGTGATAATCGATTGTAATTAGATTTAGCCTTTTAACACAGTGTAAACGCGATTAGAATTTTTGGGGAATTACGAGCTTGAAGAGTTTACTAACGTCAAATTAAATTCCGCAAATTGGTTTCTGCACAATTTCTCTTTCCAAGGATATTCATGAAACATGTACACAACCAGACGACTAGTATTGTATCTCCTTCAATTTGAGGGGCCCAAAATCTTGTATCCATCATATACACACATATATCTACGGAGTCTTTTAAATATTAAATATTTTACCATTTCTTAATGGAATGATTCAAGTGTAACATAAAGTCATTTGCAAAATGAAATATTTCCTGCCAATATTTGAGGGCTCAAATAACAATTACGGATATGGAACGGTAATTTAATTTTTCCACCCCATTCGCTGTGTACTGCATTACAGACATTTTGTTTTTGCATATGAATGAGCTCAGAGGCATTGAGTAAAAAATTGGATAAGTGGAATTGATAATTCGAGCAAAATATGAATGTCAACAAACAATTATTATTATTAACAACGCATTTCGACAAATATTTTTTATAATAAAACGAAAAATATTTCAAATCACATACTTAAACTCTTCACTATTTCTGAGGTTTCATTTAATATTAAAATTAAGTCAAAAAGCAGCGAACTGTGACATTTTTCGAATGCAATATTTTTGTTCACTTATGGTGGCTTGAAGTCCGTTCATATTTAGGCAGACATGCCAAATTTCAGTGCGATACTGTCTTTAGTTTTGTTTTGACAGCTGATTGTTGTTGACGTGTTTGGCATCATGCTGGGTATGGACAAAAACGACATTATTTTTTGAGGCAAAACAGCGAAGGAAACAAAAGAAAAGTTAGATAAATATAATGGGGGTAATGCTCCGTCAGATTACACCGTCAAATATTGGTTTCGAGAGTTTCGTGGTGGCCGCAACTCCACTATCGATCAAGTCCGCAGCGGCAGGCCCTCCGATGCGGTTACAGAGGATCGTCATGGCATACTCTTTGTGGACTACCTCGAAAAAGGAAAACCCATCTACAGCGAGTATTACTGTCCATTATTGGAGCGATTGAAGGCCGAAATCGCTGCAAAACGGCCTCACATGAAGAGAAAAAAAATTTTGTTTTTGCAAGACAATGCGCCGGCGCACAAGAGCATCCACGGCTAAAATCAATGACTTACGGCTCCAATTGCTGTCGCATCCACCGTACTCGCCCGATTTGGATCCCTCGGACTATTATCTCTTCCCAAACCTCAAAAGATGGCTCATCAATAAAAAATTCAGCTCACGCGAGGAAATCATCGACGCCGCGGAGGAGAATTTTGCAGGCCTTCCGGAAAATTACTTTTCGGACGGGACCAAGAAGTTGGAAAATCGCTGGAAAAAGTGTATCGAGCTAAAAGGGGACTGTATTGAATAAAATAAAAAAACATTTAAAAAAAATTGTTCATTCCCAAGGAGGCTACTTTCCACCCCACCTAGTAGTTATTCCCCTTTAATCTCTCATGGGACATAGAGCCTCCACTCTGACTCTGTTTTTTGCGACAGATCTCAGCTCCGCCTAGGATCTCCCAGTTGTTGCGGCGCTGCTAACAAAGTTAAGGCCTCCATGCACGGTCAAATTGGATGTACATCGAAGTGCGGATTTACAACCAAAACTATCGATGCATGCATGCATAAACATGCATGAAAGTTGTGGCGTAGTGCTCCAACTGAATATATATTGAAAAACAAAATAAATTGAAATAAGAATGAAAAACATTACATTAAAAAAATTCATTAACTGGATTTAAGCCATTTTGTAAATTATTAATGAATTTTTGGATTTAAAAAAAAATAAGGTCTTTGGAAAATATGAAATGACCTTATTAAATTAAATAAAAAATATACATATAACTGCATTATAAAGAAGTGCTTTCAAATAATATTTCTTTTATTGTAATTCATCCTTCTTTTGTTTAGGTACAGGAAAACACGTCCTTTAGAAGTTTACTCTAAATGAAATCATCTCGTTTTATTTAATTTCGAATAAACCTATCTATATAAATATAATTGGAGTGTCTGTTTGTGATTTCAAAATAATTGTCAAATCTTGCAACTTGATTTTTACACACTTCCATAAAACCGATCAACTTCAAATTTTGCACATATGTGTAGTTCGCGTGGCAATGCAATCTGTCCATTTTGTAACAAAATCAAGATGGCAGTTCCAAGATGGCGGCCGACTTTTCCAATTGTGCTCCCCGACCGCCGACATGGATATCAAATGAAAGGATATGACAAGTAGAATACAATTAGGTATGCGATGTCATTCAAAATTCAAAATGGCGGCCAAAACAAAATGGCGGATCACTTTTTTCTTTATAACACCTTCGGTATACCCATACCAAATGAAATCGTGTAACGAGTATAGTACAGTAAGCGGTGTGCCGTCATTTTAAATCTAATATGCCGGTCACTACAAAATGGCGGAAGACATATAATAGACTAAAAAGGAGAAAATACAAAAAAGAAGTTTTAAAAAAACCTAAAAAATAAGCTTTTATTTTAAAATGAACTAAAAAAGTAAAAAATATTTTTGAACGTAGTTTTTATTGCTCCAGCCAGTATATAAAAACAATCTACCTTTCGAAATGTAAAAAAGCGTATTTGTTCGGGCTAATCCGATTGCGATGGGACTTTCACGGGAAGATTCAGTATTTTCTTGGGTATGTTTTAGGCTTCAGTCGGTTCCGACTATTGGTTCAGACGAAAAACTTGATCCGATAGTCGGAGAAAAGCGAGTGGAAACTTTTTTTGTTATTCTAATTGTAAACCTCAAAGCGCGGAACGGTTAATCCGACTTTAGGACTATCACGGGATGATTCAGTATCTTCTTAGGCGTTTAGGCGACTTTTCATTGTGATCCGACTATCGGGTCAGACCGAAAACATGACTCGACAATCGAAGGAACGCGAATGAAATGCTGTCACGGTGAGATATTGCTCTTTCAATTTGCGGAAATAATGTGAAGGTTATGGATTAAGAAGGCCACCTCCGCCAATGATCGATGGGCCTGATGATAGTTTAAACAGGGAATATGTATATCGAACACAATGAACAAGGGGGAACAAAATGTTGAGGACGCCATGGGGCAAGTTCTGCCCAGGGTGAGACGTAAAATTTTTTTCAATAGGTGACGCTCAACATCCAATTTTAAAAAAGTTGTAACACATTTTTTATGAGTAATACTAAATAGTTTATTTTTTTGATGTGGCAGTGCTAAGCTCAGGAATCAACCTTTGTACTACCAGTGCGATATGTCGTTTGTCAAGTCATGGTGCAGTGTCTAGCAGTGAGCTTAGTAAGGTGGAACAGGTTAAGGGTTATGGGGGTTCGAACTGGTTTGAAGAAGGTGGCGATGAACCCTGCGTTTGAACCATTGCATGTTGTAGGAGTTTGGAAATACTGACTGCGAGAGATTATTCTACAGTCGAGTTATGTGCCCATAACTATGTTTTGAAGATTTGTTATTTTTTTCATTATACGTTTTTGCTATCCCGGACTGTGCACACAAGTTTTTTTTATTAAAAGGCGTTGCAACGCACGCGGGTTTTTACTAGTTATTTTAATAAATTTTGATGGATTTGGATTATTCATGAGCGGCAAATAGTAAATTATTTTTGTGAATGCCATTTCTACAATTCTAAAATCTCTGATAACAGAAACATCCTCAAACTTGGGAAATTGGAAAATTTATATTGTGTTTTTTTTGTGCTGCTGTTAAATTTACGGAAATTTGTAGGTAGGACTAATATTTGCTTTTCTAGGAAAATAGCTAAACTTATACTCAAAACATGGATCATTTGCGTTGTTTATTTGCAGGTTTTAACCCTTAAGGTAGGGAAAATATTCCTTTTTTAAGTAAAGAGCAGGTAAAGCAGAGCTAGGCAAGGTCGGCTCTTGGGAGCCGAAAAGCGAGTATGACGATCGCAACTCACTGCTGCAAGAGCGTGTAGGAGAAGGGTCGTTGTTCTATGTTGCTAGGGTTACTAACTCGACGGTCCCCCCCCCCTTGCCATCGTGCTGTCTTTGAATGGATTTGAAGCAGTGCACGGGTGGGTGGTTTGAAGGCACTTTAACCCTCAAGTCCTGGCCCTGCGTTTTTCTTCACTTCAATGTATTCTTTGGGTCATATATAATGAGGTAAAATCATTTTCCAAATCGTTTACCGGGCTGTTTTCGAGAACGCGCGAATTTTTTTTTAGACAATACACAATATTATAGTAATAATAATTTGATTAATTATTTATATATTTATATTTGGAGCATATGTATAACCGCAGTAAATACAGTTATACATATTAGTGGCTATCTCCAATGTACCGTATATACTTACCGGGCGTATATACGGTCGTTGCCAACCATTGTACATACGAACGAACCTTATGTCCCCAAATTAGACAAATGAGAGTAGGTCAGTTCGTTACATCCACGCGGGTTGGCAACGACCGTATATACGTCCGTATATACGCCCGGTAAGTATATACGATGCATTGGAGATAGCCCCTTATTCGACAGAAGTATCGCATCGAAGAGATATATGCGGCCGATTCCCTTCCGTCGATAATGAAGTTTCCACCTCGAGGCAGATTCAAGTAGAAGTATGTACCTAAACTAGTCACGCGGGTCTCGTGCGGCAGTGTAGGTTGCACTTCTGAAACTGGGGCTTCCCCATTGTTGAAATCTAAATTTCGTGAAATATAAATATACGCAAACAAAAACAACAAGACCCGCCGACGGCTGTTTAGTATATTATTCGAGTGCGTGGTGTTTACTCAGTACTGCGCGTTTCTACGATACATTACTGAATTATTCTTTTAATACCGATTATAATTCAAAGTACCGACGTTCATGAATTCAAAAAAAGGAATTTTTAAAATAAAACATTACACAACTTCCTTTAAATATAAAAACTTTTATTTCACTTTAGGTTAAATAAGGTTTAAATAATTTCTAAGACAACTACTTGGAGAAACGAATTTATCGGACGCGAAAAGTAGACTGGATTCAAATTAATAATTAGTTGCTTAAGGCACAAACATTTTACAGTCACGTTGCAGTGCAACGTGCTGGGTAAACCTCCGAAGAGATCACTTCCAAGAACTTAAAAATGAAATCTAATATGTCGCGACAACGGAGATGCAAGAATAATCGAATTGTTAACGCGAGCAAAATTATATGATAAAAAGGGATTTTCTTGGAAGGAGAAAAATATTATTAACGGGCGCAACATAGTTGCGCGTGTTAATGATATTTTTCTTTAAAAGATGTTATGACTAGGGCTTGTTTCAGCCGATTCTATAACTATTATACTCGACAGAAATGCCAGAAATTGAAAATAAACGTCATGCCGAATATACTCTCTCACACGAAGAGAATAAGAGTAAATTTTGTTTACTGTGTATTCAAAAAAAGAAACATATGTTTAGGATAGAAGAATCCGCTATTTTTACTATTTTACCTGTACTATAAGCTACAAGTCCTAAATTAATCAAAGGATTAATTAAGTATGTGCATATTTCCATTCTTGTAGGGTGTGGTGCAAAAACAGTTTGAAGTTATTACTTATTTCTGATAGCTTTTTTCTAGAAATTTTTCTTTTGTATGTTTTGTAAAAAAAAATAAATTCGGTATATGGTCGTTTTCTCCAGAGTTTAGGATCATATTTACCATTGTTGGCGTGTCAACACTGTTGCACCAAGAACGACAATAATTTATTTAAATAAATCTGAGGTGACCGTGAAAAGTTTTTAAAAGCAAAGTTAGAATGAAAACAAAGTGGCTGTAAAAGCAAAGTAAGTTACAACAAAAACTGGTTAGGCAGCAACCAACTGATTCTGTCCAGCAATTTTTGAGCGCAAGTGCGATTTCTTCTTTTGTGAATACCCTAGGTGCGACGTCCGAATCCGGCCACCGAGTAGCACAGATAAAAAGCAAAAACTGTTTCTAATGACGTCAGCTTATGCATATTACGAATAATTGCTTAGCAGGCCTGTAGTAACTTGCAATCGATGTACCGATCTGAATATGGCTGATTTATTTTATTTTTCATTATACCTACTTTGCAACTTGGCTCTTTGCAACTGCGATCAATATACAGGCTATTGTGCCTCAGTTTTGCTTCTGTATATTCTGTGTTCCTGTTACTTTACTTTTAGATTTACTCGGTCAAAACAGTTCTCGCATAACATTTTCTTTATTAGAAATAATATTATTAACTCCTGTTAGTATTTAATACCCTCTCTTCCTATAATAAAAAGCCCGGAAATAAAAAAACAGACTAATTTCACAGCATGTTGTAACATGAACATCACACCCACAAACTTTCACACACACACATTCACAGATATAGCAATACTAATCAGTCAGTCTGGCGCCCTTGCATAGGGTAACACTGTCTGGCACACAAACACTGGCGCCGTTTCATATGGCACTACTGTCTGGACAAGGTGCCTCCATACCTTTGGTTCATATGTACTTGGAATTGTTTTTTGTTTGTTGAAACGTAAAATTTTGTTTGTTTTCAAACGCCCCAACACATGTTAAAGCATTCGGAAGAGACGTATGCGGTAAAGATCTACCAGGAACACTGCCACCACCACCACTACCACGTCCGTCAACACCACTCACTCAGTTTCATAATTTCAGGTAATAACAACAACAACAACACATCGGCATCGCAAGTATCATTTTTACTTTCATTCACAGTGTCTGGCTGTGGAGCAAGGGGCACATGTGCAGATATTCATGTAGTTATGGGATACTACTTGCTGCACTTCCCACTCTCGCTTTTTCTTCCGCTCCACACCTGTCGAGTCCCCTGCTAAGCCAAACCCCCAGACCCCTGCCGAGTCCCCGCCGAGGACCCCGCCGCAGCCGCGCCGAGTCCCCCGCCACAGCCCCACAGAGCCCGCCGACCCCCGCTGAACCCAAAACCACCGACCCTGACCGACTCGTCCAAGCGTCTCATGGTCAACCACCTTGATCTACATCCCAAGGCCGTGATTGATTGATGACAGGTGATTAACCTTGACCTAGTTCCGTGACCCAGTTCTCAAGGTCAATGACCTTCCCGTAACCTAGCTCCCACGGTCCCAAAAGAGTTCTCACGCCAAGGTTCCGCCATACCTACTCAGATTTCATCTTATTTCGAAAATGAATGTCACTTCCCCACTGTATTGGCGCATTAGATGGAAAGCACATTTTTATGAAAGTTCCATCTAACAACGGTAGTGCCTACTTCAACTATAAGGGCACGCACAGCATAGTATTAGTGACTGATTAGATGCAAGTTATAAAATTATCTATTTCGATGCAGGATGCAAAGGAAGGGTTTCCAATGGAAGAGTTTTCAATAATAATTGTTCTGTGTCAAATGAATTAGGAACAGGTGAATTGCAAACAACAGAAAACCGTCCACTGCCCGGCCGAGAAAAAAACGTTATAGTGGCAGATGACGCTTTTGCACTAAAGAAATATCTACTAAAACCATACCCATTCCAAAATCAACCCGCTCGAAACCAGGCCTTCAATTACCGTCTCTCAAGAGCAAGAAGAAGAGTAGAAAATGTTTTTGGCAATAGATTTCGAGTTTTAAGAAAACCTGTAGAACTTGGTCCTGAAAAACGGTAGATATTGCACAACTTTTTGATTAGTAGAGAGGAATCAAAGAGGAGATATGCTCCGCACGGAACATTTGACATGGACAATGAAGGAGTAATTTATCCGGGCTTGTGAGAGAAGCTTGAGCTTGTGTTAGAAGGTAATTGTTTACCGCTCCAACGAAATGCTAAACACGGTCCTACTGCGAAAGAAATTCGAGGTGAATTTAGAGATTAGTTTGTTTCACCTGAAGGTAAAGTTTGTTGGCAATTTAAATATATGTAATATGTAATTTAATATGTGTTAAATAAAACTGTTTACTTACCAAATTTTCTAAATTATAGGATACTTCCTTTTCACTTAAGATAACTTTAAGTGAATAGAAAAACTCCCATTTACTTTTGTAATTATCGTTTCTAGACCATTACTACGTATACATGATGAGTTGAACCCAGGTTGAACCCGAGTTCAAATGCATGTAGAGGCGAGTCGAGTTGGGATAGGGTCGACTGATCTCGACTCAGCTCTGTTACCTGGGTTGAGTTGAAATTATGCATATAGACGCGATCTCAGTAGTTGGGTAGTTGAATTTATTTGACAGTAGCATTTCTGTCTTTTGTTTGTGATTTTTGTCGATTGTCGAAAATTCAACTCAACTATTCAACTCCTCATGTATACGTAGTACATGTGTTTGCCAACTCTTTTTTAATTTACTGCGACGTACTTCCTACAGAAACTGTGTTCTCAAATTGTGTATTTTTATTTTCACTTCATTTTCTTCTAAATTTAAGCCTTCTGCAATGTTTCTAATTGCAGTTTGCTTTTTTAATTTGTTTTTATAGTGAGGAGAAGAAACATCCTATAATTCGAAAAAACTTCCATACTTTTCAATTAGCTTTTGAATTAACACACGGTTCCACATGCCTGCTTGTGCACTGTCATGCGGCAATATTGCAACTAATGGCAAGCATCAGAAGCAAACAAGGACACATTTCACGCAAAAAGAAATCACGTGTTCACACCACATGCAAAATTCCATTTGTTCCATTTGTTTGCAGCAAATTCATTTGTTTGCAGCAAATAGTTATTTGACTTGTTCAGACATGCAAATTTTGTTGCAGGCAACAATTTGCTGCAAAATGTTTGCATCGTTTGTACGTAGCTTAAGGAAAAGATAACAAAATAGTCAAAAAATATTTTAATATACCAATTTTCATATTCCTCAAAAATTTAGGGATAACAAAATCACCAGTAAGAAGCAATAAAATCCTTACAGATCCCTTTCACACCGGCAGCCAATCGAGAGATGTGGTTGCCGTTTAATTGATTTTCTGGCTAAAAACTCGATTTAAAAAAAATAATTCGACATTTCCAGACTGGTAACCAAATCGCGCAACACACGAAGTATGACTGCAGTGGTAAGATCTGACGGTATCAAACGGAAGTATCTTAAAAACAATTGGAATCACTTTTAATGCTACTTTACGAATCTGCATACATAGCTATATTATAATTTATATATGTTATTAGTATAATCCCATTTCCGATACCGGTCGTTTCTGGTTATTTAATACGAGGCATAATAACTTTTGTACTAGGAAACTCTGTTATTTTCAATCAAATTTAAGGTTTTGGCATCTACTTTTTCGACCCTTCACTAAGTCTGTTTCGGGTTTTTTTTCTTCGCAAATCTCACGGAGGATTAACGTCATGACTTCCTTTCGTAACAATATTAGCCATTTAATCCTCACCTTTACATATGATAGCACCTCTAACGCTTTCTGAATCCATTTTTAAACTTTATTTATTTTACCCATCTTCAAATACCATTAAATAAATTCTCGGCCGCATGTTGGGGTTGCAAGTTAAATTAAATTCCTTGAAATTAACAATTTCTTGATTTTTATATAATAAAACTTGGTTACAAGCGCTTTTAATGCCTGATATGATGATATTAATCTATAAGTATTTCTAACATCTATACAAGTGGATGTTTCTGCGACCATTATTACTAATTTTTCATTTGTTCGTCGTCGCAGTAATAAAACGACCAAATCTTATTTATTATGTTCTACAAAAAAACAAATTGGAACACATATTTTCTCTAGCAGCAGGCTATAAGTTAATTATGTCTTTCAATATAGTTGCCCAAAGCAGATTTAGTGAAGCTACATATATTTTTGTGGCTCTCATATCATTTATAATTTGAAGGCTCTGCTAAAAGTCTGTAACAGAAGAAAGTGATATCTTGTATATCCTGACACTGCTGTGCAATATATCGGTATCTATAGTATAAATAGGAAATTATCACTTACGTAGGAGTTATGACGGCTTCGGGTCACAGGTGATAACATTTAGAGCTTCTAATTCATTGCAAAAGCACATATAAAAAAATAGCATAGTTAATATTTAAGTATATTTTTCTACGAAACAAGGTGGCAAAAACAAGCATAATAAATGTTTCAAAAAATAAGTCGAAAGAATTTTAAAAGAATTTCTTTAAGATTCTAAATTTTTCTACATTTTTCGTGTAACCAAAATTAGGCTCAGCGCTTTTAGCACCTCATATGTGGAATTTCGATTGACCAATTATACCATCTGAAAGGTCAGAAAATGGTCATAAAAGGTCAATTGGTTTGATTAATTGGTCATTGATAGAACATTTTTTATTAAGCATTAAACTTTTTCAAGGTCAATCAAGAATTTTAGCACCTCATTTCTCACAAATACAAAAAATAACAGCTGTATTCGATAGATAATGATCTACTGATAATTGGTCAGCTAAAATAAAAAATTGGTCAGATCAATTTTAATTGTAAAAAATTAATGAAGTTGCGTAGACAGTTATGCGCATGCGCTGGGACTATCAAACAATATCAGGGTAGCGAGTATAAGAATTACGAGTTACTATTATGAACTAAACGAAGTGGGGACATTATTTTTTTATTTCTTATTTTTATCTCAACCTAGTTAAGATTGGATATTGCTCATTTCATCAAAATGATAGCTACTTGGCAGTGTATCAAGACTGTTGAAAATAATCAAATCAGGAAATTGTATCTGTTTTGTGTAGCATTAATGATCGATGCACATACAATTAAAGAATTTGAAACGATACTAAAGAATCTATGTGTTGTGTGTTTGAATGAGTACAGTGATTCCATTTTACGGAATAGGAAATGTGTAATAGCGGTTAGAAAAGATTTAGAAAAAGTTGTCAGCGACCGTTCTTATAATTTGAGTGATGAAATGTTATCCATTAACACAGAAGAAACTGATCGAAAATTTGGAGCAATTTCAAATAATGAATCCAGCTCGAGTATTAAAATATGGATAAACAGAATTCGAGAATCAGCTGGAGAAATCGATCAAGCAGGTACAGAGGTCAATGGGTTTTACAACAAAAGGTTCATAGATGATTTTTTCAAGACCATCGCTTCAGAATTTCCTCTTTGGTCTGCAGCATGTTTACCCGGCAAACAAGACCACGCGACAACGAGTTATGTTGAAGCATATTTCAATGATAAGAAAAATCGCATTCTATCCAATTATAAAAATCTTATCCGAGTGGACAAATTTTTAAAGATTGAATTTCAAGACCATCAAGGAGGATCCGCAATATTGAATACCCATTTGCTGAACGATTTGCAAAAAGTTAAAGGAGAATTACATGAAAGCAAAACAGAGGAAGATTGTCCAACGGATGAACCAAATGAAACCATAAATGATGATGCAAACACCTATGATAATAATTGGAGAAATAAATTCAAAAAAGAAAAGAACGATTTCGAAAAGCCTATAGAAGAAAATATGTTAGAAAAGGCAACAAAAGAAAAAAAATGGGTTTCAATTTTCAAAATCAACCTAGTATTTCTTTTGTAAACGATAACGCGGACGCAAAAATTACTACGAAAAATATGAATATTTTAACAAATGGAAACTCGTTAAGAGCCGTGCTAATCAATAATACGCATTATCGCGTAGAAAATAGTTGTCTTTTTGACTCAATTATTCAAATAATTGCTACAGCGGCTGTGGATGATCCATCCTATCATTCCTTCGCTGAACTGAGTGTGTCCAACACAATGAAATTCATGATGAGTTTCATTAAAACCTCTAAAATGGACCCAATCTATAAAGAAAGAGCGAAGTCAATAGTATCTATCTTTCCCGAAAAAATAAAATCGAGTTCATCAAAAGAAGCATGTTCACTCTTTCCACAAAGATTGAATATGTACTCTACGCTAATAGAAGTTTGGTCGAAATGTTTCACAGAATGTCCTAGTGGATTTAATACATATAATTGTGAGAGTTGTGGCCAATACACCACTGAAGTATCAACACTATGGATTAAATCTTAAAAAAAACTGTGTGAGGAGGGCTATGTGGCACTCGGAAGCCACTCACAGCAAATAACGACTAATTTCCAATCTCCATGCTATAAATGTCATCAAGTTTGTAACGTCAGCAGAGTTTACAATCATCATTTGTTCGTAGAGTTGCAATTGAGGAAAGATTTGAAATCAGAGTTGTTATGCTGCAAACTATCTGACCTGGAGAAAAGTATAGATTTTTCAGCTAATAATAATCAATTCAGATAATTACATATTTATAAACTTATTTACAATAAGAAATAATGATAGTCCCAGCGCATCCGCATAACTATCTACGCAACTACATTAATTTTTTACAATTAAAATTGATCTGACCAATTTTTTATTTTAGCTGACCAATTATCAGTAGATCATTATCTATCGAGTACAGCTATTATTTTTTGTATTTGTGAGAAATGAGGTGCTAAAATTCTTGATTGACCTTGAAAAAGTTTAATGCTTAATAAAAAATGTTCTATCAATGACCAATTAATCAAACCAATTGACCTTTTATGACCATTTTCTGACCTTTCAGATGGTATAATTGGTCAATCGAAATTCCACATATGAGGTGCTAAAAGCGCTGAGCCCCAAAATTAACCTAATTTAATAAGAAATGAAATTTGTTTTTTTGGTGTTTCGGTTTTTTATTTTATTTCGGGTGCATAAACTTTTTGTGGGAATTTACATATTTAAGAAGTATTTAGTCGTTTTATCTATATATGTATATAGGAGAAAAACACTCACTCACTTGGTCATCACCATATCTCCGGAACTATTAGACCTACAGACTTGAAATTTGGCATGCATGTTTCTTTTGTTCAGTAGAGATCCACTAAGAAAGGGTTTTGCAAAAATCGACTCCTAAGGGGGGTTTCGGGGCCGTAAAAGATATAAAATAACAGTTTTTCACTTGGTCACCACGATATCTCCGGAACTATTAGACCTACAGACTTGAAATTTTTGTTTAGTAGACATCCACTAAGAAAAGGTTTTACAAAAATCTACTCCTGAGCGTGGTTTCGGGGCCGTAAAAGATATAAAATAACAGTTTTTCAACTATAACTTCTACAGACTTGAAATTTTACATCTAAGTATGTCATTAAGTAATTAATGTCAAAACGATTTTTTCTAATTAAAAACTGATTTTTTCTGTTGACGAAGGGTGTGTTCCGTAATGTACTGGGAGCACTGCGATTTTTGACGTCATGCCAATGCACTGGGAAGCACGTTCCGTTTAAAAAAGTTATACTGGACTAAGCAGTACATTTTTGTATATCGGAACGAGCGCATAGTATACTGGCTCCGCCATTATTGTGTACATTTTGAAAGTAGAAGTATGTTGCAATTTTTTTGAATTTTCTTATTCTTTTAATTTCTTATAATGACAGAGAGTCACTGTCAATTAAAGCTAACTGAATTCTTGCATTATTATTTGCCATTATTTGTACAGCGTCAAACGTCTACAGATTTTCAAAAATTAAACATCTGTCATGTGTTCAAACTACTGTGAGCACAGTACCTACCTCTTTCAGAGCAGTAATCACAGTAGTAAAATGACGTCGGTTTATGACGTCATGAATGTTCCTAGAGCACTGCGACAGAGCACTGTTTGGTGAAAACGGAACGACAAAACTACCACTGGTAGTACTGGCTCAGTGTTCCCAGTATATTACGGAACACAGCCGAAGTGATTTCTTCTATTAACGGAATCTATATATATAAAAATATGAGTGTGCTTAAGACCACACTTTGGAAGTAAAACTTGGTTGCCCAATAACTGCCGGAATTATTAAAATAATAATCAGCAAGAAATATGCAATAGAAGTACAATAGTTTTTTTTAATACGAGGGAGTGGTGAGAATCTTACATCTGCCTAGCAGCAAGAAATGCCGGCGACGGTAGTGTCAGATTCCTACTGACTAAACTCACCAAGCCTATTGCATGACGTCATCAATGTGGGGTCCTCAAAAGTCCACGGATCAGCGACCTACCGCCTACGCTTTCTTTGCGGGAAACGTGACTTCTGCGGAGCTTGCACCAGCTATGTTAGTGTTAGCTATTCACCAGCTATGTTAGTGCCTGTAGGTGCTTCGGAAGGTTGATATCACTCTACCGAGAAGCTCCTGCCTAGAAAAGAACCACTTCCTACTTAAATCTTATTCCCCTCGCTTAATCGGCTTACGCCATTGCGTCAGGGGCTGGATCAGCTATCTAGCAGTATTTATTAATTTCTATTTACATTAAAACCTAAAAACGAAACAATCGGTTTATGATAACTGAACTATGTAATATATATTTTAGATTGAAACTGATCTAAATATCGCGTAAAAACTGCATGGAACGTCACATAAATTTTTCATGCAGAAAACGTAGTAAGGGACGAATTGATATCACTCAAAATCATAGGGATTTCGTTGAAGTTTCGACCTAATAAAGTTGAACCTTCCGAAGTGAATATGAGGAGATTGTCATGTATGAATTTCATTATTTCGCCTACAGTTTTATGTGGTGATACATATCTTCGTGAACGGTCTCTTGCTAATTCTCTGTTTTGTATCGCAAGGGTCTTCAGTTTGTATATTTGAGTCAACATGAAGATTTATTTTTGATGGTACTGAAATTTGTCGAGGGAGCGAATTTTGTATTTGTACAACAGTATCTTGATTTACTACAGGATAAAGATTATCGTGTTGCGTGTACCCTTGATTTATTTTTTCGCGATATCTTTGTGAATGCTCTCTTGCTAATTCTCTCGAGTCAACATAAAGATTTTCTCGTTCCTGCTCCCCTTTTCTTTTGAGAAAATCCCATTGGGGCTTTTTGGCCAATTTATTTTGCCGTTCATCATAGTTATTATTTTGGTTATTAGTATTCATGTTTAAATAACTAATATACCTTAAATAATACTGGTCACGACCAAAGACTAATAATCTAAAATAAATTTCCGATTAACTTTTTATTAGAATTAAAATTAATGGTAACTTACTTTTTTTATGTTGTGTGAATTACAAAAGACACGAGACACATAATAATTGTTACGTTACCCTACAATTACTAGATTGACACTACATGCATAGGCTATAACAATAACAACAACAATAATAACCACAAAAAAATAATAAAACAGCGGCAATATTAATAAATAAAGTTCACTAAACAGACAAACGCTTAAAAATTTGCCTCCAATTCACCAAAAACCACAAAAACTAAAATAATTATTTTGTCACAACATGCCCAATGAATAGATAATCATAGCAACAACAATAATAACCAACAACAAGGGAACAACAGAAACAATATAAAAATTAGGTATCTATCTTCTATCTATATATATAAAAATGAATGTGTGTATGTATGTATGTTCGCTATAGGCTCCTACACCGTGCAACCGATCTTAATGAAATTTTAACCATGTGCTATTTACAATCAAACTTAGAAAATAGGCTATTTTATTACTTTCTAAAGTCACTCCTAGATGGCGCTGTCATGGAGAGCTTCGTTGAAAATCATCGCAGAGATTTGAATTTTTGCATGAAGGTCCGTGGAGGTCTCCTATGATGCACCTCGACGCCCGATTTTCGAAATTCAAAATGGCCGCCGAAATATGACCAAAATTCAAAATTGCCGCAGAAATATGGTTGAATTTGCCAATTTTATTCCGATTCCAATGAAAGTGTGTATCTAGGGGTTTTTAAGGTCGCAAATAACGTATATTTGGTCAAAACTTATAAATTCAAAATGGCCGCGACAATATGGCCGACGAATTTGCAAATTGCGTTCCGATTCCCATGAAAATCGGTATCTGAGGTTTTTTAAGGTAGCAAATAAGGAATTTATGATCAGAACTTATAAATTCAAAATGGCCGCGTCAATATGGCGGACGAGTTTTGTTATTTTTGTACCGATTCCAATGAAAGTGGGTATCTATGAGTTTTTAAGGTCGCAAATAACGAATTTCTGGTCAAAACTTATAAATTCAAAATGGCTGACGAATTTGCAAATTGTGTTCCGATTCCAATTAAAATCGGTATGTGGGGTTTTTTAAGATAGCAAATAACGACTTTATGATCAAAATTTAAATTTAAAATGGCCGCACCAATATGGCCGACGAGTTTGCGAATTGTATTCCGATTCCAATTAAAATCGGTATATGGGAGTTTTTAAGGTAGTAAATAACGAATTTATGATCAAAACTTATAAATTCAAAATTGTGGGGACTATATGGCGGAAGAATTTTGCCAAATAAGTGTCACATTTCCCGGTTAGCTGTGTGTAGGTTGTTCAAGAGTTGGAAAATCGGAAAATCTTGACATTTTAGCTACAAATGGAAAACCATTGAATATAGTGCGTCCTGAAGCTCTCTAAGCAATCGGTTCAGAATTGATCAACAAAGTTTTTTTTGGAAAGATGGTAAGGAGAAACGGAAATGTGGGATGATTTATGTATAACGGATAAGAAGGAAAGAAACCCATCACCTCTGAATTTTTAGGTATAAGTTTAGGATTCTGCAATACGGGAAAACAAATAAAACCTGAGTCAGTGACGTTGCAGATGAGAACCCAGGGGCCAAGCAATTGCAAGACATGTAATTTTTCTGCATTTTATTACATGTCTGGTAATGGACAATATTCGTCTGAAGTCACACCCCCTCAGTACGTGACTGCAAGCATATAATGTCCATCACCGTCAAAAGTCCATTTCTAAATCTGAAATTAGTAGATATAATCCTTTTATTTTTTTTTTTCTTTCAGGATGTAATAATATTTTCCAACTATAAAAAATTTGTTTCATATGTCAATTTCAATTGAATCATATCACCTGATTACTACTATTGGCTTATGGGAGCAGCATAGGCGCGCCGGGTCCCAACTAGTTTTTTATAAATAAGATTAAATTTTTTTTTCAAGAAATCACCAAAAACCAAATATATTTGGAAGTCACTTTCACTGTCACCGATTTATAATACCCAGTTGTGAAAACTGAACTGATTCCAGAAGAATCAGTTCAGAATTAATAGCTAAGTAAGCAATTGATTCCTTTTTTAATTACTAGTAATGCAGAAAAGAATCAAATATGATTTCTTGTGTTTCCGAAAGATTTAAATGCAACGTAAAAACATGAGATGTAATCGCTTTAGAATTGATTACAAGTTATGCAGGGGGTAATAAATTTATTACCGGCTATGACATGCCTGTGTAAAAGTAATTCATTCTTTACGTGTATGGTAATCCGAAGTGTTATCGATTTAGAATCGATAGAATTAATTCTGAATTAATTTGGAATCAATTCCAGTTACAACTGGGTAGGTGCGTTTCAGTTTCATTGGAGTACGTACGCCGGCGTAGTTGGGCGCACATCGGCGTAGATGCTGGCTATTGGCATGAAAATGAAACGCACCACCTATGTCTATGCAACCCACACACAGACTCAAGTTTCTTCGCCGCTGGTGCCCCGTCCTCCCAATTTCCCCTGTTATACGGACTCGAGTTTCTTCGCCTCTTGTGCCCCGTCCTCCCCAGTTCCCATCGTTATACGAAAGCTCTGACGATTTTTCAATGTGTGAGAGCGTGATGCGAATGAAACCTATTGGCTCTCAAGGAAATTTTTAAGCATAGGCGCGCGTAAAGAAGTTTTACTTCAAAAACTTCGAACATAGGCTATTTTATTACTTTCTAAAGCCACTCCTAGATGGCGCTGTCATGGAGAGCTTCGTTGAAAATCATCGCAGAGCTTTGAATTTTTGCATGAAGGTCCGTGGAGGTCTCCTATGATGCACCTTGAAGCCCGATTTTCTAAATTAAAAATGGCCGCCGAAATATGACCGAAATTCAAAATTGACGCAGAAATATGGTTGAATTTGCCAATTTTATTCCGATTCCAATGAAAGTGGGTATCTAGGGGTTTTTAAGGCCGCAAATAACGAATTTGTGGTCAAAACTTATAAATTCAAAATGGCCGACGAATTTGCAAATTGTGTTACGATTCCAATGAAAATCTATATCTGAGGTTTTTTAAGGTAGCAAATAACGACTTTATGATCAAAATTGAAATTCTAAATGTCCACACCAATATGGACGACGAGTTTGCGAATTGAATTCCGATTCCAATTAAAATCGGTGTATGGGAGTTTTTAAGGTAGTAAATAACGAATTTATAATCAAAACTTATTCAAAATTGTGGAGCTAATATGGCGCAAGAATTTTGCCAAATAAGTGTCATTTCCCGGTTAGCTGTATGTAGGGTGTTCAAGAGTTGGAAAATCGGAAAATCTTGACATTCTAGCTACAAATGGAAAAACATTGAATATAGTGTATTCTGAAGCTCTCTAAGCAATCGGTTCAGAATTGATCAACAACGTTTTTTTTGGAAAGATGGTAAGAAGAAAGGGAAATGTGGGATTATTTATGTATAATGGATAAGAAGGAAAGAAAGCCATCACCTCTGAATTTTTAGGTATAAGTCTAGAATTCTGCAATACGGGAAGAGGCTGGCATCTGGGTAAACAAATAAAACCTGAGTCAGTGACATTGCAGATGAGAAGCCAGGGGCCAAGCAATTGCAGATTTATTTTAAATGTTTTAACGTTCGTGGTTTTAACAAAACACATATAGGTAATTTTGGTCACACTTCAAATAAATGCATTTTGAATCTAATGTCTCGAACGTTTATAGGAATACTTGGTTTTTCGTTATTGGTTATGAAGAATTTAATTTTAAAGATCATATATGTAATTAAACGGCAAGCACTTATTTTGTGGCACCATTTTACCGAGTTTAAACTCTCCAACAATATTGAAAACTGTTTCACCGTGTAGCTCTGAGCTCAAAGAAGTGCAGAATCGCAATTTTATTTATGCACGGCACAAAAGAACGCTAAACATTAGAAAATAATTGTACAATTAATTCCTCTATGAAACGTATGGCATCTGTTACATTTAATTCGAATATATGAAAGCAATTTTGCAATTAAGAGGTAATAAAAGTTGGTTTTTTGGCATTGCTTTTTCCAACTATAAAATATTTCTTTCATTTTTCAATTTAGTTTTATTGTTCTCGAAAAATTTTGTTATTGCAGACTTCTAGATTTTAATTAAAAAAAGCTATAGAAAATGGCCCTCGAATTTCAAGTGTTGGATGCTGCTATTTGCATTAATTTTAAATCTTTTAACGTTCATGGTTTTAACAGAATACACAGGCAATTTTGGTCATAGTTCAAATAAATGTATTTTGAATCCAATGACTCCAACTTTTATAGGAATAGTTGGTTTTTCGTTAATGGTTAAGAAGAGTTGAATTTTGAAGGTTTGGATTGATTTTAAATGTTTAAAAGTTGGGTGTAGCGAGGTGCGCCGGGTCCCAGCTATCCAAAATACAGAAAATAAGCGGTTCATTGAGACACTTCATCTGTGTATGAAAATTCATATCTCGAAAAATGCCATATCAATGGATGGTTTTTATTGTCTCGATCAAAATGTCAGATCACTAATATTTTCACAATTTGTTATTTGAAATCAAAAATATCAAAAAATTGCCTTTTTCAAACTCTCCTACTGTATATTAAAATTCATATCACCTGATTACTACTATTGGCTTATGGGAGCAGCATAGGCGCGCCGGGTCCCAGCTAGTTACGTTATAATACAGGGGGTATCTTCTAAGTTTACAAAGCGGCCGGCTGTTGATAGTTTGTTTTGGCGAACAAAAAATCGTACGGGGGCGGCGGGAATCGTAACGGTTTAGCCACTAGATCGTTTTGAAATTTTTTGTTACAATTTTAAATATCATTTTTGTAAGTTTAGATACGTGAGAGTATTCTTCGTACACTGCTACCTTACTCATGGAATTGGTCAACCGTTACAAGGAGATGGGCTTCGTGGCCTTCAAAGTCCGGAACTCACGTTGCACAGATTTGGTGTAGATTGCTTAAGGCTGCAAAGATCTAGGCGTCTTTGCCAGAAAAACTGATGCCATTTTATTAATATACCCAATTTTCACCTGCAATAATGATTTCACACTCCGAGTGGGAAGATAAAAATCCGGAGATTCGTTCAGAGATAGCATCGAAAGGTAAGATCGAGGCTTCATTACTGATATTAGGGCTTGTCTGTATAGAAAACAGAAGAATATGACGTGGTTACGAAGAACTATTTTAATCCATATGAATAAATTCAGGAGATGTGCTATTGTGAACCTTCTGGAAAGCCACATCATTCCTAATATACATACATGGCGGCTCCCTTATGGTCGGAGAAATTGTGCACTAAAGTTTTAGACTAAGAGCCCAGGCCCGCCAGACCTACGTCATTTTCTTAAAGCTGATATTTCGTATATACATAGTGCGATACGCCGTTAAGAACGTATGCACACTCGCTAGCCCGGATAATGGGCCCTTTTAAGATAGAGGGGTTGGGGGGTAAAAAAGGGGTTATAATTGAAAAAAAATGTCTGTCGCTGCGTATGTAGGATAAATAACCGTTAAATACTAGTGGCAGAAATTTTTGACCATTTTACAGTTTTTTCTAAAACTTATTTAAAAAAAGAAAGAAAGTTTAATGAATTTGTTTTTAGTGTAATTGAAGTCGTTACGAGTGAATTTTCAATGAAAAAAAGATCAATGAAGTGTGCATTTTGTGGATGAATGGAATAATTCAAAATTTCCGCGAGGAAAATCCTTTTTTAGGGAAGTGGGCTAATTAAAATAAATTTTGTTTGCTGGATTTCTTTATTTATATTAACTAACCCAACGAAAAATTCAAGGGGATCAGCTGAATAGAATACGTAGTGACGGCGTGTAAAAAGTTCATTTGTAGGGAGGGGCAAGATTTTATTTTTGTTAACTGATTATTTCAATTCGCCCTTGCCCCTCCTCGATTCCACTTACTTTTTCCGCTTGTAGGGGACAAACAACGTGAGCGCTCATACAAATAAAAAATGTCTACGCTAACATTCGGCGAAGGCCCTTCCTCTAAGACATCGTTTCTCAACCTGGGGGTCGCGATTCAATATAAGGGGCGTCGCAATCTATTAAAAAAAACACGAGAAATTATTATAATAAACAATGTATTTTAAGTTATATTAAAGTGTTATAATATATTACCAGGTAATAACAACCTTATAAAATAAACTAATAGCTAGTTGTTTGAAATTAATAATCATTAATTTAATGCGACGGTTGGCTTTGTTTTTCACTTAAAAGTTTTTCTATTCGTGGATCGACATTGCAAACACACAAAAGTAAATTATTTTCGAGTGATAATAGACGATTTCTGTATTTAGTTTTTAAAGCCACCATAGATGAGAAGCCTTTTTCGCATAAATAAGAGGTGGCGAATGGGATCAATGTTTTCAAAGCTTCCGTTACTAGGCTTCCGTATTCACATCGTCGTGCAAGCCAAACCTTATCTAAATCTTGCGAGAAAAATTCCAATTGAAAAGTTTAGTTAGCCGATATTTCAATTAGTTGGTTGAGAGTTCCAACAGGTAATTTGGCAGCCGCAACAATATTGTCATTAAACGGATTGAGAACCCATCTTTTCGAGAAATCATCGGCGTCATCTGGAAAATATTCCAGTAACTGAATTTTCAATTCGCGTAAATGCATTTTCATGCTCTCCAAAACGCGATCAACAATAGGATTTTCTAAGTTCATATTTTTGTCAATATAATCAGAAGTTAGAGTAAATGCGTCAAAATTACATTTTTCAAGGCTAGTAATCCAAAAACCAAGCTTCTTGATGAAAGCATTGACTTTGTCTGTCATTTGTAAAATATTTTTGTTACGGCCTTGTAAAGCCATATTGAAGTCATTCAAATGTGAAAATATATCACTCAAGTAAGCCAACAGTGATAAAGATTCTTTATCTTGTAATATTTCTGAAAATGAATTGTTTTTATCTTTAAAAAAGATTTTCAATTCATCTCACAATTCAAAAAGCCTCGTTAGAACTTTTCCACGCGACAACCATCGGACTTCAGTATAGAAAAGCAGTGAATTGTTCTTGGCGCCCATTTCTTCGCACAGTGCGGAAAGCAATCTAGTCTGCAACGGTCGGCTTTTAATAAAATTAACTATTTTTATAGCTTCGGACAGAACATTTTTTTAAATTATCCGGCATCTTTTTTGTGGCAAGCGCATCTAGGGTTCGAACTATCGGCTTCTAGTATCGATACCAAGTACTAATAACAGAATCAAACCGTGGTATCGATACCTAGAAAGTATCGGGCTGGAAGTATCGATACTACTCAGTATCGAGTACTTTTTAAAATACATATATTTAAACAAAAAATTTATTTAGAACAAAAGCTCGAGGATATGAAGACGTTGTTGACAAAAATTTACGTAAATAATATAACCCAACGGTACGAAGACTCCGTCGACAAAAAAACAGCACAGACACATATGAACAACGGCATGACTAAGGCCCGTTTTCATTTTCAGCCCAAGATATTGAGCATGTTCATATGTTTGGTAAAACAGCATACAAACATCTGTGTGATAGAGGAGCTCCATTTTGGGTTCCCACAATGCGTTTGCGATGTAAATGCTCCTTTAAAAACAGCTACTGGTTAAAGCTACATTCAGAAATAAACGTAACTTGTATGTAGCGACATCTCTGAAGATTGAAGAATATTCCGATTTTTGCGGTTCATCAGTAGTACATACAGTGGCTGTCAAAATTATTGGCACACCCAAGAAATTTTACAGCTGAGGAAGATATTACAAGACTAAACTATCTTACCAAATTTTATTGATTAAAATTTCATTATTTAAATTATAAATAATAAATTTAAAAAAAAATAATTTAAATTCATTTAATAATATTGATTTAACAGAAAAAAGAAATTCATCAGTTTAAAACTTCTTGCGTGTGCCCACTGTATGTGGGTTGACAAAGTACTCGATACTTTTAATGAGTAGTACTTGACGATACCATGATCTTGGTATCGAGTGCTCAGTATCGGTTTTCAAGACGACAGTATCGATACCTGCTCAGTATCGAGAGTATCGTTCGAACCCTACGCATGTCTGTGAAGAAAGCAGTGCGTCCATTCCATCTGTGGCATAATGTTTTTTAATTTTACTATAACGCCACTGTTCTTTCCAGTTATCGCCTTCGCATCATCAGTACATGCCGCAATGCATTTACTCCAGTCCCAATTTTGGTTTTTTGTAGTATTAGTAAAAACTTCAAAAAGTCCTTCGCCAGTTGCATGTGCAGGTATTGATTTGCAAAAGAGCATATTTTCTTTAATTGACCCATCACATTCGTATCGGACAAAACATAAAAATTGAGCCAAGTTCGAAACGTCTGTTGACTCGTCGAACTGAATGGCAAAAAATTCACTCAATTTTAATTTTTCAATTATTTGATTGTGGACATCGATAGCCATTTCATTAATTCGTCTCGATATTGTGTCATTTGAAAGTGGTATAGTTTTCAATTTTTTTGCTTCTTCCGGACCTATCATCACATTGACCATATCAATAGCAGCGGGCAGGATTAGATTTTCCGCAATCGTATGGGGCTTAGAATCCCTGGCCACTCTTAATGCTACTAAATAGGATGCTTGAAATGCTGCGGTGTCACTATGGCTTGATTTGGTAATAGAAGTTCGTTGATTTTTCAAGACAAGTGATTTACGCTCGAAGAATTCCAAGGGTTTCCTTTGTAAAGACGGGTGTTTTGTTTCCAGATGCCGAACTAATTTTGAAGGTTTCAAGCTTTCCGCGGACAGAACTTGATAGCAAATAACACATTGAGGTTTGTCATCCAGTGCAATAAATCCATATTTTAAATATGTATCGTTGTATAACCTGGTCTTTTTCTTCACTATTTCACCAGATGTAGACGGCTCACTTCGTTTTGCCACAAATTTGTCCATTTTAATTTAATTTCTTTTAATATAATCGTTCACTATTATTTATTAATTTAATACTGTACTAAAGCAGATATCGTTCTACTTGTTTTCGAAAATACGTACAATGAATCTAAAAGGACGGAATAACTTGCATAAACCTGACTTAGGGTGATTCTGCATTGGATTGGACCCGTTGTGGAAAGGCCGGAAATCCAAGAATTTAGCCATGATTTTCCCGGTAATAACTTATTTTTACGACCGATGTTGAGGGAAGAAGATAGAACCCGATCAAACATGTTTGTTTTTCCTGCCATTTCCAGACTAAATTTTTGGTTTCTTACCGAGAAAAACGAGAAAATCGCCGCCAAATGGTTGGATTTTTATCTTTCAACCAACATTACAGTGAGGGGGTCGCAAGATTTTTTACTTCATTTTTTGGCTTCAAAGGAGGTCGCGGCACTAAAAAGGTTGAGAAACGCTGCTCTAAGACATAAACTATCCTGGTTAAGTGAAGTGATACAGCATAACCACAACTTACCTCATGGTTTACCATAGTAAGGTTTTCAAACGCGCTCTTGGAGTGGCCATCGGTGTCTCCAGACTTCCACATTATAGAAAACCTATGTGGCTGGCTCACGAGGAGAGTCTACTGCTCTGGACAACTATAAGGGACCATCACAAAACTGAAGACTGCAATAAGTACAGCGTGAGATGAAATTCCACTAGAGTTAATTCTAAAGTTGTATAGTAGTTGAGGAAATAGGATTTATGATGTAATCTTAAACCAAGGAGGCCACACCAAATATTAATCAATTAAGTTTAACGTTAAAATTATTATTTCTCTCATTTTTCTTACCTTCCATTGCTTAATTAAAATATGTATGTACCTTATTTCTTAGAACAATTAGTAAAAGTTTGGTAACCAAATCATCAATATCTCATAAAATGAACCCGGAATTCTACAAAATTAAATACCTTGCGGTAAGTACACCCCACTTCACCTTCTTCCTATTTTTCTACCTGAGGTCAAACTTTTGTTTGGAGTGTTTACACTAAGTTTTCAAAACGGCCGTTTTTGAAAAGTTTTTCTCAGGCAAACAAAAACTTTTGGGGGGAGGAAATCGTAACGGTGGTTGTAGAGTTTCACATATCGCCCTATATTTTTGTAACCGCATATCCTATTTTGATGGATAAGGACAAGGTACAAAAGTCCGCAGAATATACCCACTTATCTAAAATTGCAATTCCATCGTACCAACTTCCAGAGTTGTGGGTTATTAAAATTTTGGTTTTTTTAACAAAAATTTCAACTACAACTACATTTTTCCCAAAAAAATATGTAGTTAGAATCAATTCCAATTTCCAAAATTGAAAAGTTTGGAATATTTCCAATGAATAATGTCCAGACAATTGAACGAGAATACTCCCCCAATTATACCGGGAGGTAAAGAAAAGAGTCTGGCGTGAAAAAGGCGGTAGATAAATGAGCTCGCAGCAAAAGAGGAAAACGCGCCAAATACAGGCAACATTAAGGTGCTCCATTTACCTTGCTTTTAAAGACTATGAGAAAGCGTTCGACTTATAACTAATAGTAACTGCAATAACTACATTCATTAATAGATTTATTACTATCCAAAAAAGCATTTATTTGAATTCCAGCAGTGAAAAATCAATTTACATATAAATTAACATTGCCAGCGAGATTATGTAGGTAGGTAGGAGCTGCAAACTCGTGCATAAATTATGCAATTTAAACAAAAGTAACAAACGCAGTATAATAAAAGTTAGTATGGCATATGACATTTAGAAACCAAAATTGCAGTGGCTTTATAAAAAAGCAGAAAATTGCTTTTGCTGCAATATTTTTTAATAATTTAACAATTTAAACATGGCGTTATCCCATAATGACCACCGTTCTCCTTTCACATTGATGAAAACTCGTAAAGTTTTTGTGAATATTTCTTTAATCTTTCTTTCACCAAGAAAATTCGCCCTATAAATTAATATTGAAACCTTCCGGGCCAATAGGAGTTATTTTAATGTTCATTTTTTAGATTGAATAAATAATTATTAACAATTAAAAGAAACAACCAATGCAATGAAATGCAATGCAATGAAGTTCTACAAATCAAAGACATTTTGGTGGGCTCGGGTCGTAGATTAATTAATTTTCAAGTTATGTTTAATGTTAAATTTAAATGAAGGGTTTCAACGTTTTCTAATTGGGCATCAAAAGCAGTCATCTCAAACAAATATTTATAGCTCAAAACTATCTTCAAATTGTCAAAGGAGAATGGGCAACTTTGTATGGACTTCGTTCCCAGGCTGTAACAAGTTGTAATATATATCATTTGAAAGGTTATCACAATGGCTTTATTTTATTATATGACACCAACAATGACACTTGTGCAGGGGAGGAGCTATGATTAACAAAAATGTTTTATTTTCAAATAAAACGTAATATTTATTTGGCTTTATTTTATCAACCAAATTCATATAAACGGTAGTGTTAGCAGTTAAACGTGTGGTCCTCGCAATGTTTTATTATAAACAATGCAGTATAAAGGTCTGTACTGTGTAAGGCTAGGTGAAAAATAAATTACTTTATCTATTAAAAATGCGAAATGAAGTAAAAATATATAGATTCTGCAACTCCAGGTCTTGCTTCTAAAACTTTTCTTACAAGCCGGTGGCGTGTCCGCTGGCGTGCTAAAGAACGGCCACATGTAGCACAATGGTTTATATTATGCCCCATTTTAAAACTAATCCTAACCGAAAAGTCCAGTACGTTTAACGTTCCGAGTTCAAATGAAAATTCGAATTCAAAAGTGCAAAAGATGAACGTATCGCAAGCCTATTGCGTAGGAGTGCGGCGCGGCGGCAGTTCAGTGGGGGACCCATGGAGTACATTACGAGGGACCGATCGCCGTACAAGAACGGTTTGTAATAAAGTGAAATAAAATAAATAAAAGGTAAATTGTGTAAAAATTAGATTTGTTTGAAAATAAAATATAATATTCATAGCTCTTCCCCTGCACAAGTATCATTATTGGTGTCATATAATAAAATAAAGCTATTTTTATAACCTTTCAAATGATATATATCACAACTTGTAACAGGACAAAACGCCGATTCTCCTTCATCACTTTCTATGGGGCGACATTATAAAATCTAAATTTTAAGTCCAACTGACGTTTCACAAGCAGTTTACTTAGGGTGAGTTGCACTAAATCATTGATTAAAGTTATTGTTAAAATTAACTTTAACAATAACACGGTTGTTAAAGTTCCGGTTTGTGAAAATGAGTTGCACCACACTGTCGTTTTTTAAAGCTATCGTTAAAAGCTTTGTCGTAAAATATCCCTAAATTTTCCTCTGGCAAAAAAGGGAGTTTCTTCACACACAAATTTATAGCACTTACTTCTTATCAAAAATTTTAAAAACACAAAGTTTATTAATAAATAACATAAAACTACACATCACTTTATCATAAAAAGTAAATTAATTGAAAATTTTATGACACAAACTAAATTGGACAACTGTCAAAAGTTAACAATAACAATAACACTAACCAGCCGACTTTGCTTGGTTCAAGTTAACGTTAAAATGCTACGTCAATGGGGCCTCGGTAGTCTAGGGAGTAAGGCGCCTGGCTACCATCCCAGATATCCCGGGTTCGAATCCCGGCAGCACCACGGTCCTACGCCTTTCCCACCTTCTTTCTTCTTCCCTCCTTACATTCCTCCTGTCATAGCCTTCCACTAGCACTGCCCCGCTTCACCAGCGCATGTCATGTCATGTTGGTTGATGGGATTCAACTCGTTTCAGGAGGCATAACACTCCAGCGAGTTGTTTATCATTGCCCTATGCCAGAGTCGCGATAGAAATGGTTGGGAACAGGTGGTTGTGGCAGTACCTTCCTTCACTTCTCTCTTTCCCTTCACTATCTATCGACTAGAGCTTGCTGTTCGACATTGCACTCTATACGAAAAAAAAAAATAGATTGTCGACAGTACAAAGGGCTTTCCCTGAGCTCTAGTCTTCCACATAAAAAAACGGTGCAACTCTCTTTTTGTCTAACCGGAGATTTGGCAGCCGATGTAGCTTTTGTTACCGTTAAAGTTAGTTGGTACAACACACCCTTGGAGAACCTTAAGTTCAAAACTTTCATCATAAATTTTGGTTTACCAGAAATGCTGTAAAGTATATACCAATACAGAAGTCCTAATATTAGTAGTGAAGCCTACTTTTTTGTATTCGACGCTATCTCTGAGTGGATCTCCGGTTTTTTATCATTGCACGCGGAGTGCGAAATCATTGTTGCAGGTGATCTCAACATCCACAATTCAAACTGGCTTAATCACTCAAATGGTGCCAGTGTTTCTGGCAAGAACGCTGAGCTCTTCGCAGCCATCAATAATTTATATCAGATTGTTCATCGACCAACTAGGGTCCCTGAAGTTGCAGGCCAAGGATCCCATCTCCTTCACCTATTTCTTATATGCCACCCTACACGATACTTTGTCGATGTTGACTCTCCTCTGGGCAACTCGGATCACAGCCTAGTTAGTGCTTATTTCCCATATCCATCGTCGTCCCCAACATCGAACCGTTTGGCACTATGAGAAAAACCTGAACCAGATATGACGTGCCGGACCGTAAGAAAACTAAACGAATTTGAGCATAGTTACGGCCCTTTGACAGATAGCCCTAAATGAAAATGTAAAATAACCAGTGGCAAGTGGAAAATGGATAGAATAAATAAAAATTTAAGTGATTTAATTGATTTATTTAAGTTGTGGACGGAGTACAAAAAACTTAGAAGTGCTCGGCAAAAACACAAGAAAAAAAATCGCGAAATAAACAAAATGAGAAACAGCCACGCATATTACCGTGTTACATTTGTAAAAATAAAGAAATTGGATTCAGCACAATTTTTTATTCACATAATAATGAATAAAAATAACTTTGAATTTTTATTGTCCATATGTCATAGTTTCTTGGTTAAACAATCTAGAAGGCCTTCAACATCTCCTTTATCTGTTTTATGTCAGCTACTGCTCCAAATTTATTAAAACATTGTTAAAATATGAACAGATTTTTTCAATACGTAACGGATGCTAAGGTGTTGTGCCATTCTTACGGCACCCGTACGTACCTTTCGAGAATTTAACAAACATTCGGCAAGTTCATTAAGTCAATTGAGGTCGGTGCCATATGAACACTCATGTTCGTACGTTAGGGTACGTACGGTTACGGTCCGGCACGTCTTATCTGTTTCAGGCTAAAGCCAACTGGTTGGAACTCATTTGCTTCTTTCGCTTCGGGAGTTGTGTTTCCGTCATGACCACGTCAACTCGGTCGCTCTCTGTATCACAGTTATACAGGCGGGAATGCGTTTATTCATTCCCCATTCAACCAAGTCTATAAAGCCAGAGGCGTTCCCCGAGCGAGTCATTTCGACGTGAGTATATCAGGTTAAGAAACACCTGTAACTCCATCATCATGAGAGTTAAGTCATCATTTGTTGACAGATTGAGAAATAAGTTACTCAATACTACCGCCGCCAGTAAAAATTTCTGGTCTTTGATAACTAGAATTTTACCTCCTCCACAACAACTCCCTACATTCATAATGATGAGCTGATAACAGCAATTCCACGTTCGATCTATTAGCATCTCTGCTCGCCTCAAATTCTTATTTGCTGCTGCAATGCAATCTCCATCCCTCGCGCGAACTGCTCATTGAATGGACGCAGTTTTTTTCAGCACTCGAGATGTATATAGATGTCTCAAAGAGTAACCCCCCTACGGTTGTCAACAAATGTGCATCACCTTTGGCTAAACCTCTGCCCAAACTTTTTGCTCTGTCATACAAACTTTTCCGGAGTCTATCCAAACTCCTGGAAACTGGCTCATGTTCAGCCTATACCGAAAAAAAGTGACTCCAGCGACACCTTAAACTACTGCCCAATAGCAATTACTTCAGTTGTCTTCAAAGTCATGGAGGTATTAATCAACAAAAAACTAATGAAATATCTGGAAACCAACAAAAGTCTACATGTCAGACAGTACGGCTTTAGATCAAAAATATCTACTGGTCACCTCCACGTATGTCTATAGTGCTGGTTGTATGTTTCGGGGCCCCCAAGCACAACATTATGATGGGGCTCCTAAATAACTCCCCCACCGCCAATTATATTTGAACATCTTGTACATTGAACATCTTCAACATTTTGAACAACTTGACATAAATAAAAAAGTGCTTTTGGTATGGATCAGATCAGGTAATTTTATGCCTGCTCTTCTCTGCAGGAAATTGGTCGATGATAACCTGGAACTGAAGAGATCGCAGCTTATTATGTTCCATACTCCTAATACTCAAGTCTGCTAACATTTCCTGGGACATACATAGTCCAGTGGATAGCGGTAAAAATAGAGTATTACCTCCGAATTCTTTAGGACAGCACCGATTTTAATGAAATTTGGTAATTAAGCTCATCTTGCCCTCCTATTCAAAAGTTATATGTTCCTGATGTGTGCTTTTTGTTTTAAGGGGGTGAAAACTACCCCTTTTGACAAAAAATTTAAAAACAATATAAGCAATATTTCGATTAAATGTGTAAATATGTAAAATAAACTTTCTTGCACATACTGGAATGTAATTTATGATTAAATTAAATGTTTCAACCCCTAGAAACCACGGTTAACGGTTTAAAATGTGTTAATGGTGCATTTATGATAAATAAAAGTCCCCTCTTGGTTTATACTTAGTAATTTCAAGACGAGGAAGACATATTTTTGGTATGGGGGGCGGGGCGAATTACGGCTCCAAGCCAAAATCGCTCCAAAAACTTTTTAAGGTATTCATAGCGATTTTTGAGTGCTCCAATAGTAATTTTAAGGCGGGGACATATATTTTTTCTATCGCAACTTTAGAGTTCCCCCGGGGGGGGGGGGGGGGGGGGGGGGTGCGGAAAGGGCTCCAAACCAAAATGCTCTCAAAAATTGTTTAGGTTTTCAGAGTGATTTTTGAGTGTCAGTTATTGGATGATTATGAATGATGTTGCGCCCAGGTCGGTCGGAGGAGGGTGAGTATAATATTCTTTGCTTTATTTCAACATATCATTTCGTACAAATTGCCCTTGTGCTTTAAATTAGCTACCATGTTAATAAGTAAAATAAATAACAGAATTGAGTACATCATGTTACTCAGTATAGCGGGAAAATAAAATTAAAATTATGTACGTTATAATAACACGCTTTATTAAAAATAAATCTATAAATCATCAGAAGTATCATCACTACCTAAATCATCTTCCTGATCCGTTATTGGCGGATCTGGGTTTGTAAATAAACTCTCCTAATGTGCTCATTCAGAGCATCAACTGTCGGTACAAGGGAAGCTAGCCTTACAGCGCTGCTCTTAGTGGTAGCCTTTACAAAAAATTCAAACCGCATCTGTTCCAGAAAAGCTGACAAGTCTTGGACCCGTCTCAATTTCCGAGCTCCGACAGTACCTACCGGCTTCTAAAATTTCATCCAACTTTGAAGTGCTACTTAGGTTAATACAATTTACATGAAATTTCAACGAAAACACGATTGGTTTTTTAACGATTACTTCCTCAATTTTAAAGATATCTAAGCGCTCTAAAATTCAATTTGCAGGGAAAGGGCTACAAGGCCTGCAAAGTTGAACTGTGTTGAACCCTTAGTTTTTGAGTTTTTAAAGTTTAAATGGCTCGGGAAAGGTGGTCTGCGCACTCACATACGAACTTACAACCAAGATTACTCAATTACTTTTCATCGTACAGAATCAAAACAATAAGCAAAATTTCTTCAAGAAAAGCCCTTCATTTTTATACCTCTTTATTTTTTCGTATCTCACTTAGTTTTTTAGTTATTGCGGAAAAAAAGAATTTTTTTCAAAAATTTTAAAATTTATTACTAACGTAAATCTAACTTTTTTTCAAATATAGGCATTCTAAACCGTTCAAACTTTTAGAACATATTGTTAATATTTAAACAAAATTAATTGTACAAAGGTTTCGTTTACTTCTAATTCTTGCCGTTAAGCCATTGGTTTCATTGTTGGTTTTTTTTAACGAAAAACGGAGACAAGCATATTATTTTCTTCATAACTTCGGTAGTTTTGATGCTAATGAGATGTACCAAAGCTCATTTTTAAGGTCTTTTCAAGTATTTTAAATATGGTCTAATAAGTTTTTCTCCAAAAATTCGTTGTTTTGCCTTTATTTAACGTCGAATGTTGCGAGTTCATTTTTCGGCGAGCAAACGGTCATCTTTAATGACGCATAAATCGAGTTGTGTTTCATCTACAGAAATAAATAAAACACCAATCGATTCGTTATTCTAAAAGCTTCATTTTTGCAACAATTTTTTTTTGATAAACGTAAGGTTTTTAAGTTATTCGTGAAAAACCGCTCTAACACTGTAAACTCAAGTATTTACTTTCTAAACACTTAAAGCGTTTAAACCGTTGTAGACGAATTTTAAACACTTAGGGGCGTTTAATGAGTAAACACTTAAGTGTTTAATTAGTAAACGTTTGTGGCGTGGGTTATGAATAATAAAAATTTTGTTGATAGAACTATTAATCAATATTATATTAAAACATAATACTATCATTGCAAAAAGTGAAAAAAAAACAAAAAAGCAACAAACAGATTTGTAGTGATGTTGATAATTTTAAATTCGTAATATTTAAGCAGCTTTATAGTTTTATTTTCATATTAAAAAATACCTGTCAACAAAGGCGTAAAAATTTCAGGGTAAACTAAGTTAAATAAATGAAAACTACAAATGAAGAAAAAAAGGCCAATAAATGAAGAATGGGTATATTCTAAAATAATTTTGGATGTAGTTTTGGTTACTTTTTTTACTTCTGTTTATTACTAAAATAACAACAATTGCCTTTTTTGGCCATTTTGAAAAAACAATATATAATTTTTTATCAGATCTCGCAGAGAATTTTGGGACCTTTAATTTAAAAAAAATAAAGTTAATTTTTGTTAACATGAGCTCGAGATCTACAACTTTTTGTATTTTAGCCAATTGTTAATTAACAAATACATATTTTGAGCTATAATTTGGACTGTATCATTTTGAAACCTATTCATTTCATGTGATAAATTCAAAAAAATTTAAGTTTTATAGAAACTTATTTTCAAGCATTATAGTGTAAGTATTGTTAATTGAGTGATTTTTTTGGTTTTTTCATAAAGCTTAGTTGCAAAATGCAGTCACTTCCTTGTTTCTTAAAATTCTAGTTCTTTTGTATGATAATAAAAATTACCCTACAAAATTAAATGTTTTTATTTTTTTATTTCTGAAAAAAGTACCTCTAAATGGATCACCCAGTATTTCATTTTTAGAGAGACACTTCCCACCCCTAAACACTTTAACGTTTAAAAATAAAGCGCTAAGGCGTTTAGTTCCCCATAAGTGTTTTATCATAACTACGTGTTTACCTTCCCAAGTGTTTAATTGGCGAATAAGTGTTTTACTTTTAAAGACTTGTGCTAGGTTAGAATTTTTTGGCAAACACCTTACGCGTTTAATTTCTGTTAAATGCTTTAAGTGTTTAAGAGTCAAACACTTTAGCGTTTAGATTTTGTGCCTTAATCGCTTCTTCTGTTTTAAAAGTAAACACTTCCCACCATTAAATACTTTATCGGTGCTGTCCGCAAGAATTCGAAGCCAAAAACCGCTATCGACAGGATTAACATAAATCGCAAATAATAATTTGAAATGTTCGTAGTTACATTTAGGCACTACTCACACGGGGATACTCAAATCTCGGATACCCGGCGACTGGGATACGGAGATTTGGAGACTCGAGACTGTAGTTGCTCGTCATCGTCACACGGCCGCGACTGAAATTGCAAGTTTCCTATCAACATACCTCAGGTTTTTTATTCAGTGCACTTTGCAAAATGTTCATTTCGTTTTCAGTTGAAAAAAACCAAGCAACTGAGCGTCTTGGAGACTAGCATGTCAAGTCTCCTAGAAACTGGTTGCTTAGTTGCCGCGTATCCGCGACTGGAGTATCCCCGTATGAGTGCCGCCGTCTGATTACATATGACGGGTCTCTTAGTCGCCGAGTATCGCAGTCGCTCCGAGATTTCAGTATCCCCGTGTGAGTAGTGCCTTATAAGGCTATACTATAGTTTTACATTCCATTTTTTTATTAAGGAATGAGGGGGCAACCGATATGGTGAACACTGTTAGCACAGCTCTTCGATAAAATTTCAAGCCCAAAACGTTTCTGTAGGTGTTGATTGTTATGACCTTAAGGTGCGTTTAAGCTATGCGAGTTTTTGCCAGTTATTGCACTGGCTATTGCCAGTGATGAAGTCAGTTTAATGTAAACATCATGTCAGTGCTCTGGCAAAGCACTGGCATAAACACTGACACGATTTTTCTCGTGCACACGCAAAAACGTGTACTTATCTCTCGTGAGCACTGGTAACTTTACAAACTTGTTAGTAAACTTGTACGAGTTTTTTATTGAGAATCGTTGACGACAAACGGTTTTAAATTAGAAAACTATTAAAAAAAGCGAAGTTCTAGTACCACAGGCGGTTATTGGACGAAATCAGAGATTTAAATTTTAATAACTTGTCCACAACTGTTTCACCTGGGACATATTGAAATAGAAATTTGAAAACAAAATCTCTGCAAGATATAATGTGTATATCTCTAAACAAAGATAAAAAGGTTGTTGTCAATAAATTGCAAAATATAAGATCACAAACGTCTTCTTTTTGGTTTCTTTTTTTCGTCATCATGAAAAAACATGTATGCAACAATTGCTGCCGCAATATTTACTTTTTCTGTCGTCTTTTGACCGAAAAATTCACTTGTAAATAGTGGGTCATTCCACATCAAATCAATTAATTCTCTGGATCTCACCACCTCAGGGAGATATAATTTTTTTATATTTGTTCTTGAGGTGAAATCTAAGAAAAATATAAACCTTCAGATTCCTTGGGCTTCTAATTTTTTAGTTATTAATTTTAAAAAAATCGAGAATTGCATATTTTTGACAATTTTAGTAATCTTTAAATTGCTCTAGTTTTGTGTGAAATCGATGTTTTGATTGAGAGTTGTTTGTGTTAGAAGACCTTAATACCAAGGTTTTTATGTATAGTTTTCATGATTATGTGTGTTGGCATTTTTTTAATGGCGCTTGAAAAAAAATGTTCAATATCGTTATTGGATTTTTCTTTATTTAAATTTATATAATTTATATGTGAAATCGGTTTGATTTTTTTAAATGAAATAAAAAAAGTGAAATCGTTCTGAAAAAAGGAATGCAGCAACGATAGTGGTGTCGAATTGTTAACGCATTAAACGAAACGTAGTAGCAATAATGTGTGGTGCGTCTACATGTTACTCTCATTGGGCTGGCGTATACGGATCAATACTCAACACTTGGTAAACCGGTTTGTTATCATACTTTCGGGGTAGATGGGTTACAAAGTAAAATATTATCCTTACTTTATTTAGTAGTTTTCGACAAAAGCTTATGTGAAAAAAAACAAAAAAATCTGGAAGTTGGGGCAGCCGAACCGTCACTTTTACAATGGCAATCGTTGCGTCGTACCATATTCGTCCTCTTTTTTATCGGGACCTCTACGGCTTCCGTGGCCAACCTCTACGGCTTCCGTTTTGACGATGGATTTTGATGAAGCATCACAAAATAAGACGAAAATATATAATAAGATTTTTCGATTTCACGCTTAGTTTTCGAGACATTGACACTTGAAGTTGAATTTTTGAAGTATTTCCCAAAGCTTTATAGCTATATCACAGCCAGGATTTCCGTCGCACCGATATTTTAATTATGAATTTCAATAAAACACCCCTAAATACGACGATAATGTAAAATAATTTTATTTCGATTTCTCGCTTCGATTTTGAGAAATCGATACTTAAAGTTTTAGGTATTTTCAAAAACATTCTACAGCGTTAATCGTTTCCAAAAAATACTAATAGGTATAGACTGGGAGCTGGAGCGAAATGAGTGTGCAAAATGTGAGGACCCCTTTTATCAATTGTTTTGATCTCAGAAAGGTTAACAGATTATGGGTCTTGATGTTGCCAGAAACTTGATTGCTCCAGTTTTTTATACCCCTCCCCTTAGATATCCAAAAATTGATAAAGCAATTTGATAGAGCAATTTTAATTATTATATTAAAGGTAATAATAGCTAGATAAATGAAATAATACCAAAAAATTATTAATAAAACAGTAAAAAATATACGATAAATTTTTTTTAACGGAAGAAAATTTTAACATATATGTACGAACGATCACCATCCACCACGATGTGCGAAGCTGATGAATTTGCAGGAACTTTGCTTTACTTTGAAATGCCAAGATATTATAATTGGAATCAGGCTTCAAAAACATTTCAACGTCGCAAACAAGGAACACCAATTGAAGGGAATCCGAATCTCTTCTCGACGGATGCTTCAGGGCGGATTTATATAGTGCATTCCACCAACGATGAATGTTTTTATTTACGTTTGTTCAGGGGCGGCGGAGCGCGTGGGGATGGAAGGAAAAGTCCACACGCACTTTCGCTTTGGGTGGGGAAATCCGCACCCCAAATATTTCAGGAACACCTAATAACCCAGAACCTTGAAGGGCAGTCACGGTCGCTTCGACGAAGGAACGTGGTGGAAGGGCCACACACAAACAAGGCTTTTTATACGAAAACTAAATATAATTATATTAGAGCTATTAAGAATTTATAACTGTATAGCCTAAGCTTTTTAAATCCCACCCAACTAGCATTTATAAAAGGGATTGCCTCAGGGGCATGCCCAAAAGGATGATTTCGCCGTAGGTTCCGCCGAAATTTTCGCTCAAAGTGGCCAAATGGGGTATTCCTTTTCACGAGGCGCGCATGAGACAAGGCGTTATATGCCCTGTGTGGGCCTTATAGATCAATCCCCATGGGGTCGACATGAAGCAGTGCGGATAGCCTCATAGGGGCCCTCAAAATCCTAGTCGGGCATAACCCTGTAACCAAAGAATTAAAAGCTATATAACTCAACAGACAGCTGGTAAATAAATTGACCGATATTAACTTTTTACATTTTAACGGTTATCTGCTCACGCCCCAACCCACAATGATTATGCTCCGCCACCCTTGCGTTTGTTATTACTGAATATCCGTGAACCGAAGTCATTCAAGCTTTAAGAACAGTCCGATTCAATTACAATAAATATTACTATTACAGCATGCACCCCAATATTGTGATTGGTCCGGTCCAATGGATGAATTGTGAAATATTGTCATGCTTTAAAATTTCACAAAGAAGCACCTGGGATATACTGTTCCAATGGCAATGGCTCTACCTGAGTCACTTGGCGCTTACGCGGATGGGAAATCTTCGTTGTCCAAATATTTTTTACAATTCCTTTTATTACGCTATGATGAGTGCAGTGAGGCGCAATGGGTTCCAGCTAGTTTGATATGAAAAGCTGAAAGTTGCACCAATTTATTCTGCTTTAATACTCCTTTAATTTGATGTACAACATAGTCTTATTAGTAGAAATAAAACTTTTTCCTGTATTTTCAAAATTTTTTATTTGTTTTGAAAAAAATATATTTTGTGCATATGCATACACTCTTAAGGTACATATATATGCCAAAATTTAGGATAGGACGACATTGGGATCATATTGAAATAAAATATTTTGTACGTTGTGATTTTGTTCAGTTTGAAATTGCATTTTTCTGTAATTCCGCACGAAATATCTTTTCCAGTGAACTGGATTCCCAAAGTAAACACCATCATTTTCTATTACCAGTGCTCTGGAAAAGAAGTGTCAGTGAAGCACTGGCAAACCCTCTGCCAGGGATATATTTTTCCAGTATTCTCTGCTAATTTATACAGTGTGCCAGTGTACTGGCTGCGACTGCCAGCGTAAACTCGTATAGTTTAAACGCACCTTTATACTATCACTTATTGCAAGTGGATAAAGTAGAGGAACAGGTTGCAAAATGCAGGATGGAGATGACAAAATCAAAAAACACTTTTACCAAATTGCTTACGAGTTTCTTCAACCCACTTGCACGCCAAAATGACACATAACCCCGCCAACTGTTCCATTTTTCTCAGGTGTTTACTATTTCTCCACACTACTACACAGAATTTTTCCGTGTAGAAATAAATTTTAAATCTCCAGCGAAAAATTCTGTTTGAGCTGCGTACCAGGCATTAGTATGAAAAAGTTCTACAAATTTTATATAAATCTTTTTTTTGGGCAAAGTCCTTTTTTTTTTAAATCTCGAAAAACTGTTTTTGCCCCATTTTTGACGCCATTTTGGAAATGTTCCCAAAGGTCTATGAGTGCCAAAAGTAGTTATGAAATTCTATGGAATTTTTCCTATTTTTCCCTTATTTGACATGCGGATGGCTCGGTTGGCACAAAATAATCTAATTTGACTAGCCTACTGCCAATTGAAAGAAAGAGGTGAAGCCGGCTTAGTGACGTCTATGTTTTGATCTAGTATGGAGTGCAATCTAAGTTCATTTAGAAGATTTACATGAGAAAATTGCTTCCGCTCTAGTAACATTTCTTTGTCCAAAAGCGTTTTCGTGTTTTTTTCTTCCGAAAAATCCCTTTTAAGTAAAGTATTCGTCACTTTCCACTGTCTATTCTCACTTCCCTGTCAAAAATGCTATAACTTGTAAAAATTCAAATATTTTGACTGACCCATTAAAACATAGAACACTATCATTAATCTACGTTATATCCAATTTTCAATTTTGAAATACTTTAAAAAAAACGAAGGCCCAAAAATAATTCGATTTTATTCCAGTTTTTGTAGAACTGTCGATATACTCAAAATGCTGAACGGAATTCCGATCGAACTCCACACTAGGCTTCAGTCGGTGAGCGATTAGTAGTGGGAGTCCGTTCAGTGGAGACTGGCTTACGGGGCAGTCAAATTCTCACTCATATTGTACGTAGTTACCTTTCAACAATAGCATATTATTAAATTTACACGGATCATTGGTAGATAATATATTTGTAATAAAATACGGCATTCTTATCTGATTTGAGACAAATTCATTTAAAATATCACTTCCGCTCTATGTAATTTATAATCGGTTTCGGTTCTTCATAATAAGGTTTGTCACTGCATTAAATCCACGTTCTACCAAATATGATGACTGGAAAGCAATCAACAACTTCTGTACAATAGCCCATAATGCAGGGGACCGAATTGGAACCAGCCTTTGTAACCAAAAATGATGAAATCCTTCTTCAAACTTTGGTTTCAGCTTATCATTTGTGGCCATTTGTGGACTTGCCAAAAAAGGAGATCTAAAAGAATTCGGAAATTGGAGAGGTATTACCGTACAAAAACATGGTAGCAAAAATACTGCCCTCCATTCTACATAGAATTGAAGTTAAAATAGACTGCCAGCTAAGAGAAAAACAAGTAGGATTTAGGAAAGGATGTAAAGGCAACTCAAACAGGTCGAGCACATAGTAAATAAGTGGGAATAACAACGACAACTGGAGTGGAACAAGGTTGCCCCCTTTCGCCATTACTCTTTATCACTCGACGAAATAATGAAGAAAGCCACAGAGAATCAAGAGGAATTTGATGGGGATTGGTAGAATGGCTAGAAGATCTCTAATACGCAGATAATATCGCATTTCTGGATTATTCAACAGAAGACATGCAAAGAAAAATAGACAGCTTAGAAATATGGGCATTGGAAGCAGGTTTTTGAATAAACGTACAAAAAACAAAATCAATGAGAATTAATCTAGTGCTGTGTAAAAAATTAAGACCACGTACACTTTGCCATGAAACTTTTACTTTCGATGGGTGCAGCTTTTGAACGACTTTTTGGATCAAAGAAATGAACACTCAAAATTCAACTAAAACTATCCGCTATTTTCTTGCATTAATTTTATTAAAACAAAATAAAGCGTTGGAAAATTTGAATATTTTTGTGAGCATCAACCCATAATTGAGTAGCGTACGGTAGACACAAATGCCGTTTCAGTGAAGCGAATGAGAATCAATCGTTTGTGTGGATTTTTGGCGGCATAACTGACATAAAAAACTCGCTTACTTTGTGTGTGCATTTTTTTATTATAGTGTTGTATTGTATAAGCTGATGCCGCTAGATTTTTAGTGATAGAAGTGCAAAGTGATAGAATGCATTTATTATTTGATTTGAATTTAAAGAGGCAAGTTGCTACGTTATTTTTTTCAATATTTTAATTTTGATTTAATCGTTTTATTTAGTGTTTCTTTATTATTTCACCTTCAACAACCTTTTCCTTCAAAAAATACGTAGTTAACCTATATTTTTTTCCAAAATTAGAAAGCTTGGAGTATTTCCCATGAATATTGTGCAGACAATTTTTATGATACGGCATTTACTTTTGAAGTTATAAGCGATTTTGATGTTAAAATTGGTCTTATTTGGTACTTTTTGACATAAGCCTAGTTGGGTAAATTATACAATTGGCTCCATTTCGTTCTTTTTTAGTACTTTTTCACCTAAGCTATACCTTATTCATGAAAATAGGTTAAAGCGTTACAAAAATACAGGGTAATACTAGGTATTTCGCCTGAATAAAAAGAAATAGCAATATTATCACCTTAGTCACAGCGACGGGATATAGAAAGTGTACAGAATTTCAATACTCATTATAACCGATAATCGGAGATACTTTGCTTTTGCAATTTTGACCCACCTCCTTTAATTGAATTTTTTTATTAAGAATAATAGATGTAAAACCAGCACACCAAGCAAGAAGTGATGGAAGAGATTAAAAAAGTCCTGCGAAATTTTAGGCGCTCTGGAACGACAATTGAAAGGTTTCAAAGAAATCAAAAAATCGCCATTGCGAATCATTTTTTTGAATTTTTTTTTGAATAAATAAAAATTTTAAATTGAATTTAAATTCGAGCAAATTTATTTATTTATTTTTTTTTTTGGTGACCGAATTTCGGTAACAGGCTTTCCTACTAGTATAAATATAAACGTAAACTAATACCTGCGTGAAATATTAAGACCACTTCAGCTAATGATGCAGTCCCGTTGTTGCATTGGTACTACGAGATTATCAATTCCTTGAGTTGCAGTTCGTAGCATTGACAAACCTATAGTTTACTGTGCTCGGATCTCTAACACTGTTATTTTTTGATACCAGTCGTTTTAATTTTCATATTGCTATAAAAGTGTTCAAAATGGGCAGAAAATAATTTAGCGAAATACCTTTGTGGTAGAAATAAATAATTTTAATTGTTTACAGAGCACCGAGAAATTTAAGTAATGTTTTCTGTTATTGTAAGGTTATTGAGCTTCACAATAGTGGCTTTCCTGAGAGGGCAATTGCGCTGCACTTGCAAATAAGTAAAATTTGTGTGCATCAAACAATCAAAAGACACAATGAACAGAACAGGGGAAACTCAGTACGAAAGAAAATTGTGACAAGACGTATTGAAAGTTCTTTGCTGAAGTTAGTGAAGGAAAATCGAACAAAATCGAGCGCTGATCTTCCGATAGAATTGCATCAAAAAACTGGCAAGCACGTGTTGGCTGGTCACATTCTAGGAATCCTTTGCGCAAAAGGATTGTTTGCTCGGAGTGCGTCTAAAAAACGTTTTCTTACGGCCAGACCAGCTCGAGCACGATTTTTGTGGTGTAGAGCTCACAGGAATGGGAATCCGCAGGATTGGAAAAGAGTTCTTTTTACCGACGAAAGTTCCTTTCAACTTTTTTATAACCGTCGGGTCCTCATTCGACGGCTCCCTAAAGAAGAATAGCTTCGCTCCTGTGTTCAAACACAGCGTCATAGTGGAGGAGGCAAGGTCATGGTATGGGGTGGTATTTCTGGATACGCACTCACTAATTTGGAGATTGTCACAGGACAGGAAGAGTTAACCAGGAAAAATATAGGTAAATATTGAGAAGGAACATGATTCCTTTCATGGAAGAAGAAATGCCCTTAAGGGGACATTCCGGTCAACTGGATTGAAAAAATTTATTTTTTTTTTTTGCTTAATCGATAGATATAACCCTTAAAACTAACATACCGAAATCCCAAAACAATATCTTGAACATAAACAAAGTTACACCTCATTTAAGACGTGCCTCCAGCCGAGCGTCCGGCCGCGCTGTCGGCCGAACATGTCAAATCTTGTTTGATCGAATAGAACTGCTAATTATCCAGTATAAACGTGGCCTCAGAACATTCCGCGCTATTTTCCAGTTTGAGCGTCTATTTTCCAAACAGTAAGTAAGTGTGAAAAATTCCGACCATTTTGTAAGAAAATTCAGTCGAAACATGACTTAAAACTTCAGAGGCTTGTATCTCCGTTCGAATAATTTGTTCGCTGCGACCAAAATTCAAAGCAAACGGTCGATGCAATTTACCCTAAAATCGTTCTACTTGTTAGTCATACATGTCATTTCAGAATAGTAGACTAATTTTTTTTTTCTTTTTTTATTCAAAAGTTATAACAAAAATAGAGGTGAAAAAAAGACCGGAAAAATCACTTTTTTTTCAATTGTCCACCATTTTGTTAATTTTTCGAATTTTGAAAAACTGTTCTATTATTCTGAGCATCATATCATATAATTTAAGAAACTTTCATACTTTTTGATTTCAGGTCACCTGTGTTACCTAGAGTTTGGTCGCAAGCAGGGCGTGTTCGGCAAGAACGGCAACCTTTGATGGCTTGGAGGGGGGATTTAAAATTATTTTTTTGATCCGACAAAATTTAATTGTGTACTTGAAGGATCAATAAAAGCTATAAAAGAAAGTTTACTTCAATTGCTTTAGTAGATTCGTAGAAAAAAATTCCTAAACATTGACGTTTTTTTTACTCAACTGACCGGAATGTCCCCTTAAGAAGGTCAGTTTTCCAGCAGGATTATCCCCGTCCACATGTGGCACGGGATAACCTGACATTCTTTGAGAAAAACCACATCAACGTTCTCCCGTGGCCCGCCGTCAGCCCGGATTTAAACATTATTGAAAACGTATGGAAAATTTTAGGTGATCGCGTGTGCAAAACGCGACCAAAGGACCTTGAAGGATTAAAAAGAGCTTTGAAAGAGGAGTGGACAAGGGTTCCAATGGAAGCAATCAAAAATTTAGTTGAATCAATGCCACGTAGGATAAGGGACTGCATCCGTGCGAAGGGATACTATTTCAAATGCTGAAGTGGTCTTAATATTTTGCACAGGGATAACTTTACATTTTTATTTTTAATGAAATACCGTTTTGTTTTGTTTTAATGAAATTAATGCAGAAAAATAGAGGATAGTTTTAATTAAATTTTGAGTGTTTCATTTCTGTAATCCAACAAGTCGTTGAAAAGCTACAGCCAACGAAAGTAAAAGTTTGATGGCAAAGTGAATGTGGTCTTAATTTTTTACGCAGCACTGTAAAAACACTCCCCCTTAATAATAAAAGATAAAACAATAGATGACGTGAGAGAGTTCAATTTCCTCGGCAGTATAATTACTACGGAAGTAGGTGCGAGGAAGGATATATTAAGTAGGATTAAAAAAGCTAGATGTGCATTCGACAGATTAGAAACCAAGCGGATATAAATAAAATACAAGTCTTCGTCATAAGTCTTTACGTATAATATGTCAAATTTGCTGGCCCAGAAAATAACAAACTTAGGACCTATGGAACTTGACAAAACAAGAACTAATTATCAAACAAATAAAGAAAAGAAAATGGCCTTGGATAGGGCACACCCTACGAAAAGATAATAATGCGTTAACGAAAAAAGCCCTTGAATGGAATCCGCAGGGAAGTAGGTGTCGGTAGACCGAAAAATACATGGACAGTAATGAAAGAAATTGAAAATTTTGTTAAAACTTGGATTGAAACCAAGACGATAGCTCAAAATAGAGTCCGATGGAGAGGCTTTGTGGAAGCCCTATGTCCCCAAGAGGGGCAAATCAAGATAGTAAGAACTATTGTGTAGATATCGACTTTGATTCTATTTGAATAAGAGTCCAATACCCAATCTCGGTATGTTAATGCGAAGAATTTTATGAAATCAGAATTTAAGTGTCTGCAAATCGTCATCAATCGTCATATTTGGAAAATGAGAACCTCCTCCTCTTCCCAAATTCTGTTTGTATAACAAAAGTTTTGAAACAAATGCAGATAAAATACTTTTAGTTTTGATAAAACTTAAGTGATCTCCTTATAACTCTAAATTTATTTCATCAAATTTTAGCGAATAAGTCAGTCAAATAAGCTTTTTGCTTTTCGATTTCCGTCTTTTTCGTGGATGCCCGGTAGTTCTTCGCGCACCCCCAAAATAATTTTTAATTACCACGGGCCCCCAGACCCCCAGGGCTCCATATGGACCACTTTGGGAATCACTGGTCTAGAGCATTGGCACTGTTGCAATCAGCAGCACTGTCCAGAGCAATCAACATCTATAATTATTGACTCTGACAAAGGTCTCACCTGTTCCTCTTCAACCTGGCGAAATATATCCGAAATTCGGGTGTGACAGCGAGAGGCAAAACTCTCAACAAGTCCATTCAAATGCTGGTCTAAGAAGATACAAACATTTTGTTGGAAGAACATCAAAAGCTGTAAAGGACGGCTGTAGCTCGAATATTGTTTTATAAAAAATAACTATCTTCTGTAGAATGATATTATTGTTATTTGAGGTATTATTTACATATATCGAGAAAATTGAATCAATATTTGCTATTTAAATAATTTCTTTTCTCTATTACCTACTATTGTTGTTAATGTCCATTCATAATAACAGATATACTTAATGGACTTAAAGAGCGAAATCTGCCCCACAGCTAGTTTATAATTGGTTTCATTTAAAATATAGTTATGATTGGCTGCGTTCAAGTTACGCAGTTGACTGCAAAATATTGCATTTACGCGTTCAAAATATGAAAACTGCTGCAAAAATTCTTCTATACTCGGCATTCGAATGCTGTTGACAAGCAGCTACTGCATTCAATTTGCAGTCAGCTGCGTAACTTGAATGCAGCCATTATATGGCTTTAGAAAGAGCAGTTAAGATCTATCCAAATTCACAATACTTTGAACTTCTGTATACGATTTTAGGGAATAATTCAATCGTAATTGATAAATTTTTAAGGATGATATGATATGTGATTTTTAAATGGTTTCTATCTTTCATATTCTTGAATAAAGTTATTCTTTGATAATATTTGTTTTGTTAAAAATATCACTATAAGCAGGCTTTTATCCCACTATACCGGAAAGCATACTAGTAAATCAGTTAATTTAAATTTAGTTTCATGTACCCATTACGCCCCGAACCAGGTAATTTACTAATATATGCGTACTAGCTGCATATTTAACAATGTTTTATTTTTCTCCTTCCAGCTAACTTATCTTGAATTATAAAAATTGCACTCATGAAATTTACTAATAGCATGAAACTTTTTATCTGCCTATTTAAGCTAATCCGAAAAGTAAAATTATTGTGTTTCCCTTGAAAAAGTTACTGTCTATTTGTTAGTAATATAAGTATACTCAGTATAAGTAAAATTCTCGTATGTGATATTATAAAGAAATTGCAACTATTACTAAGTGGGATTTTATGTTTGGATAATATTCAACTCTTCCTTACGATTTTTTAAGTCTGCAACAATCATTGCAATTATTAATATCGTTCACTTAATTTGCATTCGTATATTCAACGCCTGCAGTGAAATATTGGGAATTTTGTTCCCTTGCGTGTACCCTAAACATATTGTAGAATAATTTTGAAATTCAATTGAATTTTATGGGTAATCAAATTTGATATGCTCTATATTACCTATAAAAAATTTATTACCGTTATTGTTATTATTATTAGCCCTCAGAGTGCAGCTGTTGTTAAGTGAGTTGAAAAAATTTGCAGCCCCAGTGCGTCTTAAAATCCAAAACATTGTAACACTATTGCACTTAAACTGTTTCTTAGAAAGATTGGAAATTTTCATATAAGTTCACATATTGAACACTAAAAGCATCAGCACTGGATAAAATAAAATAAGCAGAAGTAGCAAAATACGACACCACCGGCCTTGTGAAAGACTCAGCTACTCGGCAGCAGCTACTCGGCAGAGCGATCAAATCAGACTGAATCCTGAGTCCTCTCTTGGTAAAATACATAAGGATAAGACAAGGACAATTGTGATACGCGGCCCAAAGGCGAAGGACGGCACTATGCTTTCGAAAGCCCTCCCTGATAAAAGAGAAAAGCTTTTTTATATACCATATCTATTTCGTTATGTAAAAAGCTTTCGAAGTAGTTTGCAACTCTGCATAAGAACACTAAAACCTGTAAGCCATCGGGCGGAAAAAGGCTTTACCTGCAAAAGCTATAATCCAAGGTCAATTGCGATTGATTTAGCAATCCAGTATTTTAGTTACATACCATATTTCTTTTAGCAAATGTCTATAATAGATTGATTTCTCTTTTATACGCCGAGTTTACCTTTTTCATTTGTTTAATATAGTTACATTCGATTTGTCTATCATAAAACTCAGGTACAGAATTAACATTCTAATTGTCGTCATTTCCACATTTTATCCGAGTATATCTTGAAATTGTGTGCCTGGAATTCGGGATACGAGCATTAGGAAGTAAAACGGGTGGTAAAAAATATTTTATGATCTCTCTCTTCAAATAATATGTTTTTAAATTAAAAATAAGACCCATAAAAGATTTGAACTTTTTTAGATGAAAGACTGGATGTAAGAGTGGCCACTGTCGACTGCTATTTTACATGGAGTGCATCGAACAGCAAGCTTTTCTCCGAAAGGTAGTGGAGAGAATAAAGAAAGACGATAGATAATTATACATAAATCGTATTAAAAAGGAAATATGTATGTCATGCCGTAGGGTAGGACAACCAATTTTCAAATCTTACAAAAAGCCAATGAATAGGGGAGATTTATGCATTATTAGATTTCCACTTCAATTATTTTTCAGGAAAACTAGTAATCAAATCTATCTGTGAGTATTTTTTATTAAAAATATTACCTTTCCTGTCCAGAAAAATGGAGAATTTGAAAAGTACACACCATATATTATTCTGACCCAAAAACCAAAGCCATTTCAGTACTGAAAGAATGAATAGAGTACGATATTTGAAAATAGTAAATTATTTGAAAATTATTTCATTTTATTAACAAGTAATTTCAACAACAAGTAGTAAATATAAATTCTTCCAATGGCGCTACAGCCCAACTCGAGCCTTCATCATCATCATCATTGGCGCTACAGCCCTCTGTGAGCCTTGGCCTCCTCAAGAATTTTCTTCCAACGTTCTCGGTCCTGCGTCTCTCTCTTCCAGTTGATAATCCGAATTGCGCGTAAGTCCATTTCGATGTCGTCTTTGTATCTTTTTCTAGGTCTTCTTTGTCACCTTCTTCCCTCTGGCGTTTGGAGGAACAGGATTTTTGGGGGCGCTTCTTCCGGCATTCTCATTACATGTCTTATCCAGTGTAGCCGTGATATCTTCTTGCTTTTGATTATGTCTGGTTCTCTGTATATTTGGTACAACTCGTGGTTGTATCTTCTTCTCCAGACTCCCTCTTAATTTACTGCGCCTGTGATCCTGCGGAGAATTTTTCTTTCGCAACTTCCGAGGATCTGCTCGTCATGCCTAGTAAGCGTCCATGCTTCCGATCCGTACATCAGTACTGGTTTTTTTACTGTTTTATAGAAGTTGAATTTTATACTCCTGCTTGTTCTTTTAGACTTGAAATATTTCAACATACTGTAGTGTTTTGCTCGCTAGCAGTATTCTTCTTTTAATTTCCGCAGTAATGTTGTTGTCGAGCCTTGGCCTCGTCTAATCTTATCCTCCAGTTTTCTCGACTTCTGGCCGAAGTTCTCCAGTTCCATATGTGGAGTAGTGCATCCGCATTTCCTACAAACGAGTCCTTCCATCTTTTCCTCCGCCTGCCTACTGTTCTTCCTTCTTCGATGATGCCAGTGAAGTCCTCCTTCGCTGCTCGGTCTCCTGACATACGCTGGCCCAGTGAAGTATATTGAGTTTTATAAATGTTACGGCGCAGCAGCACATAACAAGGCTCCGCAACCACCAAGTCCTATAGGCATCAAAACCCCTAGACGATGCAAACACAACATACAAACAATTAAAATAACAAAAAACATTAATTAAAAAGGAAACACTATATGTATAATCTATAAATAAAAAATAAATACTTGGATAAAAAAAAACTTTTTAATATAAAACGTTTTTAAAACAAACTAAAAAGTATAAAATAAAGCCTCCTAGCCCCATACAGATTTATAACCCCATACATATTCCTAACACCATACATATAGTCCTGAAAATTTGTAATTGTGAATTTGTAATAGCTATGAAAATATTTGTAAGATTTAAAACGAAAAAACGTGGGGCGCATGTATGATTGATGCGAATGATTTCTCAACCCAGCTACTCTACACTCCGTAGTATTGTTTATAGCTGGGTTGAGAAATCATTCGCATCATACATGCGCCCCACGTTTTTTCGTTTTAAATCTTACAAATATTTTCATAGCTATTACAAATTCACAATTACAAATTTTCAGGACTATATGTATGGTGTTAGGAATATGTATGGGTTTATAAATCTGTATGGGGCTAGCAGGCTTTATTTTATACTTTTTAGTTCGTTTTAAAAACGTTTTATATTAAAAAGTTTTTTTTTATTCAAGTATTTATTTTCTGCTTTTTAGTTTTGTGTGGAAAATTGTTACCTAAATCTACTAATAGTATATCAGTGTTTTCTATTGTTGACTCTACTATAGACTGGACTATTTTCTATTATTGGTAATAAAATATTCGTTGTAAAATAGATAATTAAGTAACAGCTAGGAGGACCTACCTATATGTATTATTTCACAGTTTCTTGATTTCTATTCTTGGCTCTACTATGGACTGGACTATTTTCTGTTATTGGTAATAAAATATTCGTTGTAAAATAGATAATTAAGTAACAGCTAGGAGGACCTACCTATCTATATATTAATACGCAAGCACTTTTTTTGTACAGCACTTTAACGGGCTTCCACTAAACCGATTTTGCTCAAACTGGTGGTAGTCGCAAATGTGTGCACAAAACTAGAACTATTCATTTATCTCATTTCTGTCACTCGGAAATGAGTATTACATTTCCCAATATAAAACGATAAAATTATATTTAAGGTTTGTGAATCGACTAAATTTCATGAGCCTAGATTCAGATTGCTAAGCGAAAGTTTGCCGTACCTCCTTTTCACTTCGCTTTAAACAAATTAAATTGGCATTTCAAAATTTAGTTTGTTTTTGTTTCAAAAAATTAGATTAGAAATAAATGCATATATACATCGCAATACGGCAAGAAAGAGCTGAAACCGTCAGTGGCCGGAAATAACTCAAAACAGCCAATTTTTGAGTTGTGCCACTTTTCTTGCCGTAGTCCTTAGTGCGATATTTATGTCAGCGTCATTCTGCTTATGTTGAAAAGGTTTTTATTTCTGTGGAGACCGTCTCGGCAAATTTTAATTAAAAAAAATAACAAAACAAAGTTGAAATTATTATCAAAATATATTACGGTAAGCGATGGTGTTTTTTAAATGAAGAAAGTTTTGTTCAAAGATGCCATTTTAGACAATTACACTTTTTTAATTAAAACAATTTTTTTTATTTTTTTTTAGAACTGTTAGAGAAATTAAAAAATGGTAATAGTTCAATTAATTATTACTGAGTTATTGAATTGCGTAGACGTCAAACGGGAGACAGGGTCGAATTTCGACCAATGGGCGATACTAGTATCTATGTATTATTTCACAGTTTTTTGTTTTCTATTCTTGGCTCTACTATGGACTGGACTATTTTCTGTTATTGGTAATAAAATATTTGTTGTAAAATAGAAATTAAGTAACAGCTAGGAGGACCTACCTATATTTATTATTTCACAGTTTCTTGTTTTCTATTGTTGGCTCTACTATGGACTGGACTATTTTCTATTATTGGTAATAAAATATTCGTTGTAAAATAGATAATTAAGTAACAGCTAGGAGGACCTACCTATATGTATTGTTTCACAGTTTCTTGTTTTCTTTTCTTGGCTCTACTACTATTTTTTTCTATTATTGCTAATATAATTTAAGTCGTAATACAGATATAATATATTATTTAAGTGAAAACTAGGAGCACCTACCTTTGTAATTTTTCACAATTTTTTTCCTTCTTTTTTCATTTACCTACCTATGTAATATTTCATAATTTTTCTCTTTTCTTTTGAAAACTAGGAGCACCTACCTTTGTAATTTTTCACAATTTTTTTCCTTCTTTTTTCGTTTACCTTCCTATGTAATATTTCATAATTTTTCTCTTTTCTAGCCCACACGTATCTATATAATAATCTAAATAATTTTCTCCAGAAATTGTCAATAAAGAACTATTCTACCTACTCACAAAATATAAACGTGATAAAATATATATTACACGGGAAATTATAAGCACTTACCAATACAATATTTCACAATTTTTTCTCCTTTCTTGCACACACTACACTACACTGATTCTTCAATCTCGCCTTATTAACTTTCTTTCTGTTTGATTAAAATCGATTTCAAAATTTGACAAATATACTACAAGCACCTATCTACATATGTAATATTTCACAAATTTTCACTTCTTTTTTCCCCTCTACTACGAGCACCTACGTATCTATATGGAAATCAATTCTAAGCCGCCAAGCAAAAAAAGACAGCAAAAACAAAAATGACTAACTCGTTCCTGCGCATAGTAACATGGAATGCAAATGGGCTCAACCAAAGAGCCCTGGAACTGGAAATATTCCTCCATACAAACAACATAGATATTGCATTAATTTCTGAAACGCATTTTTCTAACAAAAGTTATGTTAAAATAAATGGATTCGATTCCTATTGGACAACCCATCCAAGTGGAAGAGCTAGGGGTGGATCAGCTGTACTAATTAAAAAAAATATCAAACATTACCAACAAGAAGACATTCGTGAAAGTTACATTCAAGCGACAGTTATTTCAATCCAATATAATGGTGCAGATCTAAATATTGCGGCAGCATACTGTCCTCCACGAGATACACCAACGAAATCTCAATTTAACAACATCTTCAATAAACTTGGTCCAAGATTCATTATTGGCGGAGACTACAATATAAAGCATACAGCATGGGGTTCCAGACTAATCTCACTCGGAAAAGGAAATAAACTATTAAGTGCCATTAACGAAAATAAGTGTGATTACCTGTCTTCACGAGGACCAACGTATTGGCCTACGGATGCAGCAAAGATTCCAGATTTACTTGATTTCTTTATCATAAAAGGTATTTCTTCCAGCTATACTCAAGCAGAAGGGATTCATGACTTAACATCTGATCATACACCTGTACTACTGTCAATAAGCTCAACAGTCATCAGGAAAAGTATAAGTATACGGATTGGGATCTCTTCAGAAAAAATTTAGAAGAGCTAATCAACTTAAAAGTGAGTCTTAAAAGTAATGAAGAATTGGAACAACAAACAAGTAACTTCATTGAACACATTCGAATGGCAGCCAGCCTAGCAACTCCTGAATTAAAAGACAAAGAAGAGTGTGAAATCAAATACCCGGCCGAAATCAGGGAACAAATCAAGGAAAGAAGAAAGGCAAGGAGAATATGGCATCTTACCAGAAATCCTGCTGATAAGACAGCGTTCAATAGAGTAAGTAACAATGTCAATAAACTAATTAAAAGTTACAAACAGGAATGCTTTGACAATTACCTGAGCGGACTGAGTCCAGAAATGGATAAAGACTACACATTGTGGAAAGCAACAAGAAAATTTAAACGATCCGTAACTCGAATACCACCGCTAAGAAATGCTCAAGGCAGATGGATTCGACAGGACAATGAAAAAGCTGAACTCTTTGCCCAACACCTTGCAACAGTGTTCCAACCTCATAACATACAATCCAATATTGATATAACACCAATTTATCAACCAAATCTAGTTTTTAAAAGGATTACACCAATGGAGGTTGCCGAAGTGATCGACAGGAATCTTAACCCAAAAAAAGCTGCAGGAATCGATGGAATATCACCTGGTCTATTCAAGGAACTTCCACGCAAAGCAATCGTCATGATCACATACTTATTTAATGCCTGCATGCGCTTGAAATACGTGCCCAACTGTTTTAAAACGGCCCAAATAATTATGCTGAAGAAACCAGACAAACCTGATGAAGAAGTAACATCATATAGACCAATTTCATTGCTTCCCATCATTTCTAAACTGTTTGAGAAATTGTTACTAAAACGTCTCAAGCCGTTAGTAAACATTCCTGATTTTCAATTTGGATTCAGGAATAACCACTCCACACTAGATCAATTCCATCGAATCACTACTGTCATAGAGCAAGCGTTAGAAGAAAAGAAATATTGCCCTGCCGTATTTCTAGATGTAGCTCAGGCCTTTGACAGGGTTTGGCACGAAGGATTGATATTCAAGATGAGTAAACTCCTACCACAAGATTACTGCCAATTGCTTGAGTCATACCTATCTGATCGCAAGTTCAGGGTCATCCATGAAGAAGCACATTCTGAATTTTATCCGATACTAGCGGGAGTGCCGCAGGGAAGCGTATTGGGACCCTTCCTATACCTACTCTATACTGCGGATATACCAACAACAGATAACACATTTATCGGTACATTCGCTGATGACACCGTAATTATGTCAACAGACGTGTCCCAACCAAAAGCAGTAGAAAAACTCCAACGAGCTTTGAATCATGTTAGCAAATGGACAGCAGATTGGAAAATCAAGCTTAATGAGGTTAAATCAGTCCATGTGACATTTACGCTGCGTCGCAAAAACAACAGCTTACATACATACCTCAATGGAGTGCAAGTACCCCAGGCAGAATCTACAAAATATCTTGGTCTCCATTTAGATTCAAGACTAAACTGGAAACATCACGTGAGACAAAAAGCTGAACAGATTCGACTAAAACAACGTCAAATGTACTGGCTAATTGGACATCACTCCAAAATGAACCTGTATTGTAAAAGACTAATCTACTAGTCTATGCTCAAGCCGATATGGATGTATGGTGTGCAGCTCTGGGGTTGTACCCATAAATCTAATCGAGACGTAATCCAACGAAGCCAAAACAAATTTCTTCGAATGATCACCAACGCTTACCGCTATGTGACTAATAAAGAAATACATGCTGATCTTGAAATAAAATGGATAGAGGATGCCATCCGCGAATATGCCATTAAACACGAGAAGAGACTTCTTGCCCACACCAACGTTGAGGCTATACAATTATTGGATACTACCAACGAAATAAGACGGCTCAAAAGATTAAAACCACATGAACTAACTGTATAACAATAGATGAATACTATACCTACAGGGAACTGGACACTGGTGCAGAAATCCCATACAAGTTATACTTACACTTTAAGTGCTATTGTTAATCATACTAATAAATTAATATTGATTAAGATTGTAGTAAACATACCAATAAAGGTGTTTTTAAAAAAAAAAAAAAAACCTACGTATCTATATAATTTTCCAAAATTTTTTCTCCAGATATTGTCACTAATGGACTATTCTACCTACTAATAAAATATAAACGTGATAAAATATATATTACACTGGAAATTATGAGTATACTTACCTTATTTCACAATTGTTCTCTTTTCTAGCACACACTACAGTACACTGATTCTTTAATAACCGCTTTATTAACTTTTTTTCTGTTCGATTGAAAAAGTCAATTTAAACTCGATTTTAAAATTTGACAAACATACACCCACACACACACACAGACAGGAAAGCAAACCAGTAGGGAAAATCGCAAGTACTTACTCTGAGAAGTAGATTTTTAAGTGCGTATCCTCTTGAGATGGCCGCCATGGATCTAACGCCATAGCCATTGAGTATACTATATTACTTAATGTATTCTACTTACAATACCTTTCATTTGATTGCCATGTCGAGGGTGTTGTGATGAAAGTGATAATCCGCCCTCTTGAGATGGAGATGGATCTAACGGTATTTAGAGCATACTATATTGCTTATTGTATTCTACTTATAATACCCTTTCATTTGACTATCATGTCAAGGGGGTTGTGAAGACAATGGCAATTCGCCTTCATGAGACGGCAGCCATGGATCTAACGGCATATTGAGTATACTATATTGCTTATTGTATTATACTTATCATACCCTTTCATTTAATACCCATGTCGAGGGTTTTCTGAAGAAAATGGTAATCCGCCCTCTTGAGACGGCCGCCGTGGATCTAACGGTATTTAGAGCATACTATATTGCTTATTGTATTCTACTTACAATACCCTTTCATTTGACAATCATGTCAAGGGGGTGGTGAAGACAATGGTATTCCGCCCTCTTGGGACGGCCGCCATAGATCTGAAGGTATATTGAGTATACTATATTGCTTATTCTATTATACTTATCATACCCTTTCATTTAATACCCATGTCGAGGGTATTGTGAAGAAAATGGTAATCCGCCCTCTTGATGCGGCCGCCGTGGATCTAACGATATAATGAGTACCCTATATTGCTTATTGTATTCTACTTATAATACCCTTTCATTTGATTCCCATGTTGAGGGTGTTGTGAAGAAAGTGGTAATCCGTCCTCTTGAGACGGCCGCAATGGATCTAACGGTATATTTAGTATACTATATTGCTTATTGTACTCTACTTATCATACCCTTTCATTTGATTATTATTTCGAGGGTATTGAGAAGAAAATGGTAATCCGCTCTCTTGAGACGCCCGCCAAGGATCTAACGATATATTGAGTATACTATATTGGTTATTGTACTCTACTTATCATACCCTTTCATTTGATTGCCATGTCGAGCGTATTGTGAAGAAAATGGTAATACGCCCTCATGAGACGGCCGCCATGGATCTAACGACATAGCTTATTGTATTCTACTTATCATATCCTTTGACTTGATATCCATGTCGCGGGGGTTGTGAAGAAAATGGTAAGCCGCCCTCTTGAGACCGCCGCCATGGATCTAACGGTATATTGAGTATACTATATTGCTTATTGTGTTCTACTTATCATGCTCCTTTATTTGATTCCCATGTGGGGGCTGTGTGAAGAAAATGGTAATACGCCCTCATGCAGGCCCGCCGCTAGCCGCTTCAGCGCCCGCGTGCAAAAAAGACAATGCCGCCCCCTCCCTTATCTTGTTTTTTCTGAGAGCTTGTTCTCTTCTCTTTAAGAAAGATCGATTGAAGAAGCATATTCTAAATTAAAAATCTGAAATTTGATTACGTTATTTATTGATATCTCATACATTCAATAAAATTTATTAAAAAAACATTGAACGTCTTGTATTCGAGTAATTAATATTCAAAATTCAAGTAAAGCGTCGAGTAAAAATGATATTTAAACGTGGGAATTTATTGCACATAAAAATGGATTATTCTTTCTCCATAACTAGACATCAAAATGCTTTAAAATTTGTCAATTTTTATTTACAGAATAAATTTGATTTCTATAGTACGGTCTTTTGGTTCTAAAAAAAAGGGGTTACCTGGAAAGTTTTCCGGGAGTTTTGAAAATTTGTAATTTTATAGATTTCGATGTGCTCTTTCCGAATTTCAACTTTGACACCCCGTATCTTTGCCGCTGGCGCCGCCATGTTGGAAAAATGGCGCCTAAAAGCAGTTTTTTGACAATGTCGAAATGAGAAGTTCGCGGGTTAATCGTGACAATGACGACGTAAAAAAACTAATTGACTGGTTGTGCAACCATCCACCTTTTCCAGAATTAAAGTAAATCATGTCAATAAGCACTGGAATTATCGGAGATGAAAAGATCAACTGTCACATGCCTAAAGAAATTGGTAGTGCTGGCATTTCTAAAATCATTGGCAACGATTTCTATACCGTAAAATTCAAACGGAATGACCGAATAAAATCACTTAGTATTTTGAATTCAGTCATCCGGATAGAAGGCGACATTGTCCCGATTAATCCTTTACGAATTTTCCAAAGAATGTGCATTTCAAAAGAATGTGAAAAGGAACTTGAAAATTTTCTTACGTACAAACTTGCTCCATTTCCTTTAACCCTTTTCAATGACGAAGGCATGCGCAAATGTATTAAATCTTCTATGTATAAGGCATTTGAGCAACATTCTGGAGATTTGAATTTTGAATATACGATGTATATCATTGACGGAGGTTACTTATTACACCGAGTCATTTGGCATCGCGGTGAATCGTTTCCATCCATTTGCAATAAATACGTTACCTTCGTTCGTTCGAACTATACATCCAATGCCATATCGTATTTGACGGATATCCGGAAGATGTAGCAAATCGTAGTACCAAATATGTGGAGCGATCCTGACGATCACGAAAAACTGCTTCAGTAGACATACTTTTTGACGAGACAATGATTCCAACTGTGTCACAAAATAAATTCCTGGGCAATGAGGCAAACAAGAACCGCCTCATTGGAATGTTGAAAAAAAAATTTGAGTCGGAAAGGAGATATTGTCAAAAAACTGCTCTTAGGCGCCATTTTTCCAACATGGCGGCGGAAGCGGCAAAGATACCAGGTGGCAAAGTTGAAATTCGGAAAGAGCACATCGAAATCTACAAATTTTCAAAACTCCCGGAACTCTTTCCAGGCAAAACTACCAAATGACTGGACTGCTATCTGCACTGAGAGACATTTTTAGTTACCACAACCATACGGCATCAAATAAATATATTTAGTTACTCCAACAATTTTTTTTGGTCATGAGAAGCATTTTTTGTTAATAACGACAACTAAATATATTTATTTGATGCCGTATGGTTGTGGTAACTAAAAATGTCTCTCAGTGTGGGGAATTTAATTTTACATTCTCTGTCCTTATACTATACTATTTTCAGAGATCGATCCATCTTAAGTGGTTTGAAACTGCACACGTTTTCGGTTTATCGGTTTATTTTTTAAGGAGATCAATACTTGGAATTGTTATGGCATTATAAAAAGAACCTAGGTGCAAATGATGGAAATGAGTTCGATAACGAGATTGTTGTGTTTGCCGCCCCCCTGAAAATGCCGCCCGCGTGCGGTGCACGCTCTGCACGCCCGCACCCAGCGGGCCTGCCCTCATGAGACGGCCGCCATGGATCTAACGGTATATTGAGTATACCATATTGCTTATTGTTCTTTACTTATCATACCCTTTCATTTGATTGCTATGTCGAGCGTGTTGTGAAGAAAATGGTAATACGCCCTCATGAGGCAGCCGCCATGGATCTAACGACATAGCTTATTGCATTGTATCTATTATACCTTTTGATTTGATACCCATGTCGCAGGGGTTGTGAAGAAAATGGTAAGCCGCCCTCTTGAGACCGCCGCCATGGATCTAACGGTATATTGAGTATACCATATTGCTTATTGTACTCTACTTATCATGCCCTTTCGTTTGATTCCCATGTCGAGGGTGTTGTGAAGAAAATGGTAATCCGCCCTCTTGAGACGGCCGCCATGGATCTAACGGTATATTGAGTCTACTATATTGCTTATTGTACTCTACTTATCATACCCTTTCATTTGATTGCCATGTCGAGGGTGTTGTGAAGAAAATGGTAATACGCTCGCATGAGACAGCCGCCATGGATCTAACGGTATATTGAGTATACCATATTACTTGTTGTACTCTACTTATCATACCCTTTCATTTGATTGCTATGTCGAGCGTGTTGTGAAGAAAATGGTAATACGCCCTCATGAGGCGGCCGCCATGGATCTAACGACATAGCTTATTGCATTCTATCTATTATACCCTTTGATTTGATACCCATGTCGCGGGGGTTGTGAAGAAAATGGTAATCCGTCCTCTTGAGGCGGCCGCCATGGATCTGACGGTATATTGAGTATACTATATTGCTTATTGTATTCTACTTATAATACCCTTTCATTTGATTCCCATGTCGAGGGTGTTGTGAAGAAGGTGGTAATCCGCCCTCATGAGACGGCAGCCATGGATCTAACGGCATATTGAGTATACTATATTGCTTATTGTATTCTACTTATAATAACATTTCATTTGATACCCATGTCGAAGGGGTTGTGAAGAAAATGTTAATCCGTGGTTTTGAGACGGCCGCCATGGATCTAACGGTATATTGAGTATATTATATTGCATTGTCATCGGAGATATATCTGGGTGCAAAATTTCAGCATAATAGGATAACCGGAAGTATTCGAAAAATCATTTGCAAAATTTGTTCCGTAAAGAAAACAGTAATCCGCCCTCTTGAGACGCCCGCCATGGTTCTAAAATTTCAGCATGATAGGATAACCGGAAGTATTCAAAAAATCGGTTGCAAGATTTGTACAGACAAACAGACAGACAAGAAAGCGACCTAATAAAAACGTTTTAAAATAAAATTAAATATAAAATTAAATAAAGAATAATAAATAACTTATCACTAACTTATAACTAAAAACAAACGAAATATCTGCAAAGAAAAAAAGGATTAAGTTCATATATAAACAAATAAGGATAAAAGTTACCTGGAAGGTACCTGACGAAGTGCCAATTATTTGTATATTGCTACGTGTATATTCCTATAATTTGTATATTCCTACGTGTTAAAAAAAGGAATTTCAAAGGTTACAATTACCTTGAAATCCCTGGTACCAGTGGCGGTTCCTCTTTGGAAACAAAGGAAGCACTGTTTCCCTTGACCAAATAGGCAACTTCATAAAAATTAATTTAAATATATTAAGATTAATCAGAAACAAAATCTTAATATATTTCCTCCTCTGGAAACACTAAGCAAGCAATGTACAGATTTTTTTATATAAAATGTACAATTCAACTTTATCATACCACTGTATATAAAGATTAAAGCCGCGGCAATACTAAAGTGCCGCTCTACTGCCCTGCCGCTCACCCCCAATTCGAAACATTGAATTTTTCTGGTGCCGCTCGCTGCTCTTATCGTGGCCGAGGCTTATCATAACGTAGGGGAAGCAGTAATAGTTGTGTTTATTGAGACCGAAAAAAAAGCAGAGCAGCTCAAGGCAGCTCACAGTAGAGCAGCTGTCAAAAAACAATCAGGCAAGTTGGAGCAATTCAGAGAAAGAAATCTCATGAAACACTATTCGGGCAACAATTCTCAAAGTGAATTGTCATAAGTTCAATCTGTCAGTTTTTAAAGTGGAAATTTTAATTTTAGTTTTTAATCTATTTAAAATATTAAATTTAAACTCTTATTGAGGTCTGACGTGTATCTGTAATTTATTTTTAACAGTTTTCGATTAACTGTTGCCGTTTTGTGACAGTTGACAAACAGCTGATTGCTTGCCCGAAGTTGCTCTACCAAAAAAGGTAGAGCAGAAAACCGTGAGCTAGCTCAACTTAGAGCAGGCTCATGAAACACAAATCAGCGCAACTTCAGGCGAGTTAGAGCAAGCGAATTGCTCATGAAACACCTTTTCCTGAGATATCTCAACCTAGCTCAACCTAGAGCAGCTCAATAAACACAACTAATATCTCCAGCCTTTTTGGCACAAAAAATCAACGTGAAAAGTCCAATACATTCAATTTAATTGAACTCACGCTCACGCAAAGGTTTGCCTTGATACAGCTCCCTCAGAAGCTGCAATAAACGCAGCTTCTCGGATCCGAGCAGCGGGATATGGCAAGTCGAACATAGACAAAATTTTCTCTATCCACCATATTCTCTTTGTTTTCTCGGTTTCGTTTTCTGGTAATCTGTTCTGGTTTCGCCTGCTTTGGAGTTGCTCTTGAAAATTTGCTTCGAAATATGTTTTGACTCTAACTAAAATATGAATTTTCGTTTGAGTCAAGATAGGTGAACTTTCTCTTTATCTATTGTTGGGGTGGCAGGAGGTGTGTATTGAATAAGATAATAACCTTGTAGCTGCCATTATGTTTTTTATGATTTTCTTTAATAATGATTTAAACGGATAAAGAGAGATTATTTTTTTGAATTGTGTTATACCGTGGCGAACAAACGTCAACGTACACCATATAAAATAGCGAAAATTCGTTAACTATAGTATAAAAAAAATTGTGATATTACAAAATAAATAGGTACAATCCTTGGTACAAAAACATTATATTGAAATTGCATAATGAAATTGTTTCTACAAAAAATAATAATAAAAAATTTTAAATGTACGTAGACTTTGGTTATTTGTGAATCCTGTATATTTCACTTTTTAAAACGTTTTTATTAGGTCGCTTTCTTGTCTGTCTGTTTGTCTGTACAAATCTTGCAACCGATTTTTTTAATACTTCCGGTTATCCTATCATGCTAAAATTTTGCATACAGCTTTATCCCCGATGAAAATGCAATATAGTATACTCAATATACCGTAAGAACCATGGCGGGCGTCTCAAGAGGGCGGATTACTGTTTTCTTTACGGAACAAATTTTGCAAATGATTTTTCGAATACTTCCGGTTATCATATTATGCTGAAATTTTGCACCCAGCTATATCTCCGATGAGAATTCAATATAATATACTCAATATACCGTTAGATCCATGGCGGCCGTCTCAAAACCACGGATTAGCATTTTCTTCACAACCCCTTCGACATGCACTGAAAAAAATCATGATTTAATGACAACCTCGCCAGGAGATTGGGAGATTTGGGGTTGCGTCGACCTAAAATTCATTGTCATAATTACAAAGTTGTTGAATCAATTTCACGACATTATTTGAAACAACAACTTTTCGATGTTCCATTGCCATAATGAGTTATTTGAGTAAAAAACATCATGGTTGAGTTAATAACATAAATATTTCAGTAAAGTGGGATTGGCCATGATTCAATATCTTTCATGTATTTAAAATAATTGCAGATCGATTTCATTGAAATAAAGAACATGTTGTTTTAATTAACTAAAAAATTGTAATAATAATTTGTTCGATTTGGTAGAAACCCATAATTCAATTGTTTTTACCAAATATTTTTTGAACTAAAATGAAAAATAGTTGTGTCAACTACATGGCATATATTAAAAACCATTCTAGAACATACGGGTGGGCTACTTTGCTGTCAGTAGAACCTATACAACATTTTATTACTAGATGCCTTTTAACGGAAATTCCTTTTGTATTGTACATCATCTGTGTTGGTATTGTACATCATCTGCCTTGACCGAACCAATTCTACAAGTAAGCAGAAGCACATTGTGTTTGTGTTAAGTTTTCGCGCCAACATTTTCTGGTGAACTTGTTACTGCATTTCCTTCTTGTCGATAGTGCGAAGAAGTGTTGATGCCTGAATTAGATTCTTTATAATAAATTTCTTCGTAATTTTGATTTGGTTTTTAAATAATTCATTAATTTTAAGGACAAAATTTTCTTTCATTATCTTGATTCGAGAAAACAAATATTTTTTTAGTAATTTCATTACGTTAATTTCCAATTTGTTAAAGAACTTGTTGTTTAAGAATAGTGAACAGTGTACAGTGTGAACAGTGATTGTTATCAGTGACGTTTGTACTGGAATTTATTTAAAAGAAAATGGCTGATGAGCAAACGGTGTCATTTCTTGAAGATTGGGGATTTCCAGAGCTTGTTTCTATATTCAAAGGTAAGATTTTTCATGTATACCTATATTTGAAAAATAAATGATATCATTATAAATATCGTATTGTTAATCATGGGGAAAATAATTTCTTAGAACATAATATTTAAATTGAACAGTTGAAGCATTTGCGGCCTAGTTTGATACAAGACATACAAATGTTGTGAGATCGTAACAAAATGGAAAGATGAGTTCGGATTCCACGTTTCAAGGAAGTAACAATGTAACGGTGTCACTTGACCGTTGCCGATATGAACTATAAAAAACAATGCGGATCAGGTCACAGGTTTTTTAAATAAAAAATTGTATGGTTCGGTATAAATTCATTTATTGCTTATTGCTTTTTTTTATTCCTTAAATTTATCTAAGATAAATGCAAGATTTGACTAAATCAAAATAAAGTCTTTTATATTTAAAATTTCAATTTTTATCTCTTAAAAAAAAATTTAAATATGTATCCAAACATTTTACTGGGGCAAATTCCCTGGCTAGTTAGTAGAAAGTTTATGAAAAATTAATTATTCGACTTGAGGCAATTGCGCTCAAGTATAATAAAAAATTTCCTCAAAATTACCTATTCAATTCTTCAATTGAATAAGTAATTTATCTCCCAAATTTGTTAAAAAAAATTATTATTATTTTTTATTTTTATTTCCCCTATGCTAACCTAACAAAAAGAAGCCGGTAAATACGCGTCTTCTATCTAACCCTATGCTAATGGTGGTCAATGCCACTTGCTCGAAGAAAACTATCGCACTATTAAAAACTTTGAAGTTCGTCTGTGGGCAATGCCACCGCTCTGAATCGTACTGAAAAAAAGCCCCGCACTATTCTAGCTTTGGGTTTATATTTCCCCCGGCTGTCCCCCACCATGCAATAGAGACCACAAATTTGGTCTAAATTTTAACTGGGCTAAGTATCAAAAATATGGCGATGAGTTATGTCGTTGGTTTATTTCGAATTATTTCAAATTTTAGAACTCTGGTCAGCTGTCTGTTCTGACAAGTATTTTTGACGTTTGTGCGTGAGTGCAGTGTTTTTGTTTCGTTTTTTTGTTAAGTGTTTTTAATTTCGGTTTTTATGTTTTATTTCATTTTATTTATGGTGAGTATTATTGTTATTATTATTAATTTAAATTTAGTAATATATACTTATATTCTGTGTGTTAAATTCTATTTCTTATGTTTTTATGTCTTGATATCTTGTTTTGTTTACACCTGCTTTTCTAATGTTGGTTATGTTATTATTAATGTTTTTTGTTATGTACTTGTCATAAGTATTATCTTTCTTGGTTGTTTGTCAACTAATTATTTTTCTTTTTAGGTTGTTGTAAAAATAAATAGGGTGGATGACGAATATTTTAAGTTATTATTATTCCAGCGGAGTTATAAGGTTATGTTTGTTTTATATATTGTATGTTTAATTAACCCCTTTTTTTCTTTTTAGCATTATTATTAAAATCAGTGTTTCGGACCGAAACATTCTCCCCTCTCTTTGATGTGTCGCATCAAACATATGATAACATGCGAAGTTCGAGATTTCTTTTTTTTATATATATTTATTATTTCTATTCCATCATATTTTACTAATTCTTTCTATCTTATATCTATTTCCAAATTCAATTATATTTAACCTATTTTAATTCTATTTGTAATTCAATTGTATTTTTTTAATTCAAGTAATGATTTTTTTTTATTAAATTGCACAGGATTCAATTTCTTTTTGATTTTATTTCTGTATATCCTTGCCAAACTAACTTATTTTTTCTAATTTTTAGAATCACCTTATGAGTGTCTCCCAAAAATACCGTGTACCTTCTTCGTCGTCCATGTCTGATGTGCTGGAATGGTATTGACTGGTACTGCTGATACGTTATGTTGAAGAATTTTCCTTCCCGCGTCGGAATGGTGTACACCTTGTTGTCCAGCCCGCTGGTCGGTTTTGTTCCGGTTAGTGGTGTAACCCGCGGCAGATCTCTGTCTCGACACTGAGCTGATGTGCTTGGTAGGTTTCTTACTGGCGAGATGGTTGGGTTTGCTCTCCGATCCTCCAAGTTCCTGGTGGCATTACCTGATGCAACCTTTGGGAGAGTTCTTTCTTGACTCTGAGCCGACGTACTTGGTTGAGGCGATAAATCTCGCACTTTGCTATCTCTCTCTTTTTGTAGCGATGAATCTCGCACTTGGAGAGATCTTTTTTGTGGTGGCGGCGATGAATCTCGCACTTTTAGAGATCTCTTTGGTGGTGGCAATAAATCTTGCATGTTGAGATCTCTTCCTGGAGTCCTTGGGATGGTGCCTTGGGATGGTATCGGCGATAAATCTCGCATATGGATGCCCTCTTCTGTAGTGGGTGGGATAGTACCTCGGGGAGCTCGTGGCGATAACTCTGGAATTTGGATGTCCCTTCCTGGAGTGCGTGGGATTGTGCCTTGATGTGCTGTGGGTGACGCTTCTTGCATCGGCATATCTCTCCCTGGAGTACGTGGGATGGTACCTCGCGGTGCTACTGGCGATAAATCTCGCAGATCGAGGTTCTTCCCGGGGGTTGTTGGGATGTCATCCGTGTCAGGAAGGAATAGATCCAGTTCCCAATCTTCCAGCGGAGGAACATCTCTCAGCATCTCGTCAATCTGTGGGTCTCCAAACGGCCACAGATCTAGGACGTCACTCAGGCCATCGTCCAAAGCTTGTTGAGACTCCATTTGGTAATTTAAGATTCTGTAAGACTAAAAATCACAATTAATTTTTTGGTTAATGTTAGTTATGGACTTCACTTTTCAGACGGACACATACACATATTTCCTGGTCCCTTCATGCAGGTAACGGACATATTTTGCTGATAGGGCGTTTAATGCGCGTCGCCTTATATTGTAGAGTAACCACTCTGATGTGTCCATCTTCTCCAGGATGAACTTCGATAATTTTACCTAATGGCCATTGAGCTGGTGGCCGGTTATCTTCAATCATAATGACCACTTGACCGATGCTTACATTCGGTTGTTTGGTGTGCCATTTTTGCCTATGTTGCAGCTGTGATAAATATTCACTAGACCATCTTTTCCAAAAATATTGCAGTGTTTGCTGAATATATTTCCATCTATCTACATAGTTGTGTTTTTCTTGTAACTCTGGATCTGGTACCACTTGCATGTTTCTTCCTATTAGGAAGTGGCCCGGGGTTAACGCATCTACTATTGAAGTATCTGCTGATAGTGGCCATAAAGGTCGCGAGTTTAAACACGATTCGATTTGAATTAATAATGTATTTAACTCCTCAAAAGTAAATATTCTGCCTTCTGTAGCTCGCTTCAGGTGAAATTTAATACTTTTGATTCCGGCCTCCCATAGGCCGCCAAAATGTGGGGCAGCAGGTGGATTAAAGTGCCATTTAATTCCTAGGTGCGCTACTTCCTGTGCCGTTACTGCTGATGCTCTGTCGATGGCTTCTTTAAACTGGGTTCGTAATATCTTATTGGCTCCAACAAAATTAGTTCCATTATCGGAATAGATATTCTCGCATAAGCCCCTTCTTCCCACGAATCTCCTAAATGCAGCTACAAAAGCGTCAGATGACATGTCGGAAGTTACCTCTATATGTGTAGCCTTAGTCGTCATACATATAAATATGCAAAAATATCCTTTATAAATTTTTGATCCTTTATGCTTTGACATCTTCAAATCTACTGGTCCGGCAAAATCCAACCCGACGTTCTGAAAAGGATACGTTTGTGCAAGTCTAGCGTCTGGTAAATCTCCCATGATCTGCGTTGGTGGAGCTGCGCGAAATCTGATACACCTTGGACATCCTTGGATCCTCTTCTTTACTGCGGACATCCCATTAATAACCCAATAGTGTGTTCTTAGGGAATTCAAAACTAACTGGGGTCCGCCGTGTAGCGTGGTTTTGTGGTAAAAATCCACTAAGATGTTAGTAATGTGATGGTTGGGCAGCAAGATCATTGGATGTTTCTGATTATACGAAATCCTTGCATTACGTAATCTACCTCCTACTCTTATGGTTCCATCTGCTGCGAGGAATGGGTTTAATTTAATCAACTGGCTGTTCCTTTGTATTGTTTCTCCTCGGTGTAGCAGATTGTATTCAGATGGAAACATGTACCTTTGCACTAGTCGAATTACCCGTGCTCTGGCATCATTTAATTCATCTGCAGTTAGCTGTGGGTTGTCCATTTCCTTATTTCCCTTACATCGTTGGAAAAATCTCATACAATATGCTATGGTTCGTATTGTCCTTGTATATGATGAGAAACGATTCAACCAATCTTGCTCTTCTGCGTTGTTCATCATTGCGGTTGTGTTATTCTTTTTCTCCAGATCCGTTTTCCATTCTTTCATATCGCCCTTTGGCCAAGTGTCTTCGAGGTCCTTTAACCACTTAGGTCCCTGCCACCATAGTGAGGCGGTTGCTATTTTCGATGGCATTATTCCTCTGGACGCCAAATCTGCCGGATTTTCCTTGCCCGGCACGTATCGCCATGAACTGTTGATGGTATTTTCTGTGATTTCCACTATACGATTAGCCACAAATGTCTTCCATCGATTTGGGAGTCCTCTTAGCCAGGCTAAAACAATCGTTGAGTCAGTCCAACACCAACTCTGCCCGTGCTCAAGTTTCATGTCTACTTGAATCTGCTTCATTAGTCGGCTCAATAGGGCCGCTCCACACAACTCTAGTCGTGGCAATGAGGTGGGCTTTATGGGTGCTACTCGTGTCTTAGATGCGATAAGGTTAACATGAACCGTCCCATCACTGCCTATCGTGCGTATGTATACTACTGCGGCAAAAGCTCGCGTGGACGCATCGCAGAAACCATGTAATTGGTATGTAGGCACGGCATGATACATGTTTATCCATCTAGGCAGTTTTAACTCTACAATATGGTGTAGCTGGCCTTTAAATTCACTCCATTCTTCTATCACTTCTTCACCAGCCGTTTCGTCCCAATCTCGTCCGGCCAACCACAATTTTTGCATAATAATTTTTGCGACCAACACACAGGGAGATATCCATCCGAGAGGGTCAAATAACTTCGCTACCTCGGATAGTATCTGTCTTTTAGTCGTCGCTGTTTTATTGAATTCTGCTTCCTTGATTGCGTACGAGAAGTAATCTTGATTTGGGTGCCACAAGATACCAAGCGCCTTGATGTGATTTTCCTCATCCAAGTTAAGGGGAAGTTGTATTTCTCGATCTTCTGGGCGTACTTGTTCTAATAGAGCTTGGTGATTAGCTGCCCATTTTCTTAGATGGAATCCACCTCCCTTCAATAGGTTTATTAGTTCATTTTGTATTTCTAATGCTTCTTCTATGGTATCTGCACCAGTCAGAACATCATCTACATAAAAATCTGAAAAGGCTACCTTGGATGCTTTTGGATATTGTTCTCTATCATCTGTCGCAAGTCGTTGAAGAGTCTTGATCGCTAAGTATGGTGCTGGGGTGGTACCAAACGTCACTGTATTTAGCTGATATTCTTGGATGGGCTCGCTACTATGTTCCCTCCATAAAATAGTTTGGTACTTTCTATCGGCTGGGTCGAGAAGGATCATCCTGTACATCTTCTCGATGTCTGCTGTCAACGCATACTTATGTTTCCTCCAGTTGGACAGGGTGGCATATAGTTTCGGTTGTAGAGTTGGACCAGTCAACATTTGTTCGTTTAAGCTTCGTCCATTTGAGGATCTGGCCGATGCATCGAAAACCACTCTGACCTTGGTTGTTGTGCTCTCCTTAAACACCGCATGGTGTGGCATATAGTATGCCCGTTCTTCTTTCATCGTTACCGCATTCATGTGTCCCATGGTAATGTATTCCTTCAGGCATTCAGCATAAGGTGCCTGTATGTCTGGCCTTTGAATCAACTTCTTTTCTAATTGTTTAAATCTTGAAGCTGCTTGGCCCTTGCTCTCTCCAAGCTCTGGAGGTGTGCCTCCTCTAAAAGGTAACTTTACTTGGTATGACCCATTGGGCAAACGTTTTGTAGTCATTTCGTAAAATAATTCACAATCCCTTTCTTCATTTGTCATCTTCCTTTCTTCTGACACTTCTTCCCATTCCCAGAATTTTCTTATTTGTTGGCTCAGCATGTATAAGTCATTAGCTTCTGGGATTGTGAACCCTGAAAAACTTATGTTATTATTTTGGGTTGGTTCTGTTGCTACTTCTCCGAATATTATCCATCCCAGGCTAGTCTTCTGTGCGGTTGGTGATTGGTAATGTCCCTTGCGTATTCCATCTTCAATGATGCTCCCGTACACCTTAACTCCAAGAAGAACATCGATTCGTCCTTGGTCGGTGAACTTTGGGTCTGCTAATTCCAATCCATCGATGTAAGACCAGTCCTGCCATTTGGTTCGTTTCGGTGGGCATATGTTCGTTATGGCTTTGACGACATATGCTTGTATGGCCGTTTCATAATTAGCTCGAGTAGTGGCTTCTAACGTAAAACAGGCGATCTTCTTAGACGATGCTACCTTCTCTGAACCCAACCCATTTATCTGCATCGTGGTTGGTAATGTTTCTGGCTGTAGCGTTTGGTATGCTGCTTCGGTCAAAAATGAGCTTTGGGACCCCGGATCGATCACTGCTCGCAGGGTTATACTGTTGCCCTTCTTGTTCCTCACCTTCACTAAAGCTGTAGCTAGCATACCTTCAGTTGAATCCTCAATATAATTACACGTCGTTACTTCTGGTTGCTGCGTGTCAGTGGCCACTTCATTTTTAATATCTTCGTGTAGTAACGAATGATGTCCCTTTCCACATTTGAAACATCTATTGCTGCTGGGACATACTCTGCTGTGATGCGGTCGCAGGCATCTATAGCATAGTCTGGATTTGCTCGTCAGATTACGTCTCTTGGCTATGTCCATTTCCTGGAATCGCTCGCATTGTTGTAAGGAATGCGTTTCCTTGCAAACCGGACAGGTTTTGTTCGATTGGCATGGACTACCATGATGACTTCCTATGCATTCAAAACAGAGTTTATTTTCCTTTATTAATCTGCTCCTTTGAGCAGGAGATTTGCGTTGTAGGTACCTACAATACTGTGGATGATGGTTCCCCTTGCACAAAGGACAACCTTTTTCTTCATTCACATAGCAATTTGTAGTTCTGTTGCGCACTCTATCTGAACCTTTATGTTGTGCTGTGGGCTTGTGTGTGCTGACATCCTTTATTGCTTCCAAAGTTCTGTGTCGTTCTTCGAGAAACGTAGTGAAATCTTCTAATGAAGGCAATTCATCCGATTTGGATATCAATTCCTCCCACTGATTCCTCGTCTTTTCTGGCAATCTTTGTGATGTTACAAAGACAACAATATCGTCCCACTCAGATATATTCACTTTTAACACCTGCAGGGCATGTCGAATGCGCTGTAAATCATCTGCCATCGTTCGCAGGTCTTTGTACGATTCATGCATGAGCTTAGGTTGATAGAAAAGACGTTTTAGTTGGGCATATATCAGCAATCTTCTCTTGTTGTAACGTTTGCATAATAAGTCCCAGGCAGCCATATAATTTGCGGAGGTCATATCGAATGCGTCGAGATCTCTACGTGCCTCTCCCATAAGGCTACCTTTCAAATAATGCAACTTGTCCACAGGAGTCAGACGATCATTATTATGTATTAATGATGTAAACCTGTCGTGGAACGCTTGCCATGCAGTATACTGCCCGTCAAATTTTGGTATTTCCACCGTTGGCAACTTCAAAGGGATATTTTGTACATTTGGCTGTTCATTTTCTGAAGTCGAGTCTTGTTGCTCATTTAGCGTGTCCTGTAGGTCACCCAAGAATTCATCACAGACTTCAATCACATCTTGAAATACTGTGCCGTTTACATATGTCTGTAAAATACCTTGCAACTTCTCATCTTTCACGCTGCTTGCGTCTTCGCCAATCACATCAAAATGGTTGTCTTCAAATCTCACCCATAAACCTTTAATTTTATCGATTTTTGCAGTTATGTATCCTTGTGTTCGTCTGACCTTTGGAGTTTTTCTATAATTTGAAATTGTTTGCTCAATCTCCTTTTGAATCGCCTTCTGTTGTTGTAGTTTGCCCTTCATCTTTACACGTAGGTTATTGGGTTAGTAGATTCAACAAAAAAAAACAAACAAACAACAACAAAAATATTTGGACACTCAAATCAAATATGCAGCAATAAACAATAAAGTAATTTATCTGCAACCCGATCCGGCTCGAAGGACCATGTAACGGTGTCACTTGACCGTTGCCGATATGAACTATAAAAAACAATGCGGATCAGGTCACAGGTTTTTTAAATAAAAAATTGTATGGTTCGGTATAAATTCATTTATTGCTTATTGCTTTTTTTTATTCCTTAAATTTATCTAAGATAAATGCAAGATTTGACTAAATCAAAATAAAGTCTTTTATATTTAAAATTTCAATTTTTATCTCTTAAAAAAAAATTTAAATATGTATCCAAACATTTTACTGGGGCAAATTCCCTGGCTAGTTAGTAGAAAGTTTATGAAAAATTAATTATTCGACTTGAGGCAATTGCGCTCAAGTATAATAAAAAATTTCCTCAAAATTACCTATTCAATTCTTCAATTGAATAAGTAATTTATCTCCCAAATTTGTTAAAAAAAATTATTATTATTTTTTATTTTTATTTCCCCTATGCTAACCTAACAAAAAGAAGCCGGTAAATACGCGTCTTCTATCTAACCCTATGCTAATGGTGGTCAATGCCACTTGCTCGAAGAAAACTATCGCACTATTAAAAACTTTGAAGTTCGTCTGTGGGCAATGCCACCGCTCTGAATCGTACTGAAAAAAAGCCCCGCACTATTCTAGCTTTGGGTTTATATTTCCCCCGGCTGTCCCCCACCATGCAATAGAGACCACAAATTTGGTCTAAATTTTAACTGGGCTAAGTATCAAAAATATGGCGATGAGTTATGTCGTTGGTTTATTTCGAATTATTTCAAATTTTAGAACTCTGGTCAGCTGTCTGTTCTGACAAGTATTTTTGACGTTTGTGCGTGAGTGCAGTGTTTTTGTTTCGTTTTTTTGTTAAGTGTTTTTAATTTCGGTTTTTATGTTTTATTTCATTTTATTTATGGTGAGTATTATTGTTATTATTATTAATTTAAATTTAGTAATATATACTTATATTCTGTGTGTTAAATTCTATTTCTTATGTTTTTATGTCTTGATATCTTGTTTTGTTTACACCTGCTTTTCTAATGTTGGTTATGTTATTATTAATGTTTTTTGTTATGTACTTGTCATAAGTATTATCTTTCTTGGTTGTTTGTCAACTAATTATTTTTCTTTTTAGGTTGTTGTAAAAATAAATAGGGTGGATGACGAATATTTTAAGTTATTATTATTCCAGCGGAGTTATAAGGTTATGTTTGTTTTATATATTGTATGTTTAATTAACCCCTTTTTTTCTTTTTAGCATTATTATTAAAATCAGTGTTTCGGACCGAAACAAACAACGCAGTTAGAATCATATCGCTCTTTTTTATGCTATAAATTGCTCTCAGTAGTCACAGTTATTATAAACATATTTACAAAACGAAGTTGATCGAGTAGGAATGCTCTATCTTTATTATAACGATGATTTCTGTGAGAGAATTTATTTCATTAATTATTTACTTTCTTTTTTAAGGGGTAAGAATATCAGAAGGGTTAATTATTCTTCATCTTACGTTTTAGTTTCAGTTATAAGAAACATCTTTTTTTACAGATTATTGAATCGACTGTAAAAAATGGTGGGGATCCGAAAGGAAAAAGTAATAACCCACAAAAACGACTTCGCTCTAAAGAAAGTGGATATCGAAAGCGTATTAAACGCGAAGATTTTTCTTATTTAAAAGATATATTAAAAAGACATAATTATGGGAACGCTATTAAAGCGGAGTACTCGGCACATAAAACATTAACAGATCAATCGAGTTTTTTTGTGCTAAACAATCGCATCTGATTTGACAACTGACGTTCATAGTATGATGAACTTACCATTCATATGTATGTAGTACTCGAGTTTATTGTTCTAGTTGTTTGAGTAATGATTTCGAAGATCTAACTGATGAAATAATTTCCATTTTTCCAAATGAACAATGTGACACTTACTATATACCACCATATATAAAAAAATTCAAAAGATGATAAATCAGAGCATTGTCGAGGGCGATTGGTAGACACAAGACACGATTTCACAACAAACTTCAGCTGTATCGACGTATGTGCACTTTAAAAAAAAACCATGCAGCCAACAAACACGGAAGCTGAAGATGCCTTATTACTATGTAAGTAAACTTTTACATCGAGTATTAATTTTTCGAAGATGTGTTGAGTAAAGAATATTTTGAATATTGTAACAAAACAATGTTAATTCCAGGTCGAGAGAATGGTAAATAGCACATGGATACAAATTAATCGGATCAAATATTCGATAGGAATAATGATTTCACTCGGGAAAGATAGGTAATTTATAAATATTTGTGAAATTAGAATCAGAATTTCTTATCAAAATTATAATACCATAAAATTTAATTCTTTCTATCATGGATTTTTAATTTCACCAGGTAACCAACGGTCATAAAACGGTTTGACGGTCATAAAAATTTAATAAACATAAAACCAAATAACAGGTATTATGTCAATGGCGAATGCTACGTAATGTGTTAAATTTAACAATGTTACAAACTATGTTATGTAGTAGGATAAATGTATATTATGTAATACAGATAATTTTTTATGTTGCATGCCTTAATTTGTTTGTACTTATATGAAATATATTTTTTTAAATGTACATTTTTTTAAATTGTTTTCAATAAACTTGTAATCTATTTTTAATTATTGTAGTTTTCTTAATACTCCTTGAGTAAATATAAGTCAATATTCTTCTTCTTCTTCTTTAACGGCTCTACAACCGAGTTCCGGTCCTAGCCTCTCGCAACTGTTCTCTCCACCGGTTCCGATTCTGAGCCGATGTCATCCAGTTTGGCATCCCTATGCTCTGCGCGTCCTGGTCTACGCCATCCTTCCTGTCGCACCCCATAAGTCTTACCGCAGGGAACTTTCCGCGCCTGTTAATCTTCACTCATACGAGGTAGATGTCCTGCCCACCGGAGTCTACCGAGCTTTATTTTCTTCAGAACATCTATGTCGCGATAGCGCTTGTAGATCGCGTCCTTGTAGAGTCTCCGGAATCGTCCTTCCTCACATAAGGGCCAACAATCCTCGGAAGTATTTTCCTCTCGAACACCGCCAAGAGGTTAGAGTGCTTTTTACTAAGCACCCACGTTTCGGATGCATATGTGATGACCGGTAAGACCATCGTCTTATATAGTAAAAGTTTAGACGTTATGGTTAGATGCTTGGATTTGAGGAGCCTTGACAGACTATAGTAGGCTTTTTTGGCTTTTAGCAGTCTTGCGCGTATTTCTTGTTCCAGGCTATTGTCGGCTGCTCCTATTGACCCCAGGTAGGTAAATGATTTCACCACATCAAACTCGTGTTCCTCTACCTTGATTGTGGGACCAATGTTAGGTGTTCTTGCAGACGAGGCCACCATGTACTTTGTTTTGCTTTCGTTGATGTAAGTCAATATTATAACTTCAAATTTAAATGAGTGAATTTTAAAAATATTTATTGAAAATTGCAATGATATTTACGTCATTGCCCTATATTCGTGAGAATATAAAACTGCCGTTGTTCTGAATATATAATCTTTTGTACGAATGCGAAATATATTTTATTTCAAAAAATTTAAAGTTGAAAGTAGTCTAATAAATGTTTCCGCTAACTAACAATGCAATTTCTCGTAACGAAAAATTTGGTTAATTCAAATTAAATCATATTGAAGCAATCAAAAGATAATATTTATTCAAACTGAAAAAAATGCATATCAATTTAATATTCCTTCAATCAAATTTTATTGAAGTCTCTTGAAATATTTTTTTAATCACCTCAAGGTAGGATCAATTTTAAAGCAATAATTTTTATGTTTATTGAAGCGTATTACAAAACTGAACTAATTTTGATTTTGATTGTGGTGATAATAACAATAATTGACGAAATTAACCATTTTGTTGAGCACACCTCCCATCTCATTAATTTAATCCTATATATGTATCGATAGGATATTTTAAAGAATTAAATCAATGGTTCAGAATATTCCCATAATTTAGTCTTTATTTATGTTAATGTCTCATGAGGTTGACACAACTACATCAGTCAACTTCGTGATAATTTGGCCTCATCTCCATGGCTCTATTCGCCGCATTTAAATTCACGATGAGGTTGACACAACTTCGGCTCGATTATATTTATCACGCCTTTTTTTCAGTGTGGGTATCAAATGAAATGTTATTATAAGTAGAATACAATAAGCCATATAGTATACTCAATATGCCGTTAGATCCATGGCTGCCGTCTTATGAGGGCGGATTACCACCTTCTTCACAACACCCTCGACATGGGAATCAAATGAAAGGGTATTATAAGTAGAATACAATAAGCAATATAGTATACTCAATATGCCGTTAGATCCATGGCTGCCGTCTCATGAAGGCGAATTGCCATTGTCTTCACAACCCCCTTGACATGATAGTCAAATGAAAGGGTATTATAAGTAGAATACAATAAGCAATATAGTATACTCAATATACCGTCAGATCCATGGCGGCCGCCTCAAGAGGACGGATTACTATTTTCTTCACAACCCCCGCGACATGGGTATCAAATCAAATGGTATAATAGATAGAATGCAATAAGCTGTGTCGTTAGATCCATGGCGGCCGCCTCATGAGGGCGTATTACTATTTTCTTCACAACACGCTCGACATAGCAATCAAATGAAAGGGTATGATAAGTAGAGTACAACAAGTAATATGGTATACTCAATATACCGTTAGATCCATGGCGGCTGTCTCATGCGAGCGTATTACCATTTTCTTCACAACACCCTCGACATGGGAATCAAACGAAAGGGCATGATAAGTAGAGTACAATAAGCAATAAGGTATACTCAATATAACGTTAGATCCATGGCGGCGGTCTCAAGAGGGCGGCTTACCATTTTCTTCACAACCCCTGCGACATGGGTATCAAATCAAAAGGTATAATAGATAGAATGCAATAAGCTATGTCGTTAGATCCATGGCGGCTGCTTCATGAGGGCGTATTACCATTTTCTTCACAACACGCTCGACATAGCAATCAAATGAAAGGGTATGTTAAGTAAAGAACAATAAGCAATATGGTATACCCAATATACCGTTAGATCCATGGCGGCCGTCTCATGAGGGCGTATTACCATTTTCTTCACACAGCCCCCACATGGGAATCAAATAAAGGAGCATGATAAGTAGAACACAATAAGCAATATAGTATACTGAATATACCGTTAGATCCATGGCGGCGGTCTCAAGAGGGTGGCTTACCATTTTCTTCACAACCCCCGCGACATGGATATCAAATCAAAGGATATGATAAGTAGAATACAATAAGCTATGTCGTTAGATCCATGGCGGCCGTCTCATGAGGGCGTATTACCATTTTCTTCACAATACGCTCGACATGCCAATCAAACGATAGGGTATGATAAGTAGAGTACAATAACCAATATACTAACTAATTGCTCCTTTAATCCCTCATGGGACATAGGGCGGAAACAGTTGCCCTCCAGCGGACTCTGTTTTGCGCGACAGCTCTCAGCTCTGACCAAGATCTCCCGGTTGTTGCGGCCTCTGCTAATAGGGTTCTCCTCCACGTTGTTCTAGGTCTTCCGACTCGCCCGGTTCCTTGCGGATTCCAGTCGAGGGCCTGTTTGGCTAGATTCTCGTTTTCGCGTCCCAAGGTGTGGCCAATCCAATTCCACTTCCTTCGCCTGATTTGGTCGTCTATCCTTTCTTGGCCGGCACGGCGCCATAGTTCTTCATTTGAAATTCTATCTTGTCAGCGGATTTTTAGGATACGACGTAGGCATCTGTTGATGAAAACTTGTAGGCGCCCTGTGATGAATTGGGTGACTTTCCATGTTTCGCAACCGTACAAAAGAACTGCCTTAACGTTGGAGTTGAACAGCCGCAGTTTGGTGTTAATTGAGATCTCCGTCGATCTCCATATGTGAAACAGGCATGCATATGCGCTTCGTGCTTTATTTATTCTGGAACTGACGTCTTCTTCTGTACCGCCGTTTTCGGTAATCATACTACCGAGGTAACAGAATTTATCTACCAGTTCCACGTCGCGGTTATTTAGCGCTGTCCGTTCAAGGGTGTTTGCATTTATCCGCATTTCTTTGGTTTTAGTCGGATTTAACCTTAAGCCTGCCGATCTACTTTCTGTTGCCAAATTGTTTACCATGTTTTTGAGGTCCTGGTGTCTGTGGGCCAGCAAACAGATATCATCCGCGTAGTCGAGATTCTTAAGGCGGTCTAGCAATCCCCATTGTATGCCACCTGTTCTAGTATCTAGAGCGCTGACAAGGATGTCGTTTATTACTATAAGAAATAGTAATGGCGAAAGTAGGCATCCTTGCCGTACTCCTGAGCTCACTTCAAAGCTGTCGGGTAGTTTTCCATTGTGAAGAACTCTGCATTTGGAATTGTTGTGAGCTTTTATCAATTCTATTATTTTGTCCGGCAGTCCACGTTTCCGTAGAGCTCGCCATATAAAGCTCCTATTGACCGAGTCGAACGCTTTCTCATAGTCTACGAAAGCAAGGTAAAGGGGGGATCGGAATTCAGTAGACTGCTCCACTATGATTCTCAAGGTGTTAATGTGGTCTATGCAGGAGCGGCCTTTTCTGAATCCAGCCTGCTGTCTTCTAAGCGTTCGATCCTTGATAGTAATATGTGGGACAAGATTTTGCCCACAGTAGATAATAGACAGATGCCTCTCCAGTTGTCACATATTGTTAGGTCCCCCTTTTTTGGTATTTTGACTATGATACCTTCCGTCCAATCCTCCGGAAAGGTACAGGTGTTCCATGCTATTTCCAGGATTGGCTGTAGCGCATCTGCTATGAGGCTTGAGTCGGCTTTCAACAATTCTGGCGGGATGCCATCTTTTCCAGCTGCTTTACCATTGCCCATTGCATGAATTGCGGTTACTATTTCAGTCTTGGATGGGGCACGAGTGGTGATTATTATTGGCTGTGCATTGTTGTTGTTGTTTTCCTGAGATTCCTGTGTAAATGAACCATTCAGGGCGGCGAAGAAGTAATCAATATAGTATACTCAATATATCGTTAGATCCATGGCGGGCGTCTCAAGAGAGCGTATTACCATTTTCTTCTCAATACCCTCGAAATAATAATCAAATGAAAGGGTACGATAAGTAGAGTACAATAAGCAATATAGTATACTAAATATACCGTTAGATCCATTGCGGCCGTCTCACTTTCTTCACAACACCCTCGACATGGGAATCAAATGAAAGGGTATTATAAGTAGAATACAATAAGCAATATAGGGTACTCATTATATCGTTAGATCCACGGCGGCCGCATCAAGAGGGCGGATTACCATTTTCTTCAGAATACCCTCGACATGGGTATTAAATTGAAGGGTATGATAAGTATAATAGAATAAGCAATATAGTATACTCAATATACCTTCAGATCTATGGCGGCCGTCTCAAGATGGCGGAATACCTTTGTCTTCACAACCCCCTTGACATGATTGTCAATTGAAAGGGTATTGTAAGTAGAATACAATAAGCAATATAGTATGCTCTAAATACCGTTAGATCCACGGCGGCCGTCTCAAGAGGGCGGATTACCATTTTCTTCAGAAAACCCTCGACATGGGTATTAAATGAAAGGGTATGATAAGTATAATACAATAAGCAATATAGTATACTCAATATGCCGTTAGATCCATGGCTGCCGTCTCATGAGGGCGAATTGCCATTGCCTTCACAACCCAGTGGCGTAGATAGGAGGGGATCAAGATCCCCCCCCCCATGAGCCTACGAAAATTATAATAGAATTGAATAAAATCTTCGTATATACGTATTTAAGTATACATGAAATTTCTTAAGCACCAGCCACCGCCTCTTTTGGCATTATGTAATGTGCAATTTTGTTTTTGCGCAATTATATAAAAATCATCTAGATATGTTTTTGTGACGGCTGTGCATTTAAGTATTGTATAATTTCCGTGCTTCGAGCAGGCCGACCAATCAAGAGCCACGAAAAGGACGCTCACTATAATTGCGGACACATCGAGCACATGTAAAGTAAATACAATGAGCCAATAGTGGCACCTCGGTTCCTAAATACTCAAAATTTTAACGTTATAATAAATCAAGAAATTTAATCGTTTTTCCAATTTTGGGTGAAATAACTAGTAGCTATGAGCATATTTTATTCAATATTTAATATTTCGAATATTTTTTAATGTAGTAGAGTATCAAAATATGAGCTTCCTAAAAAATAGGACCAACTTTTGGCTTTGATTGTCAATTTAATTCCTCCTTAATATTTTGAAGTTTATAAAAATTGCCGAGTTCAAGAAAAGATTCTACGGGCAAAATTATGATAAACTTTAAGTTATAAGTCCGGGAAGCTTTGCACTTCATAGATTGTTCTAACTCGATACAATTTTATCGAGCACAATACACAGTACGTTCATTGTCTCTGGCGAATCAAGAATTCGAAGGCGTTCCCTGGAGCGTTAACATTAATTTACTCTAGTTTATAATTGAGGAGTATCTGTTCAAAGTATTTCCGTTTTCAACTTTTTTTTATTTTAAAATTATTTTGAAAATATGGCATAAAAGTCCATCGATTGAGCCTAAAAACTTATTCAAATGGAGCGTATTTTCCATATAAAAAATTCCAAAAAATTAGGATTCCAATCAAAAGGGCGTATTTCTGCATCTTGTGAAGGAAGCGGTAATCCGCCATTTTTTCGGTGGTCATATTGGATCTATTGAGTATTCTATATTATATTGTCATCGAAACTGAAGCTGTGTGCAAAATTTCAGTTTGATCGGATAACCGGAACGCCCTCAGCAAAAGAAGGTCTACTTCAAAATACGATCTGAATTTTCGTTTCATATAATTGTGACTGTAAGCGAAAGGAAGGAACACTGCTCAACAGCATGACTGTGGTATGGAATATTTTACATCATTCTAAACTAATTTTTGACGCTGACTTCAAATATATTATCAGTTTTTTATATCAGCTTTAGTTAATGAATTATGATGTTTTTTTAGAAAAAATACTCTCACCGTACTAAAATATTTTATTTAAAAAAACTACAAACTACACTGCACGCAGAATACTCCCAAATATCTAAAAATGTAAAAGTGAAGGTTCTAACCTACCACCTTCCAGAGTAATGAGTCATCAAATTCAAAATTTTGTTTTTTTTTAACAAAACTATCAATTTCAACTACCTTTTCCCCCAAAAATACGTAGTTAGTCAATATTTTTTTTCCAAAATTGGAAAGCACGGACAATTTCCTATAAATAATGTGCAACAATTTTTGTGTTACGGCCTTTATTTTTGAAGATATGTATTAGCAAATTTTGATGTAAAAGTTGGCTTTATTTGGTAGTTTGGTACTTTGGCACTTTGGTACTTTGGTATTAGAGCCCTAACACAATAGAAAATTTAATTTTAGCTCAAAGTTATACTAGGAGTGGATAGGTGGACATAAAAATCTTGCTAAAAGGATTTTTGCTTTTGACAGAACCCCAAAAAACCACTGCAAGTATTTCCAAAAATTCTATTCAAAAAGGCTTATTTCTTGAAGTGACTAATCAAAAGGTCGTATTTCTCACAATCCCGATCAAAAAGGCCTATTTCTAAACAAATAATTAAAAAAATATAGTTTTAATGTGTATTTTTTTAAATAAAAAACACATATCATATTGTAGGCTTAACATTCACATGAATGTGCATTTAAATATATTTTAACGTTTTATTTATAAGAATAGGCAGTTTTTTTTCGAATTCTGAAAAGTTTGTTTATGATGGAAATACGCCCTTTTGAACAGACACTCCTCAATTGTCAAATTTATTCTAGTTTATAATTGCAAAAGTGTGTTAAAATTGTTTTGTTTATTATCTCGGAATGAGGAAATTTTTACTGCCAATAAAACCATTCGGCAAGTCTTGAGACGGTGAAAACCATAGAAATGCAGAATCATCTGTAGAAAAAACCGCGAAAACACCCCGTTCTGATGCATTAAATTCTGAAAATCCGATCAATCAAAATATACTAGTCATATCCCCTCCCATCGCAAAAAGCTACCTACGCCATTGTCACAACCCCCTTGACATGATAGTCAAATGAAAGGGTATTATAAGTAGAATACAATAAGCAATATAGTATGCTCTAAATACCGTTAGATCCATCTCCATCTCAAGAGGGCGGATTACCACTTTCTTCACAACACCCTCGACATGGCAATCAAATGAAAGGGTATTATAAGTAGAATACATTAAGTAATATAGTATACTCAATGGCTATGGCGTTAGATCCATGGCGGCCATCTCAAGAGGATACGCACTTAAAAATCTACTTCTCAGAGTAAGTACTTGCGATTTTCCCTACTGGTTCGCTTTCCTGTCTGTGTGTGTGTGTGGGTGTATGTTTGTCAAATTTTAAAATCGAGTTTAAATTGACTATTTCAATCGAACAGAAAAAATGTTAATAAAGCGGTTATTAAAGAATCAGTGTACTGTAGTGTGTGCTAGAAAAGAGAACAATTGTGAAATAAGGTAAGTATACTCATAATTTCCAGTGTAATATATATTTTATCACGTTTATATTTTATTAGTAGGTAGAATAGTCCATTAGTGACAATATCTGGAGAAAAATTTTTGGAAAATTATATAGATACGTAGGTGCTCGTAGTAGAGGGGAAAAAAGAAGTGAAAATTTGTGAAATATTACATATGTAGATAGGTGCTTGTAGTATATTTGTCAAATTTTGAAATCGATTTTAATCAAACAGAAAGAAAGTTAATAAGGCGAGATTGAAGAATCAGTGTAGTGTAGTGTGTGCAAGAAAGGAGAAAAAATTGTGAAATATTGTATTGGTAAGTGCTTATAATTTCCCGTGTAATATATATTTTATCACGTTTATATTTTGTGAGTAGGTAGAATAGTTCTTTATTGACAATTTCTGGAGAAAATTATTTAGATTATTATATAGATACGTGTGGGCTAGAAAACAGAAAAATTATGAAATATTACATAGGTAGGTAAACGAAAAAAGAAGGAAAAAAATTGTGAAAAATTACAAAGGTAAGTGCTCCTAGTTTTCACTTAAATAATATATTTTAAATTATATTAGCAATAATAGAAAAAAATAGTAGTAGAGCCAAGAAAAGAAAACAAGAAACTGTGAAACAATACATATAGGTAGGTCCTCCTAGCTGTTACTTAATTATCTATTTTACAACGAATATTTTATTACCAATAATAGAAAATAGTCCAGTCCATAGTAGAGCCAACAATAGAAAACAAGAAACTGTGAAATAATACATATAGGTAGGTCCTCCTAGCTGTTACTTAATTTCTATTTTACAACGAATATTTTATTACCAATAACAGAAAATAGTCCAGTCCATAGTAGAGCCAAGAATAGAAAACAAAAAACTGTGAAATAATACGATACATACTAGTATCGCCCATTGGTCTAAATTCGACCCTCTCTCCCGTTTGACGTCTACGCAATTCAATAACTCAGTAATAATTAATTGAACTATTACCATTTTTTAATTTCTCTAACAGTTCTAAAAAAATAAAAAAAAATTGTTTTAATTAAAAAAGTGTAATTGTCTAAAATGGCATCTTTGAACAAAACTTTCTTCATTTAAAAAACACCATCGCTTACCGTGATATATTTTGATAATAATTTCAACTTTGTTTTGTTATTTTTTTTAATTAAAATTTTCCGAGACGGTCTCCACAGAAATAAAAACCTTTTCAACATAAGCAGAATGACGCTGACATAAATATCGCACTAAGGACTACGGCAAGAAAAGTGGCACAACTCAAAAATTGGCTGTTTTGAGTTATTTCCGGCCAGTGACGGTTTCAGCTCTCCTGATGTGTCACTTTTATTGCCGTATTGCGATGTATATATGCATTTATTTCTAATCTAATTTTTTGAAACAAAAACAAACTAAATTTTGAAATGCCAATTTAATTTGTTTAAAGCGAAGTGAAAAGGAGGTACGGCAAACTTTCGCTTAGCAATCTGAATCTAGGCTCATGAAATTTAGTCGATTCACAAACCTTAATAATAAATTTTTATATTCGCCTGTTTATATGCTAACCGTAATTTCTACTTTATATTGTTGTCATTTTATTGTTTTATATTGGGAAATGTAATACTCATTTCCGAGTGACAGAAATGAGATAAATGAATAATTCTAGTTTTGTGCACACATTTGCGACTACGACTTCCATATAAAACCAGTTTGAGCAAAATTGGTTTAGTGGAAGCCCGTTAAAGTGCCGTACAAAGAAAGTGCTTGCGTATTAATATATAGATAGGTAGGTCCTCCTAGCTGTTACTTAATTATCTATTTTACAACGATTATTTTATTACCAATAACAGAAAATAGTCCAGTCCATAGTAGAGCCAAGAATAGAACAGTGCCGTAGCTACTCTCTTTTGCGTGGGGGGGCAAGGAAATTTTACTAAATTAACGCCTATTTTTAAAAATTTTGCCTTCCGCCAGCATATTCGGTAGTACAGATAATTAGAATAGAATGAGGTACACTCCCTCAACAATATACACACGCACACATCATCTGCTTTGCGTACGATATGCTTAACGGCCCATACTACCCAATGGCCCAATCTACACTAGGATTCCTTCAGCAGCAGCAGAACTGGTTTATTACGAGAGTGGTATAGAAACGACAAGAGGGTAGTGCAGTAACATGTTCACCAGAACATTTTGGCGTGAAAATTAAACACATACACAATGTGCTTTGCTTCTGCTTACTCTCTTACTCTTACATCTAGGCATCTAGAATCTAATTATCGGCACACACACAGATATCTCCGTGTAAAGACAAGAAAGTTACTCGTGATTAAGGAATCCCCGTGTAGACCTGGATTACAAGGATGCCAATTTGGGGGGGGGGAAATGCTGAATGGGTTTTTTAGGGGCTTCAAATTTTTAGGGTTTTTTTTTAGTGGGATTGTAACAATGCAATGCTCCGAAATACTTGAAACAGTTACACGATAATTTATATGTCATTTGTCTTAGCTCGCTATTCGAATTCGGATTAGTTGTTGAATTTGTTGGCGGTAATTTAAATAACCAGTGGAATTTCATTCCGAAGTATATGACGATTGCGAGCGTCGAGCGTGCATTTTCAATTTATAATATTGTAAAAAATAAGTTCCGTAACAAGTTATCCGTTGAAATGCTGCAAAGTATTATGTTTTGGTACGATTCTCTTTATAACGAGATTGTAGATATTGTATAACATTTAATCCATCAAAAAAATAATGTTCTGATGTATGATTTTAAAAATTACGAAGCACAAGTAATGTTTAAGGTACTAATTAGTATATAAATAATGTATATTGTAATGTTTGTAATAAAGCATATTTTAATATTTAAAACATTTTTTTAATACCTTGTATAGTTTGAAATTAAAACAACATTTAGGAGTATTTCGATCTGTGCTAAGGGGTAAACAATTTTACGAGTTGGTAACCCTGCTTAATTATGTTTTAATATACCAGTGTAGATGCCCTCAATCTTCGATGCGTATTGATTTGAGTTATTTCTCAGAATTTCAGGGAATTGTAAAATAATGCTTTGGGAAAAGAGTCATTCCACTGTTATATGGCCTTTTGAAAGCAAGGCCTACTTTGAGTGCACTATGAAAATTGCGTCATCATTCTAAGAAAATGGCAAAAAATGGTATGGGAAAAAGGATTGCGCATAACGAACATAACGCGGAGAGTGCGTGTAAATGTGCGTTTCGTTGAAAGAGTGTATAGTATAAATTCTACAAACTACAAACGAAATTCAAATTTCACAATTGACTTTGCATATGAAGTAACTGATTAGTTTAGTTTCCTTTATTTTGTGTGTTTTTCCATTTGTTCGCTGCTCACCTTGATTTTTAAATAAAATAAATTGAAATATCATAACTACTGTAAAAATGAGTAGAAGAATCGCAGACAATATATGTAAAGACTCGAAACAGCCCAAGCTTACTGCATTTATTACAAACAAATCAAGTGAAACATCGTCAGGTATAAAGAAAAATCACGAAATATTTATTTTGAAATCTAGAATCGGGAAGCGGAAAAGGAATGCTAAGACAATTTATTTTGTTTCAGCTGTTCCGGTAATCGAAACAAGTTCAATCTCATCCGAAGCACATTCGGAAATAAATGTAAATGTATCATTGAATGTTACTACTGATACGGAAGTAGCAGGTAAATGATGAATAAATGTTTTTTGTTGATAATTCTTATTTGGATTACTTGAAAATTCATATTTTTCGTAGATGTCAGTGCTGATGCCGAAGTTGTGCCAAATGCTCCTGCTGACATCACTCCGTATGGTACTTTGAAGAAAATTGAGGCTCAAGTGCTAGATTTACCCTCTGGACACCAATTTCCGATGACAGATAAAAGAAAATTCAATAAAAATGGTTGAATCATTACGTTTGGTTGGAATATTCCGTATCCAAAAATGTTGCTTTCTGTTACGCATGCCGCCAATTTTCCCCAACTCATGAAAGAGACAACGTATTCAAATGTAGTGGTTTTTCGAATTGGAAAAGTGCTCTCGAATCAAATAAGGGCTTCAAAAAACATCAGAGTTGTGGAATGCACTTGAACAGCATGGCCAAATGGTCTGAAGCAATTGATCGACAGAAAGCCAATTCATCTGTTATCGAAATGGCATCGGGAAATGTGCTGCAATATCGTCGTAATTACGTAAAAAAAATTATTGAGGTATTGTATTTTCATTTATGAAATGCTTTCAACATTTAGTTTTTATAAATAAATACCTAATGAATAAATATTTCTTTAGGTTATTATTTTTTTGGTTAAAAACGAACTGGCTTTTCGTGGCTCGTATGATATCGAAAAACATATGGATGAAGGTTTATTCGAAAAATTATTCTTATACACAAAAGCCAACAACGAAAATCTCTGCAAATGGGAATCGTATATGCCACATCATTATACATATCGATCACCGGATGTACAAAATGAGATAATTGAGCTTTTGGCTTTAATGGTACGCGAGGCAGTGGCTAATGACATAATGGAATCAGACGTACCATATTTCACATTGTTAGAGGATGGGACAAAAGATAAACAAAACAAGGAATGTGTGGCGATTGCTGCAAGATATGTGCGAAACGGCCAAGTTCAGGAAAGCATCATTACGATGGAAACATTCGCTGAATTAAATGCTGAGTATTTTACTAAACAGACATTGAAAATACTTGAAGATAATGGAATAAGCAATGAACGAATGTTGAGGTAAGTACTTCCATGTAACTAATTAAATTATTTGTATGTGTATGTATTTAATCTATTCGCATATGTTTTCAGTCAATGCTATGACGGTGCTAGTGTGATGAGTGGAAAAGATGGCGGTGTGCAAAGATTAATTCAAAACCATTTGAAACGAAAAATTCCATATTTTCATTATCTGAGCCATCAATTTCATTTGGATGTCATCAAGGCCATTGAAAGTGTTCAACTGGTGAAACAATTTTTTGACCAGGTTTGATATTTAGCTGACAATCATCTTCAATTATGAATGTCTACTGTCTATTTTCAGGCAAAACACATTGCAAAATTTTTCCGTCGCTACAAAGTAAAGCAACATTACGAAGGCCATTCCATTTTAAAATTAATTGAAACTCGCTGGGTTGGCCATTTACGTGCTTCAAAATCCATATTTGAAAATTACGTACATATTATGAATACTTTGCCTCAGATAACCGGTGCAGCAGGATTCGACGGTGATGATGTAGCATTAGCAGCCGGATTGTACCACGTGATGGCCTCAATTGAATTTGTATTCGTATTAATCTTTATGAAAGATTTGTTACAAACAATTGAACCAGTAACAAAAGCGTTTCAAGGTCGGGCAATTGGATTCAAAGATTCAATGGCACTCATTAGAGCCGTTTATGCAACGATAAAAAAAATGAGAACAGAGGATAGTTTCGAAAGATACTACTTTGAAGCTACAAATCTTTCGAAGAAATTAAAGCCTACAGAACCGGCTCTCGCTTCAAGTCGCCCCCGCCCAATTCGAAATCGAAGCCAATCAACAGTGCTGAAGGATTCGGTTGTCGAAGAAACACTGGGAGAACGAAGCGAATCGACCATTACCCTAAAATCGGCATTTTACGAAACGATCGACATTGTGTCAATCGAAATGACAAATCGTTTCGTAAAAGACGATGCCATTCTCACCGCTATTGATACAGCAGATGAGATGGATTTGGAAAAGCTGCAGCCTTTGGCCGAGTTGGGCATCGAATTACCAAATGAAATTCAGCTTAGAATTGCCAAAGAATATATAGATGAAATTCGTGCAAACAATGTAAAACTCAACAATTTGAAAAGGCCGGAAGATAAAAAAATTAAAACTGTGGTACTGACGGAGCTGCATAAGGTGCGCCAAGGGATGGAAAACGTATACAACCTTTTTGCAGCAATCGAAACTTTCCCGTCCGGAACAGCAGTATGTGAATCTTCATTTTCGGCCCTCACCCGAGTCATGCGGCCCCAACGTATTAGCATGTCGACTGACAGATTAAATAATTTATCGTTTCTGGCCTTCGAACACAAGAGACTTGATTTTTTAGGCCTGGACACGGTTCTTTTACGTTTTAATGCACTCAAAAATCGCAAAGTGCAATTATTTTAAAAAAATGCTTAAATGTTATTTAAAAAAAATAAACTTTGAACGAAGTATAAATTTTACAAATAGTTTTCTTTATTGCTTTTGTTTTCGATTGTCGTTTAATTTTGTTCCTTCTTTTTCTAGTGTATCGATTTCATATAATGAGAAAAACGCGGTGGGGCAACGCAAAGGCGTGGGGGGGCCAAGCCCCCCCTAGCCCCTGGGTTGCTACGGCCCTGGAATAGAAAACAAGAAACTGTGAAATAATACATATAGGTAGGTCCTCCTAGCTGTTACTTAATTATCTATTTTACAACGAATATTTTATTACCAATAATAGAAAATAGTCCAGTCCATATTAGAGCCAACAATAGAAAACACTGATATACTATTAGTAGATTTAGGTAACAATTTTCCGTATGCATAAACAATACTACGGAGTGTAGAGTAGCTGGGTTGAGAAATCATTCGCATCAATCATACATGCGCCCCACGTTTTTTCGTTTTAAATCTTACAAATATTTTCATAGCTATTACAAATTCACAATTACAAATTTTCAGGACTATATGTATGGTGTTAGGAATATGTATGGGGTTATAAATCTGTATGGGGCTAGGAGGCTTTATTTTATACTTTTTAGTTCGTTTTAAAAACGTTTTATATTAAAAAGTTTTTTTTTATTCAAGTATTTTTGTAAATTTTTTTGTCGAAATAATTTATTATGGAATTTCAATAAAATGTTTTGGTACTTATATTGTAATATCACAATTTTTTACAATTTTTAAAAATAAAATACAGTGGCGTATATCTTACTATATTATTTTTTATTATAATAAAATAAAAACAAAATAGATTGGTAGTACGGTTTTATACTTTTTGCATGGGGTCAATTACCTAATTCGTTTCCATATTTGTTATTTTTCAGTTTTTTAAATTAAAGCCACCGATACCTTTACTTTTATCACTCGTGGCGCACATTAGATTTGACGCCCTACGCATTGCTTCCCTTATACTGAACCTTACGAACCGCCACTGCTTGTACACCATTTAAATTATATTGAAAGTAAAAATTTGGAATAGCAAAATTATAGAATATTTAAATACAAAGAAAACGAAGAACGTGCAGGAATTAGAAAATAATCCTAGAAAAATGTTTTTGCTTAGCCTGTTACCTGAGGTAGAACAAATGACAGACGTTCAGATGAGGTGTTTTAAACGTCGAGTGATGGACGTAATAGAATGAATTTTGGATAATATTCCCTCCGATTCCGAAAATTCGCAAATTACTCTTCTGTCCGAAACCGTAGCAGAGGCATTTGCCAATCCGGAAAATAATTCCACTATTAACTATGTCGACGATAATACTTGTAACTAATTTTAAGGCGTTTGTCGAGTATTAGGTTACCGTGTATTACATTGTGAAGTTTTTGTTTGTTTAAAATAAATGTGTTGATTTCTTTTTATAAGTACATACCTGAGTGTTATTAAAATCCTTTCCTCAGGACTGACACATTCTCGCATTACAGTATTTTGCTTATGTATGGAAGGTGTGAGTAATTGGGCCAAAACCATACAAGTTTTTTTCGACATTCTGTAAAATGACAAAAATTTTTTATCATCTCGCTGTAGCTCCTTTGCAGCCACAAATGCACGACAATTTCAATAAAATGTTTTGGTACTTATATTGTAATATCACAATTTTTTACAATTTTTAAAAATAAAATACAGTGGCGTATATCTTACTATATTATTTTTTATTATAATAAAATAAAAACAAAATAGATTGGTAGTACGGTTTTATACTTTTTGCATGGGGTCAATTACCTAATTCGTTTCCATATTTGTTATTTTTCAGTTTTTTAAATTAAAGCCACCGATACCTTTACTTTTATCACTCGCGGCGCACATTAGATTTGACGCCCTACGCATTGCTTCCTGTGGCAGTACTAAATCTCCACATAGAACCAAGTTAATGTAAAGAATAAAAAGATTGTTATGGCAACACTAAATCGGTAGCATGTAAGTTCTCTTCCCTTTTTTGTACTCGACCGGCGACGCGAACAGTCGTCTGCAATAAAGTTAATAATCGAAAACTCCAGCAGTTTTATTTCTAATATCCACATATACTATACAGCACATATATTGGTGACCCCGACGGGAACTTTCTTTTTTTATTGTAACGAGTACACGTTTAAAAGAAAATCTTTTTAAAAATTAAAAGAATTGTCAAAGGTGGAAGCAAAAAAATTATGCCAATGAGGCATCCAGGCCACCATCGCGTTCCCAACAGTGTTAATAAATATCCGCATAATAATCATCCATCGTCAGCAAAAATTATTTAATAAATATATAATTATAAATGTATAACCCGGATGGCAAACGATACGAATTGCTTTTTTTTAAAAAAAAAAAAAAAATGAAACATTTTACGTAAAAATTAACAAAAAAAACACAGGAGTTAAAAACACTTCATGCGGCAAACCAATATCAAGCAGACAAAGGAATAAGTGAGAATTTTCGTTTCAATAATAATAACTGTGAGATTTTTTTGCGTGTTAAGGCGAGTGCCTAGATTCGAATCATAAAATTCTATAAGAAAGGCGATTGCATTCTTTTTAAATGGCTTAATAGAAACTTGGTGTCCAAAGTGCGTTTAAAATTACATGGAGAAATTCTTAATATAACGTGAACAAAAAAAAACTAATTAATCAAAACGGGATTTAAAGGTTAATTCGACAGCAGCAATTTGGCAACAACAAAAAAACAATAGCGACAGGAACAATGAAAAATCCGACAGTAGCAGCATCTGAACAGATAATTTTTTATGTACTTTTAATATTTTTCTAATTACTTCTTTTTTTGGTTTTGTCACTAATAAACAACCAGCAAATAAAAATAATAGACGACAACAGAAAAAAAGGAAAGCCTAATGTGTCCAGCCAGATCAACATAAATACATCCAACTGTCACACCACACAAGGAGAATCAAAAATGGGAATCCAAAAATTTAGATTTTAAGTCAGTAAGTAAATATATTAAGTTTTAAGTTTTTTTATTGCAAAAAAAAAGAAATATTTTGGCCGTCCGTCAGTAACAAGACGATTTTTTAAATCAAACACATTTGCTATCACTATAGTGTCTACTTCTGCAAGTACCTACTTACATTAATAATAACTAAAAAATTTTTTTTAACATTAAACATAATTTACGATATAAGTAAACACTAGTTATTAGCTTTTCTCTTTCGACTTCTCGTTAATAAATGAAAATGTCACAAAACGGAGACAATTCCGGCGAAGAACAACTAGCCAACGATGATGTGAAACCTTTAGTGTCTAGCTTAAAGATACCGCCTTTTTGGGGAAATAGACCAGATTTATGGTTCATTCAGGTAGAGGCTCAATTTAAAATAAGAAACATTACTACCTCAAACACTAAATAGGATTACCTTGTTTCATCCTTGTCCCCTGAGACTATGGAGCTGGTCGCAGATATATTGCTAAGGCCACCCATAGCCAACAAGTATGAATTATTAAAAGAACAACTTTTGTCAAGGACTAGGGACACAGAAGAGCGTAGGCTGGACGACCTCCTAAATAAAATGTATCTCGGGGATTCTAAGCCTTCTGAACTTTACAGGCGAATGGAATCACTAGCCGGCGACAATAGTTTAGTAAACACATCCCTTCTAAAGAAACTTTGGCTTAACAAGCTTCCAAGCAATATACAAACATGTTTAATCGCTATAGACACTTCACAGTCAATAGAAGAGTTATTTAAAATAGCGGATAAGATTTTCGACACCGCGGCTAGTGCACACATTTCAGCAATAAAGCACAACGCAAAATCCGTCACCTGCCCTCATGATACTACAGAACGCTTTAGCAGATTAGAAACCCGTTTAAAAAACTTGGAGCTTAGGCAACCAAGATTTAGAAATAGAAGTCACTCGCGAAACAATTTCAGAGATCGAACCCCTTCCACATCAAACTCCAACTTATGTTGGTATCATAAGCGCTTCGGCAACAATGCCACAAAATGTAATCCATCGTGTAGCAGATACAAGAACAGCTCTGGTAAACAACCAAAAAACGAATAATTGCAGCTTCGACGGCGGCAACGAAGCCAAGCAAAAAGCCTTACCGCCTGTTCATCACCGATAATATTACAAATATTTCATTTCTTATTGATACGGGAGCAGAAGTATCAATAATACCTAAACGACTATATCCTTTTTTCAGGAATAAATCCGATTTCACGCTTACCGCAGCAAACGGTTCACCGATTGCTACATACGGCTTTAAACTTTTGACATTAGGTCTGAGCCTTCGCCGCACATTCAATCATTTTTTTGTCGTAGCTGCCGTCGACCATGCCATACTGGGAGCCGATTTCCTGTTCAAGTATAAGCTACTCGTCGACGTTCGCGGAAAAAAACTAATAGATCAGTTAACTGCAATCACGGTAAACGGTATTACACGACGTTTCGCTTCACTCTCACCCAAATTGTGTGTGATTAAGGATGAATTCGGCTCGCTACTAAAAAAGTTCCCGTCACTAGTTTCTCCACCCGATTTCAATAAAAGGGTACCTCACAACGTGGTACATTACATTGCCACGCAGGGCCCATTACCCTCAGCTCGTCCTAGACGACTCGACCCTCAAAGATACAAAATCGCAAAAGCAGAATTTGATACCATGATACGGTTGGGAATATGTAGACCTTCTTCTTCCCCCGTCGCTTCACCTTTACACATGGTCGCTAAGAGATCCCCAAACGAATGGAGACCCTGTGGCGACTACAGGCAACTAAACGCCGCAACTATTTTTGACAGGTATCCGTTACCTAATATTCAAGATTGCAATATAAACCTAAAAGACTGCAAAATATTTTCAAAAATAGACCTTATCCGCGCATATCACCAGATACCAGTAGCTGAGGAAGATATATACAAAACGGCAGTTATTACACCATTTGGTTTATTCGAGTTTCTGCGTATGCCATTCGGCGTAAGAAATGGGGCGCAAACTTTTCAACGATTCATGAACGAGATTCTTTCCGATCTAGATTTCATTTTTTCTTATCTGGACGACATCCTAATTGCAAGCAGGTCTTCCGAAGATCACAAACGACACCTTCGTATTTTATTTTCACGTTTGCAAGAATACGGTATCAATATTAACCCCAATAAATGCGTATTTGGTGTACACGAAGTCGATTTCTTAGGCCATAGAGTATCTCCTCAGGGTTTGTCCCCGTCACAAGAAAGAATTCAAGCGATACGTGAATTCCCTTCTCCTTCCTCAGTTAAGAAGCTGCAACGCTTTTTGGGTATGGTAAATTTTTACCACCGGTTTATACCTAGAATAGCACAATTATCGATTCCATTGTATGATATATTGAGGAACGCAAACTCAAAAAAGATACAGAAAGCAAAAGACAGTAAGGAATTCCGATGGTCGGAAGATCATGAAACTGCATTCAACAATATAAAAAGCAGCTTCGGTAACCAACTTTTATTAGTTCATCCTAATCCTAATTCGCAATTAAGCTTGTTCACAGACGCTTCCAATGATGCAGTCGGAGCAGTATTGCAGCAAAAAAGCGGAAATAATTGGGAACCATTAGCATTTTTTTCAAAAAGACTCAAGCCAGCTGAACAAAAATATTCAGTATTCGACAGGGAACTCTTAGCAATATTTCTAGCAATCAAACATTTTAGGCATCTCGTAGAAGCCAAAGATCTAACAATATATACCGATCATAAACCCTTAACTTCAGCCTTACTTTCTAACTCCGAAAAATCGCCAAGACAAACTAGACATTTAGATTACATATCGCAGTTCGCCAACGACATTAGATTTGTTAAAGGAGTTATAAATATCGTTGCTGATACTCTCTCGAGATCATTCATTGAAGCTATAGATAAACCTCTTAGTATTCCGTATTTAGCAATAGAACAATCGTCAGACGACGAACTCAGAGCAATGATAGAAAATAGTGGCGACAAAAAATCAAAAACTTCATATTTACTACAAAAAGTTTACATACCGGTAGAAGAAACAGAAATATGGTGTGAAACTTCAACCGGATCTAATAGACCATACGTACCTGAAAGCTTAAGAAGGGCAATATTCGATAAACTCCACAATTTATCTCATCCCGGTATACGAAACACTCGCAAGTTAATTGCTTCTAAATATTTTTGGCCACGTATGAATAAGGAAATTAACCTATGGGCAAAAACATGCATAAAATGCCAGAAATGTAAGGTGACTCGTCACACAGTATCGCCTTATGGCTCTTTTGAAATTCCAAAAGGTAGATTTTACCACATACACATGGACTTAGTAGGCCCTTTACCTCCTTCCAATGGTTATACTTACCTCTTAACCATTAAAGATCGTTTTTGCTATTGGCCAGAAGCAGTACCTCTTAAAAATATTTCGGCCCAAAATGTTGCACAAACCTTTCTACATCAATGGATAGCACGTTTTGGTGTCCCGCATTTTGTAACAACGGACCAAGGAACTCAATTTACGTCGTCCCTATTCCGTGAGATGTCACATATTCTAGGCAATCATCACATAAAGACTACCACATACCATCCCCAGGCAAATGGTTTCGTAGAAAGATTTCACCGTCAACTAAAAACGGCAATCAAAGCGCTAGAGGAACCCCAAAAATGGTACTATTCACTCCCTTGGATACTTTTAGGTATACGGTCCGCTTTAATCGAAAGTTTAGACACTTCTCCCGCCTTCCTGCTCTATGGGCAAGCACTACGTTTGCCGGGTGAATTTCTAGCGACAGACAATTTAAACTCAGCAATTACTAACACCACTGCTAGAGAATTACAAGAAACAATCAGCAAAATCAAACCACAGATAAAAAAGACTCGCAAGCAAAGTAATATCTTCATCCCAAAAGGCATGGAAAATTGCACTCATGTATTTATACGACGAGAAGTCGATAAAAAAACTTTAAATGCACCATATGAAGGTCCGTACAAGGTCCTTTCAAAACACGATAAGTATTTTAAAATACAGAAGAATGACAAAATACAAGTAATTTCAATAGACAGATTAAAGCCTGCTTACGTTTTAGATGAAAAAGTACTTGCAGATGTAGACATGAAAACTAGGAGTGCATACAAAAAGAAAGTTAGTTTCTGTTTATAATGGATTTAATTAAAGATAAAGTAAATATATATTATGAATTTTAGTATAGATTAATTATGAATATATTAGGAATTTTATTTCTTTATAAATATACAGAAAATATACTATGGATGTAATTAAATATCAAGTAAATGTACATTAGAAATTTTATTAGTTTATTTATGAATATATTATGAATTTCCTTTCTTTATAAATGTACAACAAAAATAATATGGATTTAATTAAATATAAAGCACAAATGTATATTATAAATTTTATTAGCTTATTTATGAATATATTTATAAATTTTATTTCTTTAAATATATTTTGAATTTAATTGCTTTATATATGAATGTATACTTTAGAAATATATAAGTTATTTTTTTTTAATAAGGGGGGAATGATGTGGCAGTACTAAATCTCCACATAGAACCAAGTTAATGTAAAGAATAAAAAGATTGTTATGGCAACACTAAATCGGTAGCATGTAAGTTCTCTTCCCTTTTTTGTACTCGACCGGCGACGCGAACAGTCGTCTGCAATAAAGTTAATAATCGAAAACTCCAGCAGTTTTATTTCTAATATCCACATATACTATACAGCACACTTCCCTTATCCTGAACCTTACGAACCGCCACTGCTTGTACACCATTTAAATTATATTGAAAGTAAAAATTTGGAATAGCAAAATTATAGAATATTTAAATACAAAGAAAACGAAGAACGTGCAGGAATTAGAAAATAATCCTAGAAAAATGTTTTTGCTTAGCCTGTTACCTGAGGTAGAACAACTAACTAATTTTAAGGCGTTTGTCGAGTATTAGGTTACCGTGTATTACATTGTGAAGTTTTTGTTTGTTTAAAATAAATGTGTTGATTTCTTTTTATAAGTACATACCTGAGTGTTATTAAAATCCTTTCCTCAGGACTGACACATTCTCGCATTACAGTATTTTGCTTATGTATGGAAGGTGTGAGTAATTGGGCCAAAGCCATACAAGTTTTTTTCGACATTCTGTAAAATGACAAAACTTTTTTATCATCTCGCTGTAGCTCCTTTGCAGCCACAAATGCACGACAATTTAAATTTTTTTCAATGTAGGGATGCTCCCAAAATTTTCTTTTCTTCTTTTCTTTTAATGCCCTTCTATGACAAAGATAAAGCAAGAAAATTTCCTCTTCAGAATCACTAGACATCTTGCCACGAATATAAACAACGATAACTGGGGTCGCGGGCATGTGCTACTTAAGTCGTCCCAGAATCGACGCGTGTACGAGAATTGGTCGCGAATGAGTAGAAGACCAGTCGTAGACGCGAAGTCGAGTCGCAGTCGCGTATGATACGAGTCGACTCGTGGAAGAAGGGCCTTAGTGTATTGAGTGTACTGTGAGTGTACAGTATGTAGAGTGTACTGTGTACTATATACTATGTACTATGGACTGTATACTATAACTACCGGAGCCCACAAAAACACACCAGTTAATAAACATATAATTTATATCGAAAATAAAAATATTTGTGAACATGGGAAACCTGTAAAATATTGGCTTCCATTGTTCTTTATATACTTCCACCTAAAAATGCGTAAAAGCTTTTAATCGGTGCGATTAAATAAAGTGTTAATAAGAAAATATATATTTCGAGTTTTTGCATTATGCCTCAGATTGCGGTACATCTTGAAAACGGTCAACGTGTATATTTCACTGAAGAAAATGCTCTCCAACGAGCTTTCCAGTCACCAAAAACTACACTTAACTGAATTTTTCACACTGTGCCAAAACCTGATATTTTCGGACAATTCGCAAAAACATTGTTACAATACCGACGTCCCTCGCTATTATACATTGAACAAATCAGGTAAAAAATGGAAGCCACGTAGATAAGGCGAACCACATCCAACTATCGCACGCGCATTGAAAGCAAAGACATTGGGACGACTTTACACAGTACATCCAAAACAACTTGAATGTTTCTTTTTGCGTTTGTTGTTGGCGAATGTTCCAGGACCAACGTCTGTCGAATTTTTACGAACAGTCAATGGTAAAATATTCAATACATTTCAAGATGCATGTCGCGAGTTGCAATTGCTGGAAGTGACGGCAATCATTGGGATCTGACACTTACTGATGCAGCATTTGCATCCACGCCGAATAACATTCGTCAACTGTTCGCAATTATATTTACGACATGATACCCAACAGAACCATCGGTTTTGTGGGAAACATAGAAGAACGGTATGACTGACTACATACTTCGGAGAATTAGACAAACAAGCCAATATCCAAACTCTCGGACTTTTATAGGAATAATTGGTTTTTCGTTAATGGTTATAAATATTTGTTGAAGAGCTGAATTTTGAAGATTTGGATTAATTTTAAATGTCTTAAGGTTGGGTGCAAGGAGTCGGAAGGGCATCTTCTTTGTTTCTTTACTCGCCGGAAAACAAAACCAAAAACATAGTTTACCAGCAAGTTTTGTAAAAGAATACATACATAAGGAATTTTGGTCACACTTAATATGAAAGCATATTGAATCTAAAGTCTCCAAATTTTACAGAAATAAGTATTGGTTCTTTCCTTAGATATTGCGAATAGTTTGATTTTCAATATTTGCATTAATTTCACGTGTTTTGACGAACACAATTTCGCAATATAAGAGAAAATAAAAGTTGGTTTTTTGGCATTGCTTTTTCCAACTATAAAATATATGTTTCATTTTTCAATTTAGTTTTATTGATCTCGAAAAATTTTGTTATTGCAGACTTCTAGATTTAAAGTTCTATACAACAATTCCAAATGCAGAGTTCTCCATAATGGAAAATTATCCGACAGCTTTGAGGTGAGCTCAGGAGTACGACAAGGATGTCTACTTTCACCATTACTATTTCTTATAGTAATAAACGACATTCTTGTCAGCGCTCTAGATAGAAGAACAGGTGGCATACAATGGGGATTGCTAGACCGCCTTAAGGATCTCAACTACGCGGATGATATCTGTTTGCTGGCCCACAGACACCAGGACCTCAAAAACATGTTAAACAAATTGGCAACAGAAAGTAGCTCGGCGGACTTAAGGTTAAATCCGACTAAAACAAAAGAAATGCGGATAAATGCAAACATCCTTGAACGGACAGCGCTAAATAACCGTGACGTGGAACTGGTAGACAAATTCTGTTACCTCGGTAGTATTATTACCGAAAACGACGGTACAGAAGAAGATGTCAGTTCCAGAATAAATAAAGCAAGAAGCGCATATGCATGCCTGTTTCACATATGGAGATCAACAGAGATCTCAATTAACACCAAATTGCGGCTGTTCAACTCCAACGTTAAGGCAGTTCTTTTGTACGGTTGCGAAACATGGAAAGTAACCCAATTCATCACAGGGCGTCTACAAGTTTTCATCAACAGATGCCTACGTCGTATCCTAAAAATCCGCTGGCAACATAGAATTTCAAATGAAGAACTATGGCGCCGTGCCGGCCAAGAAAGGATAGATGACCAAATCAGGCGAAGGAAATGGAATTGGATTGGCCACTAGCAATCTAGCCAAACAGGCCCTTGAATGGAACCGCAAGGATCCCGTCGAGTCGGAAGACCTAGAACAACGTGGAGGAGAACCCTATTATCAGAGGCCGCAACAACCGGGAGATCCTGGTCAGAGCTGAGAGCTGTCGCGCAAAACAGAGTCCGCTGGAGGGCAACTGTTTCCGCCCTATGTCCCATGAGGGATTAAAGGAGCAATTAGTAGTAGTTAGATTTAAATTAAAAAAATCTATAGAAAATGGCCCTCGAACTTCAAGTGCTGGATGCTCCTATTTGCATTAATTTTAAATCTTCTAACGTTCATGGTTTTAACAGAATACACAGGCAATTTTGGTCATAGTTCAAATAAATTTATTTTGAATCTAATGACGGTTAAGAAGAAGAGTTGAATTTTGAAGGTTTGGTTTGATTTTAAATGTTTAAACGTTGGGTGTAGCGAGGAGCACCGGGTCCCAGCTATCCAAAATACAGAAAATAAGCGGTTCATTGAGACACTTCATCTGTGTATGAAAATTAATATCTCAAAAAAGGCCATGTCAATGGATAGTTTTTACTGTCTCGATCAAAATGTCAGATCGCTAATAGTTTCACATTTTGTTATTTGGAATCAAAAATACCAAAAAATTGCCTACTCTCCTACTGTATTTTAAAATTCATATCACCTGATTACTACTACAAACTTATGGGAGCAGTATAGGCGCGCCGGGTCCCAACTAGTAAAGATAAATTTAAGAAATTTGACCTTCAATCAATCTTTGAAAACTAACTTTGAATTAGAATTTTAACTAGATTTAATTAGTGTTGTACGATTTAGGATAGTTTATTTTATTTAAACCACTCCTCTGTTTGAAATCACTGACCTATCCATGTTACAGTTTTTTATCGATTTAAAAATATTTTTTATTTACGGCGTCTCGCGCCGTAACGTGGTCCTTCGAGCCGGATAGGTCGTCGTCAAATCAAATATAACTTCCGATAAATTGCAGGTTAAAAATCTTTTATTGGCTCAATTATTTTTATTTTTTTTATTGTCCAAAGATTTTATTATTTGTTATTTGTCTAACCCCATAATATATTAATATAAAGCCAAAATAAAACGTACTCTGAAGAAACATGCCCTAAAGAAAGAGTTAAATTTAACATTATCTAACTACAGAACGACACATGAGGTTCGGAGAACCCGGGGTTAATTTCGGGAAAGTTAGATTCAATCAAATCTACATGGGCACAATTTGAGCAAAACCATGAAGAACTAGTTTCTGCAGATACCGATAGCTTAAGGATGAGAAAATCCCAGCCGCTGTGTTGGCATACGCTGAAGGCGAACAGTTCCAAGAATGCGAGGAGATTTATTCCGAATTCTATGGAGAATTAATGGATGGGCTAATTTCCAGCTCGGAGACTGGAAGGGAACAAGCGGATTCACCCAAGGCAATTTTACAATTACCAACCTTGGACATCCCTAAGTTTAACGGGCAATACGCGTCGTGGAGAACCTTCCACGAGCGATTTGTGTCGCTCATATATCATGAAGATCGACTATCAACGGTAGATAAGATGCACTACTTGAAGAGTAGTCTGACGGGAGATGCTCGGAAGGATTTAGACTCCTTCGACACCACCGCACAGTGGTCGAAACAGCCATTTTAGGGGGACATTTCTTAAAATTAAGAATAAAATATTTCAAAGCATGTCACATTGCTCGTAACTAGGTGCACTTAATGTATTGATCAATTATCTATATTAATAAAAGAAAGTTTCTGTATGCGTGTATGCGTGGATGCGTGTATGCGTGTATGCGTGTATGTGCGATGTGTGCGCTATAGCGGGGGCACCAGTCATCACAGAGCTTCGAAATTTTGCACGAACGTCCGTGGGGGTCTCCCATGATGCACCTCGAAGCCCGATTTTTGAAATTCAAAATGGCCGCCGAAATATGACCGAAATTCAAAATGGCCACCCAAATTTGTCAATTGTGTTCCAATTTCCATGAAAATCGGTATCGGGGGGTTTTTAAGGTAGCAAATAACGAATTTATGATCAGAACTTATAAATTCAAAATGGCCGCGCCAATATGGCCGACGAATTTGCCAATTGTCTTCCGATTCCAATGAAAATCGGTATCTGGGGTTTTTTAAGGTAGCAAATAACGAATTTATGATCACAACTTATAAATTCAAAATGGCCGCGCCAATAAGGCCGATGAATTTGCCAATTGTCCTCCGATTCCAATGAAAATCGGTATCTGGGGGTTTTTAAGCTAACAAATAAAGAATTTATGATCAAAACTTGTAAATTTTAAATTTCGGGGCCAATATGGGGGACGAATTTTGCCAAGTAAGCCTTTCCCCGTCAGTTGTAGGTAGGTTGTTTAAGAGTTGGGAAATCGAAAAATCTTCACATTCTACCTCCAAATGGAAGAACATTGACCATAGTGTATCCTGGTCATTTCCTCTATTGTCGTGAAGTTTGCCATATTCTGAAATGTAGGAAATTTCTTAAATTTCCCCTAACCATTATAGAAATAGTAAAAACGGTAAAAACGGTAGAAATAGGTTTTCAAATTACTATGAAGAACATCTCTATATAATTCAATAAAAAAACGCTGTACAGGACAGTTAAAAGTTTGGAATCGCGCAACAGGATGAACCCACAATACGACCTAAGGGGGTACGGATGTAGATTTAAGGATGGCGATCGAGTCTAGCGATAAAATACTCGACGAATAAAAGGTAAATCGCCAATACTACAAAGAAAATTGAACGAGGTTAAACGATGTCATCCTATCGCATCCAAAAAGTTTCGATAGGTAAGAAGAAACCTAAGCTGGGTTCGGGACGAACACTAATTAAGAAGGGGGCAGTGTAACGGCTAACCGAAAAGAGAAAGTTAAAATTCCAATTCACCGAGAAGTTTCATGTTCATAGGCACCTACTTGAATACATACATGGCGCAGTGTCATATCTCAATTTAGTACGGTTGTTCTAACTGAACCGTCAAGAAGAGGAAGGGAACACATACATATGTGCAAGAAGTTTTGTTTTGAAATTAAAGTTGTTACAAAGAAATAAATTGAGAACGCTCGGTATAGGTAACTCTAAATTTTTATATGGTATCCAAAATCATTTTCCAGATTTTTTGTTGTTTTCATTATACTTTTGTCCTACAGCGGACAGTGCACACATAAACTTTTTTATTTAAAGGCGTTGCAACGCACGCGGGTTTTATGCTAGTACATAATAAAAATAAGTGAAAGAGTGAATAATAAAATAAAATTCTTTACTAAAAAAACCATTTTATTATACATTTAGCTCTACTTCACTTTCGGATTCTTCACTCACCGAGTTATCTTCAATGTTTTCGTTATCTTCATTGACGATATTTGCATGACAGTCGCTTTCAGGGGTTTGAAGCAGGTCTAAAACCTCCTTTGGAAGCGAGCCCAATTTTCTTTTTGGTAATGGTCTCAATGACGATATCACCATATCGGATGAAATTAGTAGTGCATGGAGGAGGTCTTCTATGTTTTCTTTCCTTCCAATCTTGCGAGTGTTGTGCTCGCGGAGATATCGACAATCTTTGTGTCTCGCTTCCAATGCTTCTTCGCTTAGTTGGCCGATTGGTAACAAAAGAGAGTCCATCACATCAGCTCCATGTATCAGTATTTTATGAACACTTGCTGGCATCCTATACCAGACATATAATTCCACGAATAATTTAGCAGTGTCATAGGCGTATACTCGGAATTTTTCTGTGTTAATTTTGTAACCGCACGATAGAGCTTGTAATATATAAGAAAAACGCCTTATAAGATTCTCGTCAATCCTTGTGATTTCAGCTGCCTTTTGCGGATTTTTAAAAAATCTACGTGCACAATTCCCGTCATTGGTATTACCACCTCCATGTTTTACTGTATCTATCAGTAATCTACATTTTTGGCGAAATTTTGAAATAATTTCTTTTTTTTTTCCTCATAGAGAGCTTTATTTTTAGCTCCTCTAACCTGCCAAGTCTTGATATCTAAACGATAGGCTATGTGCAATATACATTCAAAAAACCTTATGTGTGCGTGCAAAGTAGATAAACCATATTTGTATGTTGTATAGTTGCATGGTTGTTTATAAACCTTTTCTAAATTATTCAAGTCTTTCGGAGATATTTTACATATGTAACAGCTTTGAGTTGACGGATTACCTGCGATAGCATTAGCCACTTTACCGTCTAACATTGTCTTCAATAAATTGTGATACACGAGGATAGTTTTCCCGTGAATTTCTAATTTTGTTGGTGAAAGAGCTGCGATTTGTTGTTCTATGTATTCATCTTCTCTAGTAATAATATTTTTAGATTCTTTTATAAATTCGATTTTAATTGGTATACAAAATCGGGTTGATGATGTTCGTGGATTCATCCACACAATTTCTTCTTCACTGTCATTTTTTGCAATCATTTTTAATGGTACAATGGACGTTAATAGCAAGTCCGAGTCCGTAGAGTCACAACTTTCATAAAATTTTTGTTTGTACATGGAGTGATTTGAACTCCCGTCGAAACCCCACTTGTACGTCATTTCCAGATTTCTTAAATCGTGTTCTGTAATCATTCTTGATAAAACTTCATGCTGAACGATTGCAAGACGATTCACAACATGATTAAGCAGACCTTGTAACTTTATTTCTCCCAAAGTTTCTGTTACATGCATTTCTTCCGGATAACAACCTTTTTTTGCGTTCAGTACCTCATCGTATGAAGGATACAGGTCACAATTGTTATTTCTTGCTAAATTCCGTATCTTTATATATTGAGCCTTCGTTAATTTTGTGTCAGTTATTAAAGCTAGAGCTTCGTTTGGTGTGTATTTTTTAATTCTAGTTTGATTCAGCTTGCCTTTTATGAATTCCCTCGTTTTTCGAGGCGTTAAATTCACCGCTTTATTAATTGCATGTGCAACGTTTCTTTTGCCAGTTTTGGTCAAACTTGATTGGCTTGCAAAAACAAGTTCATTCGGATTATAATTAGAAGTCAATTCCTTTATTCGTCTTCTTTTCGATCTTGTAGACAAACCCTCAAAATTTTGGATTGCTCGGGTGCGTTTAACAGACGTAGGTACTGAACTTGATTGCATGGCTGACTGACATATTTCTTTCTTTAACCAGTCATCATTTCGTTTTAAAAAAATTTTTAAATTTTTTCCGCTTGATTTCCAACGTAGCCCAATTTGATTAGCAAACAGCCTAACTTTGTCCTTTATTATTTCTTCAGGTAAATGTGGTATCTTACATTTGACGTAATCAACCATCATGTTTTTTACAATGATAATATTAGATTTAGATAGCAAAGAATCACGATGAAGAAGTTCGAATAGCTGCATCCTCTTGACGGCCATAGTAGAAGCTGTTGAAAAAAGGAAAAAAAAGTACTTGCGAGGACCTACGACCCCAATGACAACTTTTTTTAAAGAGTTTACTTATTATACTACAATATTATATAAAATTTAGAATGAAACAAAAGGGGCTTTTTTTTCTACTCTACCAAAGTGAGGTAAACGGAAATATAAAGGCGTTTTTATCAAACGTCACTAAAAATCGTATAAAGTAACTAAAACATAATTAATAGTTACAATAATTGAATTACTTACTTGAAGAGTAAAAAGACCTAATTAAATAACAACTTTGGCTTTCAAATCAATCACAACACACACTTTTATTTAATCTTAAAAAACAATGTTTTACAGTGAACGAAAAGGCGTGATTAAGAAATTTATCAATGGTTGGGGTTTGCGGTCAGCCCTACCCGAGTGCTTCCGAGAATTGTCGTCTTGGTTTATAAAATCGCATATAACACACATTGACCTACTTAAATATGCCTTTTGTTAAGGATTTCTGAGAATAATTTTTTTTTGTTAATGGCCGCGTAATTAGGCTTTTTCGACCACTGTGCACCGCAGCAAACTATACAGCAGCATGGGAGGTCTTGTGCAACCGGTACAACAAGAAAATGTTTTTAATATATGCTCAGTTGAAGCTATTATTCAACCAGCCAGAAATTAGGACGGAATCATACCGGGAAATACGAGCAACTTCGGACGAGTTGCAGCGTATACAGCACAATTTAAAGACACTTAAATTAGACATAGCCAATTGGAATCCCATTATCGTGTTCATAATAGCGCAAAAGCTGCTGGATAAGACACTGGATTTATGGGAGCAATTGATAGCGAAGTCAGATGAGCTGCCATCATTAAAGGAATTATCAGGAACATTACCAATATATTTCCATCATAACGCACAATGAAGAGGCACTGGCCGCATATAGATGGGTTGGAATTAGCCGACCCAAAATTTATGGATCCAGGACGAATAGACATTCTCCTTAGAGTAGGTATATACGCGGATATCATTAGGAATGGTCTGCGAAAAGGAGTCAAAGGGGCTCCGGTGGCATTAAAAACAACCCTAGGTTGGATCGTGTTTGGTGAGGTACATTCAGTGTAACGGTCGGTTATTTACCGGAAAATTCTCCCTTTTGTTGGTTCTCCCATCTATCGGGAATTTCAGGATTCAATAACAAAATTTACTGGGCACAAAAAAAAATTAGTACAAAATTAAAAACTTCAAGGAGGCGAAAGAAAAAAATAGTTTTTTGTTCGAGTTGGAAAAAAAGGATTAAGAAAGTTGGAGCTAGACCCGTAGCCTGTACACTTTTTTTTGAGAAAATTTTCACCCCGAGGGAAAATATCGTCTGAGGGACGGAAACTGATACTCAAAACCCCCCGATAACGCAGTATAGAGGAGCGGAGGATATTAAGCCCATATTTGTAATAAGTGCTTCTCATTGTTTTTTTCTCCAAAGGAAATTATAGCAAGATTAGTGGCAGTAATTTCGTACCGTTATATGACAGTTGGAGTTGCAGTTATGAATTTATCAGCTTTGTGGAACATCTCCAAACTACTTTGGACGTCTCTGGTTTCTGTTTCTATTAGAATCGTACCTTGCAGCTAGAAGTATTGTGGACTGGTTTTCCAGCTTGTGATAACTTGCGAGTGTGTGACAGATTGTCCGCTAGTAAGTTAATATAGCCCATTCGAATCAGTCGTGGTACCACTACAGGTGCTAAGACAGCAGACGGGGCTCGTGGCGCAATCCGACGAGCCACCAAACCGACACCAACAAGAAGCTTTTAACAGATACCAACCAACCCAAGGAAGATTTTTTTTGTAGTGGTCAAACTATAGTTTGGGCAATACCCCACGTTGAGTAAGTTCGTTTGTTTTATTATCTTACCGTAGTAATGTTGTCAACTAGTTAGATATCCAATTAATATTTTGTTAACTCAAAAAAATTACGGTCGCTGTTGTGATCCTAATAATATTTCACCTATAAAAATTTTTTTTATATTATAAATTTCTATACATATATATATATTACAAATTTTAATTATAAGGTTACACGCATCTTTAATTACACCTTTATACAATACATAATTAACACAAAACAGTGTAGTATTAGCCATTTGAAGTTACACGCATTGTACACTGGTATTTATTTTACACCCAGGTATTGCTACTAATATTGACTTTCAACGTTGTGTTTCACTTAAATATTACTGTAAAAACAGGAATCATCGACTGGTACCAGCGCGACGATTTGTTTTTTTTTTTCCTTTCCGTTGTTGAATTGAAGTTCTTATTTGATGGTAATAGTTGGTTGCATCCACAGTACCTATATTGTAAAGTTAATTTTTGTTTGAGGTACACGTATCAAATGGTTAATGCAAACTTACCTTCATTTTGGTTGTTAAGTAATTATATTGTCTTGGCCTGTAATTATTGTATAATATATTTGTTGTAAATTTCTTTAAATCCACGAGTATTACTAGGCATGACAGCCTAAGGGGGTAATTTATCCAGGATGGTTGGGTTAGAGGTTTTCTCTCCAGAGTTTCTCTCGAAGTCGCGTTGAACATTTACAGGTCCACCAGGTCGTTGGGAATTTCCAGCGATGACTACCTTTGGCTAACCTAGGACAAGAACGATATGAAGAAAACTCCTTTTTGATTAGTAGGTAAGTGGTGAATCATATATGTAGCGTTCCGGTCACACACCCCACGACCCCTACCGTCGAGCTAGCGTATACCGTGTGGCCGGTTTAGCATCCCCTATAAATATTTAGGCAAATAGGGAGGATGTTGTCTCTAAATTTTTTATGTATACCCAAGCATGATGGCAGTAGCCTTGTTGTCACCAACAAGGAGCTCCATTGTGCCGGTACATAAATGGCGCCCAACGCTTTGGCAAACAAACTATCAATATTAAATTCCGGCGCCCATTTATTACATAAATGGAGCCCAACGCATGCTTTCATCCCAACGTTTTTGGCAAACAAGTTTCGATAGTAACTTACGGCACGCATTTATTTCTTAAATGACGCCCCAAATTCTGGTAACTTATTAAAATTATCTTTGACTATGGTTCACCACCAATGCCTCTTTTTAGAGATTCATCTCAATTGTCTAAATTCAGTGTGAATTTTCCTTTGCTTTCACTTTTCGGTTATCCCGCATCATTTTATCTTCTTCGCTTTAGGCATCTTTGAACTAGGCTTACCGGCACCGCTGGCTAACAAGCGTATGACCGCTTGGCCATGGGTGAAGGCTGAGTCTGGAGTTCTTTTGTCCTGTGTTTTTGCTCGTCGTCCTGAGTATCAGGCGTCATACCGCCTGCCAGTGCTTCGTTCAGTGGACAGGATCCTTATTACTTTTTGCTGATGGACGTTTGAGTTGTAACTCGGGCTTAACCGTCTGAGGTAACAGGCGTGCTATCGCCTGCCCACTGCGCCCCGTGGACTTCTTTAATCCATTCAGTCCCCCCAAATTCTTTTTCTTTTCTTTCACTTTAGACCTTTAGTCGAAATATGGTAATGGATGTGGTCACTTCAGGTGAACCTCTATGAGGCCGCACAGGCTTAACCGTCTGGCTAATCACCTGCGCCCTGTGGACTTTTGTTGAGGGACATCCGGCTCCTTCCTTGTGCTTTTAATTTTTTTCTCTCCAGTCTGTCCCCACTGCTGATTGATTTTCCGTAGTGTAGCTCAGTTGTGGTTGGACAGCGGAATCAAATTAAAATTTTTATTATTTTCGAAGAAGATTTCCTTGTCGTTTATGTGGAGGTAGACTCTTCATGTCGTTCGAGTGGATGAAGACGTGTGTTGCTTCCGGCGTTGTCGATGACGTTCGGTGTTGGCTATGTCTCATAACTACCACCGACTGACAACGATGACCTCGGCCACCGAGAGTCCTGGGGAGAGAGATTTTTTTTCCGACCATCCTGGAAATCCACCAAACTATTTTAACACAACAAAAAACTATTTTACACTTTAATTTTTTTCAGCTATTGTACGGTTTTGATTATTGCGAGTATCACAACTATTGTTAGTCGGCTCACGGAAGTTTTTGATTAGGTTTATCTACAGTTACCGTAGTAGACTTTATCATCATTTTTATTCAGTTGCTTCTTTTGTTGGTTAGTCCCGATCTGGTGGCGTATACTTTTAACGGGTATTGGTTATATATAGGCTAGTAAAGACCAATTAACTTGTTTCTCTTTTTAATTATTGTGTATATTGTTGAATTTTTAATTACACCTACATCTTATACTTTCTTTTCTGCACGGGATATCCGTGTTACCGTCCCTGAGAAGATGGACGTGACCGGATCAGTAACTTTTTATGGACGTCCAGTAGTGCATAAGGTATTGAGGAAACCGCATCGCTTATACTCTTTATCCCCGCACGCCCCCGAATTTGTTCCGATCCATGCAGCCATCGAAGCCAGGAGGTTGGCCACAACGATGGCGTCGCTATACGATATACCTTAAATGTCGTTAAATGTTTGGAAGCCCACCCAAGTGCTTTCGACACCATGGCTTCCAGATTATTGACCATGCTGGGTGATATTATTAACAAGCCGCTTACCTTGATCCACGTTGTCGAGATTGTTTTTCAACATTCATTGAGCGAACCAAGCTTCTGCCATATGGGAGCTAAACTGTATGAGCTGGTTGATTCAATGAATCCGGTGGATGACAGCGTCTTGAGAAATTTTTTGCGACTGACCCTGGCTTATCAGCAGGAGTTTATTAAAAGGTATATTCCACCGGTTGGATATCAAGTACGCGGGATAACGTTGCTCGTGGCAGAAATGTACCGTCGTTTCCAGAAGGTTCGTTCACTGAGAAGCGAACTGGGGCAGATGCTTGATGGGCTGCTGAATCAGCTGCTCCAAGAGCCCACTCCGGACAATTTAGAATGCTTATGCCAAGCGTGTCAAGCAGCAGGATGGGAAATCTGGGAGGATTGCCCTTACCAAATTTCTCTTATCCTACGCGATTTATACAGGGAGTCACCCTGGTTGACCGTCCTGGCTTAACTATTTTAAGCGGTGTTAATTAGTTCTTTGCTGTTGCTAACTTTTTTATTCTTGACTTCGTTGTTCACGTTTCGTTAATGTTAGTTATTGTTATGTTGTTGTTAACCAACCAGTTGGCGATTTAGTTACTTTTATGCGTTACAACAGTTAGGGGTTCATTCATGATATTCTTCATGGTATTTATATGGATATAGGTTTTATTTATTTGAATTTCGGAGAGATGCTCCCTGGTTCGTTGTTTATGTTAAACCATCTCTAGCCCAGACCTTATGGTTAGTGGCGTGTTAACTTTATTTATAGCATGATAGTAACAATCGACATTCGTTACGTATTATTGTTTTCATATCGCCTCAGTCGATAGTATTTTTTTTCTTCAAGACTATTCCCTTTGTCTACTATTTCTTCGATTGATTCATTCGGTCCTTTCCATATGTACTATACATTTGATTATGGTACACCTCTTTGATTTTTGTTCAGTCTGAAGAACAACTCTCGGCGACTGGTTGTCCTGGCGATCCACCGGGGAATGTCAAAGGCAATATGGTATTGCGGGAGACTGACCCGATGGACCGACAGGTGACCTGTTCGACGTGGAGGTCTGGATGATGGTAGAGACCCGGAGGGGGACAATGTGGTATTGCCTGCCGCCGGATCCCTATAACTCCAGACTTACCCTCCGAGAGACTCGTCAGACTGACCATCTCACAAAATTTTCATTTTTGACAGCACAACTAAATTCTCACCGATTTTTATGGATAACGCTTTAGATATTGGATGCCAGGCTAGCTCTGCAGCTGTGGCATGAGACTCTGAATATCAGGGCGTGAGACGAGCCCCACATTGGCGCCACCTACCGGACTTTACGACAGAAAAACCTTCCGTTTTTTTCGGCTCCTCACTGCCTCGCAAGTCGGCCTTGTGGACCCGAGGGTATGTAACGGTCGGTTATTTACCGGAAAATTCTCCCTTTTGTTGGTTCTCCCATCTATCGGGAATTTCAGGATTCAATAACAAAATTTACTGGGCACAAAAAAAAATTAGTACAAAATTAAAAACTTCAAGGAGGCGAAAGAAAAAAATAGTTTTTTGTTCGAGTTGGAAAAAAAGGATTAAGAAAGTTGGAGCTAGACCCGTAGCCTGTAGACTTTTTTTTGAGAAAATTTTCACCCCGAGGGAAAATATCGTCTGAGGGACGGAAACTGATACTCAAAACCCCCCGATAACGCAGTATAGAGGAGCGGAGGATATTAAGCCCATATTTGTAATAAGTGCTTCTCATTGTTTTTTTCTCCAAAGGAAATTATAGCAAGATTAGTGGCAGTAATTTCGTACCGTTATATGACAGTTGGAGTTGCAGTTATGAATTTATCAGCTTTGTGGAACATCTCCAAACTACTTTGGACGTCTCTGGTTTCTGTTTCTATTAGAATCGTACCTTGCAGCTAGAAGTATTGTGGACTGGTTTTCCAGCTTGTGATAACTTGCGAGTGTGTGACAGATTGTCCGCTAGTAAGTTAATATAGCCCATTCGAATCAGTCGTGGTACCACTACAGGTGCTAAGACAGCAGACGGGGCTCGTGGCGCAATCCGACGAGCCACCAAACCGACACCAACAAGAAGCTTTTAACAGATACCAACCAACCCAAGGAAGATTTTTTTTGTAGTGGTCAAACTATAGTTTGGGCAATACCCCACGTTGAGTAAGTTCGTTTGTTTTATTATCTTACCGTAGTAATGTTGTCAACTAGTTAGATATCCAATTAATATTTTGTTAACTCAAAAAAAATTACGGTCGCTGTTGTGATCCTAATAATATTTCACCTATAAAAATTTTTTTTATATTATAAATTTCTATACATATATATATATATTACAAATTTTAATTATAAGGTTACACGCATCTTTAATTACACCTTTATACAATACATAATTAACACAAAACAGTGTAGTATTAGCCATTTGAAGTTACACGCATTGTACACTGGTATTTATTTTACACCCAGGTATTGCTACTAATATTGACTTTCAACGTTGTGTTTCACTTAAATATTACTGTAAAAACAGGAATCATCGACTGGTACCAGCGCGACGATTTGTTTTTTTTTTCCTTTACGTTGTTGAATTGAAGTTCTTATTTGATGGTAATAGTTGGTTGCATCCACAGTACCTATATTGTAAAGTTAATTTTTGTTTGAGGTACACGTATCAAATGGTTAATGCAAACTTACCTTCATTTTGGTTGTTAAGTAATTATATTGTCTTGGCCTGTAATTATTGTATAATATATTTGTTGTAAATTTCTTTAAATCCACGAGTATTACTAGGCATGACAGCCTAAGGGGGTAATTTATCCAGGATGGTTGGGTTAGAGGTTTTCTCTCCAGAGTTTCTCTCGAAGTCGCGTTGAACATTTACAGGTCCACCAGGTCGTTGGGAATTTCCAGCGATGACTACCTTTGGCTAACCTAGGACAAGAACGATATGAAGAAAACTCCTTTTTGATTAGTAGGTAAGTGGTGAATCATATATGTAGCGTTCCGGTCACACACCCCACGACCCCTACCGTCGAGCTAGCGTATACCGTGTGGCCGGTTTAGCATCCCCTATAAATATTTAGGCAAATAGGGAGGATGTTGTCTCTAAATTTTTTATGTATACCCAAGCATGATGGCAGTAGCCTTGTTGTCACCAACAAGGAGCTCCATTGTGCCGGTACATCAGCAAACACACATTCTAAAAATACAAGTCTATCTGCATTTACGACGCAACATGACGTGACATTAGAAGAGTTGAGCCTCCAGATCAAAGGGTTTTGGGAACGTGAAGATATTCCTAAAGAAAGGAAATTCACCGGGGAAGAAAGGCAGTGCAAAGAATTCTATGATAAAACCACCATACGTAAGCCCAAGGGGCAGTATGAAGTACGGATACCCTTTAAAGACGGTAACCCACCAAGCTTAAGGGAATCTAGGAGACAAGCCATGTCCAGGCTATTGCAGTCGGAGAAGAAGCTAGCCCAAAGGACAGACTTGAAGGGCTCCTACCAAAAATGTCTGCAAGAATATATAGACTTGAACCACATGAGTTCAGCAAGTGGATTCGCAGACCAAAGGTATTATATGCCACATCATGCTGTAATTGAAGACAGCACCACCACTAAGGTCCGCATAGTTTTTAATGCTTTAGCAAAAACTACAAATGGAAAAAGTCTAAATGAGCAAATGGCAAGGGCCAACATTGCAGCCAAAATTATTGGCTACGCTCCTAAAGTGGCGGAAGTATCGGTATGCAATGACCGCGGACATTGAGAAAATGTATAGGATGATCCTTATGATGATGCTTGGATAGGAAATATCAGACCATCCTGTGGAGGGCAAATATTAACTGCCCTATACAAGAATACCAAATGAATACGGTAACACTTGGAACCACTTCAACACCCTACCTTGCAATCAAAACATTGCAAAGGTTAGCGGTCGATGACAATTCCTTGTATCCCGAAGCAGCTAAGGTCGCTATGACTGATTTTTATGTGGACGATGTGGTCATGAGCCGCTCCTAAACTCAATCCCAGCCGAGGATCGTGAGTTACAGCTTCCTTTACAGGTAAGGGAAGACAAATAAAGTCATTAGGAATATACTGGCATCCAGAGGGGGACTATTTTTCATACGCAATAAATTTCGCAGAGTTCAAACCAGCCTCTACTAAACGAAAAATTCTTTCGGAAGTGGCCAAACTCTACGACCCACTTGGATGGATCGCTCCGTGTGTCATTCTGGCAAAAATTATAATGCAGAAAAGGATGGCTGGGTATGGATGGGATGAGACGGTAGATCAAACCATTCAGAAGCAGTTGCCGCATATTCAACACATCAAAATACCTCGATGGGTGAACCTCTTGAGCACAACTGCGAAGTGCCAACTGATGGGCTTCTGTGATGCCTCTGTCCGGGCATATGGAGCAGTAATTTACATCAGAACAACGAGGGAAGATAAAACCATTGACACGAAACTGCTAATGTCAAGAACAAGGGTAGCACGTATTAAGCCAATTTCACTGCCGCGACTCGAATTATGTGGAGCAGTACCTACTGTAGGGCAGAGTGATGCGACAGGTGAAACAGGACATGAATGTAAGCAACATAGAAACGCGATGTTGGACACATTCAAAAGTCGTTCTAGCATGGATTAAGGGATTACCACAAAGACGGAAGACGTTAGTAGCCAATCGTGTTGTGGAAATACATTAGAATGCGGGGGATACAAAATGGCACTACGTACACACAAAGGATAATCCAGCCGACATAGTCTCCAGGGGAGCCATGCCGGCAAAAATCCAGGAATTGACAGCATTGTGGCAAGGACCCAGCTGGATGCGGAAACCAGAGGAAAGTAGGCCGCACAAACCCCTGGACCACTTCCAAACTTCTATGGAAGCTAAAAATTTCACTCTAGTCACATTGACTATGCAGTCAAGAGAAAATGAGTGGTGGATGAAATATTCATCGTATTTAAAAACAATACAAGTTATGGCATATTGCTACCAGTTCGTCTACAACGCCAAGAAATTAATAAGGCAAAGAAAAAACTCATTGAATTGGTTCAAAGACAAGCCTTTGCTCAGGAATACGAACAGCTGCAAAGCGCAAAACCAGTAAAAAAACAGAGCAACTTGTTTCAGTTGCAACCCTTTATGGCAGAAGATGGCACGATGTAACGGACGCCCTGTGGGACCTGAGCACCTTAACGCTAAGTCCACCCTAAAATCGCTGCCCAAAACTAACCCCCCCCCCCCCATTAAGCACTTTGTATGCAAAAGCCACCAGGGAGCTGCAGGAAAAGACACCCTAAATCGCTGTGGAAAAAAAATTCAGTTGCCAATTCAGTAGGAGCATGATCAAATACAACAAGTGGTATAAATGGAAACACTACGATATCACAAAATGTTCCACAGTCCCGCCGGCAGCAAGAATTACAGGAACAGCAACGACAAGTTACTAGCTCCAGTTCTAGTCGGAAAAACAAAAACAATACCTATAATACCCACAATCCTTCCCTTAACAATAATCATTCTTCAAATGCAGAAGCGCAACATAGTCCAGTAAATAAGCCGGAAAATACTGTAAAATGTTGAAAAGTTGATAAACAGCTCCGATTTGAATTTTTTTTGTTTGTACGTGTTCTTTAGACCCTCAGGAACAATCATCACCACTAACATCTGCCTTGCTATGAAAAATGAAAAAATTATGGTAGTTTTCCCACCCCCAAACATTCGTAATAGTAAAGTGATAAAAAAAATTTAAAATTCGAAATTTCACCTCGGAAAGCGTCTCGGCGGTTTTCGGGGTCGCTGATTACGAACCCGAGGTCAAATATCACCCCTAGAAGTGACAAAAATTAAGAAATTTTAAAAATTCAAAATTTCACCTCGGAAATCGCCTCTGGGGGGTTTCCGGGGTCGCTAATTACTAATCCAAGGTTTAATTACAACGATTCGACCTTTCAATATGATATGCGCACGAATTTTGGTTTCAATGTATAGTGCAGGCGCTTGACGGAATTGAGTGTGCAAAATGTGAGGATCGCATTCCGTCAACAGATTTCAGTTGAGAATAGCTCAAAGATGAATAATTCGGTTGTTGCCGGACCATTTTTGGGTCCAATTTTTTTACACCCCCTTTTTTTATTAGCACCTCTACGGCTTCTGTGGCCCGCTTTTTGAGGATGTTTTTTGATGAAGCACCACAAAATAAGACGAAAATATATAATAAAATTTTTCGATATCACACTTAGTTTTCGAGATATTGATTGACACTTGAAGTTGACTTTTTGAGGTATTTCCCAAAGGTTTATAGTTATATCACAGCTAGGATTTCCGTGGGACCGGTATTTTAATTATGAATTTCGATAAAACACCCCAAAATAAGACGAAAATGTAAAATCATTTTTTTCGATATCTCGCTTCGTTTTTTGATATCGATACTTGAAGTTTTAGGTATTTTCAAAAACATTCTACAACGTTAATCGTTTCCAAAAAATACTAACACAAAGTACAAATTACGATTGATTTCAATTATATTTGTAGATTGTAAGCTCATTTTATGTACCCAGTTTTTTTGAAATTAAAGAAAACTTGAAAAACGATTTTATTACACTCGTAATTAATTTTTTCAATAATTTAATTATATTGAAACCAAAATTCGTGCGCATATCATATTGAAAGGTTGAATTGTTGTAATTAGACCTTGGATTAGTAATCAGCGACCCCGGAAACCCCCAAGAGGCGATTTCCGAGGTGAAATTTTGGATTTTAAAATTTTTTTCACTTTGGGCACTTTCGAGAATTCACCAGTGGTAGCTACCTTTTTGGTGCCGCTACCATATTGGTAAGGTGATCAGGGTTAATGTGGTTAGTTTTAACCGAGTGGTAGATGCGGTTAAGTGGTGGATTTTAGAACAAATTTTAACATTTGTATTTTTTCATGTACAAGCGTTTGTTTTTAATTCTTAAAACTCCATTTTTTTATAAGTATCTACATATTTACTGAATGCACTTTTACATCTAAAATGCAGTTCACTACAAATTCTGTATATTTGCAGAAAAACTTAATTACTCCATTTATATCACACATCTTTCGAAATACCCACTTTGAAAAACTCTGAACTCTAAAAAAAATTTCGACCACTGGCGGCATAATCTCAAAAACCTAAATATTTTCCAATCTACCACTTCAACCATCAAAAGAATATGCTTCCTGTGGTGAGACTGTGGTTACCTTACCGGTGAATATTCGAACAGCGTGACTGGTAACTTGTGGTAAGTGGGCATATTCACACAGTGCGCATTCATGGCGCCTAAAACCGGTTTTATAGATGAGAGAGGGAAGGGAGCGGAAGAACTTAACGAAACATTTTTCACGCAAAACCAAACGCGTGAAAACTAGCACACATATAAAAATTTACTTCTATCTCTTGCATTCTTTAGCTTTGTTTTTCTCTAACAAGTAAATTTCATCTGCAATACATTTAAAGGTTCCTGTATAGCATTCAAATTTACTACACTCATTTACGCCCCGTCTGAGTTGCTAGGAGTTGAATAAAACCGGTTTTACTCACCACAATTATGGCAGCGTCTGAATATGCCCAGTGATCAATTTTCGAACATGGTAAATTAAATTCTGGTTCGACCAGAAACTACCACGGTGAATTCTCGAAAGTGTCCATTACTATTGGGAATGTTTGGGGGTGGGAAAACTACCCTAATTTTTTCATTTTTCATAGCAAGGCAGATGTTAATGGTGATGAATGTTCCTGAGGGTCTAAAGAACACGTAAAAACAAAAAATTTTCAAATCGGAGCTGTTTATCAACTTTTCCACATTTTCTGGCTTATTTACTGGACTAACAGCTGTTCTCATTGCCCATATTCAACAGATCTCCGAGTTTTGTATACCCGCCATAGAAAATGCAGCGATGCCTCCGAATTCAAGATCAGGCGATTTTTGAAAGAACAATGGGTCCGACGAAGCCGATGTTTGCTTGGTTAAGGTAGATCTCGTGAGTTTGATTTTTGGGCCATTTTTTGGTTGCTGAAAGGCAGTCAGTGGTAAATTTTGCTGGGTGGAGGGTGGCTCGTCCTGTAAAACTCGACGGATTAGTTTAGTTTGGAAATGGCAGTGAAATTTTATTACTGAGTCTTTGCGATAAGTTCTTATTTGGTGTTTTTTTTCGAATTAGGTGCATTCTCATGGGTCGGTGTTGAATTTTTGTGGGGAGCAGAGTTCCTGGTTTTGAGAAGAAAAAAAGAAAATTTCCGCGTGAAATTCTGTTATTTCTTGAAATCTTTAAAAGTGCTGCGAGTGCGACCTAAAAGTGCTGCGATCTAATAGTGGAGAAAGTATCAAAAAGAATATAATTCTTTTGTTTACTGGTGGGCTTTTAACGAAAAAAAATAAAAGGAACGGTAATTTGTAGGAATAAGGAAATTTATTAAAGAATTAATTACAACGAAAAAAAAATTATAAATCTGAAAAGAACCTCATTTGCTATAAATAATTCTGCAACAGAAATCTGATAAAAAAATAAATAAATATATCTGAAATAAATAAATAAATCTGAAATAAATAAATATATAAATTTGATTGGTTGGAGAGTGAAAGGATGTATGAATGGGTATAAATAGAAAAAAAATAAATACATAATTAACAAACGAACTTCAATGCATTAATCAAAGCTTAACAAAACCGTGGCAACGGATGCAAATGGAGCCTCCTTACCTGTTGTCATTCAAAATTTTTTCATCAGTTTTGGCGTACACTAAAGTAGTTGATTGTGTATTGACATTATATTTCTATAAATTTAGGTTATGTTTAAAGTATTTTCACAATTCCCAAATTGACTCACCTCGAGCAGATGATCGCTGTATATCCCGTCAACCTCGATGCGCATTGCTCTATAATCTTTAAGAGAATTCCGTATTTTTCCCTTGTCGTCAGCACATCATAAGGCGGGATTGTTTCCAGGCTGTTGGAAATAGAGATCACATGTTAACGTTTGGGAAATGATTGAGTAGAGAACCCCAACATGGGTGTGGCCCCTGGATAAACGGATGTTCCTACCTGAGGGAAATGCAATCCACCCTTGTAAACTGACTGGGATTTGGTATCCCTAAAAATGACTAGTGACCAGTGACCACTTTTTCTCTCCTTCACCCCCTTAGCCCCCTCTCGTTAGCCCTGGACGATGTTTCACCTCCTTATCGCCCTTCAGTTTGGTTGTATAGGCACGAGTTAGTTTCAGTTTAACTGTCACCCCCTTTGGCATCCCTGTACCGCGGACCCCACCCCATCCGGCGAGCTAGTTAGAATATCGCTAGTCGTGCCGACAACCGATGCATGGGATGCGTTTCTTTCGCGATACTTCCCCGGTGGTAGAACCGTCCAAGCCAATTCTTCTTTAGGTCCCCCTCCCGTATTCTTTTTTTGTAATGTTGGCTTTTCTTGGCCTTAATGGCAGCTCCCTTCCTCGTGCCCCGGCACAACTTCATCCAGACAGTTATAACCATAAGAATTGGAGGTAGATTGCAGTATTGATTCTCGCCAAGCACCATCATGTAACAAACCTAATTATTGTTCATTACCATAACAACACAATACATGGTGGAGCACAGATGGTCTTAAATGCAACACGATCCCAGTATTGGATCATAAACGGCATGTCAGCCGTAAAAGAAGGGATACACAAATGCGTCAAATGCATTAGGTATCGAGCGGCAACACCGACTCAATCAATGGGAAACTTACCAAGTGTAAGAATTACACAAACGAATCCGTTTGAGAGCGTCGGAATAGATTATGCTGGGCCAATCGACATCAAAAAGTCGAAATATAGGGGCTCCAAAATATACAAAGGGTATTTTTGTCTGCATGGCTACCAAGGCCGTCCATATTGAGGTGGCCTCAGACATGTCAACCCCAGTACACGTCATGTCACACTAACACATAATAACAAAATCATAAGCATTCCTTGTTGGGAATTGAGAACGCAATCTCATTTCCTTACTGTGTCCTTAGTTGGCCATGATTACTGTCAGTTGTTCAATTGTTGCTTTTTTCTAATTCAGTCATCAAATATATTTCTAACGAAAAGGGTTCTCGTTTTCCTTTCTAATACCAACATGGTAGCAGAGCATGAGAATTTATCAAGAAATAAATAAAAATAACGAGAGAAGAAGACTATTTACCGGAGCAGTTTGTTCGGACTTATTTTTGAGGTCACATATCCTATCTGGAGCGGTGTGCTCTTTGTGTCCAAGCGAAAATTATTAAGATGTCGAACACAGGCCATAACCATTCTTTTCATATTGATAGACTCGTTGGAAGAGATAATTATGCAAGTTGGAAATTCTCAGTACAAACCTACTTCGAACTTGAAGAATTATGGAGCTGTGTCAATGGTTCTAATACTGATGAGAAAAAGGAAATTAAGGCAAAATCTAAGTTAATTCTATTGCTAGACCCGATCAACTATGTACATGTACAGAACGCGACCACATGTAAAGAAGTCTGGGATAATTTAAGACAGGCTTTTGATGACAGCGGGTTATACAGGAGAGTAGCCTTATTGAGAGATCTTATCACCAGTACGTTGGAATCTTCTCGAAGCGTAGATGACTATGTGAATAAGATAATGTCGACTGCTCACAAGCTCAGAAATATCAAATTTAATATTGATGATGAATGGCTGGGGACGCTGATGTTGGCTGGTTTGCCTGAAACTTACAAACCAATGATAATGGGATTGGAGAGGTCAGGTATCAAGATCAGCGCAAACTCTATTAAAACAAAACTCCTGCAGGAAGTTCAATGCCCTGAGAGCTCAGCATTCTACACAGGAAAGAAGGTTATTCAAGGGATTAAAACAACAACGAAGTTCAGTAAACGGGTTGTATCCGTTAAACACTCATAGAGAAGTATTTTCCAATCTGGCATGCTTTGATAAATTAAATGATGTTGTCCTGTGGCACAGGCGCATGGGACACTTGAATTTTGCAGATGTTAATAAACTGCCAGAGTGTGCTGAGGGAGTGAATCCATTTCCCAAAAGGGAAAAAGGGCCTATTACTTGTACCACTTGCCTTAAAGGAAAACAAACCAGACTGCCTTTCAATAATGTTGGTTCAAGAGCCTCACAACCATTGCAGCTTATTCACACCGATTTATGTGGACCAATGGAACAAGAGTCATTGGGAGGTATGAAATACTTTGTTACCTTTATAGACGAATATAGAAGGAAAGTTCATGCTTATTTATTGAAAGATAAAATGAGTGTGCTTGACGTTTTCAAAAATTTTAAAAGTAAGGTAGAGAATGAACTTAATAGAAAAATAAAAGTCATTCGTTCAGACAATGGAAAAGAATATTGTAATAAAGAGTTTGAAAGCTTCTTAAGCAGGCATGGAATTGAACAGCACTCCGTACTCACCCCAGCAGAATGGGCTTGCCGAGAGAATGAACAGGTCCCTGGTGGAAAGGGCTAAATGTATGCTGTTTGATGCACATTTGTCAACAAAATTATGGGGAGAGGCGCTAGCGACAGCAGCCTATGTTATTAACAGGTCACCCACAAAATCGATTCATGGTAAAACTCCCATGGAAATATGGTCTGGTAAGAAACCCAATTTATCGAATGTAAAAATTTTTGGGTCTGAAGTTATGGCTCAAATACCTAAAGAAAAACGAAAAAAATGGGAATCAAAATCCAGAAAATTAATATTCGTTGGCTACTGTGAATCTACCAAGGGATATCGTCTACTTGATCCGGACACTAATAAAATCATCAAGAGTAGAGACGTGGTATTTTTAGAAAATGTTAAAAATATCATAATAATATATACTTGCCTTGTACGTCTAACAGCGATCCTGAAATGCAGTCACCCGCAGAAGAAGCAGAAAACGAAGAAGATTTAGAAAACAATACGGATCATTCTACAACTGATGACTATCAGTCGGGTGAGAATGATGATCCAACCTACATACCAGAGGAATCAATTGACCTTGAGACGCCAACAAGTATGACTTTGCGTTCGCGTGAAGCTGTCCAGTATGCAAAGGATGACAACAATATGTTACTTTTGTCCAATACTTGATTTAAACGATCCTCAGACTCTAAATGAAGCCCTTTCATCTCCTCATGCAGACCAGTGGAAAAGAGCCATGCAGGAAGAATATGACTCCTTGATTAAAAATAAGACCTGGACACTGGTAGATCTGCCACAAGGAAAAAGGATGCTGCCATGTAAATGGGTGCTTAAAACCAAAACAAACGAGAAAGGAGAGATTATCCGGTTTAAAGCAAGATTGGTCATTAAAGGATACGCTCAAAGAAAAGGAAGTGACTATGACGAGGTATATGCTCCAGTGGTAAGATATACGTCAGTTCGATTTTTGATTGCACTAGCTGCTAAATACAACTTAGAAATGGCTCAAATGGATGCCATAAGTGCATTCCTTCAGGGAGACATAGATACTGAGATTTACATGTCACAACCTGAATGCTACAAAGAAAATGATCAAGCGTGTTTCTTACATAAATCAATCTATGGACTCAAGCAAACTAGCCGACAATGGAATCTAAAATTGAACAAAAGTTTACTCAAAATCGGATTGAAAAGATCGAAGGTTGATCCATGTATTTATTATTCAGAAAATAAATCAATAATGATATTTATTGCGGTATGGGTGGATGACTTCATGATATTCACAAATGATAAGAATACAACAACAGAAATCAAAAGGAAATTAAAGCAGGAATTCAGTATGAAAGACCTGGGTGAAGTGAAACAGTGCATTGGCATGAATATAAATAGGAATCGTGAGGCAGGTGTGATCATGGTAGACCAAGAAAAATAAGTCAACCTAATGTTGAGTCGTTTTGGTATGTCTGAATGCAAACCAGTTCGTACACCGATTGAGGTAAATGCAAAATTTGATAAAGACCCTGAGGACGGAAATAAGGATATCCCATAAAGGGAGGAAGTGGGATGTCTTATATATCTGGCACACGTCCCTCGACCTGATATTGCTTATGCAGTCAATAAGTTGAGTCAACACTGGCTTGGGGTAAAGAGAATTATTAGATACTTTCAAGGAACTAAGAACCTAAAATTATGCTACTCGAAAGAAGAATCAAAAGAAATAACTGGATATTGTGACGCTGACTGGGCTAGTGAGACACTGGATAGAAGATCATGCACGGGTTACACTTTTCTGTTCCAGGGAGGTTGCACATCTTGGAATTCATTTAAACAACAAACTGTGGCGCTTTCTACGGCAGAAGCCGAATACATGGCCATGGCGTCGGCGACCCAGGAGGCTCTGTGGCTTCAGCAACTACAAGCTAAACTCGGACAAGATGTGGACAGTGCTCTAATCATCTACTGTGACAACCAAAGTGCAATTAAACTAGCATCAACAGACTGTTACAAACGAAAAACTAAGCATATAGACATTCGTCTACATTTTCTCAGAGAAAACATTGTCAACACTAAAGTTAAGTTTTTATTTGTGAATGGTAGTAATATGGTAGCAGATAATCTGACTAAGGGCACGACGCTTGTAAAACATTTGTATTGTACCAGTAAAATGGGTTTGCGTTCTGAAGGGAGTGTTGGGAATTGAGAACGCAATCTCATTTCCTTACTGTGTCCTTAGTTGGCCATGATTACTGTCAGTTGTTCAATTGTTGCTTTTTTCTATTTCAGTCATCAAATATATTTCTAACGAAAAGGGTTCTCGTTTTCTTTTCTAATACCAACATTCCTCTTTCATTACAGATACATTTTAACATAAATTTAAGCCACTAACATGAATGCGTCAACTATCCAACAGGACGAAGATTCATTATTAGAGTTTCTCTGTAATTGGCCTCTCGCTGACGAAGGCATGTACCAATTAGCTATAGATGCAGACCTAGATGATTGGTATCTCAAAACACCTCCATCATCGCCGATATCACCAAACGACATACCGATTACTCCCGGGAAAAATCTCCCGGAAGCCGACGAAATTATAACAACGCCGGAAAGGCCAAAGACACCGGTCTCAGAGGAAGCAGAACAGCAGCAGGAACTGCCACCCACTACAGGGAAAATCTGCCGGATAACCCTACGTCGTCAAATGAGACCACACCAGGTGTACCATCCGCAATCATCGTAAAACCGTCCTTAAATGATAAGATTTATGACAAATGGACGGTTGACGGGAAACATTTTCAAATTTCATAGAAACAATATACGGTCAATCCCATATGCCGTCATAAGAAGAAGGAGCAGGAAACGGCATACAGTTTTCCTCTCCGAAAAGTCTCGGGTTAAATTAAAAATCCTAGAGGACCATACCCAAATATGGTATGGGCTACAAGAGAAGTAGGCTTAAGTTAGGAAAAATCAGTAACGAATTAAAAAAAGGGGAGAAAAAGATATGAATTGTATGGATTACAATACAATTAAATATAGGTTAAGCAAAATATATGGATTATAGGTATATGTATATGTAAATACAAAAATGAATTAAATTAATCTAATATGAAGTAAGAACAGCTCTATTTATTTTGATGCGACGCATCGACGCGGGCGTATATGTTACAGCGCAGCAGCGCGTAACAAGGCTCCGCAACCACCAAAATCTATATGCATCAAAACCCCTAGACGATGCAAACACAACACAATAACATACAAGCAATTAAAATAAAAAGAAACATTAATTAAAAAGGAAACAATAGTCCAGTCAAATTAGTAAATGAAATTGCCTTTTAAGAGGTACGGAATTTTTTTTTGGCATTTGTTCGGGTACATCTGACAATGATAAAACCAAGTTTGTGGGGTCGCAGTGGCTTGGGAAAAGCCGCCACCTTGAAAAAGAGGGACACCTTGTTTATATTGAATAACTCGTTTGCATGCAATGATAGCTGAGAATGATTAATCGCCAAGTTGTGGAGAATAAAACTATCTGAAAAATGAGCCCTCAGCGAGCTCTGTAGGTTAGTTTGGCTCAAAGATATGGCCGGTCAAAGTTCAACCATGCTCGTGTGGTGAGGGTTGAATGCAGTTTTTTGCAATTACCTGGCCAAATGTTAAATTTTTTGGGTTAATGCCCGTTAACAAATTTAAAGGCCTAGTAATTACCATTAGAATAAGCCCTTAATCGTCGTTATCGCTTATGTAGTTTGCGAGCAATCCAACGCCAAAGTTCGCACTGGACGTGCCTGAAATAACTGAAAAACTCCATTTTTTTGGAATATTTCGGTAACGGTTGCTCATATGAAAAAGTAGTAAATGGCAGGAATATGGGCAATGAAAATATCTTTCCAACGAGGTATTGGTCGAAACTCTATGGGCGGTATTCACAGTCGTTACTTAAGCATGGACTTAAGAATTTCTTAACTAAGTTCGCCTTATTTAAATAAAGCGTACTTAAGATATCATGTATTCACAGTCATGTCTTGAGGTGAACTTTGTTAAGCAATTGCCTATTGAGAATTTGTAATTTGAAGGAAATGCTTGAGCATGTTTTTTTCCAGTAATTCCTTATTATTATGTCGTCTCCAAGGTTACTTAAGAAATTCCTTTTATTGTAGCATGTGCAGTATTGCATATATATATGTATATCTTTGATATTTAATGATGTTTTAGAAGATCTTCATTCTAATTTTCTAAATGCGAATAATAGAGATGGATTTGCGGTACGCGATGCGTTTGTTGCTCGTATGTTTGTTTGCCAAATATTTCGGGAAGGCTTTAGATGCGATTCAAATTTGTTTAATACATTTATAAACAGAAATATTGCAAATTTATAAAGAATATTTATACAATATAATAAAGTATATGAAAATATTAACCATTACATTTAATTTTTGTTTAACAGTTAATAGTTTAAATTTCGCCATGAATTGATGAAAGTTTATTGTTTTACTTGTCTTTACTACTTGATTCTACTAGAAGTAATTCGGAAAGAGCTGCTGATGCAATGTCATAAATTGAAGATGTTAAATTTGAGTAGTATAAAATTGTAATGAAAAATCTCTACCCTGAAACTTGCGCTTGGATAATACCTCAAACATACATGTAGCTGCAATTCTGGTGAAATAGGTAAACTCCAAATATTTATTCCAGCTAATCCTTCATGAATTTTTGGCAACTCGCGTACGGAATCTCTGTTAAATCTAAACCGCTTTTTAATTCATTGTTATCGTAAAACTCAAAAGGATTTCGTCTGTCACGCAAAGATCTACGGATAAATCTACTGTTTAGCTGTCGACCGTTGCCTTCACCAGAAATCACCTGACGGTCAATGCGGGACACGTGGTGATGAAGGAGGTGAACTGTTGGGTAGACAAGTAAACTTACCAGTTGTGCACAGTGATTTAAAACATAAACCACCTTGACTGGCTGTATGCAAAGAAAAAGGATATCGTGGCAATTGATATTCTAGCGATTACAAATGATAAGAATATGTTTAGTTTATGAAAATAAATTTTATTGAAAAATTCCTTACGTTTTTTTTGATATATAAGAATTAGTAATTGTGATATTATAGTGGTATTACATACACTTGCATGTGCCTTTACACGTTCACCAATTTGGCATGTGTGGTTGGGTTTTCACAAGTTATATGTTTTTACCTGAAGTTGGTTTTTTTATGTGTTAGTAATACATCATCATGAAAACTATACCGTGGTTTAAATATACAAACTTTTCCTTAAAAAAAATCATGCATCTTATTCTACCAATTCACCAATTTTAATGGCATGTACGAGAATACTCACAATTTCCTGATTGAATAATGTTCCTTTCTTAATTAAAACTACACTTGAAAGTTCGCAAAGCATCTACTGAGTATTTCACCAAAAGGCATATACTTGTGTTCACTTCGAACTCTATCAAACGAAAGAGGCTGAGTCCTTGTTGGTTCCTGTTTATTTATCCTCAAAAGTGGTACTTGGCGAACTGCCTTATCAAAGTACACTTATTTTCTTATTTCCTTATTCCAGTCATATTTTTGCCACAATTATTCAATTTCTTCCTTCTAAACTTAATTCTGAAATTTTCCAATTTATTGCAAATTTCTATCTCCTTTTTTCTTAATAAATTTATTAATTTCGAAAATGCATATAATTTATTGACGCCATTTCCGGCATCCCTTTTTGCATAAATATTTTTTATCTCGCTCTATTTTTACATAATTGGCATCTCTTTCATTCTTATTAGCCTTATGTAAAATTATATTTTTTACAATATCTTTTTTAATAGATAAAATTCGTTTTTTGTGGCATTCCCAGCGAATTCGCCATAAAAAATGACATAGTACGGCGAAGTCGCTTTATGTCGCAGCATAAAGTTTGACATTTTATCCGCCGTCAAAGTTTCGTTGTGCGCGCGCCGGTTTTTTACGCGAAAGTTATCCGTTTTTAACGTTAGAGTTTACCTGTTTTTATATTCATTAGGTAAGTCTAAGTGTTTTGTCCGCTTACAGTGTTTGTGCAGTGCTTCTAATGTGTAGTTAATTGGTTTTGTGTCTAAAATCATCAATTTAGTTTGTGTACATAACATGTTGTCGCAGGTTTTGTATTGTGTTGTTTTTGTCCCTATTTGTTAATTTTATTTATTTATTAACATATATTTTTTATGTATTCTGTGTAATATATGTTTATTTTATGTTGTGGATGTGGAAATATGTTGTTTTTAATGTTAATTATATGTTCGCTTTTTGCTTTGTTGTTGTTTTGTACTCCATGTATTGTTGTTTTTGTAATGTTAAAACTTCAGTGTAAATTTGTGTATATTATTATAAAATTCATTTGTTTTATTTAGATTGTGTAATTCAGTTTATTAATCCATTTTTTTATTACAGGTACTCTATTCAGGTGAGTATAATTCTTGCGTTCTAATTCCTTTTTTTTTTTATTAATACGTCTAATTTTAGGGGTTGGGGCTTAACATCTACCATTATCCTCTTCATCATCATCCACGTCACTAATACCTTCAATATCAGTAACCGACGAAAACAAGTTCATTTTTTCACACTATTATTGAAAAATCATCTATAAGAAATTGCTTACCCAAGTAAAAATAAATGATGGCCTTAGAACGGGCAAATATCGACTGTGATTGAAACATAGTCCTCGGTCATCTGGCGGTTAACAGAAGGCTCGTTGCAGGACAGTACGGCCGTACAGGGGACGACTGACGGTGATACAACGGCCTTACAGTTCCAATAACTGCCATATTACGGGTATACGACGGTGGTACAGTGGCAGCAACGTGGATATTCGCCCTCCTATATGAAATTATATTTCCCCGAGTAAAAATAAAAAACGGCCTTACAAAGGGCGAACACCGGCCGCTTGGCTTTTTAAGGGGCATATGATGGCCGTAGAGTTTTTAACTATTTTTCATGCGAGCACATACGGCCTTACCACGGCCAAATTTGACCAAAAGATTTAAAAGGCCAAGTACTGAGCTGTAGAAACGGGCATTCGACGGGAAATTTGAGCCAAAAAAAGAATCTGCACCAAATGTATTGGTGAATGTGTTTTATGGGAACTTCATCATTTTCGTTATGTACAATGGTTCTTTCGATTTATCTTACTTAAAGATATCGATGCACAAGAGAAACGAGCTCGCCAGTCGTCGTTTTGTTGTACGTGAAGTGTGTGGTGCGTGTTGATTTATATTTTAGTGGGAACTTTTGTTATTTGACTTGAAAAAAAACACAACAGAAAAAAATCAAACATTTAATTGCAGTGAAATATATTTTCTTGTAGGAGGGCGAATATCCACGTAGCTGCCACTGTACCACCCTCGTATACCCGTAATATCAACCATACGGCCGCCGTACCACCGTCGTATGGCCGTTATTGGAACTGTAAGGCCGTTGTTTCACCGTCAATCGCCCCCCGTACGGCCGTACTGTCCTGCAACGAGCCTTCTGTTAACCGCCAGTTGGCCGAGGACTATGTTTCAATCACAGTCGGCATTTGCCCGTTCTAAGGCCATCATTTATTTTTACTCGGGTCACTGCAATTAAATGTTTGATTTTTGTTCGGTTGTGTTTTTTTTCAAGCCGTTAAATAACAAAATTTCCGTACAACAAACCGACGACTGGCGAGCTCGTTTCTCTTGTGCATCGATATCTTTAAGTAGGACAAATCGAAAGAACCATTGTACATAACGAAAAGGATGAAGTTCCCATAAAACACATTCAACAATACATTTGGTGCAGATTCTTTTTTTTGCTCAAATTTCCCGTCGAATGCCCGTTTCTACAGCTCGGTACTTGGACTTTTAAATCTTTTGGTCAAATTTGGCCGTCGTAAGGCCGTATGTGCTCCCATTAAAAATAGTTAAAAACTCTACGTCCATCATATGCCCCTTAAAAAGCCAAGCGGCCGGTGTTCGCCCTTTATAAGGCCGGATTTTATTTTTACTCGGGTAAGTCACCTTTGGAGACGACTTAAAAAATAAATTAATTTTAAGGGTAAATAAGATCGTCTTATATGACAATTTGCTTAAGCATCAACTATGAATACTTATTTGAATAAGGTTTGCTTGATTAAGTTCATGCTTGAGCATTTACTCAAGACAGTGCTTAAGGACACATTAAGCACGTGCTTAAGCACGAACTTTGCAATAAGCACCGACTAAGAATACCGCCCTATGTCGATTATGTCCGCGATACAGCGGGTCAAAGGTTAACCGAGAGGTTCACGAATTTTTAGCTATTTAACAACTTTGGAAAATTATAATTATGGGAAATAGTAACTGAGAATCATCAGTTTTGACATCCTGACCTTGAATTTTTTTTAGTAAATCACTGAACAAGAGAATGTTATGAACGTGACTTGTTTATAAAAAAAACCTATTAACAATAATGGCCATAGTCTTACATGAAACTCAACCCAACTTTTACCAACTAAACTCAACCCAACTCAACTAAACTTAACTAAAATCGGTGGTAAGCAAGAAACGCAGACGCAGTCGTAAAGTTACCACTACGGTTGCTGTTACTGCAAACCCCTCGACTAGTTTGTCTGTTCCCGCCCCCTCACTTCCAACAAGCTCAAACAATATCCCAGAACCGGTTGCGGCATCAACCTCTTCTGCTAGTATCGTTAGACCCTCGGGTACTGGGGATACGGAGTCTTCGGTAAGTTGCGCCAATTTGGTAACGGTACCCAGACCGCAGAATATTTCATTTCACGTTTCTCCCCTGAGACTACGTGCGAGGCAATTAAAGATTACCTAAGGGGAAATGCTGTTAATCCTGAGACAGTCACTTGCAGGAAAATCAGCAATGTTTCCAAACCGGTTGCGTCTTTTGTTCTGACTACACCACCAAATACCGCTGAAAAGCTTTTGGACCCCACGTTCTGGCCTCTCGGTGCCTTTTCAAAGTGTTTTGTTCCCCGCCCACGAGGGCATCGCATTCCTGACAGTGTACAGGCTTCAAAAAACTCAAGACGCTTTCCCTCTATTACCAAAACGTGAGGGGAATCAGATCTAAAACCCACGATGTATTTCTGTCAACTTCGGCCAGCGATTTCGATATAATCGCTTTTACAGAAACATGGTTACACAGTGGGATCCTTAATGCCGAACTTTTCGATACCTCCTTCCAAGTTTTTCGGAAGGATAGATATACTGACTCGGAGGCTCGTGGAGGTGGTGTACTACTTGCCTGTAGTAACCTTCTCAACTGTTGCTTAATAATGCTTCCTAGTTTTTCCAATTCTTTGGACATTGAGCTCTTCGCTCTTAAAGTCTCCCTAGTCCATAAGAACCTATTTTTAATTTGCTTTTACATCCCACCAGGTATGTTCAGCACTCTTGACGATAGAGGTCAAAACCTCTATGATATTCTAATATCTTGCATTAATCATATCCAGGATATGATGGACTCCAAAGACGAACTCCTACTTTTAGGAGATTTCAACTTACCCAATGTTCTATGGGTATCTTCCGATGAGGACGACAACTACCTACCTGAAAACAACCTTAATGATAGGGAATCCGACTTTCTGAATTCCTTATTCTCATGCGGTTTGAACCAAATGAGCGGTGTGAATAATATTTTAGGAAGGTGGTTAGATCTTATATTCTTTTCCGACTCGGACAACATGTATGTTGAGCCTAGCTCAATTGTCTTGTCGCCTGTTGATAATTATCACCCTCCTCTCCTACTCAACTATTGTTTTGCCTTTAACAATAAGCTAATCCCGGAGGAGTCAACTTTTACTTTTAACTTTTAAAAGGCCAACCTTGAAGTACTGTCATCCAAGCTCACTTCGATCGATTTCAATAGCTTGCTTTCCTCTAATGAGTTGGATGACGACGTAACAAGATTTTACTCCGTCCTGTATGAAACCTTCGCATCCTGTGTACCTATTGAACCTCTAAAGTTGACCAGATCATCCTCACCCTGGTACAATAATGAGTTGAGACACACCAAAAACCAAAAGAATAAACTCTGGAAAACCTACCTGAAGAAAAAATACACTGCGAGTTTCTATGCATTTCTCAATTGCTACGACCAATTCCATGGTATCTCCGAGGCTCTCTATAAGGAGTACCTTAGTAACATGGAAGGTAAACTGTATGGGGATCCCAGAGCATCCTTTCAATTTATCAACTCTAAGAAAAAAGTTGATAATTACCCTAACACCATGCAATACGAGAACTCTGTTAGTTCTAATTCATCCGAGATTTGCGACAAGTTCGCATCGTTATTTCTCAAATCTTTCTCGTCTCCTGTCTTCCAACCTCATGAAGACAGTTTTCGACACATCAACGCAATACAAACGGCTCAAAACTTATCTCTGTCTTTAACCAGGGAAGATATCTCGAAACATATAATTGATCTTCAACAAGATTTTTCGTCCGGCCCTGATGGTGTCCCTCCTGCTGTTCTAAAATCCTGTGCAGGGGCCCTACTGCCTCCTCTCCTATGTTTATTTCAGAAATCCCTAAATACAGGGCGCTTCCCAACCTTATGGAAGAACTCTTTTATAATCCCCGTTCATAAAAAGGGTTGTAAGAACGAAATATCTAATTATAGAACCATTGCGAAGTTATCATGTATACCAAAACTTTTCGAATCTATTATTTATTCTGCTATTGCCCCTATCTGCAAGAGACTTATCTCAACTAACCAACATGGCTTTCTTGCAGCTCGTTCCACTACTACTAATTTACTGGAGTTCTCTTCTCACACTGTTCGAGGTTTTGTCACTTGCTACCAAACTGACTGTGTTTACGTTTGTGTACGTATAAGAGCTTTCTCCCCCTCCCCCCCCAAGCTTTCAGCTCTCGATCGGATGCGTCTGGAATATAAAGTCCAGAGCATCAGAACGAGGCTTTTGCTTTACGGTCATTCCATGGTGACGGGTTGGACATTTTAACACATTTCTTGATATACATTCAGTTATTTTAAAGTGCAAACAACACATATAATACATACTGTATTTATGATAGCATTCTTAGATATATTTTTTAAGATATGATAAAAGAAAACAACATGAATATATATTCTAACATTGTTAAATTCGTAGAATTACATATGTGACGGGTGGGACAGGCAAAACCCTTCTTTCCTTAGATACTTGCACCTGACGTTGAAATTCAGATCAAATAGTTCATATGGAGCCCTAATTTTATTGTAGTATGCTATTTGAGATATGTCGCTAATTGTTTTCTAAAAAGAGGTAAGTGAAAAGACAATACGAACTTTTTTTATGGAGCTTAAAATGTTGTGACGGGTGGGACAGGGATCCGTGACGGGTGGGACGAGTAAAAAACTGTACACAGAAAACACATTAATTTGGACATATTTTATTAACTATGAAGCTATTTTTTGGCTTGGTGCAGGGAATTCATGTTCTACATCTCTTTCGCTTTATAGCTCAGCTGCTGGTTTTAAATCAACGTCACTTTCGCTAGAAGTATATAAGTGAATATTTGAGCTTGCATTCTTCATCTAATAGCACTTTTTTTTGAATTGAATGGAAAAATCAATATTCAACTGGGAAAATACAAAAAGTAAAAATTTTATTTTTTACTACACGCATATTTCCGAATACTATGGGGCTTTAACAATACTTAAAGCCTAAAATTTATGTGATTTTCGTCACTTTTTTTCATTAGCTTGGTGTAATTTTCCATGGAATGACCCTTTATTAGTTCGACATTCCGTCCAAGAAGTTTGTTTTTTCCATCGCGACGGAATTGACCGTCATTTGGAACAGGCGAAGACCGTTTAGCAGAATATTTTAGACAGGCATTGCACGTCTTTTCTAAGTAAAATAAATGTATTATTTTTCATTTCAGCGTACAGACAGGTATTTACCGTCTACCTTAGTTACTTTCGCTGGCATTAATCGCCATCGGTTAGGGGCAGAGGCGGGATTTCGGATTTTTTATTGGGGGGGGGCAAATTTGGGCGCTACTATAAACATCAAAATATTCGTTAATATTAATGCTTTAGGTTAATTTATTGTGCTGCAATTCTATTCACTGTTTTCAATTTTGTTAATTATTTAATTGATTATTATTAAATTTTATTAATTAGATTAGTTGAACGCAGAGGTGACGATCCGCATTTTTATTTGAACGGTCCGAACTGTTAATTCCACGATGCATTTTTCTCAGTGAAACATATATCGAAATAGCGTTAGTGTTTATTATCTATTATGATTACATAACAGTAGGATACATATTTTAAAATCTACATTAATAAATTCTTTTAATTAAAATGCAATCTTCGGTTTTTGGCAAGATCTAAAGTATTTATGGTTGCATTTATATCTATACTAATATCGCGTTCAATTGCTAACAAGCTAATGAAGACATCCTTTCTTGCCCAGTCGTGTTTCTGCAATAAGTTTTCAGTCTGCGCATAGACGAAAAAGAGCGTCCACAACTGGCTGAATTCATAGGTATGGTGTAATACAATCTAAAAAGATCAAAAACCATTGGGAAAGCGTCCTTCAGTTTTTTTTCTACAACAATTGTTGCCCTTTCTGAAATATGTTTACCGCAGATCAGTTCCATTTTGTAGAAACACTTGAGTTCTGCGATAATTGCCTCCTTATTTAAATTTAAATGTTCGCAAACATCGTTTACACTTTTGTCCTTTATTTCATTTGCGTTCAATACTTCATCTAAGTGTTCCAATATATCCAAGTTGTCACCTGAAAATAATGTTTATTTTAAAACGACGGTTCGAACTATCAGTAAGTTTAAATTTCAGCGCAAAGTACTGTTGATAGTACTGAATGTCCTTTACACCTTATATAAATCTTAAAATGTGTTATCATATTTAGAAATAATATTCACTATTGACTAAATATTCTAGTTAATAAACCATGGAACAAAAACCGAATAAATAATTACAGATTTAATGTAATCTATACTTCAATGTGGATTTTTTATTTCGTCTAAATACACAAGAAAAAATAAATGTACCTAGGTATTTGCAAATGGAAATACATGCTCCCCTAGCCATATATAATTGGAAATGACAGTAAAATACTATCGAATATCGATTGATTGATACTGTCTTAAAAACAAACATTACCTGAAAATCTACTCTTGATTTCTTCTGTAATGGTATCAATCAGGATAGAGTATTGTCCATTTGTAGTGCTGTTCGACAGTTTCTGTTTCTGCCGCAACTTTGCGTCCTCCACCTAATTTTGTAGGAATTCTGCTTTTTCTTGGTAGCTCGGCTGGTGTAAAATCATATTTCTGCGTCAGTTCTGTGCAATGATTCCAGAGTTTTTGAAAAAAGTCGTCACTTCTGAAGGATTGTAAAACTTCCAAAGTACTATTTACTACGTCTTTTACAATACCGTAGTTAATACTTTTCGACTGTAGTGTTTTTGATAAAATATCACATTGTGTAAGTACTCTTCGAAGTAATAATAGATTAAAAATAAAGTTGAAATCCTCAATGCATTTTAACCTTTAACCGGACAGAATGTTTTTGTAACATAAACGGATAGAAGAGTCCGAAGGACTCTTATGCTGAAAATTTAATGAATACATAAGAAATCCCTCAAAATTATAATTATAAAATTATTTATTGTTCAAATCTTTTTTTTAAAACAATAATAACATAATTCAAGCCATACATATTTCATGGAAATAAAAAAAAAATAATGCATATGAAACAAAACCAAACATTAATTCATAAAAAAACAAGAACATTGAACTTGTCAAATACAAACAATACATACAGCACAAATTATTAGTTTTTCAAGAAATTTTTGCAAAGAACTGTATTTTGTGAATGTTCTTTGCATACATTCCTATTGCAAGTGACGCAATACTGCTTGGATCTACGACCAATTGCATTCGGGCATATGTAACAACGTTTCTTCTTTCGTTGATCTTCCAAAGTCGACGTCGTTTCTCCGCAGTTTTCTTCGTTGGTGTTTTGTAATACTTCATTTATAACTGACAAATGAGTAGCAGTAATACCTTTTTTGCTTCTCAATAGGATCTGAGGCCTTAATCGTATGCGATTTCCCTAATAAACGCTTTTCTTTTAGCATCACACTTGTTCTCATTGTAAAAATTTCTCCAAATTACAAGCGCAGCTACGCCGCTAACATCAATCAAATTGTGAAAAAATGCAGAAGGCCACCTATTAGTTTTTCGTCTGACAGTAAAAGCATGACATAACTTGTCCATTGTATCTACTCCGCCTTTTGTAGCGTTATAAAACAAAATTTGATCAGGTTTGCTATTATTTTCAGTATCAACATTCATTGTATGATGTTTCGTAGATAACAATAAGACGCATCTATTTTTTTGTGGTACGTACGAAATTATTGACATTGTGTTTCTAAATCCGAACCTTGTGCTTTCAACTTCTCTAGATGGATGTGGCAAAAATGATTGAGGTATACATGTCTTATTTTTGCGAAGTGTTCCAACAGTAGTTAAGCCTTTAGACAACAAAGAGTTGGCTAGTTCGTAGTTTGTGAAATAGTTATCGAATGTTATGTTGCGATTTGAACGATGAAACGGTATGCATAGTTCTTCAACAACCTTTAGGGCTAAATTTAATGTTCTCGTGTTACCCTCTTTTCCCAAATATGGAATTCCTTTCAAAGGATAAGCCGTTTCATTTTCAACAATCCACCAAATTTTTATTCCATATTTATCTGGTTTACTGGGTATGTATTGCTTGAAACCTACTCGTCCACGGAAAGGAACCAACTGCTCATCAATTGTTAAGTTTTGGCCTGGAATATAATATTTTGAGAAATTTTTATTTATGGTTTCCCAAACATCCCTAATTGGAGCCAATTTGTCATTGGATCTGCGCACTGACCGAGTCTACTTGTCATCAAATCGGTGAAATCTTATAATTGACTTGAAACGCCGTATACCCATAGTAGCGCGAAATATAGGGTTTCCAAAAAGAGGATCCCAAAAATCTTCTTAATTCACATTTCCTTGCTTATTGCCACCTGCGGTAAGTAGAAGTCCAATGAATGCGCCGATTTCTATTGGCGTAGTATTTTTCCATTTTCCACCAATTTCTCTTGTAGCTTCAATATTTGTATGTTTCACAATTATTTCAATTACTTCGTCGTTGAAAAATAACGAAAAACAATCAACAGGTCTGTCGATTTTATAACCAGGAGGGAGCTTCACTTTTTTGCGTGGGTTTTTTAATGGAGGTGGCCGTCTGTGATTTAGTGTTGGTCTCGATTCCCATTGAGTCCCATCCTTTCCCATAAAGGTTTCACTTTCATTTTGTTCTTCATTCATCGATTCATCTTCGTAATATAACGTGTCATCTTCCTCGGAATCTGTTTCCGTATAGTTAGATTCGCTATCTGATACCGAATCCACATCAGAATTTTCTTCTGCATTAGTATCTTCATTTTCTAAATCTGATTCTACTTCAATTGCACGACGAATATCTGAATCAGTTAAACCTCTATTTTTATTTTGTCTTGAGCCCATTTTGCTATTTTATAATAATTATTTTAAGATTAAATTAATATTTAATCGTTATACTTATTACTTTCTTTCATGCTTTGATAAAACACTTTGCCGTAATTCAAGTATGCATTTTCAATATAGATATAACAAAACCACTGGACTCGACAAATTACTCACATAAAATGAGAAGCTAAAAGCTACTTTACAAGTTTTTTGCATTATTGGGGAATACCCTTTTTAGATTTTTACATTATCTGGGAATCCCCTTTTAAATTTTTAAATTTTCCTTGTGAAATATAATTGTTTCTATATAATTTTATTTAATGAGTCTTTCGGACTCTTCTGTCCGTTTATGTTATTTTTTTTTATTTTTCGAAAATACCTTATTGGAAACTTGGAAAAAATTCGAACATTGTTTTAAGAAAATTCATGATTCGTTAAAAAAATTTGCCAAAAAAATTAAATTTGAATTAGTATTTTAATTTTGGTTACGTATGGTTAAAAAAAAAGAGTCCAAAAGACTCTTCTGTCCGGTTAAAGGTTAATAGTGAATGAGCTTCGCCTCCATTGTGAGGATCAATTTCTGCGATTTCATTCAATGCCGAAATGGTTGTTTCAAAATTGTCAAGTAGCGAACGGACAGCTTCTACCCGGCAGTACCATCTAGTATCACTGAGAGACTTCAAAGTCAGTGTTCCACCACTGAATAATTGAGAAGCTGTTCGAATTTGTTCGAAAATGCTATGTTTTTAGGTGATTTTTCGATGAAGTTGTAGACTTTGAATAATGTGAAATGTGTTCCTTATGGATGTAACTCCTGTGCAAAAACTTACAATACATAAATTTAATATATGAGCATGGCAATGTACGTATAGAGCTAATGGATTTTTTTGCAGTATTCTTGTCGCAACCCTCTTGTAGGATCCCCGCATATTTGCAGCACCATCGTAACATTGTGCACGTAGATTCTGAATGTCCAGGTTTAAGGAAACTAAACCTGACTCCGATAATGCAGCCAATGATTCGCCATCGGTTTTCTCAGTACGGTAAAACCCTACAAATGATTCGTGTATCTTTAAATTGTCGTCAACATGCCTTAAAACCACAGCTACTTGCTCATGTTTCGAAATGTCTTGTTTCATCTGCAATTAAAGAAAAAATTCGACTCTCTGTAATTTGATTTGCAATTGTACACTTTATTTGATCACCCACGATAGCTAAGAGCTCATTTTGAAATTTTCCCGTCGTATATTGAAAATTCTTCTGCCGATCAATAAAAAAACGATTAATTAATGAACTATCTTTAGACCGCAGTTCCATTAGCTCCAAAAAGTTTCTTTTATTTGTAGAACTGTCAGTCTCGTCGTGGCCTCTTAAAGCAATTGCTTGTCCTCCGCAAAAAATTAAGGACTCACAAACTGCATGCAGGTATTTTCTATTTTCTTCTACTTCCTTTGAATATTGCACGTTCACTTTCTCAGCAACAGTACCACTTTGTGCAGCTTGTTTCAGCAAAACTAATTTTACATTATTATCTACATGTGACTGACTTTTTTGATGGCTATCAAATTTTTCGGTACCCTTTTTCCAATTGCAGAATCCTTTGACAGTAAAGGCCTCGTCTGCCTTATTAACTACTTTTTTGAACAAAGCTCGGCATACGAAACAATAAGCCTTATCTTCTAATGGACTATATTCAAGCCAGGTGTATATGTATTTTATACATTCTACGCGGAATTTTCGTCCAATTTTCACAGGAAAATTCAAGTTTTCTGGTTGATATGGTCCAATACTAAAAAATTGTTTACCAAATTGTGGACCGTGGCCAGGATCACGCTCATTTATAATAAGTGATCCGTCAGGTGTTGTAGCAGTAGGCGTTTGTAACAAATCACTGCTAACGCTGGAATCCTTCATTGGTTCGAAGGTAATAGATGCAATTGCTTCTGTAGATTGAAGACTGGAAGTCTCTTCAACATGTTTTTCGGTCTGTAGTCGTGACTTCTTGCTTGGCTCACCGAAAAAACTTGATATTAAACTCTGTCTTTTTTCAGCCTGTGGAATGAACTACGTATGTTGAAATAGCTTACATTTTAATTTTAAATTTAAAATGTATTTCTGTTAATTAATAAAACGTTTTATGAGTAATATTGTTAATATTGAATAAAATGCAGAGACATGCACAAAATTCAACTGTTAATGAAATAAAACGGTTAAAAATGGTTAAATATATTTAAATTTAACTTACCATCTTGTTTAATCTATGTACGTGTAAAGAAAAAGTAAACCACCAACTAAAACAAAAATGTAGTATTTATTTAAAAACAGCAGTCAGCAACAGAATCACGCTCTCACAAATTGGAAAATCGTCCGATTTTTCGTATAACGCTAGGCAATGTGAAGAATGGGGCACAAGAGGCGAAGAAACTCTAGGCTGTGTGTGCAACAGTTCACATACACTAGGCCTTACTGTATATATATTTTCTGGCATATGTTTGGGTAACTTAAAAAACTCATCACTCCTGCATCACTGCAGAATTCAGTTACAGACTTCCAATTGCTGAATTCTGCAGTGATGCGGCAATGATGAGCTTTTGAAGATACCCTTTGCTACGTTCTCGCCCAGGCTTTGCTTTATCTCATTATACGGATAAAAATTCACCATTAGAGGTGAATTATTTCAGATTTTTCTTGTGGCTGACTGAGTGCTTAGACAGTGATTCTCAACCACTGTGCCGCCAAATTCTTGAAGTGTGCCGGCAAATTTTTAAATTGTTAAAAGTGTGCCGCAACAAAAAAACAGTTGAGAATCATTGGCTTAGAATATCAAAGGGGGTGGTCAATTAAAATACGTGAGGTACCCCCCTCTCCAAACATTAACCCTATCTTTTTAGAAATTTTAAAATTACAAATTTATTTATTAATACGGGATACTCATAGTAACGCTGAACATTATTCCGCGCGTTTTATAATACTGAACTAAAGTACACCAATTTAGTTATTAGCTCAGCATAATAAAATTATTCTCAAAACATAGAAAAAAATAAATCTTTTTTTATATAAAATTGAAGATCCGCGAAATGAAATGACTAAATATATATTTAAAAAATCTAATATCCAAGATTGGGGGGGGCAGTTGCCCCCTCTTGCCCCCCTGAATCCCGCCTCTGGTTGGGGGGTTAGCGTAGCTTAAATTTTGGTTTGGCATTGGTGTTGGGAATTAAAATTCACGAAAGGGGGAAATAATTTGTATATTCGTACGAGTTAAAAAAAAGAGTTTCAAAAGTTACAATTACTTCGAAATCCCTGGTACACCATTTAAATTATATTGAAAGTAAAAATTTGGAATAGGGATTTTTGAAGGTGAGAATATACCTCAAACATCCCTAAAGAATATACGAAAGTTATTGTTGGAGGGTCCAAATACAGGTGAACAGCTACCATTTCTTGCAAGAAGCAAGTATTGTACGGAACTATTTGCGGTGATTGAGTGCCGAGTGTTGGCAGTCACGTCAGGTTTAACCGGCGTAATTTTCAAAGGGAAATTTTCCCACAAGTAGAAAGAAGGCGTCTCGCGCCGTAACATAAACGTCACTAAGTCTATGTCGTCATAGATTTGATATAACTCGGTGTTATATGTGATTCTCCATGTCCTTTCCTGACAAATTGGGCCTATTATGATTCTCAAAATTTTCCTTTCAAATGGATTTAGTATGTCCTCTATCCTTTGTGTGAGCGTCCATGTTTTACTCCCGTAGCATATAACAGGGCGAGATAGTGTCTGAAATAGTATAAACTTTATCTTTCGATGAATGGCTCGAGATTTCAGCCCTGTGAAGCTGGCACCGCAAAGTCCAGAAAATAAATTTCGAAAATGCCCAAAATTAGAGGCTTTTTAGGGTCTAATGTGGCGCCAAGGTTATAAATTAGGTGCTCATAAAATGAAAAAGATATTGAAGATCCAATAATGTTATGCTAGCTTCACGTCATCTTTTTATCAATAAAAATCAAATGTATTAACGGCAGATTTAGCTGATAATTGACTGCTTCAAGGTCGTATAAATGTCATTTTTGTCAGCTGTTCCACAAAGCACACACCGATATAATTGAAATAAACAATTCAGGTACCATGACAAATGGAACAAAAAAAAAACAAAATTCATTCTATGGACAAATTTAAAAGCCATTTAAGTGCTCATTGACTGCAGATTATCGCCATAGACCGAAAAATTAGCATGACACGGGGATCTGAGCATCTTAGAAGGGCCTTATTGTTGAATCCTAATGCTAATGAGAATTTGACAGTTTATGATTTTCGAAAGTATAAGTTATACTAAAAAACCACTTGTTTGGAGTTGTGTATCCAATGCGAACTGTCATTTGATTGTCATATGAATTTCGAAAATGAAATAAACAATTCAGGTACCATGACAAATGGAACAAAAAAAAAACAAAATTCATTCTATGGACAAATTTAAAAGCCATTTAAGTGCTCATTGACTACAGATTATCGCCATAGACCGAAAAATTAGCATGACACGGGGATCTGAGCATCTTAGAAGGGCCTTATTGTTGAATCCTAATGCTAAGGAGAATTTGACAGTTTATGATTTTCGAAAGTATAAGTTATACTAAAAAACCACTTGTTTGGAGTTGTGTATCCAATGCGAACTGTCATTTGATTGTCATATGAATTTCGAAAATGAAATATATCACTTCATATGGCAGTTCCGCCCGCGCGGCGGCGGGAATCTCAAATCTCCGGATTCATCAAGTTCGCAGGGAATAAAAAGAAAGAGAAGGAAATGATAAATTAATTCATGAAAGTACTATAAATTAAGTGCTAATAAGGGGCTATTTTAACAAAATAAGACTAGCAATATCCATGCGATAGTTTATTAGCAGTAAAAAACGTGAAACTATATTTAGTAGGATTTAAAAAAACCGAAAAAAGCTAGATATCAAATTAATAATCTGCTAAGGATTAAGTGCTAATTAAGAGCTATTTCATGGCTATGGCGATCGTGCGATTTATCGCAGTAGGCCTGCCTGATGTTATTGTTGGCCATGAATATGTCGAAGTCTTCGAATTTGCATGAATAGAATTCTCGGAGATATACCTACATAAGCCTTTCTGTTACCAAATCTAATGGAAAATTGTTAAGATTTTCCGGAAATGGAGGATATTTAAATCCATTATATACCGAAAGCGGTGGAACACGATTCTTTTTAATTATTGTTTATCAAGTTAAGCATATTTTCACCTCTGCTACAATTTGGATCATAAGATGTTTGTGCAAACTAGTTCGGATATATGTAGCTAACTTTTACTCTACTCTAACTACTAACTTCTTCTACTCGAACTTCTCAAGAAATGTTTTAAATTCTTAGGATAAAAGAAAAGGAGTATGGAGCATTCAATTTCGGAGGTTCGCGTCAACAGATAAGTCTGCATACGATTGTAACTTACCTAAAAGAAGAGGCATCTGATGAAGTAAAGACTACAAAATTTGTTACATTCACCTCCAGCTACATGGGCTCACTTACAGCCAATTTTGAACAGCTTGCCACCCGAAGTGGAAATCATGCATTTTTGGAGCGATGAACCCGTGACACAATACAGCAACAAATATATGCTTTACTTTCTTGTCACTCATTTGACAGAAATTTACCCCAACCTAATTCGCTTTACTTGGAATTACCATAAAGGTAAGGGGTTCCTGATGGTGTCTGTGCTGTCAGCAGACCGATTGGTGGCTAGTGGCAGTGACATAGCATCTCTGAGCGATTTCAGATGCTATCCAGAAAAACCATCGTAGCATCAATGTTCTCCTTATTGACGACAAAAATATCCTAGAGAAAGACGCCTTGCTTGTTAGTGTTTAAAAACATGCCTAGTAGCAGACGATCTCGCAATCATTCATTAAATCGGTTCAATAATAACACTAGTCTACAAATAATAAGTGAAAAAATGTAACTGACATGGCTATAGGTGCATCGTTATCTTTGAAGGTTCCTAAGTTTGAATTAAGGCGGGTCCACACATAACAAACATTTGCAAAAAAACATTTGTCTAGCGAGTTGACAAATGGTTGACAATGTTTGGCAAATGTTTGACAAACATTCGTCAAACATTTGCTGAAGTTTTTGTGAGAAAAATGTTTTCCGAAATGTTTGTTATTTCCTGTGTCTGTTCTGTAGGAAAAATAGATTCTTTATTTGCCACAATTTCGACAAGATTTTATTCCTGATCTCTCACTTCAGAAGCCACTGTTATAGAATATCCCCCTTCGATTAGATTTTTTTCGGTGTCCTCTAGCGTAGAATTAGACTTACAGGGGCAGTAGATTTGTTCCTTACACGCTGGTAAATTGTACTGAAGCCTCAATTTTTTAAATGTCCCGGTTCAAAAATAATCTCCTTCTGGTTTATGCGCGTGTATCGAGATGAACGAGGCGAGGTGTGATTGTAAATACATGAGACATGGATTTCTTCTTTCTTACTTCTTTTGGAGCATTAAAATTCAATTTTAAATGCGGGGCGGGGGACTGTAAATACGTAGTGTTGGGTTTCTTCTCTCTTACTACTTTTGGCGCAGTAAAATATCTAATTTGAAATGAGGCGAGGTGTGATTGTAAAATATAAATATATATCGTGAAGGCGTAGGTTTCTTACTCTTTTATTCTGACTCTGAGGCAGTTAAATGCATATTAGGATCAAACTCGTGAAAAAAGCTCTTCATTGGTATTTATTTTCTTGCTTTCTTTAATTTGCTTGTTTTTGTCATTTTGGCATTACAATGGCACCTCGCCTCATTTGAAGTATGACATTGTCCTGGCTCAAAAGAAAATGAAGTGCCTTTTACAAACTCATTATGTAATCCTGTCCTACCCAACAACAGTGCCATCTTCATATTCTTTCTTTGAATCCGCTTTAATGTCTTTCACAGCCAGGGAAGATTTTCAGTGTGCCTCTTTGTCACCTCCTATAGATGCCTTCCACGGAAATGATAAGTCATTTGCAATTAATTTTGATGAATCAGTTCGCTTTATTTGATTTTTATAGTCGCTACTTGACTTATCCCCAAATTTCGATGAGTTGAAATATAATTATTGTGGTTTTATCCTACTTCTCACTGGAGATGAATCTACATAAAAGTGCATAAAAGCACTGAAAAATTTTCAACAAACATCAGATGTTTTCCATTTCATTTGGATTAAATTCAAACATTTTTTAAAATCCAAAAACTCCAAGACTCGCGTCCACACATAACAAACATTATTCAAATGTTTGTCAAACGTTTGTTAAATGTTTGTCAAATGTTTGTGAAATGTTTGTCAAATGTTTATCAAATGTTTGTAATGTGTGGACACGGCTTTAGAAAGTCAAAAAAATCTATTACGTATAGTTTTCGAGTTCCATCAAAATAAAGTTTTTTGAAAAATAAAGTATGAAAAATGCCCTATTGGCTTGGTTTGATTTAGTTTAAAAATAAAAAAAGGTTTTATTTTATATAAGATGTTTATTTTCGAGGTAATGACATGTATTCACGTAACAATTGTAACTGTTGGGTAGATTTCTTTTTTGCAAATGGCGATTTTTTCTTGTATTGTGTACTACTTTCCCTTATTAGGAACCAACAATAATCCCCCATCATTGCAGGGTCCCAGCGGCCTTGATATCTCTGCTTCATTGTTAAAATATCTTGGTGGAACCTCTCTCCCTGCTCATCACTAACGAAACCTAAATTTTCCGGGAAAAAAATCAAATGCGAGTGTAAAAAGTGAATTTTTAGTGACATTCTACAACCCTTTTTTTGGTAGTTTCACAGCAAGTTTTTAATCAGTTCCTCATACGTGTCAGACTTTTTGTTTCCTAAGAATTCTGTGACAATGCTTTTAAATGATCTCCAGGCTTGAAATTGAACAAGGTTTAATTTTCCTTCAAACTGTTCGTCCTTCAGAATTTTTCGTATTTGGGGTCCAATGAAAATTCCTTCTTTAAGCTTGGCGTCACTTAGCTTCGGGAAAACTTCTTTAAGGTGCTTGAAGGCATCGCTATTCTTATCTAAAGCCTTAACAAAGTTTTTTATCAAGCCTAGCTTTATATGGAAAGGAGGTAGCAAAACTTTATGAGGGTCAACTAAAGGCATATTCTTGATATTAGCTTCACCCGGCACGAAATCACCTCTTTGTGGCCATTGTTTTACTTTGTAATGTTTTTCTGTTGCTCTACTGTCCCAAAGACACAAAAAACAACAGTAGGTATTTAGTAAATCCCCCGTGAAGCCCAAGAAGCAGTCCTATGACTTTAAGATCACCACATATCTGCCACTTGTTCGTGTTGTAGTTAATACAATTCAAAATCAATGACCTACTTTCATAGGGGGTGCTACACACGAGGCTAATTCGGACGGGTGAAACCGCTTTTGTGGGAGAGAAACGAAGTGAAGAAAGGGGAAATGGGCTATTTTCCTCTTTCTTCACTTCGTTTCTCTCCCATAAAACCGGTTTCACCCGTCCGAATTAGTCTCGTGTGTAGCACCACCCATACGTTTCCTTCATATCAACAGCATGAGCTAGTGGAATTGAAGGTTTTGTATTGCCATTATGTAGCAAAACGGCTTTTAAACTTATCTTAGATGATTCTATTAATAAGCGCCACTCTTCTGGATTTTGTTGAAAGCCTAACTTCTCCATAACACTTGCAGAATCAGTACAAAAGCAAATTTTGTCTCGTAATGTAAAGAAAGAGGCCAGCTCTTCATTACGCTTTCTAAACGCGGTGACCTTTGTACCTTTGGCCAGTAAATTCCACTGCTGTAACCTTGATGCCAGGAGCTCTGCATGCTGTTTAGATAAGTTTAGATCACGCACTAAATCATTAAGCTCAGGTTGGTCGATCAAATGTGGTTTTTGCTTCTCTTCTTCTTCGTCCTCATACATGGGGGCATTCTTTTACAAATCGAACACTTTTACTAATCAACATTTTTGATTTGCTTCAATTTTTTTTTTACGAAGTTCCTATACAAAATAAGCGGACCCATATTTTTTCTTTTGTTTTTCCGGCCAATATTTTCGAAAATAAGGCGGTGTAAAGTTTACGTCACTCGCTGATTATACACTTTTTCAAATCGCTATAACTCCGGTTCTATTCATCGTATCGAGTTGAATGCGGTATAATTTTAAAGGTAATGAAGAGATCTTTATTTAGGCATTAAAAGTTGTAAAAAGTTTTTTAAATTAGTATTTGTTATTAACATTTGTTAAAATTTTTTAAAAATACTATCGTATTCCCGGAAAATTTCCTATAAAACACATATTTTTCCAGAGTGGTATCAAAATAGGGTCTATATGAAATACATTAAACACCACTGAAAAATGCCCTTCGGGACAGTAAATTTATGCAATTAATATAAAAAATCATCGTTATCCATTTTTTATTATTGCATATGTTAATAACAACTTTGAAGATAATAACTTTGAATTACAACGTTAGCCCACTGATTGTACGCTAGTAATTATACGTAAAAACTTTTGTATTGAATTTTATTAGTCATGAAATGTAATTGAAGTCGGTCGGTTTTTTGTTTTTGTAAAAATAAATAAAATAAGCTGTTGTTATCGGAAAACGATTTTATTATTGGAATTGGTTGTTCCTAAAAACTATTAGGAAACATTTGGAGCCCGAGCAGGGACTAAACCCCTTTATAATACATTTGGTATAAAATCAAATACACGATGACGGAGAATAACAGCGCTGCTAGCGGAAAATCCACCGCCACGTCCGACAGAGGAGATAAAAAAGTCATAAAGGATTTGCGAATATGGCGTGGAACGGTAACCATGCAGCAGACTAAGATGAAAACCTATATAGAAACTCCTGGTAGAGTCCTGCTATTACCAGAGATTGAGACTAGATTAGGATTACTTGAATCGTATATGACGCGGTTTAATGAGTACCAATCAAAATTAGAGGTTGAAGATTCTGAAGAACAGGAAAGCGACAAACGATGTTCTTACGAAGAGGTCTATGTATCGATAAAAAGCAAATTGTTGTCACTGAAGGAAGAAGAGTCTCCTAGAGCTTCGATTAGTGGCGTCTCATCTTTTATGAATTCGTCCAAAGCAAATGCCAATTTGCCTAAAATAAATATAAAATCTTTTTCAGGAAAATTTCCTGATTGGGCTGATTTTTATGCAACTTTCCGAGCCCTAGTAGAAAAAAATGAGGCTTTATCGGATGTTGAAAAGCTGGCCTATCTTCGCGGATCGTTAGATGCAGAACCACTACAGGTAATTAGCAACATTGGTTTGGACGAAAGCGGTTTCAACAATGCAATCAGTCTGCTAATCGAGGAAGAAAATACTGCCAACAAAGAATCAACATTTCCTCGTAATCAAGAGGCATCATCCACAAGCGCCATGACTTCACAAATTGGTATCAAGGACGACAAAGAGAAGTCGCCCTCAGACCCATCTGACGTTGTCCTTGCCACCGCTTTAGTTGATATAGAAGGTAGCCTTGGAACTTTCACTCCATATAGAGCGTTGCTGGATTCTGGTTCGTCCTCTCACTTTGTTACAGAGAGATTGGTGCAACAGCTTCGTCTGAAAAGGCTGAAAGTTTATGTAAATGTTGATGGCATTGGTCCTGTAACCATCGTCGTGAAGCATAAGGTAGAGCTGTTCATTCAATCCCGTAATAACGATTTCTGCACAACTATAGAAGCTCTGGTCCTTCCTAAGATAGCCAACCAACAACCCAGTCGAGTCGTAGATATAAAAGCCTGGAAGATACCGCAAAATACTACATTGGCCGATCCTGCTTTCCACACGCCGCAACCCATCGATATATTAATTGGCGCTGGCTTATTTTTCGAATTGATGTCTGTGGGACAAGTGCGACTTGGTAAAGGGCTTCCAGTTCTCCACAAAACCTTATTCGGCTGGATTGTATGTGTTGGTGGTAAATTGAAAACAACTCGCTGCATGGTTGCAGTCAGGAATTTCCAGGATGATGAACCGCCTGTAATCTATATAGTAAGGAAATTTGGGAAAATTGAGGAGGTTATTTCATCACCAAAGGCTTTAAATGTCGAGGAAGAAAAGTGCGAAAAGCATTTTGTGGAGTATGTAAAGCGTGATGATTCCGGCAGATTTTGTGTGCGGCTGCCATTTCGAAAAAATCCCGCAATCCTTGGAAACTCGCTGGAAATTGCGAAGAAAAGATTCTTCAGCTTAGAACAAAAATTAACGTGAAATCCCGAGCTGCAAAAACAGTATGCAGAGTTCATGTCAGAATATGTTAATCTTGGCCATATGGAGCGAGTATCGAGCCTTTCAAGTTTGGATAACTACTATGTTTTACCACATCATTGCGTCTTAAAACCGGATAGCAGCACCACTAAGCTGCGGGTAGTCTTCGACGCTTCTTGTAAAACAACTTCAGGCATCTCTCTAAACGATACATTGATGGTTGGACCAGTAATACAGGATGACTTATTCGCATCTTGCTTCGCTTTCGAGCACGACGATATGCTATCACTGCGGACATCTCTAAAATGTATCGTCAGGTAAGAGTCCTACATCCTGATACGAATTGGCAGTGCATTCTGTGGAGAACCAGCCCTAAAACACCGTTGGATATATATCGTTTGCTCACTGTGACATATGGCATGGCTCCCGCCTCATTCCTTGCAATAGCTTGCCTTCGGCAATTAGCTTTGGATGCCCCAGTTACTTATCCTCTCGGATCTGAGGTCCTTAAACGAGACTTTTATGTCGACGACATGCTTACTGGAGCTGAAACAATTGAAGAAGCAAGGAGAATTCAATACGAAGTGGACGAGTTACTGCGCTCCGGCGGTTATGAATTGGCAAAGTGGTGCTCTAACAGCCCAGAGATTTTATCATCCTTTAAGATTGCAAGCTTAGAAAAGCACATTCAGGTATTTGGCGATAACTTTATAAAGACTTTAGGAATGTTTTGGCAACCACAAGAGGACATATTTCGTTTTTTCTTCCAATATTCGCAATCGTCTGAGGCCACCGCTCACGTAACAAAGCGGAAAGTTCTGTCTATTATTAGTCGCCTATTCGATCCATTGGGACTGGTTAATCCAATCATCGTACGAAGCAAAATCTTCCTACAGAAGCTATGGTCTCTAAAGCTTGCATGGGACGAATCGTTGCCTCAGGATCTTCATAGTAATTGGCTCTTGCTGTATAGTCAACTATCCTCAGTCGAAAAGGTTAGCATCCCTCGTTTCGTTTTGATGCCATCTCATTACATAGAGATTCATGGCTTTGCGGATGCCAGCATGTCGGCCTATGGGGCCTGCGTCTATGCAAGATGCACACAAGGGCAAGATATAAGTTGCAATTTATTAACGGCCAAATCACGTGTAGCCCCACTAAAAACAATCTCCATTCCGCGATTGGAACTCTGCGCCGCATTATTGTTAGCAGAACTTATAACAAGAGTGGTGAACACATTTCGTCCTGTCATCAGAAAGGTATATTGCTGGTCAGACTCTACGATTGTACTCGCTTGGCGAATGGAACACATTTGTCAGCAATCGAGTTGCAAAGATACAGGAATTGACGCACTCTATGACCTGGCGACATGTACCTACACAATTGAATCCAGCGGACCTTGTAAGTCGTGGAGCATCTCCGTCTGAACTTGTCGACTCATCCTTATGGTTTTCTGGACCTGGTTTCCTGCACTTTACAGAAAAATCTTGGCCTGAAGTGGAAGATGAAATCGAAGATGCTTTACCCGAAATGCGCAGAACTGTCGCTGCTTTTTTAGTCGGTGTCGCGGAAAATATAATGGAGTCATCAAAATTCTGTAATTCCTTGGTTCGTTTAGTTAACTCGTTTGCTTACATTTATCGCTTTTGCAAAAACTCGCGAGTGAAATCAAAGGATTCATCAAGTGTATCCTATGGACCCATTAGTTCTGACGAATTTGAACGCGCATTAATGTCCACTATTCGTTCGCTACAAAAACACTATTTCGTTGAAGATTATGGTGCTTTAAGTAGTCTCAATTGTTTGAAGACTAATAGTGTATTAAAAACTCTAAACGCTTTCTTGGACGATAATGTTGTAATCCGCGTTGGCGGTAGACTGCATGAATCCGATTTGGCATTTGATAGTAAGCATCCCATCATTCTCCCGAAGTCCAATCTGGCAAGAGCACTGGTTCGTCACTATCATCATAAGCACTTACACATCGCATGTCAAACTCTACTCGCTATAATCCGTACAAGGTTTTGGCTCATGGGAGGAAGGAGCGTCATCAAGCAGGTGATTCGAAATTGTGTTCGTTGCTCGCGATTGCGGCCCAAAATGATGGAGCAACTAATGGGCCAATTGCCTTCGCCAAGGGTTCAACCTAGCCCCGTATTCTGTCATACTGGAGTGGATTTTTGTGGCCCATTTTATATAAAAAGCCCCGTACGAAATCGGGCCCCGACGAAATCATACTTATGTCTGTTCAAATGCCTAGCTGTGAAGGCCGTCCACTTAGAAGTAGCCGAAAATTTGTCCAGTGAAGGTTTTTTATCGGCTTTTACCAAGTTCAAGGCACGTCGTCCTAATGTTTCTGTGGTTTACTCGGACAAAGCAACAAATTTCGTGGGAGGATATCGAGAGCTTCGAGAATTAAACGACTTATTCAAATCAGAAGAGCATTCCCTCCTTGTTCAGGAAATGTGCTCAAAGGACGGGATCACATGGAAGTTCATACCGCCTCTATCACCGCACTTCGGCGGCCTCTGGGAGGCTGCAATCAAACAAGCCAAACATCACCTTCGCAAAGTTTTCGGCCTTCAGGTACACTGTGGACGAGTTGCAGAGGACTGCTTGTCAAATTGAAAGTATTCTTAATTCTAGGCCTCTTGTTCCTCTTTCAGAGGATCCCAACGACCTGGAAGCTCTGACTCCAGGTCATTTTCTAACAGGTGGCCCCATGGTTGGAATTCCCGGCCCAACATACCACGACGTTGATGTTAAATACTTATCCCGATGGCAACAAATGCAAGGAAAGATGCAGACTTTCTGGTTTCGTTGGCAAAATGAATACTTTCAAACTCTACAACGAAGGATAAAATGGAAAAATATTGCCCCAGACTTGAAGATAGGTTCGTTGGTTTTGTTGAAGGAAGACGGGTTACCGCCTCTCAAATGGGCTATGGGACGCGTAGTACAGGTGCACTACGGAAACGATGGTCATGTTCGCGTCGCCAACGTACGAACCATAAATGGTGTCCATAAAAGGACAATCAATAGAATTTGCCCACTCCCAGTAGATGGTTAAGTTATTGGAAGCTGGTACTCCCAAGGTGGCCGGTTATGTTAATAACAACTTTGAAGATAATAACTTTGAATTACAACGTTAGCCTACTGATTGTACGCTAGTAATTATATGTAAAAACTTTTGTATTGAATTTTATTAGTCATGAAATGTAATTGAAGTCGTTCGGTTTTTTGTTTTTGTAAAAATAAATAAAATAAGCTGTTGTTATCGGAAAACGATTTTATTATTGGAATTGGTTGTTCCTAAAAACTATTAGGAAACAGCATACATATGTATAAAACATAATCGCGGGTTTTCTACAATTTCATTTCCATTTCAAATTGCCTGTAAAATATCAAATTGACAGTAGAATTATCAATTCTGTTGAAGCGTTTGTGGCAAATACCAAATCTTTACACAACTCAGTTTGGGCAACTAGTTGGCGTAGATGGGCCCCATATGTTGTTGTTGTAAAGTGTTGTAAAGTGTAAAAATTAAGGCGCGGCCCAAGAATAATAGAAGAAAGGAAAATCAGCAACAACGTAACAATGTTCTTGAAATCGAATGTTTTGAGTGACCAATGGGATAATTAGTCCGAGGTGACATCATGTACTAAATATTTAGGTTTTGTAAGAAAGGAGCAAAATATATATTTGAAAATTTTATGAGAGTAAGTGGGATGACGAGATAAAACTTAAATTTGATGATGATGAAATAGTTTTGGCGGTTTTGTAAAAATTGGAAAAAAAGTTAGCTGAGTCTTGGCGTGAGATTAGATTTAAGCAGACGGAGTTCGAGCGGTTTTTTTACTATAAGGCGTTTTAATTATTGGAATATTTTGGAAGATTAGTATTTCGGGAGCATTTTGAACATTATTATTTTTCGGATTTATTATTGTGGACTAATATATGTAGTATTTTGGCTTTTAGTATCGACACGATATTATTGGTAGTGATTAATTTATTAAGCGTCGCCTTACAACCAATCCAATACAATCAGTCTACTACAAGGTGCAGCGTGGGATCCGGTGTTTTAACCTGTACCAATTACGATCCGTCTGCAATAATAAGAAGTGGGCTATTGGTTTTTACTGGTGCTCCTTTCACTACAATACACGCACTTATACCAGTAGGACATTATTTTTGAACCAAGACATTTCAAAAAATTGAGTCCTCAGTACAATTTACCATCGTGTAAGGAACAAACGTAATGCCTCATGTAAGTCCGGTAATAGTCTCCGAGTAATCCGTTCGAAAAACATAGTTTCCAGATAATTGTGCTCCACTGAATTTTATGAAAACCTTTTCAGATTATAACTTCGGTAATACGCTACGATCGGCACTTCAACGAAGTCGGTATCATTGTTGGTTCGCGCGATGTCGTGCAGGTACAAAATCCACATAAGTCGTTTAAGCAGAAAACGGCTCGACCGAATTTTATGAAAATCCTTTCAGATCATATTTCCGTTAATGGGCTTCGAACCTCAACGAAGTCGATATCTTATTTGGGTCGCGCGATATCGTGAAGGAAAAAATTACCACATACGTACGAACACACACGCAAACATGCTTCTAGTCAAATTTATGCTTAAAATGCTATTGGGACCTTGAAAAATGAAAACACGTTGAAAATTACGATTTCGATTTTCAGACCGATTGCGATTACTTCCCTATAAACTGGTAAGTTAAGAAATTTCCATTTTCCATTTCATCAGAATATACAGGGTGTATATGGTAAGGTTGCAAAGTGGCTTGAATACTAATTAGCGACATCTGTTTGTTGCACTGATGAACATGCAGAACAATTTACATTAAAAATAAAAAACTTATAATAAAATTAATTTCAGAACTTTACAAATGCATATTTTTTCTGAATATTAAACTAATAAAAAATTCATTTTCTAATTTTTTCTTTTAGGTCATTAGATGGCAGAACCGTGTATTTTTTTCGAAAGAGATACAATTAATTTCATTTCCCAAACCTCGCTCAAAAGACTTTACATCAAAATTAAACTTTACTTCAAATTAAGTAAACTACCTTAAAACAAAAGTTAGTTCTACTCCTGGATATGTGATTCTTGCATGTTTCAGCCATTGTGGACCTTTCCACCACAGCGAATGTGCTTCTTAAGTGTGACGGATATAATCCCCTCGAGGCTACATCTGCAGGATTCTATGATGATTTTACATAATACCAGTTTTCCTTTTTTGTTTGTGATTGTATGTCTGCAACTATATTTCCCTCAAATGTTTTCCATTTGTGTCGATCAGCCATAATCCATGCGAGCACTATCTTTGAGTCTGTCCAGGCAAAGCATTTCAAATTTGGAATATCTAGACTAGTTACTGTTTCCTTTAGTACCCTTGCAAGTAGATGTGCTCCACATAGTTCTAACCGTGGCAGCGTTAGTTTTGATTTAAGAGGAGCAACCTTAGTTTTAGCCGTTAGCAATGATGCACTTATTCTACCTGGTTGGACTGATCTGAAGTAAATTGCTGCGCTGTATGCTTTTTCTGAAGCATCTGAGAATCCGTGCAGTTCGTAGAAGCCAGCATTAGATCTGCAATTAATCCATCTTGGTATTTGAATTTTTGACAGCTGAGGCAATTCTTGTTTGATTCGTTTCCATTTTGAGTTAACTTTTTCAGGGAGCGTCTGATCCCAGTCTAGGTTTTCTGCCCAAATTTCTTGAAATAGTAATTTTATTGTAACAGTTACTGGCGCTAGTAGTCCAATGGGGTCGAATATCTTAGCAGCTTCGGATAGTAGTTCCCGTTTGCTCAGCGGGTCTCGGTCTTCTGGCAGTTTCACCTTTATTTTGAAGTAATCAGTAGAAAGACTCCAATGAACCCCAAGTGCTTTAATGGATCTTTCGTGATCAAAATCTAATTCTGGAGCTGATTCTCGTAATTCTCATGCCAGTTTTTGTAACAGCTCTCTATTGTGGCTATTCCGTTTCCGTAAGTTGAATCCTCCGCTCCTTAGAGAGCTGATGAGTTCTGTACTTAATTTGCTGGCTTCTTCCAAGGTATCCCCTCCGGAAACAATGTCATCTATGTATGTGTCTCTCATGATAACCCTTTCTGCAAGTGGATAATCCTTGGCTGTATCTTTGGCTAATTGTTGAAGCGTTCGTATGGCGAGAAAAGGGACGCTGGCGGTCCCATTGGAGACTGTGGTTAGTGTTCAATCCCACCATAAAATTATTATTTTTGTAATTTCAATTCCATCATAAAAATATTATTTTTTGTAATTTCAATTCCATCATAAAATTATTGCAATTTTGTAATCTCAATTCCACCATAAAATTATCTTATTTTTTTTGTAGTGTAACTCGAATTCTACCAGAAATTTAATTATCATCATGCGACAAAAAATTCGCACGCAGATTCTCAAGAATCTTATCACAGCTCATGTTACCGTCTGGCACTGATATGATCCGTGAGAAACCCAAAAACAGAAAATTGCTTTATGCATTGCTCGCGGATCATATTATTGCCTGCGACTGATGGGATTCGTGAGAATCTGCTGAGCTGCAATTTTATGGGGGAATTTTCACATTTTAGCTTGTAAAATAAAGTTGTAAATTAGGAATTAGGTAAAATAAATTTCAGAGTTAAAATCAACAGTCACAATAACTAGTCGTGTTTTCAATTGCTCTTACACTCATTTTCTAGTTATACCATCAGTCGTTTTCTTCAGAACTATATTTCAATCATCTGCTGTAGTGGTATAAGAGCCACTGCAGCACCTCATAAGAAATCTGGTGTAGTAGTTTAAGAGCTACTGCATCAGCCTTCAGAATTCTACCAAATACACAGAAATCTGGTGTAGTAGTTTAAGAGCTACTGCATCAGCCATCCAGAACTTTACCAATTACATTGACTTGGTGTAGTAGTCTAAGAGCTACTGCATCAGCCGTCATTTCGGAAATTTATTGATCTGTGTAGTGGTCCAAGAGCCACTGCACCCAGCATTCAGGCGGCAGAGAAAGGACTCTGTCGCGATAAAAAACATCTGGTGACCCCGACTTGATCGGGCACGTCAACGACACGTCTACATCAACTATAACACTACCACACTAATCCAGAGAAACCATCATGTCTTTGGACGAACTAGCTCGGGATCAGCAAGCAATTGGCGGCGAAATACAACGTCTCGTCACCAATTATAATAAGGACTCGGATTCCCGCAAAACGGCTGATTATCTCCACAAAAAGCTCTCGCAACTGGAAGAGCTATGGAAAAAATTTGATCGCACCGATTCAGCTATTCGGTCCAAATATTCCTCTCACCAGGATCACCCGTATTTCCAAAAGGAATTTTTTGAAATCATACAGAAAATATATGAGGAGGTTCTTACTGACCTTAATCAAAGGTTGGAAGATACCGAGTCTCAACGTCAGCAAGAAACTATCGGTGCTGCTGCATCAACACAATCAGATTTGCCGCCTTTAGTCCTTCATAACCCGCCAACTGGGACCATCCCCAAAAAGAAGATGGTTGAGGTGGAGGCCCCTGCAAATAATAAAACAATCGCCAATCTAACCCAAAAGGAAAGGATGGCCTGTGAAAGCATTCACAGAGGAATAACAAAGCTATTGTCTGATCCTGAAACCCATTCTCAACACTTTTATCAGTTAAAGATCAAAACGTTCGAAACACATTGGGAAGCCATCCAGAAGCTCCACTATAAGATTTGGGATTTGCTGGATGCACCAAGTGCTGGCGATTACAACATGGAGGAATACTTCACGATGGAAGATGAGATTCAAAGCTTGCTGATTCAATTGCATGAGAAGGCGACGATGCAGACAATGCCGCAGCAGCTGAACCAGTCAAATCAATCATCATCCACTCGGAACCCGGCCATGCATCTACCTAAGGTGGTGTTACCAAAGTTTGATGGGGATTACTTGAAATGGAGGCAGTTTCGTGATTTATTCACAGAACTCGTGCACAACCAACCTATACCCAGCTGCCAAAAAATGTGGCACCTCAAAACCAGCATTACCGGAGATGCAGAAAAATTAATTCGGCATTATACAACATCAGACGCCAACTACGAAGCAGCTTGGAGGGTTGTTAATGACAGATATGAGAACATCAGACTTCTGGTGACAGCTTTACTGAGCAAGCTTCTCGTTCAACCAGCAGCACACACCGAGAACGCCTCAACCATCCGATCAATTCATGATACCACTCAGGAGTGTTTGATAAGTCTCGAAAACTTGGGAATCCCAACACTCAACTGGGATCCTTTGGTGCTTCATATTTTATTGAAGAAGCTGGATAGAAACACCCACATGCTCTGGGAACAGTCCCTGAGGCAACCTAAGCTCCTACCTTCATTGGAAGAATTTCTAAATTTCTTGGAAACCCGTTTCCACTCTCTGGAGACATTAGGACCAAAGCCACGTCCCTCAGAAGAACATCATCACCCAAAGCAGCGACAGGGTAAGGTTCTAACTTCTGCAGTCTCTTCAGGACATATGTGTATTTGCTGCAAGGGCGAGCACCAATTGTTCACGTGTGAACGATTCCTGCAGATGAGTCCAAATCAACGCCTCAATCTAGTACAACAAGCCAAGCATTGTGTCAACTGCCTTAAGGCCAATCACAATTCAAAGAATTGTCCTTCTCGAGGGTGCACAAGGTGCCAAAAAAGACATAACACGCTATTACATTTGCACCTTGCCAGCAAGGAACCACAGCCATCGCCAAAGGTACATCTTCCAGAAAACCACAAGACAGCGCAAGCAACTTCCTCTTCATTGCTAATGACAACTGTCCCAGCTAGACCACCAAATTCTGAAGGCCCTCGTGACCAGTGCATATCGCTAACATCTCGGGCAACAAATAAAACTAAAGTGTTACTTGGTACAGTAATCCTTGGATTGCACGATCGCCAGGGGTCGTTAATAGAATGTCGAGCTGTACTAGATTCCGGGTCCCAACTCAATCTTGTTACAGAAAAATTAATGCAAAGGCTGGGACTGCGAGGAGCATCTGACAAGATGGGCATAGAAGGGATTTGCTTGAATAAACTGAAAAGTCGCCGTAGAGTAAGCTTGACATTACAATCGCGGATAAATGGATTCACTACTAGGATTGAAGCTCATGTCCTACCGAACATCACATCACCGCAGCCAACTAGACCATTAAACACCGCTGCTTGGAGCATCCCTCAAAATGTCGCTCTTGCTGATCCACTATTCCATGAACCAGGGCCAATAGACCTACTCATCGGTGCAGGAATATTTTATTCCCTGTTGGCAGTGGGGCAAATCCCTCTGGGTGATCACTTGCCAATAATGCAGAACACCGTGTTTGGTTGGATTCTGTCAGGAGAAGTTCCCTCAGACGCAGATGGAGATAACATCGCCATTTGCGGAATTACCAGCGAGGACGAATCCCTCAATCATCAAATCGAGAAATTTTGGCGATTAGAAGAGGCTGAGCCGCAATCTAACAACCTTACGGCAGCTGAAAGACGATGTGAAACATATTTTATACAGACAACGTCGAGAGATGCAAATGGCCGATTTACAGTAGAGCTACCCATATCTGGCGATCCGAGTACCCTAGGTGAATCTAAGGACCTTGCCTTGGCCCGATTCAAGTCGTTAGAGCGAAAGCTAAACAAGAATGCCGACATCAAGAAACAATACCTCGATTTCATGCAAGAGTACGTAAGGCTAGGACATATGCAAGAGATTAACTTCAGCGATATTCAGAGTCCACACTACTTTCTACCTCATCACTGCGTCGTAAAACCCGACAGTACAACCACAAAACTTCGGGTTGTTTTCGACGCTTCGGCTAAAACATCTACAAATATCTCGTTGAATGAGTTGTTATACACCGGGCCCACAATCCAAGATGATGTTTTCACCATACTCCTGCGTTTTCGATTCCCACGCTTTGTCTTCACAGCCGACATTGAAAAAATGTACCGGCAAATCCAGATGGATCAAGGAAGTCGTCAGTACCAGCTGATCTGGTGGAGAGATAATCCTTCAGAGCGCTTGAAGTGTTATCAACTCTGCACGGTGACTTACGGAACCACCTGCGCACCGTATCTCGCTACTCGATGTCTAAAAAGGCTAGCCGAAGAAGAAGCCGATACTTATCCATTAGGTGCCGAAATTCTTCAGCGGGACTTTTACGTCGATGACGTGCTAACTGGTTCAGATAGTCTTCCAGCAGCAATTGCAATGCAATTCCAGTTAAGGGCTTTGCTTCAATCTGGCGGTTTTAAGCTGCGCAAATGGTGTGCGAATCATCCCCGTTTGCTTCAGGACATACTGCCATCCGACCAAGAAGTTCAACTAGACTTCAACAATCATGAAGATCAAAATGTCAAGACAATGGGACTTATATGGCTTCCAAAACCTGATTCCTTTTGTGTAAAGACCACATGCATCGAAAGAACACAAATTACAAAAAGAACCGCATCATCCGATATCGCCCACATTTTCGATCCACTCGGCATCTTGGCTCCAGTAGTAGTATCAGCAAAGTTGTTCCTACAAAAAATGTGGTCGTTAAAATTGGATTGGGATGCCGCCCTGCCACAAGATCTTCACACAGCTTGGTCCAAATTCCGCGAGGATCTGCAACTTCTGGAAGAAATTAGATTTCCAAGGCACGTCTTTTCACACAAAACGCCGAAAAACGTTCAACTTCATATATTTGCTGATGCATCGGAGCGGGCCTACGGCGCCGCCGCATACGTAAGATCCATTGATAAAGACAACATTGTCCATGTACGACTACTTTGCGCTAAATCAAAGGTAGCTCCCATGAAGCAAATTACTCTGCCCAGACTGGAACTCTGTGCCGCTAAGGTAGCTTCAGAGCTTTGCCAACGTCTCAAGGATGATCTCAGATTCAAGAAGGATGTCATCTTCTTATGGACAGACTCAACTGCAGTGCTCGGCTGGATAAATTCCGACTCTTCCAACTTCCATACCTTTGTTGCTAACAGAGTGTCAGCCATCCAACAAGTAACCATACCACAACAGTGGCGCCATGTCAAGTCAGACGAAAATCCAGCGGACCTACTCTCACGTGGTCTATCGCCAGCCAAATTATCGAACAACAACTTCTGGTTTTACGGACCAATATTTCTTCATGGGAGTGAAACCAGATGGCCAGCACCATATATAAAGCTTCATGACTGCACTCTCGAAAAAAGAGAAAAGATACGGACCGTACTCGCAGCAAGGCAGTCAGACAATTTAATGGATTCTATCGATCATCGAAACTCATTCCGGCGACTACAACGCATCATAGCATATCTTCACCGCTTTGTAAACAACACAAGGTGCCACATCCAACCCAAGTGCTCTAGCATCACGCCTAGCGTTCTGGAGCTAGATGACGCGTTAACCTTAATAGTAAAACAAATGCAGAAAGAGCATTTCGCCGATGAAATCAAAAATATGAACCGATGCGGAGAGGCACCTAAGGGCAGCGACATCAGCAGTTTGGCTCCGTTTATTGACAACAGGGGTATGCTACGTGTCCGCGGTCGCCTAGAGGCATCCGCACTTGACTATGATGCCAAGCATCCAATTCTGCTGCCACATGCACACCTCTTCACCAAATTACTGCTTAGCGATTTGCACAAGGAAAATCTTCACGCAGGACCTCAAGCCTTGCTAGCCATTGCACGGCAGAAATTTTGGCCGGTGAAAGGAAAAAGCATTACTCGTTCCGTTGTGCAGCATTGTGTCCGCTGCGCCAAAGCAAAACCAACACTTTTCAATCAGCTAATGGGCAACCTTCCCGCAGATCGGGTCCAACCGGCTCGCCCATTTGTAAACTCAGGGGTCGATTTTTGCGGCCCTGTGTGGACGCACTTCACACACCGAGGAAAACATCCCAAGAAGGCCTATATCGCCATCTTCTGCTGCTTCGCAACCAAGGCAGTACACCTGGAAATAGTAAGCGACCTATCAACAGACGGTTTCCTAGGAGCGCTAAAAAGGTTTATGGCAAGACGAGGCCTCTGTAGCAAAATCTATTGTGACAACGCCACAAATTTTGTGGGGGCCAGCAATCGGTTCAACGAGCTGCAAACAATCATGGAAAATGACAGATCAAAGGAGAAAATAACGGCAGAGTGCAATCGCAAGGGGGTAGAATTTCACTTCATCCCGCCGAAAGCACCACATTTCGGTGGCCTATGGGAAGCCGCCGTAAAATTCGCAAAACACCTCATACAACGTACCATCGCTTCCGCGAAACTGACGTATGAAGAGATGGAGACCATCGTGATCGAGGCCGAAGCAGTAATGAACTCCAGACCGCTTACACCGCTCTCCGCCGACCCCAACGATCTAACAGTCCTGACACCAGCTCATTTGCTGATCGGAGAGCCCCTTACAGCAGCCGTGGACCCGCATGCTAAGGCATTAAATACCAGTTTGTCAGCACGCTGGAACACTGTCACACGCTTGAAAAACGAATTTTGGCAAAGATGGACAAAAGAGTATCTGAACCAATTACAATATCGCCATAAATGGAAATCTCAATGTCAAAACGCCCAGCCGGGCACCATGGTGATAATAAAAGAAGAAAACACTCCCCCCATGAAGTGGCCTTTGGGACGTATCGTAAGAGTCATTAAGGGAACAGATGATCTTGTGCGTGTCGCCGATGTACAAACATCTACCAGCATACTTCGGCGCCCAATACACAATCTAGCTCCACTTCCGATAGAACCTCACCCCAGCGAGCAATCCGAACATACTCAAGATTCACCACCCTCGGCAAGCAGGTCCACAGCAACGACAGATATAAATGACATCGATAGGACCACGTCAGCTGAACCAACAACCAGCGACTCGAGGCCCCGCAAAAGGGCACGCGTCTCCTTAGGCTCAGCAATAGTCAGCCTCCTAATCACATTTATAGTATTGCCTTTCGCCAATAGCGCTCCTGTGAAATCTACTCCGTTTGACAACAATCCAGGTCTCTACTTTGAAAACCTGGGAGCTGCTAACGTAATCACCAGTGAGTGGAATCTTGTGGCGTACTATGATATGCGACCCTATTGGACTGAATTTGAAATGCTTCTTAACTCTACAGCAACTCTAAAAAAAACCTGCGAAATGTTACGTGACCACCAACCCTGTTTTCGAATAATCTCACAAATCAATCGTGCCATTACAGAGTTACAGCAAGGCAACCAGCTTCTTCAAGTACCAACACGAATCAAGCGAGGGGCGCTGAATTTCATCGGTAACATAGCTAATTCACTATTCGGGGTGCTTGATTCTGAATATGCAGAGGAAATGTCCTCGACTATAGACAATCTTCGACAAAATGAAGAACATCTAGCAATTCTGGCACGCAATCAAACATCCATTTTGGATGCCACAGTGAACGTTATGAGAAGAAACCAGGAGGACATAGTCAAAGAGTTTCATCAATTAGAAACCCACTATAATCAGATTGCTACACAACTTAACTCTATTAAAGAGGAATTACACCAGGAGCAATTCTCCCAACTATTTTCAACACTGGTCGTTCAGATACTCCTCCTCGTATCAAACTTTCAGCGAGTACAATATTCCATATTGGATGTCCTTACCGATACACATCACGGAAAGGTTAACACCCTACTGATCTCTCCGGATCAATTCAAGAGGGAGCTGCTGGCAATCAAGGGGAGACTTCCTTCCTCCTTGAAACTCCCACTAACTGAAATCGACATTTTACGATTCTACAGCATGGTGACCATTGAAGGGCGAGCCACAGCGAATCACATGATCTTCAGGCTGCGCCTACCAATCCTCGCGTCAGAAGAGTTCGAGTTATTCAAACTTATTCCAGTTCCAACCAAAATCCACGAAACCTTCGCTGCCATTAGACCATCCTATCCGTTCTTGATAGTCAACTTACACCGTGATCAGTACTATCCACTAACGGAACAAGCACTGCATGATTGCATTTCCATCACCCCAGACAGACACCTATGCAAGCAGACGCAACCCATGTACCGAAAGGGATCCTCCGTCAGTGCCTGTGAGATTAGCCTGATGAACCACTCACCAATGAGTTCACTATGTCAAGTAGTGAAGACTGAGTCAGGACCCCATTGGATACAATTACATAATTCCAATCAATGGATCTACTCTCTGGAAGAAGCGACCACTATCAACGTTGTATGCGGAGGCAAGCTCACACAACTCTCACTTCAGCATGCTGGAATTTTGAGCATTCAAGACAACTGCGTGATCAAACAACCACTCGTTACGATACAAGGACACAACATCTATCCCACCATTACGAGAGCATCATACTTGCCTTCTGCAAATTTAACAAACTTCATCACACCAGAGCAACTGACTCCAGCACTCCATCATACCAACGAGTATAACCCACACCTAGCGGATCTGCAGACGATCAAGCAAAGGTTACTGGACATCCACCCTGACCTTCCAGCTAAATTACGTCCTCATGATTACCACCATTACATTCTCGGCTACATTTGTTTCATTTCGGTAAGCGTCATAGTAGCATATTTGGCATGGAAGAAATGTCACAAAAGCCAAACGCGGCCACCAACAATTACCATCGTGACAGGAGAATCTGGAGTCCCCAAGGAAAGCAGTGAAGACTTCTCCGACGGAGAAATTGCCAAGGTTTTTGATAGCTAACGTAGTTGAATGCAGACCATTCAACGGCCGGGAGGATGTTCAATCCCATCATAAAATTATTATTTTTGTAATTTCAATTCCATCATAAAAATATTATTTTTTGTAATTTCAATTCCATCATAAAATTATTGCAATTTTGTAATCTCAATTCCACCATAAAATTATCTTATTTTTTTTGTAGTGTAACTCGAATTCTACCAGAAATTTAATTATCATCATGCGACAAAAAATTCGCACGCAGATTCTCAAGAATCTTATCACAGCTCATGTTACCGTCTGGCACTGATATGATCCGTGAGAAACCCAAAAACAGAAAATTGCTTTATGCATTGCTCGCGGATCATATTATTGCCTGCGACTGATGGGATTCGTGAGAATCTGCTGAGCTGCAATTTTATGGGGGAATTTTCACATTTTAGCTTGTAAAATAAAGTTGTAAATTAGGAATTAGGTAAAATAAATTTCAGAGTTAAAATCAACAGTCACAATAACTAGTCGTGTTTTCAATTGCTCTTACACTCATTTTCTAGTTATACCATCAGTCGTTTTCTTCAGAACTATATTTCAATCATCTGCTGTAGTGGTATAAGAGCCACTGCAGCACCTCATAAGAAATCTGGTGTAGTAGTTTAAGAGCTACTGCATCAGCCTTCAGAATTCTACCAAATACACAGAAATCTGGTGTAGTAGTTTAAGAGCTACTGCATCAGCCATCCAGAACTTTACCAATTACATTGACTTGGTGTAGTAGTCTAAGAGCTACTGCATCAGCCGTCATTTCGGAAATTTATTGATCTGTGTAGTGGTCCAAGAGCCACTGCACCCAGCATTCAGGCGGCAGAGAAAGGACTCTGTCGCGATAAAAAACAGTTAGTTTATATTCGTTAATAGGTTAGTCTGGAGAGTTTCGCCATAAAATTCTTTGATAGTTTTGGTCTCGAATGTCGACTCTTATCTGACGATACATTTTTTCGATGTCAGATGTAAATACCACCTTATGTTTCCGCCATCTAGTTAGAACTGAAATTAAGTTCTGCTGTATTTGCGGTCCAACCAACAGTATTTCGTTTAGGCTTTCTTGATTATTGCGTTTTGCGGAGCCATCGAACACCACTCTAAGTTTTGTTGTTGTACTGTCATGTTTCAGTACTGCGTGGTGAGGTAGATAATATGCTGTGTCGATTTTAGCAGTTGCTAAAATCATGTGACCAAGTTGCAAATATTCATTCATGAAATCCTTGTACAAGATTTCCAGAGTTTTATTTCCTTTGAATTTCCTTTCCATTTGGAACAATCTTGCCATGGCAATATCTCTTGAACCACCTAGATTGGCTACTATAGTGTCCTTTTCAAAAGGTAATTGCACCACATGTAGTGAGTTTCATATATTACATCTTCACCTGTCATGACTGTATCTGTATTTACTTCTTCGATTTCCCAAAATTTTTGCAGTTCTTGCTGTAAGTCTACTTCACACACGTAGCATTGAGGTGATGTGGTGGGCGCTTGCTGTTGTAATTCGCCTGATAGTATCCAACCTAACTCCGTCTCTTGGGCTATGGGTGCTCCTGGTGGCCCTCGTCGTACACCATCCATCAGAATTCTTCCCATTATTGCTGCTCCAAGAATTACATCAACCTTTGTTGGCTCATAAAACGCAGGATCTGCTAATACTATGTCCCTTATGTGTTCCCAAGTCGATTTGTTTATAATATTGTCCGACGGCAATAGTCTCGTTAGTTTTTTGAGAACCAGAGCTGTTGTAGTCGATTCTGATGAAAATCTGGGCTGTATCGTTAGTTCGACGCATGTCTGAGTACCGTTTACCTCATTTCATTTACTGTAGTCACAATTGCGTTGATTCGGCTTTTTTGAGTTTTAACTTCTGCACTGCTTGTTCTGTTATAAAAATGGCTTGAGATCATTGATCAATTAGCGCTCGCAGCATTACTTTGGTGTTATTTTTGCCGACTGCCTGAATTATCGCAGTGGGTAGTAGTACAGCTTCCTCAATTTTACTTTCTGCCATATGAGTTGTTAGTATATTACTAGTTGTAGTTGGTATTTTCGACTCCTTTTCCTTAGTTTCTCGGTTATTGAACTCGGGTTTTTGAGGCACTGAATTTACGTGTAATAAAGTATGATGCTTTTTGTTACATGTTCTACATGTTTTCCAGCTCTTACAATTGTATACGGAATGGCCTTTTATCAGACAGTTGATACAGAGCATGCTTTTCCGAGCTTCTTCGTTTCTTTGAACAACAGTCAATTTGTTGAATCTTTCACAATTGTATATCTTGTGATTAGCTTTGCAGAAGCCACATATTGACTTTGATCTGACCGCGCCATGATATACCTTCACATCACTCTTTTTTGCTGCCTGATCAGACTTCATTTCAATGGTTTCCAGAGCTTGAAATCTATTTTCCAGGAAGTTAAGAAACTCATCTAGAGCCTGAACTTCTCTCGGATTTTTTAGCGTTAGATGCGCCTAGACTCTTTATCTAATTTCTCATTTAGTAGATGCACTATCAGAGGGTCTCAGTTTTGAATGTCGATCTCTAGATTTTTAATGGGTGATGCTACACGCGAGACTAAGACGGACGGGTGAAACCGGTTTTATGGGAGAGAAACGAAGTGAAGATTGGGAAATTGCCTATTTTCCCCTTTCTTCACTTAGTTTCTCTCCAATAAAAGCGGTTTCACCCGTCCGAATTAGTCTCGTGTGTAGCACCCCCCAATTGCTTCTAGACATTCTAGTGTTGAATCATGAATTTTTTTTAAGCCAGTAGCAGATTCTCTTGATAACTCTGGCTGATGGCAGAGTCTTCTCAGCTGTACCGAAATAAGTATTCGTTTATTGTTATATCTGCGATCCAAGATTTCCCAGGCTGCATCGTAATTCACGTTAGTTATAGTTAAATGCTGGATAAGTTCACTTGGCTCCCCAGTTACATTCGCCTTTAGATAAAACAGCTTTTCGGCTTTGGTAATTCTTTCGTTTTTGTGCACTAACTCAGTAAATAGATTTTTGAATGATGGCCACTTTAAATAATCTCCAGCAAAGTTTGGGATGTCAATGCGTGGTAGTTTCACGGTTGGGTTTCTTTCAGTTGACATTCCGGGTGCCTGAGTAGCTGCTGTTACAGATTGATTGCCCAATTTCTCCTGCATTTGTATTACGGCGTTCTGATAGAGGCTTTCAGATGTCGAGAACACATCCAGCTCAAAATAGTCATCTCTGAATTTTCCCGAAGCCATAATGTTCGCATGATTGTGTACGATCAATTCCCAATAATCGGCTAGTAGTTTGATTTTTTGGGAATAATATACGGATGATAACTGCTTCTTCGTATCTGCTTCAATGTTGGCTATAGCCGTGTTTTTTTAATGAACTATATAGGTCTTCGATCCAGTTCATTAAAAAAACGACAAGGGAAATTTCACTAAGCGCCATCTTCAGTGCTTTAAATATATTAAAATTAATCCGAAGTTGCGTGTCAGTAAACAACTGTTACACGAATTCCCCTCTAGAAAATAATGAATAAGTTTCTAAAAAATAAATTATTTGTTTCCTCACGCCTTCAAATTTCCTCTCGTCACTTCTATGTTGTTTTTATTTTAAATGACGTTTTTCCGACAGCCGGTAAGTATGCTACATTCCGAAAAGAAAGAGAAATTTTGAAATGTCCCAAGACCTGGATAAAAACCTGGATAAAACCTGGGTTTTCAGATTTGTATGGGGAAGAACTATATAGTTCATTAAAAAAACACGGCATATGTTATTTTTCAGGGTATCGATTATTGCTGTTTGCTTTTTTATTAATCGCATTTGTTCTGCAATTTCTTCAGAGCTTTTCTTTCTTTCGATTGCATCTCGAATCACGCTTTCTACAGTTTCCTTTGTCTGATCGCAGATTGCCTCAACTTGATTGTAATACCCCTCGGTGAAGTATTTGTGATCGGGGTTCTGCTCCTTCACTCCTTCGATTTGATTATCGATGTTGTTAAAATCCTCCCATGCTTTGTTGAGGGATAACAGTCTTGCCTCACCATACTCGACCTTTTTTCTAGCTGACGAATCTTTGCTTAGTTGGGAAGCGATCTTCTTAATCACTTTCACGTGCCTGGCCTGTTCTTTCAGTAGTTGATCCTTGTTGTATACTGCTGTCTCAAATGATGCCTTCTCTCTATCTTAATATATAAAAACTACGTGTCACAATGTTTGTACACGCTAATCTCCGAAACCGCCCAACAGATTTAAATAAAAATTAGGTTATATTTAGGTTTGGTTCCGGATTGAAAGATAGGATAATTTTGGTCCAGATAAGTGAAGCTGTTGTTGAAATATAGAGAATTTCAATGTTTCACTGATTATATTTAAGTTGGCGGGGCGAAAAAATATTTAATTTTAACTGTCATGTACATATAAAAAACCGTTAGCTTTAAAAAAGCACTCTGATTTTTACGAGTGACAACGTATGAATTAGTGTATTGAGTGTACTGAGTGTACAGTGTGTACAGTATGTACAGTGTGTACAGTTACACTGTACTGTGTACTGTGTACTATGTACTATGTACTATGGACTGTATACTAAAACTACCGGAGCACGCAAAAACACACCAGTTAAGAAACATATAATTTATATACAAAATAAAAATATTTGTGAACATTTGGAAACCTGTAAAATATTAGCATCCATTGTTCTTTATATACTTCCACCGAAAAATGCGTAAGAGCTTTTAATTGGTGCGATTAAATAAAGTGTTAATAAGAAAATATATAAATGTCGAGTTTTTGCATTATGCCTCAGATTGCGGTACATCTTGAAAACGGTAAACGTGTATAAGAAAATGCTCTCCAACGAGCTTTCCAGCCACCAAAAACTACACTTACTAAATTTTTCACACTGTCCCAAAAACCTGATATTTTCGGACAATTCGCAACAACATTGTTATATACCGACATCCCTCGCTATTATACATGGAACAAATCAGGAAAAAATGGAAGCCACGTAGACAAGGCGAACCACATCCAACTATCGCACGCGTATTGAAAGCAAAGACATTGGGACGACTTTACACAGTACATCCAAAACAACGTGAATGTTTATTTTTGCGTTTGTTGTTGCTGATTGTTCCAGGACCAACGTCTTTCGAATTTTTACGAACAGTTAATGGACAAATATTCAATACATTTCAAGATGCATGTCGCGAGTTGCAATTGTTGGAAGACGACAATCATTCGGATCTGACACATTGGCATTTGCATCCACGCCGAATAACATTCGTCAACTGTTCGCAATTATATTGACGACATGATACCCAACAGAACCATCGGTTTTGTGGGAAAAATACAAGAACGGGGCATGATTGAAGACATACTTCGCAGAATTAGACAAACAAACCAATATCCAAACTCTCGAACTTTTATAGGAATAATTGGTTTTTCGTTAATGGTTATAAATATTTGTTGAAGAGTTGAATTTTGAAGATTTGAAGATTTTACAGAAATAAGTATTGGTTCCTTCCTAAGATATTGCAAATAGTTTGATTTTCAATATTTGCATTAATTTCACATGTTTTGACGAACACAATTTCGCAATATAAGAGAAAATAAAAGTTGGTTTTTTGGCATTGCTTTTTCCAACTATAAAATATTTCTTTCATTTTTCGATTTTGTTTTATTGTTCTCGAAAAATTTTGTTATTGAAAACTTCTAGATTTAAATTAAAAAAAGCTATAGAAAATGGCCCTCGAATTTCGAGTGCTGCATGCTGCTTGTTCTGAGATGACGTTATGAAATAGTCCTACGGCGAAAGGTATTAAAGAGCTGCAACCCAAGGAAGCTTACCTGTGAATAAAACGCGTCCTTCAACGCCACCATCATCGTCAAGAGCTCGCCCAGGACAAAATAATTAGCACCCACGATCAACATATCACGAAAACAAACAACACTCACATGACAACTGTCAGACGAGACGACTAAAATGTAAGAGCCAGAGCCAAAATAAAATAGAGCGGAGAGGTTTGGAACTAAACGTCGGAAATGTAAAACTGCAATATCATTAGCGAAAACATCAAGGACCACCACCGAAAGCTCCACCAATAACGCCGAAAAGGGGAAGTTAGGAGAGAAAGCGAATACGATCAATCGAAGACGATAAATATAGGTCAACAGCTGAAACGTAGAGAGGAAAGGGGATAGCGAGTCTACGAGTCTCAGAGTGAAAGTATAGAAAGGGGTCGACGACCTCGTCGAAAACACTAGAAGAAAATTCCGCTAGGGTGAAGTTATAAAATCAAGACGGGAGTAAGAAATTCCTCTCTTTTTCCGTTGGAATTCAAAACAATCAGGAGCAGTCCGAAATCACGATTATTCACTCTGGTAATATTATATATGTTTGTTGGTAATTAATTATTAGAATGAATTAAATTCCCTACACTAGTTAAATGAAATAAAATTACAATTTGAAACTAACTGATTTAAACGAATATATTGTCAAAGAATTTTTAGAATAAATTTTTATAACGTGTGTTTGACGTGTCGTGTTTCATTTTTAAAGACAATTTTGATTTTTGTTGGAGTGAGGTTCTTTTTTCGATAAACAGACGCAGAGGTGTTTGGACAATTTTCCACCTCAACGGATTCATTTAATCATTTAGTGTGTTGTGAATTAGATTCACATCCAAGCCACGTTCGCTCGTGAACCTGGCTGGCGGGCAGGAAAAACATTAAAGGAAAACTGTATTGTGCGCATATTAAGAGTTGTTTTTACTCCTTGATCAATATTTTTTTGGAGATTATTTTCTTTGCAGAAAAGTTATAAGATTGAAGAAAAATAGCCAAGGAACTGAGTTATCAACATGGTCCTTCGAGCCGGATAGCAGTAAATATGTGGATGAAAACCAGCAAACAAAAGGTATGATAGAAATCGTGAAGTGATAACTAAAATAGAATCGGGGCAATCCGCGGATATACTAAATATATCGACATAGTGAAAAATTGTGAAAGGCTTATCTTATATCGAAACCGAGAACAAACAATCTGTGAACTTGTGAAAGCCTTAGCTTAACTGATCGCGAATCTGTGAACTTGTGAAAGCCTTAGCTTAATCGATCGCGAATCTGTGAACTTGTGAAAGCCTTAGCTTAATCGATCGCGAATCTGTGAAACAATCAATCGATCGCGAATCTATGAAAACTTCAGTGAAACCGCGGAAAAATCGAGAAAATAGAAATTCGAAATTTGTGAAAACAATTAACGGAATCACTAACGGAAAATTCGAACGGCATTTTTTTTAACGGTCGTGTAACGGAAATCGCCTACGGTAAAATTTTCAGTACACATTTGAAAACAATAACGGGAATCTAGTGAAATTTAAACATTGAAAGTGAAATTTAGTGTGGAAGCAGAAAACAATTCAACGACAGACACCAAACACAACACCATCCCCCGTAGATAATATCCAAGAAGAAGTTACATCATACTCCTAGAACATAAGGGCAATCGTAGAGAACAACGCCAGAGTGAAATAAAATCACAGTGAGTAAATTTGAAATCTTTATTATATTCTTTTCACATAGTATCGTGGTAATAAACGAGCCAGAAGATTTGAAACATTAAGATAATAAAGATTAACGAAGGTGCAATTATTTTGAGTTTTATTCAAAAATTTTTTACAATATATTACATCACAATTTACAATATATCACATAACAATTACTTACGTATAATAAAGAATAAATCGGGGTTGTGGTATTATACACAATTTTAAAATTTTTATAAAACAATGAACTCACCTTGTTTGTGTGTCTTTCTCTAAAATAAACGTGAAATAAATTCTAAATCTACATATAATATTCAAGGCCATGGAAGCTTTGATTTTAAAACAAAAGGCTCAATGGGAGCTGATCCAAGGGCACATGAGCAATACTAGGAAGCAAGCAATTGACAAGAGAACAGGGCCATATTATACGAGGAGACTTAAAGGGTTTGAAGACCTATGGGTTGACTTCCAGCAACGACACAAGGAAATCGTGTTTCTTCAATACTCAACAGATAAGTTTGATAAAACTAAGTGTGAGTATTTTGCGGATAATGTCTTCGATAAAGTCGAAGATTACTTCATGTCGAATGTTGCGATGTTGGAAGAAGCTATTGAAAAATATGCTCCCTCAACTTCCACCAATCAACCGCCTATCACTCCACAGAACGTTCCTCGCGAGAATAATAATACTACGTCATTAAAAATGCCGAGGTTAACGATAGATAAGTTCAATGGAGATTACACAAAGTGGACCACCTTTCATGATTTGTTTAAAACAATGGTCCATGAAAATAGAAACTACGCACCTGTGCAAAAGTTGCAATATCTAAAACTCTTGTTAGAAGGGGAACCAGAACAGTTGACGCGACACCTACAAATAACAGAAGATAACTACGAACCTACCTGGGAGCTTCTGAAAGAACGTTATGATAATAAAAGGGTATTGGTTTGGTTCCAATTGGAAGCGTTATTTAATCAGCCTGTTTGTACATCAGAGACAGCGTCCAGCATCAAGAAGTTGTTAGATACCACTACAGAGTGTTTGCTCGCATTGACCAATTTAGGCATTGAGGTAAAAAGCTGGGATCCACTCATAGTGTATTTGGTTGTAAAGCGGCTTCCTTCTTCTACTCATCAACTCTGGGAACAATCAACTGGAGGACAAGGCGAATTACCAACCTGGAAGGCGTTGCAAGAATTCTTGAAGACTCGATTTAGAACACTGGAGGCTATTTCTTCAAAAAAATCAACCTTCACCAGTCAAGGTCCAAGATTCAACATAAGAACCCATGCTAAGAACTTCCACATCACCAACCAACCATCATGTTCTTTGTGCGCTCAACCACATAGTATTAGACAGTGCTCCAAGTTCCTATCATATGCAATACCAAGGAGGATGGAAGTAGTAAGGACTAAGTCGTTATGTATGAATTGTCTTGGTCAAGGACACAGATATACAAATTGCATCAGTGAGCAAAGATGTCGACAATGCCGCCAACGACATCACACTTTACTGCACAACGAGAGGATAGCTGACACTCGGTCACATCAATCCAACAGCGCGAAAGAACAAACAATCAAGTCAAGCACCACACATTCTAGCGTCAATGTCGTAACGGTACCCACAGCGGATGTATCAAACTCAGAAGGTGAGCAGCCTACAGATTGCATCAATCCAACAAATTATGGTTCGTATGTGGTGAATAAGGGCAACTCAAATCACGTGTTATTGGCTACTGCTTTGGTGAGAGTCGTATCACCAAGTGGGAGAGAACAAGTTGTCCGTGCCCTGGTCGACCAAGGATCACAAGCATCATGTATTTCAGAGACCATCATGCAAGACTTAAAATTAAAGCGACAACCAATCAACGCGAGGATTACAGGATTAGAAAATACAAATCTTGGCTGCCCGAGATTCAGAACGAACTTCAGCATTAAACCTTTAAGGAGTAGTGACTACAGCATAGAAGTGACTGGACTGGTACTTCAAAATTTGACCGACGTTGTGCCAATGCAGTCCATCGCCCATCAAAATTGGGCACATATAACAAAACTGGAACTTGCAGACCCTGAATATTATCGTCCAGGTAAGGTGGATTTGTTATTGGGAGCAGACATTCATGGTAAAATCCTAATGAATGGATTAATAAAGAGTATAAACGGAAGTCCTGTAGCTCAACAAACTGAATTGGGATGGATCCTTTCTGGAGAAGTTGAAGGTCAAGGGCAAAATTCAGTTCAAGTACAAAATTTCAATGTGCGTGCAGAATTGGATGATCAGTTGAAGCGATTTTGGGAAATCGAAGAAGTGCCAGACAAGGTACTGCACACAGATGAGGAAATCGAAAGCGAACAAATATTTCAAAGGACCACGAAGCGAACCTCAGAAGGACGATATGAAGTTCAATTACCACTTAAACCAGCAACTGAAGAGCTTCATTTAGGTAAATCTAGAAATATCGCAGTCGCACGGCTACAACAGATGGAAAGACGATTCGCCAAGGATCCAAAGTTACATGAAGACTATTCTGCATGCCTTAATGAATATTTAACATTGGGGCATATGGAGAAGGTAACATCAACCGAAGAAGAACACCGTCAAACGCTAAATGGAACAACCGCCTACACTTGCAGTTACTTGCCACACCATGGAGTTCTTAAGGAAACAAGTACTACAACCAAACTTAGAGTTGTGTTCGATGCATCGAGGTCAACTGAGAGTGGTACATCTCTCAATGACATGATGCTCAAGGGAGCCGTGATACAGGATGAATTAACCGCTTTGTTAATTCGTTGGCGGAAACATCGAGTTGCCTTCAATGCAGACCTGGAGAAAATGTATCGGCAAGTGCAAGTCAGACCAGGTGATGCGGAATACCAGAGGATTGTTTGGAGAACCTCCCCTCAACAGCCCATCGAGGATTACCGATTGATGACAGTTACATTTGGAACTAAGAGCGCGCCCTATTTAGCAACAAGGGTAATACAACAACTGGCAATGGACGAACAAACAAGATACCCAAAAGCATCCGAAGTCGCTGCGGCCGACTTTTATGTCGATGACCTGTTGTCTGGAACCGATTCTGTTGAAGAAGCCTTAACAGTACAGCATCAATTAATACATATGATGAAAGCAGGTGGGTTCTCACTTCGAAAATGGTCGTCGAACTACAAAGAGATATTAGAAGCATTACCCATGGAATATCGTGGCACAAACCTTACCTGCGACATGTCCTACGATGATAGTACACGAGCCTTAGGCATCTTCTGGCATCCATCAACCGACACCTTATCCTATACATACACAGTTAGTCGGGACCCAACAAACTGGACCAAACGCACAATTCTTTCAGAGACGTCTAAACTTTTCGATCCACTCGGGTTATTGGCGCCCATAATTTTACAAGCCAAACTAATTATTCAAACTCTGTGGTTGAAGGGGCTTGGTTGGGACGAGGACATCCCGCAAGATCTCAAGGCTGATTGGCTAAAATATCGAGAAGGTTTATTAGACATTGACAACATTAAGATTAACAGGTGGACACACTGCATAAACACAAACATCAAAACGGAATTACATGGTTTTTCAGACGCTTCCATGAAGGCGTATGCCGCCACCGTGTACCTTTGTATTACTGATGAACAAGGAAATCGACACTCGACTTTAATCGCTGCCAAAACAAAGGTGGCACCCCTGAAAACAATAAGTTTACCCCGACTGGAATTATGCGCAGCAACATTACTTGCGAAACTAATGCGATATGTGATAACAGCACTAAAATTGGAAAAACCCCACACGACTCATGCATGGAGTGATTCGGAAATTGTGATCGCGTGGTTAAGCGGTCATCCTACCAGATGGAAAACTTTCATCGCCAATAGAGTCTCTTACATACACGACACCCTGGGAAAAAACATATGGAAGCATGTACCTACCAAGCAGAACCCTGCAGATTGTGCCTCTAGAGGAATGTCTCCAACCGAACTACGAAATTACACGCTTTGGTGGAATGGACCAGACTGGCTGCGGAAAACGGAAGATCACTGGCCGAAGTCAAAGCAATCAATACACACGGACCTTGAACAACGGAGGATTATAAATTTGCAAATTAATGTCGACAGCGATACAATCGAATCAAAATATTCTTCGCTTACAAAACTTATTCGTGTGACCGCATACTGTAAACGATTTATATTCAACGCCCAGAGGCCGAAATCACAGAGAATAAATACGTATTTAAAAAATGATGAACTAAATGATGCCCTAATGTATTGGATAAGACAAAATCAACAAAGGGAGTTTGGATGTGAAATCAAGGCAATCAGCCAAGGAAAACCATTACCGCGCCAAAGTCGAATATTGAAGGTAAACCCATTTATCGATGACAAGGGCATTCTCCGAGTTGGAGGCAGATTAAGACATGCTGATCTACCACTCCATCAAAAATGTCCAATACTTTTGCCGGATAAAAGCCATCTCACAAGGCTTATTCTTAACAAGGTACATCGCGACACCATGCATGGAGGCACACAATTAATGACGCAGACCCTTCTCCAACAGTACTGGGTACTAAATGCCAGAAATATGATCCGCCAGATAATTCATAAATGTTTGACCTGCTACAGACAAAGAGCCGTAACACAAACCCAGCTGATGGGCAACCTACCTGCCTCAAGAGTACAAGTGACACGCCCATTCACCAACACCGGAGTGGACTATTGCGGACCGTTCGAGCTGAAAATGCACAAGGGTCGAACTCCGAAAAAATATAAAGCATATATCGCCCTATTCGTATGCATGGCAACCAAGGCGCTACATCTAGAGTTAGTCACCGATTTAAGTGCTGAAGGTTTCATCGCCGCATTCCGGAGATTCACCGCCAGACGAGGATTATGTACAAATTTATTTTGCGACTGCGGTACCAATTTCGTGGGAGCAAACCGGATCCTCAAGAAACAACAACAACAACTGGCACAGCAAATAAATGATGAAATCGGGACTATACTAGAAAACGACGGAATTAATTTCAAGTTTGTACCACCATCCTCACCACACTTTGGAGGCTTATGGGAGGCTGGAGTTAAATCCACAAAACATCATATTAAACGAGTCATTAGGAACATGACTCTAACATACGAAGAGTTCAGCACAATTCTAACTCAAATAGAGGCCTGTCTAAACTCCAGGCCACTCACCGAGATAAGCACAGACCCAAATGACTACACTCCTTTAACACCAGCCCACTTCTTAATGGGAGGAAATTTATTAGTAATCCCAGAACCATCACTTATGGAAACAAAAATGAACCGATTAGAGAGGTGGCAATTAATGCAAAGATTAGTTCAGAACTTCTGGAAAAGATGGAAGAATGAGTACTTGAGCCGATTGCAACAAAGGCCAAAATGGCTCAACATACAACCGAATTTGAAGACAGGAGAACTAATCTTATTAAAAGAAGATAATCTACCACCAGGCCAATGGGCTCTAGGGCGAATCTTAGAGGTATGCCCAGGTATAGACGGATTAGTCCGCGTTGCAACTATAAAAACTAGAGACCGTGTGTTGAAACGTCCAATCACAAAACTCTGCAAACTACCCTTTCAGTCGAACAACGACAATCCGAATTAAAGTTAAACCAATATCACAAAACAAAATTATAATCAAAGATCATTAAATTAATCAACGCACTGAAGTCAAAACATAACAAAAACTTACATGTATAAGAAAAACAAAAACAATATCAAAACATTCAACTAATATAAGCCAAAAATCATCCACTTACCTGAGAGTTATATTCATCCTAATAATTCTCACCTCCCAATCCCTAGTCCGGAAAGCGAGTCAGGGCGCTATAACCCTTTCTGTCCACTTCACTTCTTTTTTGTTTCAGGTCCAATCTTACAAGGACGAAGGATGGACTCAGCTTCTACCATAATGTTGGCATCTATTAAGGAGCGATGCCAAGGGGGGGAGTATGTTCTGAGATGACGTTATGAAATAGTCCTACGGCGAAAGGTATTAAAGAGCTGCAACCCAAGGAAGCTTACCTGTGAATAAAACGCGTCCTTCAACGCCACCATCATCGTCAAGAGCTCGCCCAGGACAAAATAATTAGCACCCACGATCAACATATCACGAAAACAAACAACACTCACATGACAACTGTCAGACGAGACGACTAAAATGTAAGAGCCAGAGCCAAAATAAAATAGAGCGGAGAGGTTTGGAACTAAACGTCGGAAATGTAAAACTGCAATATCATTAGCGAAAACATCAAGGACCACCACCGAAAGCTCCACCAATAACGCCGAAAAGGGGAAGTTAGGAGAGAAAGCGAATACGATCAATCGAAGACGATAAATATAGGTCAACAGCTGAAACGTAGAGAGGAAAGGGGATAGCGAGTCTACGAGTCTCAGAGTGAAAGTATAGAAAGGGGTCGACGACCTCGTCGAAAACACTAGAAGAAAATTCCGCTAGGGTGAAGTTATAAAATCAAGACGGGAGTAAGAAATTCCTCTCTTTTTCCGTTGGAATTCAAAACAATCAGGAGCAGTCCGAAATCACGATTATTCACTCTGGTAATATTATATATGTTTGTTGGTAATTAATTATTAGAATGAATTAAATTCCCTACACTAGTTAAATGAAATAAAATTACAATTTGAAACTAACTGATTTAAACGAATATATTGTCAAAGAATTTTTAGAATAAATTTTTATAACGTGTGTTTGACGTGTCGTGTTTCATTTTTAAAGACAATTTTGATTTTTGTTGGAGTGAGGTTCTTTTTTCGATAAACAGACGCAGAGGTGTTTGGACAATTTTCCACCTCAACGGATTCATTTAATCATTTAGTGTGTTGTGAATTAGATTCACATCCAAGCCACGTTCGCTCGTGAACCTGGCTGGCGGGCAGGAAAAACATTAAAGGAAAACTGTATTGTGCGCATATTAAGAGTTGTTTTTACTCCTTGATCAATATTTTTTTGGAGATTATTTTCTTTGCAGAAAAGTTATAAGATTGAAGAAAAATAGCCAAGGAACTGAGTTATCAACACTGCTATTTGCATTAATTTTAAATCTTTTAACATTCATGGTTTTAACATAATACACAGGCAATTTTGGTCATAGTTCAAATAAATGTATTTTGAATCTAATGACTCCAACTTTTATAGGAATAATTTTTTTTTCGTTAATGGTTAAGAAGAGTTGAATTTTGAAGGTTCGGATTGATTTCATTTGTTTAAACGTTGGATGTAGCGTGTAGCGAGGCACACCGGGTCCCAGCTATCCAAAATACAGAAAATAAGCGGTTCATTGCGACATTTCATCTGTGTATGAAAATTCATATCTCGAAAAATGCCATGTCAATGGATGGTTTTTATTGTCTCGATCAAAATGTCAGATCCCTAATAGTTTCACATTTTGTTTTGTGGAATCAAAAATACCAAAAAATTACCTTTTTAGCTTATGGGAGCAGCATAGGCGCGCCGGGTCCCAACTAGTTCTATATATACAACAAATTTTGCTTAGTAATTAAAATGAAGCAATATAAAAACAATAATAAACCGTAATAACGTCGTCGATGCTGCTGTCAACGAACTCACGTGTCAGCAGCGAAGTTCATTCATTTCGCGAAAAATGCATAAAAACAATTTGCCACATAGAAGTTCTGTAATTCATATAAAAAAATGCTTATGCGCAAATTGCATAAGTGCGTTAACTTTTGCTTCGCGAAATGAATGAATCTTAATATTATTATAATGATTAGATGTACTGTGTACAACCACGATTCCGTTGTCAGTTTTTTAATCAACTAATATTGAAAATTACTGAATTATGTTCGAAATTGTACTACACTACACATAGCAAAATTTACACTTTCATATTGTGAAGGAGGTATGATACACTTAAATTGTGTCACTGTCTATAGGTAGAAAACATTTTTCGCTTCATTCCTGATATCGGGAAAACTTGGTAGAAAATAATTTAATAATTTTGAAAAATCTTAGAGAATGAAAGAATTAAAATTATCCGAAAAAAATCTCCATTTTTAAGCTCACTATTATAACGATATTATTTTTGTTAATTCCTTAAATTAACCGTATAAATAATGACCATAAAACTAATTTATTTGTTTATCTTAAAAAAAAATGCCAATCAAATAACATATAAGTGTGTAGTTCAACATAACAGCTTCATAATTAAAAGGATACATATTGAAGCCATGAAAATTCTTAAGTGGAAGTTCGCGAATTGTGGGTGTGTTTCATAGAAAAAAGTTTTAAAACAAGTTTTCTTTCATCAGGAACGCTTTGTATGGTAAATTTAGAACGGTGGCAATCTATCACCCTTAGGCGGGTGAGAAGTTCTCCCGCATCCTATTGCAAGAGTTATCTCATCGAGAATCTGATAAGATCATATTCTCAAGTACAGAAACTTATACGTTATCATTTATTCATATCACGTCATTGAAAAAGACTCCCTGGAAAAGGTTCAGTAGCTGGGAAAAGTTTCACGTCAGCGTGCGAGTCCTGAGGCTAACACATGAAAAACCAAGTTCTTAATATCGCTTTTATCAGTAAAAGATACTCCTTTGGCAGGTATTGGTTCTTGGTGTGTATATATTTGGGGCGTAGCACCTTTCCAAGCATGGCTGATATTGTGCCGTACATACTGAAATCGCATAGTTTCTTTCATACAGTTTAAAGAACTAATGTATTTTATTTTCATAGGCATGAATTTTAATCAGGATTTCGATGCAAGCTTCATTAAACAATTCTTAAATTAAATAAGGAAAAGACGAGTAACCACAGGCGGTCCCTGACTCTGAAAATTTAGATGCAAGTTTCCATTCTACTGTGCTCCTATACCAGTTTTGTAAATGTTCTTTATGGATGCAACATAAATATTTATCTTTGAAAAGAAGTACTTGCAAGTACCTACTTCAATTTTTATTTAAATTTAAACTTCTAATTGAACTTTACTTTTAATTATAATTTTAAAGGCATACGAATTTTAGGTATCAAGCAAAAAAATAATTTTTAAAAAGCGCTAATGAAAGTACCAAAATTACTTCATATCTATTAAAAATTTTATGTTTATTCTTGATTCTCTTAAGAACATAAATTATCAACAAATTATCTGTGACTGACACCTGTTATGTATCAAAAGAAAAAAAATTGTAATGTTAGAAATAATACTTATAAATCTCATCTGACAGTTGAAAACGATCTGTCAAAAGCTTCAGACTGACGGTTGCAACATAATGAATATGGTAAGCATCCTGACAGAGCCTCCATATCAGGATAAGACATTATACAACTGGGCGCCCCCGGTGCACAGAGGAAACCGTTAAACGAGTGTAAAAACTACTCACTGCCTTGCAGCCCTCGACACGATAAATTTACGTCCTGGCTTGCAGGGGGACTACACTTATCACCTCATAAAAAAGATTAATCCGTCCGGATCTGTTCTAACGATATGAGGTTTGCACATTTCCCGAACACACACAAAGTCAGAAATTCTTTGAAAGCAAAAACCTAACAGGAATATTTCGTCCTGTAGAGAAAACGAATGGCGCATTAGAACGAAATATATGTAGTTACACACAGAAAATTGAGCAGACTGCGATGGCTTGGACTCGTTCAACGAGCTTCTACTTCTACGAGAATGCTGGTCCGGATTTGCAATGGTCGACCATCAGGAGGCGGGGGGCTAAAATCGAACCGTCACCTCCTCGTGGTGCGCCCTGGATAACCAACTAACTACAGTAGTAGGGAGCACACCCTTAAAAGCCTACCAAGCCAAGATGTAAATGTCATCGTGTCGAGGGCTGCATGGCAATGGGTAGTGCTGCACTGTCCCAAACGATCTCCTCTGGGTACCGGGCGCACCCAGTTGTATATAAGGCTTATCCTGATATGCAGGCTCTGTCAGGATGGACCTACTTTTCCTGCCTTACTCGTGGGACTTTTATGGACCAAAATTTAAAAAAAACAGACGAAGAAGGAGGTTGTGGGTCTAATGCAATAAGCATCAGCTCAAAGCTGAAAAGGGAACTCCTAGGAGGACATTTGCAACTTTCTTTCCAACAAACCGAAGGCAGGACAGTGGTACCGGGGGCTCCAAGGAGCGGACCCAGACAGCCATTGCACTGCCCAAAGTTTGTCGACCCACCAAATTGGCAGCACCAGCACCCACATCTTCTGGAGGGCAATGTCGCATGCCGGACCTAACTGATGCACTGCCGAAACGGCAGCGATCAGAGGAGTCTCCGGCTGGGCAGGGACCCCAGAAAAAAAGGGAAAGGTGGCTGGGTTCATCATGGTCCTGATGAACTATCCCGAAGGCAAACTGACGAAGGAGCAATCCTCCTCTATTTGCGACTCCATCTTGACTGAGGTGGACAAAAGTCTTAAAGGCGATTGCTCACCTCTGTTTTTGGGTGCAAAGGCGACGGGTGTCTTATTAAGATCACTTGCGCCAACGATGCTACCAGCCAATGGCTGACGAATGGCTGCCTCGGCAGACCTTTGCAGGGTGCTTGCCACCCAAGCTGTAGACGTGGCTCTTGTACAGGAGCCATGGGTTAACAACGGTGCTATACAGAGCCTGCGAGCAGCCGGCTACAGCATTGCATGCAGTGATGTTGACTGACACCCTCGGACCTGTATAGTTTACAATAAAAACACTAACTGCTTCCGTCGAGAGACCTGGCAGTGGTGAAGAGAAGATACAGATTACCAGGGGGTTAGCAAGAGCATGATTATTTTATGCTCAGCTTATCTCCCCTACCACTCCAGGGACCCACCACCATCCAAAGAACTCACGGATATCGTGGGTCACTCGAACAGGAGCGGTCTGCAGATTATCGTAGGATGCCTGGGGCAGTAGCGGAGTGAACAATAGGGTCGAATACTTTTTCGATTACCTCTTAACTACTAACCTGGACATATTAAATCGCGGCTCGGATCCTACCTTCGACAACAGTAGGAGACGTGAGGTTATAGACATCACGCTGGCCATTCAACACGTTGCCACTTACGTGAGTGACTGGCGGGTCTCAGATGAGCCATCGTGCTCAGACCACAGACACATTCACTTTATGGTGGGTAAGTCTTTGGAAAGAGTGAGTGCATATAGCAATCCCAGATATACAAACTGGGCAGACTTTCGGGGCGAACTCAAAAGCGTACCGAAGGGTTCCATGCACTCAATCAAGTCCACGAACTATCCGCGGACTTCCTTACGGAGTCGGTTACTGCTGCTTACAACAATAACTGCCCCGTTCTGATAAGGACGCGTAACAGGAAAACTCCATGGTGGAATAACGAGCTCTCCAAGTTGAGATCCGCTACGAGGAAGCCACTCAACGCAGCCAAGAAGAGAAGCAACTTGGAGAGTTATAAAAGCTCGCTAACCACCTATAACAGGTCGATCAGACGAGCAACAAGAAACAGCTGGAGGAGTTTCTGCAAGAGTATCGAAAATCCACAAAGCTTTATTAAAGGGCATATCGGGAGATCTCATATTTATTAGGAGAACCGATGGCTCTTTCACACAGTCTAGGGAAGAAACCTTGATAACATTGCTCACTTCCCAGGCACCACCATTTATTGAAATGGGAATACAGCTTCTACTGGGCAACTAACAGGGCCACTTTCTAAAGCGACCAAAGCTGCAAACGCCGTTTTTAATCACGAAGCAATTAGGGAGGCGATTAGATCGTTTAAACCATACAAGTCCCCTGGAGCGGACTGGATCTATCCCATTATGTTACAGGAGGGTTCCGACCTAGACACTCCCTTATTATGCAAAATATTCAGGGCTTCCTTCGCACATGGTTATATCCCATCTGTCTGGAAGAACATCAACATAACATTTATACCCAAGCCAGGGCGTTCGGATTACACCTCGGCTAAGGCTTTCAGGCCAATGGTCTTCCGCACACTTGTCCATAACATCAAAACAAAAACCGGTTTTATAGGTAAGGGGTCGCAGGGAAGACAGTTTTTCTTCCATAATTTTCCATCATTTGTTCACCCAAACATTTTCTGGTTTCACCGGCCATTACACTAACACAAGCATGTTTTCGTTCTCGGAAAAGCTGCTTCGCGGTGCTTGCACCCCACACTACTCCATAGGCATTACAATCATTACACGAAAATGATGGAGAAAAGTGATAGTTCCGAGTGTACTATTGAAGTCATATTAAAACCGGTTTGAAATTATGGACAAGTCTGCGAAGGGCCAATAAGTCTCTCGTCTTTTGCGTTGAAGACAATGGAGAAAATTGTCGACAGGGTGATAAGGGAAACTTATCTTCAACGCCAACCACTATGAGCATGCGTACCAGGCGGGCAGGTCCACTGAGACAGTACTGCACAGTACGGCTGGAAGGCGCAGCACTAAACAAAGGAGTTGCGCTGGCGGCCTTCCTCGATATCGAAGGAGCCTTCGACAATACATCCTTTGTACTGCAGCTAGGGTTCTAAGTAGAAGAAGTCTAAGTAGTACTTTCTGTGACTGGATAGACTCTATGCTGAGAACTCGCAAACTAATGGTTTCTCACGTTGAGGGGTCTCTGGTCTGGTCTCTGGGTCTCTGGCAAAAGGTTGTTAGCAGGGAGGAGTTTTATCCCCACTTCTGTGGTGCCTTGTTGTAGATGAACTCCTGGAACTACTCAACGGCCGCAACTTGTTCGCCCAAGGCTACGCAGACGATGTCGTCATCGTAGTAACGGACGAAACAGAAGGAGCCATGTCAAGACGACTGCAGCAGGCACTAGATCTAGTATCTGGTTGGTGCGACAGCGTGGAATTAAAAGGCTGAAAGCGAATGGCTATCTGGGCGCTGGTCTTGAGCAAGGACATTCAATAATTATCAACATTTTAGAAGGGATTCCGGAAGCGGGGATGCTCTCCGATTGCATGCCTTTTAAAATCTCAAAATTTGAGCAACCCTCTGTGCACATACAAGAGAGGCTAACCTGGACTTTTCCTAAGGTATCGCCGGGTGGACTAGTATAGTACACGGATGGCTCCAAAAGAGACAGGTGTGGGCGCTGGATTCAGGAGCGAAATCCCCAGATTCAGCAGAGCGATAAGCTTAGACACCCTAGCAACTGCGGTTTTTTATCTTCTCTGCTAGCCAAGCGGTAATTACGGCGATAAGGTGCCGTAGGACCAAGTCTAAATTAGTTTGGGACTGCCAACGTGCTCTTGGTGAGCTGGGCGTTCTCAATCAAGTTACCCTTATCTGGGTACCGGATCAGCAGGGCTCTGACATTGCATTCATCGGTCCAGAGCCGGCTATCACCTACCGGAGCACCTACCAGCTTGCTGCAAAGGGCCCTAGCCGATCGGACTGTGATGAAAAATACTGAACGCTGGAGGTCCGCGCCTGGACTGGCCAATTCTAAGCGGATCCTTCCTGGGCCGTCACCTAACACGGCCAATGAATTGTTAGGGCGCAGTAGGAATGATGCCAGGACACTTGTTGGCTTGATTACCGGTCACTGCGCCCTAAATTACCACTTATGGAGGATGGGAAAGGGGGAGGCTCCCGCTTTGCCTGGAGGAAGATGAGTCTGCTCTCAACGTCCTTTGTGAATGCCCCGCAATAGCGAGGAGCAGGGTTTCTTTATTCGAGGAGTCCCTGCTCGATTATTCAAGTCTAAGCGGCGAGCTACTAGGCAGACTGCTGAACTTGTTCAAGCTGTGTTCATGGTGGTTGTCGGTCTTAAGATTGCCAATGACGATTCTGACGCCCTGTTGATCAGTGCTGGCTGGGATTGTGTTGATTTGGTGTGTGTCGTCTCGTTTGCGAAAAGCCTGGCTGGATGATCGCGGGATGTGCTACCTGCTCCTGATGACGGTGGAGGGTTGACGTCTGCCTTGATGGCCTTGATGACCTGGGATTGATATCGCCATCGGGGTCTGCATAAAATTCCGGGTCTGCATCGAGAAGGAGATTTGATCGGATAAAATAAGGACATCTTCATCGTACTCGGAGTCCATCTGAAATTATACTTATAAGTTATTAAGTTAAGGGTATGAGGACGACACGACACAATGAGGGGACAACAGGTGACTTATATTTAGTGTCAGTGGACTGCTTCTACAGGTAAACCGCATAGTTTGGTAACTGCTCGCTGGAAGCTGCTGGTTTGAGTTTTTATTTTTGCCACTCTTACCAGACTATCTTGTTCTGGGTAAACTTCCTTCACAACACCGAGTGGCCACTAGTGTCCGACCGAAGGTCAGTTTTAGGCCGAAGCCGAAGCCGATGCCGAATGTTCGGCTTTTGCCATAACCTTCGGTCGAAACCGAAGCCGAAGGTTCAATCATACACAGAAATCTTGGTATACTGACTGAAAAATATACATAATAATGAAAATTCTTCACTGTTATTTTGTTTTATAGTCATAGTGCCGAAAATGATTGCAATATGCATTTTAAATAACTAAGTTGCGGCTTTCCAAAAATAATAAACTAAGATTTGTTTATTTTTATTTGAGGAATACCATACGTTTCAATGTCACATTCACATCACACTCTCAATTCATTTCGTTTTCAGAGACTGGCCTGGCTGGATATAAAAACTTCGGCTTCGGCTAACCTTCGGCTCCTTTGGCCGAAGCCGAATGTGCGGCCAAAGGTGTTTTTTTGGCCGAAGTTGGCCGAAGCCGAAGCCGAAGCCGAACCTTCGGTCGGACACTAGTGGCCACCTTGCTGGAGGCATATTTTCGTGAGTTACTAATACTATGTCGCCAACTTGTAGGTTTTTCTGACGTTGGTGTCACTTATTTCTGGTCTGGGGCTGATGGAAGTAGTCCCTAGACCAGTTCTTCCAAAATTGGTTCAGTTTCTGTTGGAGAATTTTCCGTCGTTGCGCGATTGGAGTCAGTGGCGTAGCGTGGGTTGGCAGAGGGGCCATGGCCCGGGTGGCGCAGATTTGGAGGGCGGCAACCAAACTGGACCGAGCCAGAAATCCTGTTGGCAACATTAGGCCATAACCATGACACGGCGGCGGCGGTATGACTAAACGAGTCCAAAAACGACATGTTTACCAATGATTGTTAAGAATCAGATTGTCCTAGTCTCGACTATACGGTAGATGCATCAAAACTTTCCAAACAAACTCTCTTTTTTGACTGGGTCATCAAAAAAGTGTGTGGTCCGGCGTTGTTGTGATGGAAGACAACACCTGTTCTATTATTCAATTCGGGCCATTTTGGTTCAATTGCATGGCGTAATCTCTCTAGTTGTCCACAGTAGAGTTGAGAATGAATCGTCTTATCAACTGGAAATACCTCATAGTGGACGATTCCCTTCCAGCGCAGATTTAATTTGATCTATAATGTTTTTCGCGTTCAACTCATGAAGAACTTATACATGGACTTTCTTTTTGTATCCACGTTTGTCTAAATAGCTCAAAACACTTGTGTAGACAATACCTAGCAAACATATTTTCTTTATGAGATAGAATAGAGCCCACGCCATAAAGGAAGGGAAATGAGCGCGAATGTGAAATGCTGTTCGTTGGTAAGCGCATCTCTTGAGAACGGTTGAACCGATTTGGATAAATTTTTTTTAGATATGCTCGTAATAGTCCGAATAAGGTTTTTAGGTCAAGAAAAATTTGAAAAGTTTCCCGGAAAATTAGAAAATTTAAAATGCTTTTTCACGATTCGAACGATTCTCTTCTGGTTTGTTCGTTATGCTCCTCGAATGGAAATAACTCAATTGAATCTTTTCAATTGAAAAAAAAGTGGAAGACCTGCAAATCTGGAAAATCAGCAATTTCCGTTCATTGAGACTTTTTGACGGCTCTTTTCTGCTCTCAATTGCCCTGCTCTGTGTTGTTTGAAACTACTCTGGGTTGAAAACTCTCACTTTGAGCAGCAAGCAGAGCAAGCAAAATTCTTCTTCTTCTTTTGTCAGTTGTCAAATCGAAAACAGGAAAAATCTGAAAATTGATTTATGAATGAATGATTCGGAAAATATTGGAAATATTAAAAATAAGCATAAATTTTTAAATAAAAAGTAACATTTCGATACTATTCAATTGTTTATTTTTTATCTAACCTCTAAAAAGGGAATTTAGAGCTAACCTCTAAAAAGGGAATTTAGAGAATCTCGCTCTAGAAATATAATCTAGCTATCTTTTCAATCGAACAAGTGGTACAAATTAGCATTGGCCATTGTTTTATATAGTTCGGGTTCGGTTTGCAAAAAACACGCAGAATAAAGTCTTAATTTAAGAAAGGCGTTTTATTTTGAATCCTGCTAAAATATTGGCTTTTCGACATCGGAGACTTTTTAAAAATGTTTTCTAGTTGCTAAAGTAGGGGGCGGGAAAAATGTATGGTTCGCCCCGGGTGGCAGAAATTCACGCTACGCCACTGATTGGAGTATCGATCATTGTTACCGTCTGGGTCTGGTGGAGTATTTAACGCTTGCCCTATGAGAAAATGTCCGGGTGTCAGGATTTCCGGATGATTGGGATCTGCGCTAACATAGCATAATGGAGAATTCAAGACAGCTTCCACTTGCGTTAAAAAGGTTGCGTATTCTTCGAAAGTGCATGTTAGGTTTCCCAGACTTCTACGTAGGTAAGTTTTCACTGAGCGTACACCTGCCTCCCAAAGACCCCCGAACTGCGGAGCAGCAGGTGGAATAAAGTGCCAGTTGATGGTCGGATTTTTGAAGTACTTCGTTGCTTCTTGAGTTGATGTCAGGATTGCCCTTTTTAAGCCCTTGTCCAGTTTCGCCTTGGCTCCGATGAAATTGGAGCCGCAATCGGAGTAAATATCTGCAGTTAGACCTCCTCTTGCGATGAACCTTTCTAGTGCTGCTAGGAATGTTTCCGTGGATAAATCCGAGACGAGTTCAATGTGCATGGCCTTGGCTGGCATGCACACAAAAATGCGATACCTTTACCATAACTGCATAGTCTAGACCCACCTTGTTAAAGGGTTTAGTGAGATTAACTCGTGCCTCTGGGAGATCTCCCATCATCCAGCACAATTACCTTAAAAACAAGCCCAATTATATTGCTCTACAATAATCGGGGGGCGAACGGCTAACAAAGACCTCGGAAGGTGGTGGCACCCGATTTGTCACTTCTGCCAAAACCCGAGAAGATTCACTGCAGACGAACACCTAGCAGCTCTGTTGGCAAGTCCTAATCCCACCTACCCGCGGTGCCCCCTGGGGTACTTCTTCGGAAGGAGCTAACGGGAGACGGTCGAATGGCGAGTTCTCTGCGCCACAAAACAGAGTTCTAAGTCGGTTGGGCTGAGGGTTAGCAACCCGCTCCTATAAAACACATAATTGCTACGAATCGGCAAACAATGCCTCGGAACCGGATGGACAACACGACGACGACCTTTGCTTTTCGAACCAGGACACGAATCGAATCATGGAATGTGAGAACGCTGCTTGCTGATGGACGTCTGGATGAAGTCCTCAACGAGATGAACCGCTATAAAATCAAGGTCATAGGACTCAGCGAGACCAGATGGACCGATGCGGGGGAACATATCTGCCAAAACGGTGAGTCCTTCTTATATTCTGGGAGAAACGAAACTGAAAATCGTAGGAATGGCGTTGGCGTAATACTCACCAAGGAAGCCAGGTCCAGCCTCATTAGCTGGTCACCAGTTTCTGAGAGGATTATTACCGTGCGCCTACGTACAAGGCTAAGAAGTACTACGATAGTCCAATGCTACGCTCCGACTGAAGACGCAAAAGATGACATCAAAGACGAGTTCTACATGCGACTGAATGAGGTTTTTCGCTCTATTCCAAGGGGAGACATCATTGTTTTGATGGGTGATTTAAACGCACAGATCGGCCCCAACAACACCGGCCTTGAGCACACTATTGGAAATCAAGGCCTAAGCCAAGTTACCAATAACAATGGTGAGCTTTTCGTTGACTTCTGTAGTTCCCATCAACTCATGGTAGGTGGAACCTACTTTTGTCACAAGAAGATACACAAGGAGACCTGGGTATCGCCCGATGGTAGAACGAAAAATCAGATAGATCACGTGGCCGTCAGCCGCAGATGGAGAACTATTCTGGAGGATGTCAGGAGCTTTAGGGGACCAGACGCTGGAAGTAACCACCATTTGGTAGTAGCAACTATCCGCCTAAAAATCGCCGCAATCAGAAACGTTCAACGCGATGCCATAAACCGTAGACGGTTTAACGTAGACCTTCTGCGGGAGAGCACTAAAAGGAGAGAATTTGCTGGAAATCGGCGACAAATCTTAAACCAGCAAACCGTTTCTGACGACACGAATATTGAAGAGCTGTGGAGCACAACAAAGGGCGGTATAATAACAGCAGCGGAAACAAGCATCGGTTATGTCCAAAGAAACCAGCCAATACAACCTGGCAAAAACTAGAACGCAGAAGGGCCCTCAAAAATAACGTGAACTCTACAAGCGACCCGGAAAGACGCCAACAACTTGAACGGGAATACTCCAAATTACACCGGGAGGTAAAGAGAAGTGTCCGGCGTGATAAAAGGCGGCAGATAAATGAGCTCGCAGAGAAAGCGGAAAACGCGGCAAACACAGGCAACAGTAAGGTGCTGTACCAAATTACTAAGCAGCTCTCGGGAAAGCACTCTACTAAAAAGCATGCCGTAAAGAGTGCGGATGGAAGGCTGCTGTGCAGCGACGAGGAGTAACTCCAAAGATGGAGAGACTACTTCTTCGCCGCCCTGAATGGTTCCTTTTCGCAGGAACCTGAAGAAAATAACAACAATGCACAGCCAATAAGAATCGTCACTCGTGCACCATCCAAGACAGAAATAGTAACCGCAATTCATGCAATGGCCAATGGTAAAGCAGCTGGAAAAGATGGCATCCCGCCAGAATTGTTGAAAGCCGACTCAAGCCTCATAGCAGATGCGCTACAGCCAATCCTGGAAATAGCATGGAACACCTGTACCTTTCCGGAGGATTGGACGGAAGGTATCATAGTCAAAATACCAAAAAAGGGGGACCTAACAATATGTGACAACTGGAGAGGTATCTGTTTATTATCTACGGTGGGAAAAATCTTGTCCCATATATTACTATCTAGGATAAGAGAGGCAGTAGATCGAACGCTTAGAAGACAGCAGGCTGGATTCAGAAAGGGCCGCTCCTGCATAGACCATATTAACACCTTGAGAATCATAGTGGAGCAGTCTACTGAATTCCGATCCCCCTTTACCTTGCTTTCGTAGACTATGAGAAAGCGTTTGACTCGGTCAATAGGAGCTTTATATGGCGAGCTCTACGGAGACGTGGACTGCCGGACAAAATAATAGAATTGATAAAAGCTCTATACAACAATTCCAAATGCAGAGTTCTCCATAATGGAAAATTATCCGACAGCTTTGAGGTGAGCTCAGGAGTACGACAAGGATGTCTACTTTCACCATTACTATTTCTTATAGTAATAAACGACATTCTTGTCAGCGCTCTAGATAGAAGAACAGGTGGCATACAATGGGGATTGCTAGACCGCCTTAAGGATCTCGACTACGCGGATGATATCTGTTTGCTGGCCCACAGACACCAGGACCTCAAAAACATGTTAAACAAATTGGCAACAGAAAGTAGCTCGGCGGACTTAAGGTTAAATCCGACTAAAACAAAAGAAATGCGGATAAATGCAAACACCCTTGAACGGACAGCGCTAAATAACCGTGACGTGGAACTGGTAGACAAATTCTGTTACCTCGGTAGCATTAATACCGAAAACGGCGGTACAGAAGAAGATGTCAGTTCCAGAATAAATAAAGCAAGAAGCGCATATGCATGCCTGTTTCACATATGGAGATCAACAGAAATCTCAATTAACACCAAATTGCGGCTGTTCAACTCCAACGTTAAGGCAGTTCTTTTGTACGGTTGTGAAACATGGAAAGTCACCCAATTCATCACAGGGCGCCTACAAGTTTTCATCAAAAGATGCCTACGTCGTATCCTAAAAATCCGCTGGCAAGATAGAATTTCAAATGAAGAACTATGGCGCCGTGCCGGCCAAGAAAGGTTAGACGACCAAATCAGGCGAAGGGAATGGAATTGGATTGGCCACACCTTGCGACGCGAAGACGATAATCTAGCCAAACAGGCCCTTGACTGGAATCCGCAAGGATCCCGTCGAGTCGGAAGACCTAGAACAACGTGGAGGAGAACCCTATTATCAGAGGCCGCAACAACCGGGAGATCCTGGTCAGAGTTGAGAGCTGTCGCGCAAAACAGAGTCCGCTGGAGGGCAACTGTTTCCGCCCTATGTCCCATGAGGGATTAAAGGAGCAATTAGTTAGTTAGTTAGTAAATAATCGGTGTAGGAGTTATTAAGGTTTAAGAAGTAATTAAGCACTAAAATAAAAGGTGGTCTGCCAGGCACTTGGCACCCGCACAGACCCGGCAGAACTGTGATTTCTAGTATAAAAATGCCCCAACTTTAATTTGGTTATAGTTTTGTTGTATTAAGCAATGAACTGGGAATAACTTCAAATGATTCGGGCACTTCCCGGCTGGCTGATGCAGATCCCTCTCTCAGGACAATCAGTAGCAGTCTAGACATAGGCGAATTCACATGTACAATAAATAGTTCTTACATTGTTATTACATTGTTTCATTTGAATACCACAGTTTGAAACTTTTACTCGATAGCTCACGTTGCGGTCCCAAAAAATTTCCGGAAAACTCACATACCAAACTTCGGCACCACTTCCGCCCGACATTTCATTCTCTTACTCGATAGGTCACCTTTTTGCAGCCAGCTCTTGGACTGTAAGGGTGATGCCCATATTTCAGGACTGCGGGACCCCGATTTTTGTAATCAACAAACAACCCTCCCTGGTTTTGAATGGACTAATAATAAAAGCTACTAGTGCGCGGCCTTCCTTAAGATTCATTTAAAATTTACAAGACCCTCTGAAGAACGGTCCTTAACTGTTTTCTAAGAGCAAAATATTGATTTATTTATTACTAGCCTTTAAATAAAAAAAGTTTATGTATGCACTGTCAGCGGTAGGAAAAAAGTATAATGAAAATAACAAAAAATCTGGAAAAAATGATTTTGGATACCATACAGAAATTTAGAATTACGTATGAAAAATATTGTAATATTTCTTTTTGAACGTTCTTGGATTTGTCAGGTGTACCGGCACCATGGAGCTCCTTGCTGGTGACAGCAAGGCTACTGCCATCAAGATTGGGTAAACATAAAAATAATTTTTAAAAGACTACATCCTCCCTAGGTTCCTAAATGTTTGTAGGGGATGCTAAACCGGCCACACGGTTGACGCTAGCTCGCCGGTGGGGGCGTGGGGTTGTGTGACCGGAACTCGACACCTATGATTCACCACTTACCTATTATTTAAAATGGAGATCTCTTCATACCGTTCTTGTCCTAGGTTAGCCAGAGATATTCATCGCTGGACGTTTCCATCGACCTGGTGGACCTGTAAATGTTCAATGCGACGTTGGGAGGACCCTGGAGAGAAAGCAAAACCCAACCATCCTGGACAATTTATCCCCTTAGGCTGACATGCCTATTAATACTAGTGGGGTTAACGAAAGTGACAACAAATATATTTTAAAATAATTACAGTATAGTACAATTACTCAACAACAAAACAGAGGTAAGTTTGCTTTAACTAGTGTATGTAAATCAAACAACAAATACTCCTACAATCTAGGTACTGTGGACACAGCCAACTATTACCACCAAATAATAACGTTAATGTAACAACGGAAGGAAACAAATCAATCGTCGCGCTGGTACCAGTCGAGGATTCCTTTCTTTCGTACAACACCAAACCGAACGATGAAATTTATAACTAAGGGCGTGTACTAAAGTAAAATAGTAACTAGATTATATTTTAAGAAATTGTTAAATATAAGAGTATAATAATTATGGTATGAATATATAATTATTTGATAAGTATTGTAATATATGTAAATAGTGGATATTACAATTTCCTTTGGTGTGATAATTAAATAGTGTATATGAGAAAATAGTCCGGGGAATATACTTTTAGTTAACAGTTTGGATGTATATGACTTAATTACCAAAACTAAAGGTACAATACTCCAAACAGAACGAATGTTGTTATTGTGATGCCGTATAATTCCAAATTGTCATATACTGAATATCATTAATATGTATGTTCATATATTTAGAAATATTTTTAGGGTTAAGCGATATATTTAAAAATTGTTTATATATTTAATAAAGTTACTATATTAATAGGTAAAAGTAACCAATAATAAACCTGCCTCTTCAGTAATTCACCATTCGCACTTTTCCAGTCGATATCCTGACGCACAAATACCATAAATCGTCTGCAACACCTCCAAACTGCAAGATTATCAGAAAACGTATGCTATTCTGGAGTCCAGACGCTGACGTCCCACGGCGATAACCACGACGCCAGTTGTTGTGGCGTTATGTTCTGCCCTAGCAATGCCAAAAATTAACTCCTTTGCAGCTAATTCAAATAGATTAATTGTTTTTATATGTCCAGTAAATAGGTAAAACACTTAAACCACACATTCCCTTCATTGTCTCAACTATAGTGTTAAAGCGTTTGTGATAGACCACGGAAAATGTTGTGGGCTCCTTCAAGAAATATCTATCGACAGTCGAACCTACCACATTTATACTGCCCTTTTAAATTTGCTTGACAGACTGATTTTATCCGGAGTTTCTTTCCTTGTTGCCTCCATCAATTGTGATACCAGTCTCAAATCGAGACTTCTTTCTCCTTTTTAGATTAAAAAAACTTCCTTTGGTTTTTTTTTCTTTCTCTTCCCAAATCCCAATTCAGACGTAGTTATAAAAATAGGTTTCGGTTTGCTCCCGTTACGATAACAAACGTCCTTCCTTCTCAAAATTTCAAAATCCTTGTTCGCATTCCAAATTAAAAAAACTTATTATTTTTTTTTTGTTTGGTCTATATACGACCTCCTTTTTCTACATTCCAATCTCCACTCTCAACTCTTTTTTTTTTCCAGCTCCAAAAAACTATTTTTATTTTCCCGACTACTTGAATTTGAAAAAAATTTTTCCCAAATTTTTTTTTGTGAAGTAATTTTATTCCTGGAGCCTGAAATTTCCGATAGATGGGGGACCATCAAAAAGGGGCAATTTTTCGGTAAATAACCGACCGTTACACAGGGATTAATTGAAACAATTTCTTTAGTTTTAACAACTTTAATTTCAAAACAAAACTTCTTGCACATGTGTTCTTCCCTCCTTTTCTTGGCGGTTCAGTTAGAACAACCGTATTAAATTGAGATATGACACTGCGTTATGTATGTATTCAAGTACGTGCCTCTGAACATTGAACTTCTCGGTGAATTGGTATTTTAACTTTCTCTTTTCTGTTAGCCGTTACACTGCGCCCTTCTTACTTAGTGTTCGTCCCGAACACCGCTTCCTACAAGTGCCGTTCTTACCAATAGAACCTTTTTGGATGCGATAGATGACATCCTTCAACCTCGTGAAGACCGTGGAGGGGCCGTTCCATTTCCTTTGTAGTTTTAGCGATTTACCTTTTATTCGTAGAGGATTTTATACCTAGGCTTGATCGCCTTCCTTAAATCCAGATCCGTTCGCCCTTAGGTCTTAGTGGGTCTTCATCCTGTTGCGCGATTCCAAACTTCAAATCAATTTTGCATTTAAAAGTTTTGATCATATATTCGTTATTTGCAACTTTAAAAACCTCTAGATATCCACTTTCATTGGAATCAGAACATATTAGTGCGGCCATTTTGAATTTATAAGTTTTGTTTAAACATTCGTTATTTGCTACCTCAAAAAACCCCTGATACCGATTTTCATTGGAATCGGAATACAATTGGATTCGTGAGCCATATTGGCGCGGCCATTTTGAATTTATAAGTTCTGATCAAAAATTCGTTATTTGCTACCTCAAAAAACTTCAGATACCGATTTTCATTGGAATCGAAACACAATTGGCATATTCGTCAGCCATATTGTCGCGGCCATTTTGAATTTATAAGTTCTGATCAAACATTCGTTATTTGCTACCGCAAAAAACCCCAGATACCGATTTTCATTGGAATCGGAACACAATTGGCAAATTCTTCGGCCATATTGGCGCGGCCATTTTGAATTTATAAGTTTTGACCACAAATTCGTTTTTAGCGACCTTAAGAACCCCTAGATACCCACTTTCATTGAAATCGGAAAACAATTTGCAAATTCATATTTGGGTGGCTATTTTGAATTTCGGTCAATTTTCGGCGGCCATTTGGAATCGGCTTGGAGGTGTTTCAGGGAAGACCCGCGATGACTGGTGCGCCCGCTATAGCGCACACATGCATACACACATACAGAAACTTTCTTAAATAAAAAATAACTCGCGCGAGTTACACTGCCACATACTTTTGCACTTGCAGCAACATTGTTCATATTATTTTTTAATAAAATACTGTAATTAAACACTCAAATACAAGAAAAACATTCACCGTTACTCAAAAAATAGGCTAGATATGCTATAGCTCCTCTACGCGCGAAGTGGCGGTAAGAGGGGAAGTGAAAGGACCAACACAGCTGCCGGCAACATCGCTTTTTTGTTATTTGAGGTCTCAGCTTTAAGAATTTGATCATAGTTGCCGGTCCTCATATTTTGCATACTCAACTTCCTTTAGCGCCTGCACTGGGAAGTCTGGAATCGTAATTGAAGGTGGGTAGGGCGGGCGGCGGGCCTTGCAAGGTCGGATTATACCTTATTTGGTTATAAAAATATAAATGGTAACTTGTACCCACGACAAATGACGAAGCAACATTTGCCAGAGTTTTTAATTCAGCCCTGTAAATGTGCATCGGATTGTCGAACAATGGCTTGCAGCTGCTTTATCGAATGTTGGATATCTAAGGGGAGGGGGTATAAAAACAAAATGGACCAATCAGCTTCCTGGCAACATCAAGAACCATAATCTGTAAACCTTTCTGAGGTCAAAACAATTGATAAAAGGCGGTCCTCACATTTTGCGGACTCAATTCGCTCCAGCTCCCAGTCTATACTTATTAGTATTTTTTGGAAACGATTAATGCTGTAGAATGTTTTTGAAAATACCTAAAACTTCAAGTATCGATTTCTCAAAAACGAAGCGAGATATCGAAAAAAAGTATTTTACATTTTCGTCTTATTTAGGGTTGTTTTATCGAAATCCATAATTAAACTATCGGTGGCACGGAAATCCTAGCTGTGACATAACTATAAACCTTGGGGAAATACCTCAAAAAGTCAACTTCAAGTGCCAATCTCTCGAAAACCAAGCGTGATATCGAAAAAATTTATTATATATTTTCGTCTTATTTTGTGGTGCTTCATCAAAATCCATCGTCAAAAAGCGGGCCATGGAAGCCGTAGAGGTCCCAATAAAAAAAGGAGGGTAAAAAAAATTGGACCCAAAAATTGACCGGCAACATCCGGATTATTCATCTTTGAGCTCGTCTCAACGGAAATCTGTTGACGGAATGCGGTCCTCACATTTTGCACACTCAATTCCGCCCAGCGCCTGCACTATGTTCAAATATTCAACTGAAATTAAAATTTGTAAGCAATCAGAGCAAGCAGTTGGATTCGTTTGCATACTGCTCCGACACCGACGTTTACAAGTAGTTTATTTGATTTTTTATAATATTAAATACTGGTAGACCAAATTTTACATTTTCTAAAACAGTTTCATCAACTAAATTTTTTGTTTGACGCGCTGCTGCCGCGCTGTCGACGCGCCGCTGACGCGCTCTGACGGGTCCCGTTTGTAATAACTGTCACGTTAGGTCATGGTGTTTAAGACACGAAGCAAGGGAAGTAGCAAAAAAAAAACTCGGACTAGCATTACAAAATTATCTGAGTGGCTCGACGGGGTACACCACCGAAAAGTATCGCCGAAGCAAAACACATCCACTGTACCTGGGTGTCGGCACCAGGCCCGCTGGGTGCGGGCGTGCAGAGCGTGCACCGCACGCGGGCGGCATTTTCAGGGGGCGGCAAACACAACAATCTCGTTATCGAACTCATTTCCATCATTTGCACCTAGGTTCTTTTTATAATGCCATAACAATTCCAAGTATTGATCTCCTTAAAAAATAAACCGATAAACCGAAAACGTGTGCAGTTTCAAACCACTTAAGATGGATCGATCTCTGAAAATAGTATAGTATAAGGACAGAGAATGTAAAATTAAATTCCCCACACTGAGAGACATTTTTAGTTACCACAACCATACGGCATCAAATAAATATATTTAGTTGTCGTTATTAACAAAAAATGCTTCTCATGACCAAAAAAAATTGTTGGAGTAACTAAATATATTTATTTGATGCCGTATGGTTGTGGTAGCTAAAAATGTCTCTCAGTGCAGATAGCAGTCCAATCATTTGGTAGTTTTGCCTGGAAAGAGTTCCGGGAGTTTTGAAAATTTGTAGATTTCGATGTGCTCTTTCCGAATTTCAACTTTGCCACCTCGTATCTTTGCCGCTTCCGCCGCCATGTTGGAAAAATGGCGCCTAAGAGCAGTTTTTTGACAATATCTCCTTTCCGACTCAAATTTTTTTTTCAACATTCCAATGAGGCGGTTCTTGTTTGCCTCATTGCCCAGGAATTTATTTTGTGACACCGTTGGAATCATTGTCTCGTCAAAAAGTATGTCTATTGAAGCAGTTTTTCGTGATCGTCAGGATCGCTCCACATATTTGGTACTACGATTTGCTACATCTTCCGGATATCCGTCAAATACGATATGGCATTGGATGTATAGTTCGAACGAACGTAGGTAACGTATTTATTGCAAATGGATGGAAACGATTCACCGCGATGCCAAATGACTCGGTGTAATAAGTAACCTCCGTCAATGATATACATCGTATATTCAAAATTCAAATCTCCAGAATGTTGCTCAAATTCTTATACATAGAAGATTTAATACATTTGCGCATGCCTTCGTCATTGAAAAGGGTTAAAGGAAATGGAGCGAGTTTGTACGTAAGAAAATTTTCAAGTTCCTTTTCACATTCTTTTGAAATGCACATTCTTTGGAAAATTCGTAAAGGATTAATCGGGACAATGTCGCCTTCTATCCGGATGACTGAATTCAAAATACTAAGTGATTTTATTCGGTCATTCCGTTTGAATTTTACGGTATAGAAATCGTTGCCAATGATTTTAGAAGCCAGCACTACCAATTTCTTTAGGCATGTGACAGTTGATCTTTTCATCTCCGATAATTCCAGTGCTTATTGACATGATTTACTTTAATTCTGGAAAAGGTGGATGGTTGCACAACCAGTCAATTAGTTTTTTTACGTCGTCATTGTCACGATTAACCCGCGAACTTCTCATTTCGACATTGTCAAAAAACTGCTTTTAGGCGACATTTTTCCGACATGGCGGCGCCAGCGGCAAAGATACGGGGTGTCAAAGTTGAAATTCGGAAAGAGCACATCGAAATCTATAAAATTACAAATTTTCAAAACTCCCGGAAAACTTTCCAGGTAACCCCCTTTTTTTCAGAACCAAATGACCGTACTATAGAAATCAAATTTATTCTGTAAATAAAAATTGACAAATTTTAAAGCATTTTGATGTCTAGTTATGGAGAAAGAATAATCCATTTTTATGTGCAATAAATTCCCACGTTTAAATATCATTTTTACTCGACACTTTACTTGAATTTTGAATATTAATTACTCGAATACAAGACGTTCAATGTTTTTTTAATAAATTTTATTGAATGTATGAGATATCAATAAATAACGTAATCAAATTTCAGATTTTTAATTTAGAATATGCTCCTTCAATCGATCTTTCTTAAAGAGAAGAGAACAAGCTCTCAGAAAAAACAAGATAAGGGAGGGGCGGCATTGTCTTTTTTGCACGCGGGCGCTGAAGCGGCTAGCGGCGGGCCTGGTCGGCACGACGTGTGAGGCTCAAGCTAGCTCGCCGTTGGGGGGGGGGGTGTTCTTGGTACGAGGATGTGAATATGGCGACAGTTATTCTGCTGGGAAATTAATTCTCGTGCCTACTAAACATACAAAAAGGGTATGGGCGAACGGGGTGGAAAAATACTCGGTCTGAAGCCAACGAGGGGGTATCTAGAAACGAAGAAGGGATGGTCGCTGGTCACCAGGTCATCTCTAGGGGCTACATAATATCAGGCAATTAAACAATCCTGTAAGAGGAAGGCACCGACCTTGGTTAGGGACATCCCTAACTCCGGGGCTACACCTACGGCGGGGTATCTATTCAATCATTTCCCTTAGTAAATATACATAAAAAAAAGAACTTTAGCCACCAAAAAAATAGTTTCACACTAATTCGGCCTTATAATGTGCGGATATCGAAAAAAAAATTTGAGGAAATCTCTTTAGATACGATAACTATATGCGATTTGGGGATACCGGAATATGCAATGCTTATCCTTTTTCCTTTAAATTTTCTTTTAATGTCTTCAGACTGGCTTGGTTCACGTATATGAGTAAGCCTCAAGGCAAACTGCGCATACTTCATCACATGACAACCGAGTTACTATTGGATTGGATAAGGAAAGACTCCACGATTATTTTGTACTCAACTCGCGTGTTTAATCCCCTTTTTATTCTTTACTTATGTTATTTAACTGTCTCAATCTATTCCCTGTCCTTTCCTTATGTATTTGTCTTTATTCTTAATGTATCCTTTCTCCAATCCTCGAAACGACCCTCAGGCTAAGTATTGCGGTTACTTGTCATTTAGCTATGGTTGGTTTTCAGCAAGCAATAATGAAAAAAAAAACCAAAATTTTATTTATATTTATACTCTCAATATATTGTAGTTCATGAGGAGGCAATACTAGAAAACCTAGAATTATCTTTATTTTTATATACTCAATTTAGTATATTTCATCAATAGAAACAAAACCCCAATATTTTATATATATAGTATTCTCTCAATTTAGTATAGTTCATCAATAGAAACAAAAACCCAATATTTTATATATATAGTATTCTCTCAATTTCGTATAGTTCATTAAGAGACATTACTAGAACGACCCAAAGGTATCTTTATATTTTATTAAACTTTTGCCATTCAATTCTAGGTATTTTGAAGTTATAACTAATCTATATATATTTGGTTGTAGGTTAAGTTCATTATTTTATTCAGGGTTCATTTTTATTGTTTATTTAATTATTTTATTCAAAGTTTACTTTTATTCTTATTTAGTTTATGATTCCGGGGAAGTATTATCGTACCATATTAACAAAAGATCATTAAGCACTCGCGTGAAAGGATTCGTTTCAAATTCATATGAAGTCGAATTGCCTGTTAAAGGCTCAATTAGGTTCATTTTAACCGCTCTTACATAAAAATTTCAAGATTTCCACGGGCAAATGGAAGTACCAACAATATTTTCTAACCAAACTAGCATAAAAATTCACTGTCTCATGATCCAGATGCAGTTCAAAAGTACCTTTCTACATAAATTTATATATGGTGCCTATATAGAGGTAGGCAGCAATTAAATTGACCCGTCTACTAAATAGTCGAAACAATCTCTAGTGATTGTAATTTTTGTTTGTTTTGTTTTAAATAATTTTTTTATTATTATTATTATTTTTACTTACATATAAAAATAAATTCACTTACTACTTTAACTGCACTAAATACTTTCAATTCCTTTCACTTGTTTGATTTTTCCATGTTTTTCTTCTGTTAAATATCTAATTAAAATGGAACTGATCCTAAAAAAAAGAATTATGAAAGCAACGACATTCTAGAACGCAGCCGGTAATAACATTATCTCCCATATTTGTTTTTTCTCAGTTTTTTTATATAATTTCTCTTTCTGTTTTAATAAAATAAGTCACATGACCACTACGTCTCTCTCTTTACTCGTGATTAACACCGAAAACAAACGGTTTATCCTTTTCTTGCTTAGATTCCGACATACTTAGACATCCGATACATTTTTTTTTCTTTGTTTTTTTTTTCTATTTACTATAAATGTGTTTATTTTCCTTTTGGTTTTAATATATAAATTGATATTTGTTTAAATTTTAAAATCCCTAAATTTTAACTCCAATAACTCCATTTGATTTCGTCTTTCCTTTTTCTATTTTTCTCTGGATAACCGCAATCTGTATTTTCTTGATGGAATGATGTTAAACCTTAAGCACTTTTCATGCTTTCCGGAAATCTAGTAACTGAATTTATTTCCTTTCCGTTTTGGTACCTAAAAAATTCGTGCCCCACAAGCTCACTTTTCCCCCGATTATTACAAAAAAACTAATAAATTTCTAAAAGCAAAAATGAGATCAGAAAAAAAACAACGACCGTCTGCAACGAAATTTGTTAGAGACTCCCTACTATTTTCCTCTAAAGTCGCCCGCTCACCACGACGGGAGCCAATGTATCGAGACCAAAGCCTTCTACATTTACAAGCCATGCCCCAGGTATGTGCATGAATGTGTATGAAGAGCCAAAATTGTGGAATTAACATTGCCGAAGCCGTACGAAACAAATTTTTAACTTTGTTTTTGCACTTAAAAGTGGTAAAATAATGTATATTATCACTTTTTGGTGCACATGGATTATCAGTGATTAGTGCTTTAGTGATTTAATAAAAAAAATTAAAAAGAAGTGAGTGATTAAGGGTATTTTAAGAGTGTTAATTGATTAGGTGACCATTTTGTTTACATTCGCGGTGGTTTTTTCGGGTTAATTTAGGGAAAAAATGTTGAATTTGTGTAGTAATATAATAAAAAGTGCTTTTTAAGTGATTAAAGATTATTATAGAATAGTTATTAAAAACATAAGTGCAGAAAAATGTGAAGGAAAAGTGAAAAAGTTATTGTTATTCATTTTCTGTGGTAGTACTTGCACTTATGTTTTTAATAACTCTTCTATATAATAATTTTTAACTACTTTAAATTCACTTTTAATTCCATTACTACACAAATTCAACATTTTTTCCCTAAATTACAACACGAAAAAACCACCGCAAATGTAAACAAAAACGTCACCTAATCAATTAACACTCTTAAAATACACTTAACCACTAATTTTTTTTTAATTTATGGAGTCAGATCACTAAATAACTTATCACTGATAATCCGTGTGCACTAAAAAGTGATAAAATACAATATTTTACCACTTTTTATTCCAAAAACTAAGTTAAAAAAATCTACAGTCTTTGCAAACACGCAAACGACGGGATCATTGAAAATGATTTTGCGATATGTTGAAACTTACCTCTATATAAATATACACGCGAAATAATTATAAATGTAACAAAATAGAATTTCTTGTTTTCTGCCTCTTCAAATGCACTCGCTTTTTTCGCCTTGTGCTCGGCTCTATCTGAATGTAAACTTTCGAGTAGGGGAAACAAGGAACATCTTCTGTTTCTTTCATACTCTTGTGTTTTTTGTATAAAATGTATTTTCATCCCGCGTTTGTTAATATTTTTTTGGACTTTTGGCTTAATGTTATTGCTAATTTCTTCTTTCATATCTTTAACTCTTTTACTTGTCCTTGAGCTCCACCTAATCACTCTTGTTATTATTGCTCGCTGGTCTTACGTATCTGATTTTTACTTCTCACACATTACTTATTTAAGAAAAAATATATAGCTTAAAAACTAAAGAATACGCTTTTACTTTAAAATGTACTAAAAAGTAAAAAATAATTTTGAATGTGAGCTTTTTATTGCTCCAACCAGTATATGGGAACAACCTATTTTTCGAAATCAAGTTAAGAATTAAATTAATGAAGTTATCGGTAAAAATTATACATATAACTTACTTAAATGTAAAAAAGCGTGGGCGCTCTTTACCTGTATTCTTATTTTATTAATAGTGGAAGCCTTCGTTAGCGCCCACGCTTTTTTTGCATTTAAGTAAGTTATATGTATAATTTTTACCGATAACCTCATTAATTTAATTCTTAACTTGATTTCGAAAAATAGGTTGTTCCCATATACCTACTGGTTGGAGCAATAAAAAGCTCACATTCAAAATTATTTTTTACTTTTTAGTACATTTTAAAGTAAAAGCGTATTCTTTAGTTTTTAAGCTATATATTTTTATTTTCTACTTTTTAGTCTGTTTAATGTAATTCGCCATTTTGTGGTGGCTGCCATATTAAATTTAAAATGTCGTCACACAGTTTACTGCATTGTATTTGTCATACCATTTCATTTGATACCCATCCCGAGGGCATTGTAAAGAAAAAGGTAATCCGCCATTTTCCGTTGGCCGCCATTTTCAATTTGGAATGACGCCACACAACTAATTGCATTCTACCTGACATACCCTTTCATTTGATATCCATGTCGGGGGTCGGGGAAACACAATTGCAAAATTCTTTCGCCATGTTGGAACCGCCAAATTGATTGTTTTACAAAAAAGTCAGATTGCATTGTCACGCGAACTATGCATACAAATGTGCAAAATTTCAAGTTGATATTTTCAGTCATATTTTCTACGTTTTACTCTATTATGTTTTCCGCCATCTTGTGTTGGCCGCCTTTTTGAATGACACCACAAAGCTAATTGTATTCTTCTTGTCATACCCTTGCATTTGATACCCATGTTGGGGGTCCGGAGCACAAATGCAAAATTCTGCCGCCATCTTGGAACCGCCATCTGGACTTTTTTACAAAATGGTCAGATTGCGTTGTCACCAGAACTATACATGTTCACCACACCAATGTTCCCGCCGAAGACTTAAAAAAAAAATAAACACAAATTTAAAATGAAATTTACAATGTGCAATATATAGTTAATAAAAACTTACATGAATTATAATTAATATTAACTGCAATTTTTTTTTGAATTGAAATATTACCCGACAGTTGAAACTTTGAGATTTGAATTTAACAGCTGCCGGCAAGCAAATTTATTTTTATTAAAATATGAGTATTTATCACATATACATGTAAACATGAACCACTAAAACGCAAGGAAAAGGTCTAGATTGACGAAAATAATTATTTACTAGCTGAAAAAAAAAAATATATTTCTGATAAATAGAACATGGAAATATGGAAAAAATAATAAAATTCACAACTTTTAGTACAGTATGTACATATGTATGGCAGCACAACAAAATAGTGGGTTGACATGTTTACAATTTTATAGCTTTGCTATAATCCGACGAATCGGCCAACAAGGGCTAGCTAACCAACGATCTGGTCAGAGTCGATCCTGGGTTTTAGCTGTTCATCGAGGAAAGTCGTGCTCCTAGGAGCACTGTTCCTTTGTAATGCTCAAGCTAACACGCGGTGATGGGTTATGGTTTTTTATGTGGATATTGGATATTTATTTACTTCCAACAACATTAATTAATTACCAGGCGTAGATTTCTTGCATTTATGATACTATTGCGATTTTCTTGTTGAAGAAATTAACGTTCTTAATTCGCCATACATATATTAAATTTTTCTCTTTATGTAATTTCCATGTTTTATGAGTGACACAATAATTTCAAATTGATGCTAAATACCGCTACTGCCGAAATATTATGTATATACTAAAGGGATAAAGATTGGTTAAAAGAAAAAAAACATGGTTTAATTTGATGAATGCCTCATCTGCCGAAATTTTGTATGCTAAAGGATTGAAGGAATTACGTAGACAATTATCAAGAGTACAGCTAGCTAACGGTTTCTTGAAATGGAATAACTGTGACTTATTAACATTAACTCAACTTTTCTTGAATTAATAACTTAAATTTAAATAGTGTTTAAGGATTAATAAATTAAATTTAAATAAATTAATTAAAAATAAATATATGGAAATTTACTACGTTGAAAATTAATGAATAAAAATAGAAGAATTTTTTTTGGATTATACATCTCTAAATGTCTAGTATTAATGAATAATTTTTTTTTGGTTTAATATACTTGAATTGTGACACCAAGGGCACTTGCGTTTGTCTTAAGATTTTTTGGAGTTTTACATTTTCACAGTTTCCGCTACACTACTTGGACCCAGTAAGCCAGTAATAGTAAAACCCTTACGAAACAATACATATGTGCAAAATTTCAGCTCAATCGGAAACCTGGAAGTGGGTCAAATTTAACTTCCAAGATTTGTTTACATAGTTACAAGTAAAGTTAATAAAAGCGTATTAAAATAAATAGCTTTACCTGAAAAAGTTTGCTGTTGTAGATGACAGAATGAAATTAGGGATTTTAAGAAAATGTCCTCTTTTTCATCTATTGTACATAAAAGTACAAATGTTATCTTTAAGGAACATTCTGCAATCCATCAGTTAAAAGTTCTCAAACATAGTTGAAATAAGCTGTTAGTAAATGTCAGTTATGTGGTTTTCAAGAAAACAATGGCAGTAGCAGGTTGCCTTTCGTGAGTTTGACTAGGTGTGAAAATCCTGCAATTGTGTCCCATTTAACATTATGTTTGACTGTCTCTAACTCGGCCCGCTTGGGCTATGAATGCTGTTGGTAATGCGCTTTGGCTGGTCTACTACCTTCTCACGACAGAATCCTCTTTAACGGAAACACGAGGTCAAGTTTAGGCACTCGCTATTCAGGTGGGTGCCCAGACTTGTATGAATTGAGCTCTAAACACCTCCTTACACCGTTATTTTCTCGGAGAGTCAAGCTGCCCTGTTCTGCCCTGTGCAGCAGCTCCCTAAACAGCAGAGCACTTACTGTGCGCTTGTGAGGCTACAACAGAGAGTAGGATATTCAGTCTCCTCAACCGCGGCTTCCCTGCTCCTACAGGGATATGAACCCTAAATCAATTTTAGGCTATATCAAAAACCTTAATCTCGAAGATTTTTAATGGTGGGTTGGCACAATAGACCAGGTTTTTACTTAATAAAATACGTTGTACCTTATATGCTTTTACAAAAACTTAAATATGTATTGATTATTGTTAACAAAGTTAAGCAAAGTTTTTCAACAATCAAATACGGTTTTAGTAGTTATTTTTCGGTATAAGGGATTAGAAAATAATCAATAAAATAAAGACTCAAAAAAATTTTGGTTTTTTGTTGACCTGTGTAATTTATCAAGTAAGTCAGCCAGAGTCTATAATTTGAATCAGTGAAACTTTGAAGTGAAGTCTATCAATTGTAATATTTTTCTTTAAAAAATTAAATTTTAATAAAGTTATCAGAGCTGAACAAGTTTTTTCTCAATTTGTATCTCTGAAGAGATCGGATTGGAAAAAACCGATCACCACTCGCCCAAGCTGGTGAGAATTGGATTTCCAGATTGGCGGAGACTTACCTTGCTAAGTGCTATACCTCTAGCTGGTGGTCAGTCGCCAGCGTAATAGGGGGCAACATGTAATGTATTTAAATATTTAAATACGCACGTGCCGTAACTATCTTGGACTGGTGGAAGTGCGATCATAACCTCCTTGTGGTGGCCACTGAAAGCTGTCCTGAAAGGGATGGACTAATATGATCGGGCCTACCAAGCCAAGATGTAAAGTTATCGTGTCGAGGGCTGCATGGCAGTAGGTAAGTTGTGTACTGTCATTTAAAGATCTCCTCTGGGCACCGGGCGCACCCAGCCGTATAATTCCTTATTCTGATATGGAAGCTCTGTCAGGATGGACCTTACTTTTCTTACAATACTCATAGGACTTTTGTAGATCAATTTATCTGGAGAGGGGAAAGAAGAAGTGGAATTGGGGAGCCCCACGGAGCACACCCGAGCCCCGCTTTCGTGAGCTCCTTCCCTAGAGACCAAAGACATGACAATGGCCTGGAACCCGGGTAGCAAGAAGCAGACCTGGACAGCCGCCGCTCTGCCCAAAGTTTTTGAATCCGCCAGAAAATTGGCAGCACCAGCTCCCATATAATCTAGGGGAAACACTCCCATAAGCATAAATAAATATATTAAAAAATAAGCGTGCAATTGCAATCAGCCTCCTACCCGGACAACAATCAGAGCCAGACCGCCGTCGTTCTGCTCTAAGGTTCTGGTCTCACTAAAAAGGGGCAAGGAGCGCCGAAGTGGAATTGGGGAGCCCACGGAGCATACCCAAGCCCACTTTCGTGAACTCCTTCCGAGAACAGACCGAAGGCAGGACTGCGGACGGAAACACGGGAAGCTTGAACAGTGAAGTGGAAACGACAAGCCACTAGGCAGACTGTTGAACTAGTTCCAGCGGTCTGGCCAATAAATATGTGGTAATAAATATATGGTATAGGGGTGTAGTACAATAGGTCAACCGAATGGCCGCAGTACTTTTGGACCCAATAACTCAAAAAAAAAATACCTCTATCTAATACACATGCACTATAGTAGAGAAGATTTTGAAATGGTTTTTATCTTAACCTATCTTATCTTAAGCGTTGAGTAGTTAAAAAGTTATTACCCAAACTAAATAGGGGCAACAGGGGTCATGAGAATATGCCTCACGGCCGTTAACTTTCTCTTGCACCTACTCCACCGACCTTCACATAAAACATCTAGCCTCGTGTAGTGCCTTCAGACTGAGGGTATCCTTCGCCTGGACCTTAAAACCCTAGGAACTTGAATATGCTACCCGAGGTTATGGTCGCTACAACCTAAGACTACCTACCCCCTAGGTTGACCTTTTGGAGGGACTTCTCCGTCGAAATACCGTCAAGAAAAGAGTGGAGAAACAGAGACGTCCTGCGAAACTTCGATGTACCAATATTCACCGACGGCTCCATGACTTCAGAGAGCGTCGGGCAGGGGTTTATCTAGAGACCACTAACAGTTCCCTGTCCTGGCACCTCCCGGTGTACGCTGGTATCTTAAAACGGAAGTGCTGGCGATCCTGAAGGCCTGCCAGACAATGAACTTAGAACCTATACAAATATGTAGTATTACAATTTTCGTAGACTTGGCCGACTTATAACAAAGAAAAAACAATGGGCCTTAAGGGGCCCATACACGGTCGAACAATCTGCGCAACGCAGCCCGTTGTGCAAACATTTTCCCCGTGTATGGGGCGGTTTGATGTGTAGCGCAACTGTTTGATTAAAATCAAACGCGTTTGAAAATTTTTGTGCAGCGGCAGCGCTGCGCAAGTTGTTTGCTCGTGTATGGTGGTGTTGGCGCATTAAGTTATTAAAATTCTACAAATTAAGTGAGAAAATGGCAGCGAGGAAAGCGGATGAAGAATTCTGGAGGGAATTTATTGAAATGTATCGTGTACTTCCAGAACAGAACTGAAGTTTGCGCAACTCGTTGCGTAGTGTATGGACAATCACATATTTTTGCGCAAACACGAATTTGCGCAAATTGTTCGACCGTGTATGGGCCCCTTTAAACAGACCACGACGAGATATTGCCAGAATCAGAATCACGGCAATCCTTACGGAACGAGTTATGGCCACAAAACGGCGCGAGTTAACTACTTCGGTACTTTCCGATAACAAAAAAAATCACAACAAATATTGATTAATACAATAGTGAGCTTTTATTTAAATAAATCCTTTTACTTTCGTATATAAAACTGTCTAAACACCTCGACTCTCCGTATAAAACAGAAAAACTCTAAGTTTAGGATTTTCACCTATCCTGTACATGTTACAATAAAAGCTCATGCAATTAATTTTGTTTTTCGGAATTTCGGGGGCAGACGCAACGTGATCGTATTAAGTTGAAACAATGAAACATGATTATCTAGATTTAATAATATGAAATTTGCTTAATGTATAAAAAAAATGAAAAGTAAATAAATTAAGATAAAGTATTATGCTTATCTAATTTTCATGTGGAAGATGTAATGAAAAAAAAATATTATTTCCTATAGAAGATATATTGAATTAAGAAAAATATTAATACTAATATCTAATTCTATGTAGAAGATATAACTCCTACATCCTGATAGTGAAGCGATGGCCAGACGAGCTGATCAATAGGTGCCCTTGTAGCTTCGGTCGTGTGTACTACTACTGTTGGATGGTTGTTACTACTCTCATTTTGCCTTAGTTTGGTTATGGCTATGTATGATCCAAGTGCAACGGCAGCATGTTCCTAAGGTGCTGTAAGAGAAAGCTTCTGATGTTTCAGATCTTATATTGAGTAATTCTATCACTTTTGTGTTTTCTTCGGTCCAGTTACTGAGTTTCTTTAGGTTTAGCTCCCGAATTATTTGAGTGTAGTTTACGGTGTTGTACAGGGTCGGTATAATTTCTGTTTTGCCCCAGTAAGCAAAGGATTTACTTGAATATTTTATGTCGTTCATTTCGATAGTGCAGTTATCAAAATGAATAAGTGATGTGCCTCTTAATAGGGGTATTCATGATCTGTGTTAAACGTCGAGAAATCGTAAAATGTTATCTTCGAAACAGACAAGATCATGAGCGACCCCTTTAAATGTCCATGTTAAAGTGCTATTTTTTATATTAATTTGCACCTTTCATGTCATTTACTAAGGAAAGTTTCTCGATTTGTTAAACTTTTTTCTCGATTTAACACAAATAACACGAATAACACAAATAACACAGATCATGAATACCCCTAATATCTTCGAATTTAGGTTCGGGCTGCATGTTGTTGTTATGGTGATTTCTTCTTGGCTGACAATTAGCAGATAGTTATCCTCCGGAAATGCATAGTTTCTCCTCAAAATAGAAAAAAAGGCAGAAAATGGTGAAAAAACGCCTATTAAATATAGCCTTGAACATATTTCGTTAGGCAACCCATCACCGTTACTTTTGTTAGCATATTATTTATCATGAAAAAAAATTTCATTCGGTACTCGATCGGTGAAGGTCGCTCTTCTACGAATCTTAGACTATAAAAACGTGCAAGACATTGCAAAAACACTAGATCCACTGCAAAATCTACTGAGAAAAGGACAAAAATTTATTTGGACAGAAAAATGTCAAGAACCCTTTGATAAAATGAAGAAATCACTATGTGCTCAACCCGTTTTGGAAATATTTGATCCAGATTTACCAATAAACATCTACACAGATGCAAGTTTACAAGGCATAGGAGCTGTGTTAAAACAACAACAACCGACTAAGGAAGAAAAACCAGTTGCATACTTTTCAAAAAAACTGAATGAAATCCAAAAAAAGGAAGAAAGCTATTTACTTGAATGCTTAGCAATAAAAGAAGCAGTTAAATATTGGCAATTCTGGCTCATAGGAAGATCATTTACGGTATTGTTATGTGCAAACGGAATTGCACTTATGTTGTGGACGTTTAACCTATTTTAAAAACACTTAATAAAGTGAGTAAAACACACAAAATGATCTTGGTTAAATTAAAATTGACTTTTATTAATAACTCCGAGATGTGTACTCGGTAAGGTTCAAACTGGTAATAATATAAAGATTTTGTTGGCAACACCAATTTGAACGAAAGCAATTTTCGGAACGATTGAATTATGTTAGTTGAGTTACCGAGTTGCTTCGTTCAACATCTTGCCAAAACAATCATAATCATATATATATTAAATTATCGAAGTTGTAATTCTTTGTACTTATTGTTGTTGTCTTAAATAAAAGCGTGAATTTGTACATTCTTGCATTTGCTCGGTTCCCCTAATTATAACAGTGGCGACGAGGAGTGTTTTTTTTGTGAAAAAAAGCAAGGAAAAATGGCGGACGAAAGCATGCAGAAGCTAATACAGTTGCTATCAGCACAGCAAGCAACCATGGAACAACAAAGGAAAATGTTAGAACAAATCCACGGAACAGAAAAAAAACCAATAATTGAAACTAAAGGAATAGAATTCTCTATGGAGTCCTTAGCAAATAACATGGTGGAATTTTGCTACGATCCAGAGCGAGGAATTACGTTTCAAACATGGTTCAACAGGTATGAGGACATGTTCAACGAAGACGGTGCTCATCTCGATGATAAAGCCAAAGTACGGTTACTCATGAGGAAATTAAATCCAGTGGTCCACGAGCGCTACTGCAATTATATTTTACCGAAAAATTCACGGGATATTTCTTTCAATGAAACTGTCAAGTTCCTAGCACGAGTTTTTGGCGAACAGACAACATTATTTAACAAAAGATACTGTTGTATCCAGGTTAAAAGAAAAAACACAGAGGATTATATCGCTTACGCTGCCAGGGTAAATAAAGCCTGTGAGGATTTTAAATTATCAGATCTGACGACCGATCAATTCAAGTGTTTAATGTTTGTCTGTGGTTTAAGTGAGGAAGTAGATGCGGATATTCGCTCACGACTCTTAGCAAAACTCGAAGCGGGAAGAAAAGAGATCACAATAGACACATTAGTTACTGAAGTTCAAAGGGTAACAAATTTAAAAAAAGATGCAACCTTGATAGAAAAAAAGAACCTCGGTATGCTTAACACAAATACACATGTTAACAAAATTCGATACAACAATAAAAGCACCAGTAGCGGACAGCAGCCAAAGCAGAATCAGCCTCAACCCAGACAGAAGCAAATTCAGTATAAGAACCGGCATCAAACAGACACACCACGTAAACCATGTTGGGCGTGCGGGCAGATGCATTTATACAAAAATTGTACATATTTGTCACACCAGTGTACACAGTGCAAGAAAATGGGCCATAAAGAGGGCTACTGTGCATGTTTCGAAAAGAGTTCCAGGGAAATTTTACAAAGAGAAAATTTTGTTTGAAGAGAAGCGCAATTTTGCAGTTTTTGCTCAGGTTAACAAGTTAGATTTAAAGCGAAATCGTAGATTCGCCACATTGTATCTGAGTAATATGGAAGGAAGCAACATTTCAAACTTTCCAATGAAGTTACAATTGGACACGGCATCTGATATAACGTTAATTACCAAGGAATACTGGGAAAAGCTAGGGAAACCGCAGTCGGTGACCAAGAACACATCCTTGACGGCAAAGAGTGCATCCTTCCATCAAATTCGCATTATAGCACAGTTTCAATGCGATGCGGATTTAAACGGGGAAGTTGCTCGATTAACAGTTTATGTAACTAATATGAAAAATTTAAATGTTTTAGGTATTGATGCTTTCGATATATTCGATCTTTGGGAAAAACCCTTAAATGCAATATGTGCTAAAACAACCGTTGCAGCTGACGTAAACAAATTAAGAGCAAACATATTACAAAGGTTTTCGGAATTATTTTCGGATACACCCGGCATATGCTCGAAGGTCAAGGTTCATTTGCATTTGAAAGCAGACGTGAAGCCGATTTCCAGACCGAAACGTCCAGTTGCATATTCAGCCTTATCACAAATCGAAAAAGAATTGGAACGACTACAGAATTTAGGGATTATATCTCCAGTAGATTTTTCAGACTGGGCGGCACCAATAGTAGCTGCAAAGAAAGCCAATGGAGATATTAGAATATGTGGGGATTACTCAACGGGATTGAATAACTCACTCCAACCTCACCAGAACACCCCTTGATAAACTGCTGGAGCAAGGTGTTGATTTTAAATGGACCGCAGCATGTCAAGATTCATTTGAGAAATTCAAAACCATCTTATCTTCAAATTTGCTACTAACCCATTTCGATCCGGACTTACCCATAAAAGTAGCTGCAGACGCATCGAGTGAAGGAATAGGAGCCTAAAGCTCAAAACAGAATTGCGACTGCGACGGCCGACTGCAACTGCGATTTATGTCATATTTGGACGGAGCAGCTAATGTATACCGAAATTGCAACCGCAACTTTTATTGAGACGTGACGTTTTGCATATCCAAAAATTGTGTTTGAAAAAAATTATGTTTTGTACGCCGACTTCGATTTTGCGGCGCAGTGCCGCTGCAGTTGTAATTTCGTTATACAACGTTGTTTTACATTTGGGCTAAACGAGCGACTTCGCCGTCCGCCGTCGCAGTCGCAATTCTGTTTTGACCTTACATTGCACACACTTATTCCGATGGAAGCGAAAAAGTAATAATGCATGCAGCGAGAACATTAACACCAGCCGAGAAGAAATACAGCCAAATAGAAAAAGAGGCGCTTGGCCTTGTTTTCGCTGTCACAAAATTTCATAGATTTATTTACGGTCGAAAATTCAAGTTGTTAACAGACCATAAACCTTTGCTGTCTATATTTGGATCAAAAAAGGGCATCCCAACATACACAGCAAACCGATTACAACGCCGGGCCCTTACTTTGATGTTGTATGATTTTACTATCGAATATGTAAATACGAAAGATTTTGGCTGCGTAGATATGCTATCCAGATTAATAGATTCCCAAGGGAAACCTGAAGAGGATTACATCATTGCTTGTACGCATTTAGAAAATAATGTAGAGGCGCAGGTTAAAGAAAGCATAGCTCAGTTTCCACTCACGGCGTCAATGATAGCAAAAGCAACGAAGAAGGATAAAATTTTACAACAGGTTGTTAGAATCATTGACAATGAAGAAATAGTGGATTCATCCAAGTTAGATCCAAAATTTAAACAATTCTGTAACCGGAAAGAAACGCTATCCTTATTTAATAATTGTATCATGTTTGGAGATAGGGTTGTAATACCGGAATGTTTTAAAGTTCGCATTTTACAACAACTACACAAAGGCCATCAAGGCATAGAAAGAATGAAGACAATAGCTCGCAGTTACGTTTATTGGCCTAATATAGACGAGGATATAAGGGAGTATGTTAAACAATGCCAGCGATGTGCTCTTTACGCAAAGTCACCGATAAAGACGACGCTGAAATCATGGCCAACACCAGACGATGGACATCGCTGGACCACTTTTTGGAAACTACTATCTGGTGATAGTGGATGCACATTCGAAGTGGCCAGAAATTTTTTCTATGGCAAGAATCACAACAAATGACGTTATCGAAAAACTACAAAAAGTTTTTGCGCAATTTGGGGATTGTAAAGAACTGGTAACTGATAATGGTACACAATTCATTAGTGCAGAATTTAAACAATTCCTGAATTTGAGAGGTATAAAGCACTTTACTACAGCTCCATACCACCCCCAGTCTAACGACCAAGCCGAAAGATTTGTGGACACATTGAAGAGAGCTATAAAAAAACTTAGAACGGAAGGGACGGATGTAGAAAATTTACAAACATTTTTGCAAACCTATCGCTCCACTCCGAGATTACCCGAAAATTTGTCACCTGCCGAGTTGTTTATAAAGAGGAAGATATCAACAGTAATTGATCTTGTTAAACCAACATCCGTGGAACCACCGCATCTTAAGGATTTTCAAACTGAGAAGCAAGAATTTTACTTCAATAGACATCACGGAGCAAACCATCGATTTTTTAAACCCGATGACTTGGTATACGCACGCACATATAAAAGAGGGAAGTCTTTCTGGAACAAGGGCATAATAATTGAAAAAATTGGAACCGTAATGTACAATGTCCTTATTGAGTACAATAATGGAAAGCGATTAATCCGGTCTCATACAAATCAGCTGAAAGCACGAAGTACATCTCACGCCGATATCTCCAGCTCACCAGGACTGCCATTGGACATATTGTTGGAGGAGTTCTCGTTGCCAAGGACATCGGTAGCGAATGAAACACTACCGCCGGAGCAGTCGGATAGCGAGGTTTCTGCAGAAGAATATTTCAGCCCATCGCCATCGCCATCGCCATCGCGTTCTTCCAGCCCACCAAGGACACGAAGTGGACGAGTGTTATCGCGCCCGCGATACTTAGAGGACTACGTCAATTAAAACTCAGGGAGGTGTTGGCAACACCAATTTGAACGAAAGCAATTTTAGGAACGATTGAATTATGTTAGTTGAGTTACCGAGTTGCTTCGTTCAACATCTTGCCAAAACAATCATAATCATATATATATTAAATTATCGAAGTTGTAATTCTTTGTACTTATTGTTGTTGTCTTAAATAAAAGCGTGAATTTGTACATTCTTGCATTTGCTCGGTTCCCCTAATTATAACAGATTTTATTCTAAGTCTTAGGAACTTAAATCTTAACTCGATATAATTTGCAACGTAAGATAAATCTTAAGTCTAAGAAATTCTTATCTCTAATTCAGAAGAAGCTAAAGATGAAATTTGATATGGCGCGGCGGAAGTCTATCGCGATAACAAAAGATATGTTGTGTGGTGCGAATGCTTTTAGCAATAATAAAGAATGTGCTGTGTGCACATAACACCTCCCCCCTTATTCGAAGGATTAGAATTAATCCGAAGTAGAAAATCCATATGTGACGTCGGTCCTTGAAGAATTTAACGATCGCCTGCTACTTATCCTTTGTTCACTATCCTCTACATCGGAAGGTCGAGTTATTGGAGTCGATGTAACGCTATTACCTTCGGAATTAAAGCAATGATTATAAACAGCAACCAGGCAGCCTGGTGATCTCCTAGGTTGATCACGTTTCGGCCAACACAATAATTTTATGCATGTATATAATCCAATATAAGAGAAGAGTTTGTGAAGGATGAACATGACTATAACTTTTATAGTTAGAACGTACCAGTACTGATGTCGTACGATATGTGGTTTATTTAGAAGGTCATCAATGTGATCGCCAAGGATGTCCAATCTATGCGAAGCTTGCTTGAGGTCGTCTAGTCGTACGTTGGTAAGATGGATTGGAGAAAGATAAGCGTTATTGTTGGATTTAGTCGAGTTGTCCTTTAGGCAGCAATCATCTTTGAGTATATTGATTTCAGGTATAATGTTGTGATAGTTTATCGTTATTTTCTTGCCAGCAATTAGTTGGTTGAGTTTTGAATATGCCCTACATCCGTCTTCAAGGTTTAATATTCCAGTATTTTGGATGATTCGGTCGTATACTTCTACTTCAGGACAGTCTGTTGTAAGTCTATCTGGACTGCTTAAAACGAAAATCCATTGATTATATTTTAAAGGATGCCAAACTTCCATGTTGCCTTTCACCATATGAGTTTTACAGTCTTCGGGAATTTTGTTTTTGGTTGATGTTAAAAGTGTAGTTTCGGATGTAGGTTTTTCCAGTGTTGAATAGATTTCATGAATTTCGCAGATCATGTCAGCTTCAGATAAATTTTCACATTGCGTGAAATCTCGCAGGTTTACGTACTGTAATTTATTATTTGAAATTGCGATAGAAGGATATAGAGGGTCTATAAAGGCGTAAACATCGGAATCTTGTGGAATTGGAAGTGGAAATAATTTATAAACATTAAATATATTATTTTTTGTTAAAGGGGTTTGAATTATAAAAACTAACCTATTATTTTGGTAATATACTCTTAATCTAGATAACTCTAGCAACTTATAAGCATTATTATATTCTAAAGATAGTGGAAAATTCTTTCCATCTGAAAGTAATTTAATATTATTATTTAATACATCTATAAATTGTTTAGGGGTAATAATAACTGGATGTAATATATTAGTTTTTGCAAATAGAATAGCATTAATTAATTGATCAAATTGTTCATTCATTTCATTTACAAGGTAAGTTAATTCATTCATATGATCAGTAATAACAAGTGATCCTTCTAAGACAGTTTCAGAGTGAATAGTATTCTTTATGAATTTATTAATTGTATTTATGTTTTCATTGAAAATCCTTTCATTCTCTTTAAGAGAGTTAATTGATTGGTTAAAGTTAGAAATAGTGCTTTTAACTACTTGAATCTGTTCTTTCATGAGGTTTTGAATATTCTTGTCGTCTTCTTCGACTTTCTTAATAGCATCGTTATAATACAGTGCATCGTCGACATCAGGGGTTCCGAATAACCAATTTAGTGCATAGCTTCCAGCATTGAAAATTCCACGTTTATTTCTACGATGATTGATTAAATGTGCAAGGGTTTCTTCCTTTTGGCGTAGTTTTGGTATTTGTATAGATAAGAAATCAAGAGTCTGCGCACAATGGAAAGCGTATGGTTTTAACGCATTACCGCGGCATAGATGAAGTGATTTTTCGTAAATGTTTTCAATTAAAGAGAGTTTCGTATTATAAAATAATACGTTTGTAGATGTAATGATTTGCCAGAAATCAGAGTAAAATCTTACGTGTCCCAAATGTTCGTAGAAAAGTCCACTGCCTTTAATTACGGGCTCTATTTTGAAGATTTTTTAATTAGGGTAATGATTTTTATGAACCGTAGTTTGTTTGCCTTTGCATTGAATAGTAACATTTTGATTATTATGAAGTTTAGTTATTTTATACGGTCCTTTAAAGTTTGGCGAAAGTTTTTTTGATAGGCCTACTTTGGTTTGGGTATCTTCCAAATAAACGTAATCATTTACCTTGAAGCTAGGAGTATTAATGTTCCGATCATGGTTGATCTTTGATCTTTGTTTGGCGTCGAGTAAATTCTCTCTTGCTATTTGATGAGTTCGGTTTAGTCCATATTTTAGTTGGTCATGGTAAGATTTATAAGTGTATTTGAATTGCTGGGTTGAAGTGATAGAAGTTGGTAAAAGTGGTTTATGTCCGAACGAAAGCTCGTAAGGACTGAATTTAGTAGACGCATTTACGTATGCGTTGTAAGGGAACATCGCGAGTGGAATATATTTATCCCAATCAGTTTGTTTGTCGTTTATATAATGTTTCAAATAGTCTTTTAGAGTGGAATGAGATCGTTCTAGCGCTCCATTCGATTGAGGATGATATGCAGTAGTGAAGTAATGCTTTATTTGAAATAATTTGGTGAGATTTTTAATAAGGTCCGATGTGAAATCTGAGCCTTGATCCGTAAGAATATTTTTAGGGATTCCGAACATAGTTATAAAGTTTACAAGACCATTGGCTACAGATTCAGCACAGTGGTTGGCTAATGGTATAGCATATGAAAATTTGGTTAGGTCGTCTTGCATTGTGAGGATGTATTTAAATCCGTTTTCGGACAATGGAAGGGGTCTTACAATATAAAGAGCTAATTTTTCGAATGGTTGGTTATTTGTGCTCGTAATTTCCATAGGTGCTTTATAAGTTTTGCGAAAAGTTTTATTTGTTTGACATGAAACACACTATTTGATGTGTAGTTTTACGTCACTTCGCATCTTATGCCATTTATAATTCCGTTTGATACGTTTCCTCATTCTATGAAATCCACAATGGCCAGAGATTGGAGAGTCGTGGTATTCCTTCAGAATTAAGGAAATTTGCTCTTTCGATGGGTGAACGATAACATTTTTATGAATCGTTATTTTAATTTTAGAATTTCTAAATACAAATAGTATTATGTCTTTACATTTTTGATAGTTAAATTGATTAAAATCATCAACAGGGTTAGCTATTGAGATGGATTTTATGTTATCTTTTTCCAATTGAATGCGTAGATTTTGCATGGTATAAAAGAAATCAGCATATAAGGGTTTGTCATAAAAGTTTTGTTTAAGAAAGCAGTGATAATAAGTTTGTTGATTATTGCTCTTGGTTTTGCAATTAGAATAAAGCTCGTGAGGTACATTTTTTATTACTTCAAAGTCAGTAGATTTGGATAATATTTCGTCAGTATATTTATTTTCTTCACTGAGATCTATGGCTGTTATATATGCTATTAGTATTTACGCGGCCTGGTTTGTACATAACTTCATAATCGTATTCTTCCAGTTTTAGTCTCCATCTGGTTTTTTGACAATCCTCTGCCTTCATCTCAATCTGATGGAAGCCTGAAGCTAAATCCAATGTAGTGAAGTATGCAGAATGACTTAATTGGTCAAGAATATCGGAGATATTGGGGAGCGGATAGGCGTCCCCAACTGTTACTTCGTTGAGCTTCCTGTAATCAACTACGACGCGCCATTTCTGTTTCCCAGAGGCATCCAATTTTTTTTACGACCCATAGAGGAGCTGACCAAAGTGATACAGAGGGTTTAATGATTCCTTGATGAAGCATTTTAGCTATTTGAGAGTTTACTTCCTCTTTATGAATTTGAGGATAGCGGTAAGTTTTCGCAGCAATTGGTGCGGAATTATTAGTAATGATTTCGTGTTTTATTGCCGAGGTTGAAGAGAGGATGTCTCCCTTCAAATAAAATATGTCATTGTATTCTTTACATACCTTAAGTAGTGATTCCCTTTCTTCGGAATTTAAGTGAGATATTCGAAGATTTTGCATGAGTTCGTTTCTTCGATTTGATTCATTTGCAATAGGAAGAGTTTGAGAATTAGTAATAAATATAGATTTTGAATTTGTAGAATTACAATTTGAAGTAGTAGGTTAATGATTTAGGATTGATTTTGATTTGGCAGCTGATTCAGCTGATGTTATAGATTTAAAGTGCGGTGTAGTACGATTAGCATTTAATGTTTGATACTGATCAAATTCCGTTGGATTGAGACTGCTGAATTCAGTTGGAATAGGTTCTAGTTTTAATTGGATTTGGTTTAATTCAAATTTTTCTTCCGTTGTATTTAAAATAGATGCAAGAGCTTTTGAGTTAGAATTGACTTTAGTGAAAGCCCTACAAAGATAAATACCTTTTCCTATGGAAAAGTCGGGAATAGTTCCTTCTTTTATAGAGGGATTAAGAACCTTTACTTCAACTAAAGTTTCAGTTCTAGGTTCTAGGGATTGCATATGATTATGATTAGGGTTGCAAATGATTGGAGTTGAGCTGTATTCTGTTCGTAGAGCTTGTATTTCATAGTCAATGATAGCTTTATTTGGTTTAAGAAAATCGGCTCCTAGTATTCCATCGAGGGGAATATTCGAACTTTCGTTTATAACGTGGAAGCAGTGATTAAAAGATGTATTTCTATTGAAATTTAAGTTTATGTCGGTCCAACCAATAGTTTTAATTGAATGATTCGGGCTAATTCCGTTTATATGGATTTGCCAATTTTTATTTATTGCTGTTTTTCGAGCAAGAGAATTCGCTTTGATAACTGATACGTTAGCTCCCGTATCGATGAGGAGTTTGAGGTTTAATGTTTTATATTCGGTGCAAGATATGGAAATATAGGATGACGTTTTTTCGGTAAAGAGAACAACTTTGTATTGGTTACCATTATTTAAAGAGAATTTTCCACCAGGGCAACCAGGGAGTTTTCATGTTATGAGTGTGATTAATAAAATTGTTTCTTGAATCGCACATGTTTTGTACCTGCTCTTCGGCGATTGCAATAGAAATAGCTTCATTTAAGGTTTTTAATTCACGAACGCGGAGAACATTACTTATGTGCGGCAGTGAAAAGTATATGAAACGATTGAGCGCAATTTCACTTAGTAGTTCTAGTCTACCTTCAAGTGATGTTCCGCTTGGATTTTGTTGTTGAGTGGCATTGATGGTCCTCTTCAAACAAGTTTCTACTCTGAAGACAAACTGAGTCACTGATTCGTTAATGTTTTGTTTCAGGTTAGTAAGTTCGCACAACAATTGGGAATAATGTTTTTGATCCTGGTACAGTTTTGACGAAATTTTTTAACTCGTCCCAGGTTTGAAAGCTCCGATTTATGCAAGCTGCCTTAGCTATTCCCGATATTTGCGAGATAATGTAGTCTAATAGAACGCATTTTTGATTCGCGGCGGCCAAAGCGAATGCTTTATTGCAATCTGCAATAAAAGCGCATAATTCGTCGCGTGATCCATCGAATGGTTTTATAAACCGAATTAAAAATGTAATGTGAAGACCGTCATCAGCTAATTTAATAATTTCACTGTCTTCAGTTTCAAGTTCCTGATTTGGCTGCATTTGTTCTTCCATTTTGTTACGATGTTTTATAATTTATAATATGAGTGGGTATATTTATGCAGTTGAATTCTAAAGCGAGGGTGAAAATTCAACAACAATATTCAATTTAGTTAAAAGCAACTTTCTGTGGTTTCATAAAATTTTCCACTTAAATTTGAATGGATTCTCCAATTATCACAAAACTTAGTAAAAGAAAGTATAAGATTTAATGGTGATTGATATTTTCACAATTCGAATGAATTCTTCAATTATCACGAAATTTAGTAAAATTTAGTGAAAAGTATAAGATTTAATGGTGATTTATAAGATAAGATATAAGAATGAATTATTTAATTATCACAAAATTTCACAAAATTTAGTAAAAGTATAAGATTTGTGATTTATAAGATTTTATTATATAAAAATTATTTATCCAACTATAAAATACAAAATTTCTTTTGGGAAATTAGGAAAGAAAATAAGGATATCGCAATTACTCACAGTATTATTGTTTTCATCTTCTAAGGATCTGCCTTAACTTTTGATTTAACTTCTAATTTCACTTCTGACACCAATATTTTGTTATGTGCAAACGGAATTGCACTTATGTTGTGGACGTTTATCCTATTTTAAAAACACTTAATAAAGTGAGTAAAACACACAAAATGATCTTGGTTAAATTAAAATTGACTTTTATTAATAACTCCGAGATGTGTACTCGGTAAGGTTCAAACTGGTAATAATATAAAGATTTTATTCTAAGTCTTAGGAACTTAAATCTTAACTCGATATAATTTGCAACGTAAGATAAATCTTAAGTCTAAGAAATTCTTATCTCTAATTCAGAAGAAGCTAAAGATGAAATTTGATATGGCGCGGCGGAAGTCTATGGCAATAACAAAAGATATGTTGTGTGGTGCGAATGCTTTTAGCAATAATAAAGAATGTGCTGTGTGCACATAACAGTATTTACATATCATAAACCATTAGAAAAGTTCAACATAAAAGCAAGAACAGATGAAGAACTAGGAGATTTAACCTACTATCTATCACAATATGAGTTTGAAATAAAATATAATATAGAAGCCGACTGCCTAACTGGAAATCCAGTGTTAGAAGCACATGAAAATGAAGACGAACAGTTGAAAATTGTAAACTTAATAAAACTGCAGGATATTTTAATAGATCAAGAGAAAAACGAACACTTACAAAGAAAAAAAAACAAACTTATATTTAAACACAATATGTACATACTATAAAAAATTTAAAAAAAAAGAGAAGATTATTTTATCAGAAATCTTTAGTATAAATTTTATCAAAAATATTCATGAACACTATTGTCATATAGGAATAAATGCGTTTCGTTTTTTTAGATTTTGAGCTAAAATTATGCATTTGTATGAAAAATTAAATGAGATCAAAGTAGTAGTTGCAGTTTTTCAACGGCAAGGTGCAAAACGGCCGCTAGCGGGGAAACCATGCGGAATTCGAAAAAACAGTGAAGACCAAATTTGTAGGAAATTTTATGCTCTACAACTTTGCTCTTTTGATATTTTCACCAAAATGCAGTTTCTCCTCAAAATAGAGAAAAAGGCAGAAAATGGTGAAAAAACGCCTATTAAATATAGCCTTGAACATATCTCGTTAGGCAACCCATCACCGTTACTTCTGTTAGCATATTATCTGTCATGAAAAAAAATTTCATTCGGTTACTCGATCGGTGAAGGTCGTTGTTCTACGGATCCTGTACTATTATTATAAAAATTTATTTTTCCCAAAAACTGTCTAAAATTTTTCTGTGTTTTTGGAACTGGGAAATTCTTTATGGATATTAAATTATCTTTTATTGGATATATTGAATTATTTTTTATCACATGGCCTAAATATTTTACTGAATCTGCTGCAAATACATTTGGAGAATTTTAATCATTATTGCTTCTAATAATTGTTTTAAGTGGCTAATATGTTCAGCAAAAGATTTTGAAAAAATTAAAAATCATCTACATATATAGTTTACAGTAAATTTCATTAGGTTATGTTTTCTTATTATGTTGCTTAATATTCTTTGAAATATTGCTGGTGAAGTTTTCAATCCAAATGGTAAACATGTCCATTGGAAATGCCCTTCTTGTGTTACGAATGCTGTTTTTTGTCTATCTTCGATTCGCAGCGGAAGAGACCAGAATGCTGAATTTTTATCTAAAGTTGGAAAAAACTTGCAATTTCTTGTTCTTACCATTAGGTCCTCAATTAAAGGCAAAAGTTGTTCTTGAGGAACAAGAATTTTATTTAAATCTCTAAAATCTATACATAACCTGGATTTTCTTTTATCTTCTTTTTTGTATGCCAAGGTTACTGGTCCAGCAAATGGACTGTAAGATTCTTCTATTAAATTTCTCTTCAATAATTTTGAAACTTGCTCTTCTATTTATTTTTTATCTTCAATCTATAAGGTCTTTTACTGCAGTATTTATCAATTAGTAGATCAATTCGGGCTTCATAATCATTAACTTTACCTATATCATATTTATCCTTTGCGAAAGTTGAATTATATTTATTGATTAGTTCATTTATTTCAGCTTTTTGCTGATAGTCCAGATGGTTTACGGTAATCTCAAATTCTCTTACCTTTATGTGTTCATTAATATTCATTTTATATTCCATATCTTTTTCTTTTAGATTTTTTTCCTTTTTAGGTATTATTTTTTTATTTATTTCTATATTCTTTCCTGTTAATTCAGTATTACTTTCTGCAATATATCTTGGTAAATCAGGTAGCTTTTTTTAATTCTTATGTCTTCATCTTGAATTAGTTTAAATTGTTTTATCATATCTAATCCAATTAGAAAATCACATTTAAAATTTTCTTTATCAATTAGAAATATATTGCTTTCTTTTTCTATATCAAAAATTTTTTATTTCAAAGTCACGATACCATTTGTTTTTTTTTACACCATTAATCGTTGCTAGATTTGCACTTTGTACATTGCTTACTTTTTCAGTTTTCAATTTTAATAATCTCTAATTAATCAGGGACACATTGGAACCTGAATCGTAAATTCCAAAAGTTTCCATAGCATTATTCAGCAACAATCTAACTTTTATTAATGGTGGCACTATTAGTTTTTTGATCTATATCACTTAATTCAGCCTCCAATTCAGAGTTATTTGTATATTTAATATTGTCTTTTTTCTTTTCTTCATATCCTTTTGTTTTGAACCAACATGCTGATTCAGAATGGTAACGTTCCCCTTTATTTAATCTTTCACACATTTTGCAGGCTTGTGTCTTTTTAATTGGATTTCTATTATCAGAACTTGTATTATATCTTTTGTCAAAACTTTTCCTATCCATTAAATGTTCATATTTGCTAATTTCTTTATAAAGATCTTCAGTTTCATTTAATGCTTCTCTGTTAATTCTATTCAATACAAAGCTTGGCAGACCTAGTGCAATTAGATCAATTAATGTGCCTGTGTCAATGGCTCTTCTTACTTCCAGCAGAAGTCTTTCTTTTTTTATAGCATAATCCAGTAAGGGCCCAGCTTTATATTTAAACAATAATGCAAATGTAACTGGGTTCCACCCTTTATTTGCAAATGTTTCACAAAATTTTCCTCTCCATTTATCCCATTCCGAATTCAAAGTTAATTTTACCATCATAGAACTATACCAATCTAAGCATGCTTTATCTAAAAATAAACTTAAAATTTCAATTTTCCTTTCATCTTCCATTATCTCAAAGCGTTCACATTCCTTGTCAAAATTAGTTATCCATTGAATGGGATTCGAATTTCTATTTGAGAATTTTTCCAAAACTAATTTTTCCGAAATATTTTTTAGATTTTGGTATCCAGAGGGTTGTTTGTTTTCCACTAATTTTTCTAAAATCTTAACTAAGTTTTCCGAATTATTCACTTCAAAAGTGGATGGCTTTTATCCTTCTGTAATCTCTTCCAAAAAATTGTCTGCAAATTGCAAATTACCACCTTCATCTACATATATATTTTCTAACTCAGGTGTTAGAACTATCCAAACCTTTCTTGTTTGGTGCCTTTTTTTCAACGTTTTTTTATTTTTTTATATGTGTTGAGCCCCAACACCTAAAATTTGAAGTATTAATAAAAAAAGAATTAGAACTTAAGAATTAATACGGTATACTCACCTGAATAGAGCACCTGCAATAAACAAAATGGATTAATAAACTGAATTACACAATCTAAATAAAACAAATGGATTTTATAATATAAAATACACATGAATTATCAATTTTACACTGAAGTTTAAACATTACAAAAACAACAATACATGAAGTACAAAAACAATAACAATGCGAACATTGAACTCATAATTAACATTGAAAATTACATATATCCACATACACGACATAAAATAAATATATAGCACACAGAATAACGAAAAATATTTGCTAATAAATAAATAAAATTAACAAATATGAGCAAAAACAAAAAAAAAACAAAGCAGCACTGACAGGCAATGTACAAACGCACTTTCTTGCCGTTTTATAAACAAATAATGAAACCACCACGAAACTATATATTCAAAACACTGCATAAACACTACAGGTGGACAAAACACTTAAAACTTACCTGATGAAGACACCAAAACAGGAAATTCTCGCGTAAAAAACGGCGCGCGCACAATGAAAACTTTGACGGCGGATAAAATGTCAAACTTTATGCTGCGACATAGAGCCACTTCGCCGTACTATGTTATTTTTTGTGGCGAATTCGCTGGGAATGCCACAAAAAACGAATTTAATCTATTAAAAAAGATATTGTAAAAAATATAATTTTACATAGGGCTAATAAGAGTGAAAGAGATGCCAATTATCTAAAAATAGAGCGAGATAAAAATTATTTATGCAAAAAAGGATGGCGGAAATGGCGTCGATAAATCATTTGCATTTTCGAAATTAATACAATTATTAAGAAAAAAGGAGACAGAAATTTGCAATAAATTGGAAACTTCAAGAATTAATTTTAGAAAGAAGAAAATGAATAATTGTGGAAAAAATATTACTGGAATAAGGAAACAAGGAAATATGTGGGTGAATATACAAAAATTGGGTAACTCGATGTCTTCAGCCAATACCTAGGAAATTTGTAATATTTGGTATAATGTTTCATTATATTATAAAATAATTAAACCCTGTTTATTTGTTCACCCAATGTTAGTTACTTACTCCAAAAGCAAGTTTGTTAAAAAACGCAATAAATCCTCGAAACGTAAGTTCTTTGGTGTGTCATAATCCCAAAAATGCTAAATTAAGTGGTTGTGTAGGAAAATATATCCTATATATCATAAATCTTATTATTCCACTACATTCTAAAATATATTTACTTATATGTTTCATAAATTTCATCATAGAATCTGCAGACAGTTATTTAAAAAAAAAAACTGTGTTCACTTTTACCCGTCAGTCCGTTGTGCGAAGTTAATATTTGAAATTTCCCCGAAATATCGCCGATTGAAGGTCAACTCTGCGTTCAGTATTAAATGTTAGTAGTAAAGTTAGCTCTACAGCGCACAATTCGGACGGCACCCATTCCGACCCCAGTGCTAGCCGCGTAGTTATTGTGTGTGTACGTGCTGATCCAGTCAAATTTTCAGTACTGTGGTAAGTCGTTATTTTCTTACGTACCAATGTTTTGCTTTGATTTTTAAATTGTTAACTTTGATTTGTAAAAATATAGCATCCTCATAGTTGAAAATATCGATAAAAACTTGAGTTTAAATTTTAACCTCCAATTTATGTTCTAATCGTCAGTTCTTTGTCATCAGTCCCATGTTTGGTATAGCGCCAAAGGACTGACGTGTGGCCAGAGTTCTGATGTTTTTTTTTCTGAGGTTTTTTTTATCAAATATGGGGTACCTAAATATAGTATGCAAACATTTTTTCACTCATTTCAGAGTAAAACATCATGCCGCCGTATAAAAAAAATCAGAAATTGTTAAGGGACGAAATATTAAAAAAGAAGATAGATGCCGAAAAGGCTCGTTTGATCCGAATAAAAAGTGACCCGATTAAATTAGCCAAGTATAAAGAAAAACAAAGGTTGCAATACTTACAAAAAAAAGAGAACGGACAAAGAAAAAGTATCTATTAATCAAATGACAACTCGGGAGCAACGGATGATTACAAAAAAGTGGAAAGAGTACTCATTAAACTATAGGCAAAAACAATGGTTGAACCGAACCACAACTACTTTTGTACGTCAGAATACACCCCCAACCACCGGCGATGAAGGGCCACCAATAGTTCCTGAAGAAAATAGACTTATCTACTGTAACGGTCGGTAAATTACATAAAAGAATTCTCCTTACGAAATATTCCCCCATCTCGCGGAAATTTCAGAAATTATTCATAACCACTTAGGAAGCTTAAGTATTCGAAAAATGTTTGAATCACGTAGGCGAATGAAAACAAAATTTTTCTGAGAACGGAAAAAAATAGATTTTTTCTGAGAGACGGGATTGAGCCGTGAGGAAATATAGTCGATATTGGGATACATATAGACGTAAAAGGACGTAAGCAGAGGTTTTTTTTAATCTGCGATCCCGATGGTTCATAGGGATGTCTTTGAAATAAAGTTTAATTAGTAGTTTGTACTTAAATGGTGTGCCCCAATACTGAAAACTAGTTATGTTGCCTATGGTCAAGTAGAAGGTCGGAAGAACTCAAAATTGGTAGGTGTCTGTCGAGGATAAGGCACAAATTCAACAGGCTGTTTCGATTGCTGGTCGGAGGATTCTTCAATTCAGGATTGTGATTTGAAAATTGGTGCTCCTATTAATGCAAATATGGAAAAGGGAGATATTCAAAAATAAAAAAAAAAAACCACCAATGTTTCATCATTTACTTGGATCTCCGAGTGCACACCAGGTATAATTGATAATTTAAAAGAAATTGAAGAACAAAAAAAGTGAATTTGGGTCCAGACGAAGCATAGTGATTTTAGGCGAAATTTAAGGACATTAATTAAAGACTCTAGGAAAATTTCTGATTTTGCACGACAACAGTCCATTTGGCTGTTTACAGGCTGGACGTTTTCAGGGATTCTTACCAGATATTAAAAAGAGAAACTGACCTTAGTCGCATGAGTCTGTCTATTTTTTTTATCAGCTAAAATGTTATTGATTTCAGTTTTGACTAATAATTATTGTTAATTATGGTTACCCCTATAATTGGGCTAAATGTAAGAAAAGGTGTACAATGAAGTTCCAAAACGGATTGTAAAATGTTTAGTGCATGCCAGTTTTTCTCATCAGAAACTACGAAGGATTGAAACAGTGCTTCAATGAATCTTATTCATGGGTTAATGATCCAGGTTACTAAAGACAAAATTTTTTTCGCAGTAAGCTCGTTTTGTTTTGTTATATCTTTTTGTAGCCTAATAAATAAATAATAACACTCATAGATAATTAACACATTCACCCTTTAATTATATTACAATTATATTCAAATTTTATTATATTGTTTAACCTATATAAATATATATATTTACGCCATATACCATAATTATCTATCACAAAGAAAGAAAACAACTTATATTACTCCATTAAAATTGTACTCTTGTACACTTGTACTTATATTACACAACGTAATTAATAACAAGATTGAGGTAATTTCTTTGATTCCACTTACGTATTACTTTTTTCGAATGTGTATGTTGTAAGAGAAACAGGAATCCTGGACTGGTACCAGAGCGACGATTTGTATTTTTCCTGTCCGGTGTTGGCTGGACCGCGTTGTTTAATGGTAATAGATGGTTGCATCCACATTACCTATATTGTAAGGTTATTTTTTCTGTACACTTATCTAATAGTTACTTCAAACTTATCTTCATTTTGGTGTTAATTTAATATATTGTATTAACTTGTAATTATTATATAATATATTTGTTGTCCATTTCTTTAATTCCACTAGTATTGCTAGGCATGACAGCCTGGGGGGGGTAATTTATCCAGGATGGTCGGGTTTTGCTTTCTCTCCAGGGTCATCTCGAAGTCGCGTTGAATATTTACAGGTCCACCAGGTCGGTGAGAACTTCCAGCGATGAATACCTTTGGCTAACCTAGTACAAGAACGGTGTGAAGAGATCTCCCTGTTAACTAATAGGTAAGTGGTGAATCATATGTGTAGAGTCCCGGTCACACAACCCCACGCCCCCACCGGCGAGCTGGCGTAAACCGTGTGGCCGGTTTAGCATCCCCTATAAGAATTTAGGAAACTAGGGAGGATGTGGTCTTTCAAAATTTTTTATGTTTACCCAAGCACGATGGCAGTAGCCTTGCTGTCACCAGCAAGGAGCTCCATTGTGCCGGTACATAAATGGCGCCAACGTATGCTTACATGCCAACGCTTTCGGCAAACCAGTTTCGAGATTAAATTACGGCGCCCATTTAGTTCATAAATGACGCCCCAACTTCTGTAACGTATTAAAATTATCTTTGACTATGGTTCACCACCAATGCCTCTTTTTACAGATTCATATCAATTGTCTAAATTCAGTGTGAATTTTCCTTTGCTTTCACTTTTCGGTTATCCCGTATCATTTTATCTTCTTCGCTTTAGGCATCTTGGAACTAGCCTTACCGGCACCGCTGGCTAACAAGCGTATGACCGCTTGGCCATGGGTGAAGGCTGAGTCTGGAGTTCTTTTGTCCTGTTTTTTGCTCGTCGTCCTGAGTATCAGGCGTCATACCGCCTGCCAGTGCTTCGTTCAGTGGACAGGATCCTTGTTACTTTTTGCTGATGGACGTTTGAGTTGTAACTCGGGCTTAACCGTCTGAAGTAACAGGCGTCATATCGCCTGCCCACTGCGCCCCGTGGACTTCTTTAATCCATTCAGTCCCCCCAAATTATTTTTTCTTTTCTTTCATTTTAGACCTTTAGTCGAAATGTGGTAAGGGAGGTGGTCACTTCAGGTGCACCTCTAAAAGGCCGCACAGGCTTAACCGTCTGGCTAATCACCTGCGCCCTGTGGACTTTTGTTGAGGGACATCTGGCTTCTTCCTTGTGCTTTTACTGGTTTTTCTCTCCATTCTGTCCCCACTACTGATTGATTTTCCGTAGTGTAGCTCAGTTGTGGTTGGACAGCGGAATCAAATTAAAATTTTTATTATTTGCGAAGAAGATTTCCTTGTCTTTTATGTTGAGGTAAACACTTCATGTGGATGAAGACGTGTGGTGATTCCGGCGTTGTCGATGACATTTGGTGTTGGCTATGTCTCATAACTACCACCGACTGACACCGATGACCTCGGCCACCGAGGTTCCTGGTTAGAGAGATTTTTTTCCGACCATCCTGGAAATCCCAAAACATTTTAACACTAACAAAACTATTTTGCACATTGATTTTTTTCAGCTATTGTACGGTTTTGATTATTGCGAGTATCACAACTATTGTTAGTCGGCTCACGGAAGTTTTTGATTAGGATGTCTACAGTTACCGTAGTAGTACCGACTTGGTCATCAGTTTTATTAATTTGTTTCTTTTGTTGGTTAGGCCCGATCTTGTGGCGTATACGGGTAACTGGTACTGCTTATATCTCGGCTAGTAAAGACCAATTAACTTGTTTCTCTTTTTAATTATTGGTTATATTGTTGAGAAATACTATTTTGTGTATCGGTTATGGTTGCAAATTTTTTTTGCGCTAGTGTAGTGCTCCTATCTTGCACGGGTATCGTTTATAAAGTGATTAGCATCCCGAAGAAGTCCCCATTCATAGTTATTTTCGGATTTCTGGGTAATACGTCGTATAAATGGAACTTAGAGGCGGAAAGAAAACCGCTCTCGCCACTGGCCAAAGCGATCGTCCAGACGAATCCCACATCGACCTTGATGAGTCGTCACTTTCCGAAGTCAACGATCCCACCCCGGAGGAACAACTCCAACAGGTACAACGGGAACTAGAGGCCCTGCGGGCCCAACAGCGTGCTGCGGAGATTCCGATACCCCCTCTTATGGATCGTCATTATCCCCCGGCTGAGCCCGTACATACCGACAGCAGAAGGGAAGCGTCAACCGGAACCTATCGCCGCAAGTCTCCAGTTACAACCTGGAACATCAAGTTCTCCGGTGAGAACCCTGCGCTGTCGGCAGAAGAATTTTTGTTCCGGTTGGAGCTGAGGGCACGCGACGAGTGGGTCAGCCAGTCTGAGCTATGTCGAAATATTTCGGCTTTACTCACAGGCCGAGCCGAGGACTGGTACTGGTCCCAGTTTCGCCGCCAAGTCCGTGACCCAGATTGGGAAACGGTGAAAGGTCATCTCACCAGACAGTTTAGGAGTCGTGAGTCAGACTTTGAACTGATAAAACGACTGTTGGAACTGAAACAACAAAACAATTCATATGATGACTACGTCGCAAAAATGTTGTCGTTGTATAACAGAATGTCCAATCCAATGCCGGAGGTGGAGTTGGTGGACATAATCCTTCAGAATTTGGACGCACCTTTAGGTTCAGTGGTGATAGGCCAACGTTTCACCACAATGCATGAGCTACGGGAAGTCTGCATCCCCGCCGAACGCTGGCATAAGCAGAAACGTCTGGAACGAAGGCCCGATCGGCAAATACACGAGGTCGACTACTCGACAATGAATGAATCGAATTCATTACCACCGGACATATCCTCGCAAGGAGTCGATGAGATGGCAGCGCCGCGTCAGTTTCCGACGAATCCACGACCTTTCCGTTGTTGGAATTGTCAGCAGCAGGGTCATCCTTTTATGGACTGCCCATCGGAAACTCGTGGTCTGTTTTGCTACAAGTGTGGCAAGCCAGGAGTCGTGACACCAGTCTGCCCCACCTGCCAGGGAAACCGGAGCAGGGGTGCGAGACCATACGGGAGTCCGCGCCCGAGCTAAGCTCGCCCGTTATTCCCTCGTCCACTTCATATATACCGGCTACGTCTACCATCAGCGACTTTACGTCAAATGATGCTCTTCCATCTTTTCCCTCCGAGGAGGTCAGACTCTCCTTTATTTCCCGTTGGAAGAGCTATATCTCCACTCGTGCACGCATCTTTTCGGAGCCACCTTTTGTGGACTCCCTGCATTCTCGGCATACCCCTCCCCAAATTAGAGTACGAGCTAAGGAGAAGCGACATCTTTCGCAGAAACTTGTTTCTGCTTACATCTCTGACGTGTCAGATCCTCGTCCTTTTACTAAGGTCACCTTACTTCATGAGGAGGTGAATGGGTTATTGGACAGTGGCGCCAGTATCAGCTGTCTGGGAAGAGATGCTGAATCCTTTCTACCCAATCATCCCGAAGTGACAGTCTACACTTTGCACACTGCGTTGCAAACTGCTGACGGGGCTTCACAAAGAATTTGCGGTTACATCCGGGTTCCGGTCTCCTGTGGAGGACGGACCCGTGATATGACCATCTATGTGGTGCCCAGTCTCAGCCAGAGACTGTATCTAGGGATCGATTTTTGGAAACTTTTCAGCATCGCTCCCCATTTAGTCTGCGAGTTAAACGCCTCAACTGCATCTGCTAACATGCACGACTTAACGTCCTTGCAAAGCGAGCAGTTGGAGCGGGTCAAGGCCAGGTTTCCCTCTTTCGATGTCTTAGGACTGGGAAAGACCCACCTGGAAGAACACACGATAGACACTGGTGACTCAGTTCCCATTAAGCAGAGGCATTATCCCGTCTCACCCGCTATTCAACATTTGATGTATGGCGAGTTGGACAGGATGTTGGCTCTGGGGGTGATTGAGCCATCGAACAGTCCCTGGAATTCTCCAGTGGTGTTAGTTCGTAAGCCAGGCAAGGTCAGCCTGTGTCTTGACTCTTGCAAGGGGAACAGTGTCACTGTCAAAGACGCCTATCCCCTTCCACACATCGATGGTCTTCTTGGTCGTCTTCAAGACACCAAGTTCATCACTAGTTTGGACCTTAAGGATGCTTTCTGGCAAATTTCATTAGAGGTGAAGTCGCGAGAGCGGACAGCGTTCACTGTCCCCGGTCGTCCCCTGTACCAGTTTACAGTCATGCCTTTCGGCTTGTATAATGCCCCACAGCGCATGTGTCGCCTGATGGACAAGAGCATTCCTGGACATTTACGTGAGAACGTCTTTGTCTATTTGGACGACCTGCTCATAGTTTCACCTGACTTTGACTCTCATTTAATGCTTTTGGACGAAGTCGCCAGCTGTCTCCGTCGTGCGGGGTTAACACTCAATCTGGCTAAAAGCAAATTCTGCGCGACTGAGTCAAGTATCTCGGCTTCATAATTGGTGATGGGACACTGAAAACAGATCCTAACAAGGTGACGGCTATCACGGAATTCCCGACTCCGAAGTCTCATAAGCAGACTAGGAGGTTCTTGGGTATGACCGGATGGTATCAGCGTTTCATCCACAATTATGCTAGCGTGGCTTCTTCTATCACGGATTGTTTGAAGACAAAACCTTTTAGTTGGAGTGATGAGGCCCAGCAGGCGTTCGAGACTTTGAAAAAGCTGATGACGGAAGCTCCTCTTCTAGTCACTCCAGATTTTTCTAAACCTTTTTATATTCAATGCGATGCCAGCAGGACTGGTGTAGGTAGTGTGCTCTTTCAAAAGGACATGGATGGAGGAGAACATCCTATTGCTTATATGTCCAAGAAATTGAACGGAGCACAGCGGAACTACACCATTACTGAGCTCGAGTGCTACGCAGCCGTGCTGAGTATAAAGAAGTTTAGGGCTTATGTGGAGGGACAGGCTTTCACAGTCATTACTGACCATGCAAGTCTGAAGTGGCTCATGGGCCAGAAGGAGCTCAACGGACGTTTAGCCCGGTGGAGTCTTAAGCTTCAGGGGTTCGATTTCACGATCGAACACCGTAAAGGCACCCACAATGTGGTTCCCGATGCCTTGTCACGCATGGATTGCGTTGACGATCTGTCCCTGTGTTTCGACGTGGACTTAAATGCCACGTCCTTCAAATCCCCTGATTATCTTCGTCTGGTTCAACGAATCAGGCAATCCTCACCGCAGTTACCAGACCTGCGAGTTGAAGATGGGTACGTGTTCCAGCGTACATCCCCACGTACTGGAGACTCTGTTGCTGACGACCTAACCTGGAAGTTGTGGGTTCCAACGGAACTGACCACGCCTCTCATCGAGTCGGCTCACTTGCCACCTCAAACCTCTCATGGTGGAGTAGGGAAGACTCTAACCCGTCTTAGAGTTAAATACTTTTGGCCAGGTATGTCCAAGCAGGTGCGGGAATTCATCGCCCACTGTGAGGTCTGCAAGACCACTAAAGCCCCCAGTTCAGTACTTCGACCACCTATGGGCAACGCCATGGATGCGTCGAAGCCGTTCCAATTTTTGTAGACGTAGACTTCTTAGGTCCTTACACCCGGTCGAAGAAAGGTCACACGGCAGTGTTTGTTGTGTTAGATGCCTTCACCAAGTTTGCCTTCTTACACCCCGTGTCCGCTGAGACCACGGCGGTGGCCGTCAAGTTCCTCGAGCAAACTATTTTTCATACCTTTGGAGTTCCTGAAACCATCTTCTCCGACAATGGTCGGCAATTCACATCCAAAGAGTTTGCTAAATTGTTAACCGATTATGGCGTGCGACATGTGCGCACAGCCGTATATTCGCCTCACCCTAACGCCTCCGAGCGGGTGAATCGATCGGTATTAGCCGCCATCAGGGCGTATTTAAAGGAGGATCAGCGTGAGTGGGATAGACATCTCTCGTCCATTGAATGTGCTCTTCGTAGCGCCCACCACGAGGCAATAGGCATGTCACCGTATCAGGCCCTTTTTGGTAGCCATATGATCCTGCACGGATCAGCTTATCCAGTCCTGAAGAAACTGAACGTTTTCCAGGAAGGTGACATCGCTTTCTTGCCCTTGACGGACAAATTGCAGATACTGCGTGAACGAATAGCGCTAAATTTAGCCGCTGCGCAAACCAGGCATACTACTCGATACAACTTACGTTGCTGAGTGAGCATTTTTCGACCTGGGGATGAGGTATACCGAAGAACCTTCTGGGCGAGTAACGGAGCTGGTCGCTTCAGTGCTAAATTGGCACCGAGATTTATGAAAGCCCGGATACGGACAAAAATTGGAACTAGCTTGTACGAGCTGGAGGATTTGGCTGGGAAAAGTATAGGCGTCTATCACGCCAAAGACCTACGACCCTGATTGTCCTCGAATCAAGTGCTCATCGGAGTATCCCTAAACTTACGTGCTTTTCGGTCAGTCTGGGGAACAACTCTCGGCGAATGGTGGTCCTGGCGGTCCACCGGGGAATGTCAAAGGCAATATGGTATTGCTGGAAACTGACCCGATGGACTGAAAGGTGACATTTTCGACGTGAATGTCTGGGAGAAGGTAAAGACCCGGAGTGGGACAATGTGGTATTGCCTTCCGCCGGATCTTTGCAACTCCAGGCTTACCCTCCGAGAGACTCGTCAGACTGTCCATATCTCAAAATTTTAATTTTGACAGTACGAATAAATTCTCACCGATTTTTTTGCAAAGCATATACTAAATGCCCGGCTAGCTCTGTAGCTGGGGCATGAGACTCTGAATCTCAGGGTGTGATACGAGCCACACATTGGCGCCAAACACTAATTCTTACGGCTGTAAAACCTACCGTTTTTTTTTCGGCTCCTCACTGCCTTGCAAGTCGGCTTTGTGGACCCGAGGGTATGTAACGGTCGGTTAATTACATAAAAGAATTCTCCTTACGAAATATTCCCCCATCTCGCGGAAATTTCAGAAATTATTCATAACCACTTATGCTATGGACACACATGTGGTTTCGATACCATGGTATCGATACCAAGTTTGTTTTATACTACATAGTATACTAACCCCTGACACATATCTTTTTGTGGTATACATTTAACAGCTCTCAACTGACTGTTATTTGTAAAGCTTTTAAAAATGGAAAACGATCAGTTTGTGCTCTTTTACGTCAATAAATATGCTTGAAATCGAAAGTAAAACTTTTCACTTAAAAAATTTTCTTTTTTTTTTCAACAAAAACACAGCTAAATTTTTATTTACTCAAAAATTTAATTTTTAAAATGGAAAAATTAGGTGTTTTTATTTTCCGCTTCTATATAATGGCGTTGTTAGCAGTTAAAAGGCCACTATACCAGGTTTGTGCATAAGGAAACCAAGAAAAATTGGCTCATTTCGATACCACGTCGAATGATAGTATACCAAGTTTTTGGAATGGTATTGACCTGGTATTAGGTGACACACATCTGGTATACTACGTGGTATTTGAATACCATGGTATCGAAACCACATGTGTGTCCATAGCATTAGGAAGCTTAAATATTCGAAAAATGTTTGAATCACGTAGGCGAATGAAAACAAAATTTTTCTGAGAACGGAAAAAAATAGATTTTTTCTGAGAGACGGGATTGAGCCGTGAGGAAATATAGTCGATATTGGGATACATATAGACGTAAAAGGACGTAAGCAGAGGTTTTTTTAATCTGCGATCCCGATGGTTCATAGGGATGTCTTTGAAATAAAGTTTAATTAGTAGTTTGTACTTAAATGGTGTGCCCCAATACTGAAAACTAGTTATGTTGCCTATGGTCAAGTAGAAGGTCGGAAGAACTCAAAATTGGTAGGTGTCTGTCGAGGATAAGGCACAAATTCAACAGGCTGTTTCGATTGCTGGTCGGAGGATTCTTCAATTCAGGATTGTGATTTGAAAATTGGTGCTCCTATTAATGCAAATATGGAAAAGGGAGATATTCAAAAATAAAAAAAAAACCACCAATGTTTCATCATTTACTTGGATCTCCGAGTGCACACCAGGTATAATTGATAATTTAAAAGAAATTGAAGAACAAAAAAAGTGAATTTGGGTCCAGACGAAGCATAGTGATTTTAGGCGAAATTTAAGGACATTAATTAAAGACTCTAGGAAAATTTCTGATTTTGCACGACAACAGTCCATTTGGCTGTTTACAGGCTGGACGTTTTCAGGGATTCTTACCAGATATTAAAAAGAGAAACTGACCTTAGTCGCATGAGTCTGTCTATTTTTTTTATCAGCTAAAATGTTATTGATTTCAGTTTTGACTAATAATTATTGTTAATTATGGTTACCCCTATAATTGGGCTAAATGTAAGAAAAGGTGTACAATGAAGTTCCAAAACGGATTGTAAAATGTTTAGTGCATGCCAGTTTTTCTCGTCAGAAACTACGAGGGATTGAAACAGTGCTTCAATGAATCTTATTCATGGGTTAATGATCCAGGTTACTAAAGACAAAATTTTTTTCGCAGTAAGCTCGTTTTGTTTTGTTATATCTTTTTGTAGCCTAATAAATAAATAATAACACTCATAGATAATTAACACATTCACCCTTTAATTATATTACAATTATATTCAAATTTTATTATATTGTTTAACCTATATAAATATATATATTTACGCCATATACCATAATTATCTATCACAAAGAAAGAAAACAACTTATATTACTCCATTAAAATTGTACTCTTGTACACTTGTACTTATATTACACAACGTAATTAATAACAAGATTGAGGTAATTACTTTGATTCCACTTACGTATTACTTTTTTCGAATGTATATGTTGTAAGAGAAACAGGAATCCTCGACTGGTACCAGAGCGACGATTTGTATTTTTCCTGTCCGGTGTTGGCTGGACCGCGTTGTTTTATGGTAATAGATGGTTGCATCCACATTACCTATATTGTAAGGTTATTTTTTCTGTACACTTATCTAATAGTTACTTCAAACTTATCTTCATTTTGGTGTTAATTAAATATATTGTATTAACTTTTAATTATTATATAATATATTTGTTGTCCATTTCTTTAATTCCACTAGTATTACTAGGCATGACAGCCTAAGGGAGTAATTTATCTAGGATGGTCGGGTTTTGCTTTCTCTCCAGGGTCATCTCGAAGTCGCGTTGAATATTTACAGGTCCACCAGGTCGGTGAGAACTTCCAGCGATGAATACCTTTGGCTAACCTAGTACAAGAACGGTATGAAGAGATCTCCCTGTTAACTAATAGGTAAGTGGTGAATCATATGTGTAGAGTCCCGGTCACACAACCCCACGCCCCCACCGGCGAGCTAGCGTAAACCGTGTGGCCGGTTTAGCATCCCCTATAAGAATTTAGGAAACTAGGGAGGATGTGGTCTTTCAAAATTTTTTATGTTTACCCAAGCACGATGGCAGTAGCCTTGCTGTACCAGCAAGGAGCTCCATTGTGCCGGTACACTACAAAGACAAAAGAGCTGAAGAAGCAAAAACTAGAGGCCAAGCACAGAGGAAGCACAGAAACAAGCAAGTAAAGAAAAAGGATGCAATTATTTTAAAACTTAAAACGAAGCTAAATACTCAGCGTCAAAAATATAAAAGAGTTAAAAAACAGTTAGAGGTCATTAAATCTGTTGAAAAAACGCCAAAAATGAGAATTAAAGAAATGAGTGAAGATGTTACTAAAAAGAAGGAATTGGTAAAGAAGGCCCTTTTCGGTGAAGTCATGAAAATTCAGCTAGAAGAAAACTACGCAAAAACAAAGAGCCACAAAGAATAAAAAGGATTTCAACAAGTTATATCTGGTAGTGTAGTAAACAAATACAAACTATGGAGAGTCCAAAACAAAGCGATGACATATAAAAAAACTGGGCATAGTCTCACAAATAAAATAAAAAAGAATGTCAAAATGCAAATGCAAAAATTGGTTCAGCATTTTTTAGCCAAGCAGCCGGAAAGAAAGAATTTATATCGCGCAAGCAAATTAAAAAACAGAAGCGATATTTACTTGATAGTTTGAAAAATCTTCATAAACAATTTTTGAAAGCTGCTCCATTTACAATCAGTTATGCCTTATTTACTCGTCTTCGACCATTTTGGGTCGTACCCCCACTTTGTCAAACCGTGATACTTGTGCTTGCACGATCCACGAAAATATGGACCTCAAACTTGCAGCTCTAAGAAATGCAAACATACTTACAACAGTGAGTAATTATCAAAGTATGCTGGAAATGCTTTGTTGCGATCGATACGCTGAAAGATGTCTAGAAAGAACGTGTGAAGACTGCTGCTTAAAAACCTTAACTTACGCTGACTTCGATAATTCAAAGCCAATCTTTTTCAAACAGTGGGTAAGTAAAAAGGAGTCCATAATTGATCTCAAGACAAAAAAAGAACGCTTTGTTACTAAGTATAAAAAAGAAACAAAGGAAATCTTACCCAGAAATCTCATTTCCAAACTTGAAAACGATATGGGAAATTTTTTCCGTCATGTTTTTTACATAGTTCACCAGTACAATGCAATTAAACAACTGAAGGAGTCTTTATCTGAAAACGATGCCATAGTACACATGGATTTTTCAGAAAATTTTTGTACTAAATACAACCAGGAAATTCAATCTTTTCATTTTGGCGGGTCGCGCACCCAAATTTCACTACATACAGTTGTTGTCTACCTACAAAACTCCGTTATTTCACACTGCACTTTGTCATCAAATTTGTCCCATAATGTCGGAGCAATTTGGGCCCATCTACGACCAGTGCTAGCATTATTGCCACCAAATATTCACCATATTCATTTTCTCAGTGACGGTCCTGTAACTCAATACAGGAACAAGTCCATGTTTTACGTACTGGGCTGTAGACTGCCAGAAATGTACCCTAACATTATGACATATACCTGGAACTATCAAGAGGCTGGCCATGGAAAGGGGGCACCCGATGGTGTAGGGGCCACATGTAAGCGAACAGCAGATCAAGTAGTCGCTACAGGAGGTGACGTAACTGATTTGAAAGAGTTTGTTGCTGTCCTTCGTGAGAGATGCCAAGGTATACTAGTAGATGTGATTGAAGATCGTGAAATTGAGCAAATGAACACTGTAATTAACGAATAGTCATCTGAATTGGTCGTTTTTAAGGGGACGCTGTTGGTGCATCAGGTGACCGGCTCTGCTTATTTTCCAAACCAACTTAAAATGAAGTCACTTAGTTGTTTCTGCGACCCTGATGGATGTGATCATTACAGGCTAGGATCTATTAAATATAAGGCTGACCGGCCGAAAACACATCTAAATATTGCAACCGTATTCACGGATTCTGAAGACGATTCTCTGTCACTATCTACCTACGTGAGAGACAACAATGGCCCTAGCTTGGAATGTAATCTATCTACGCCAGGAGTTAGCGACTACGCAAAAGCACAACGTCAAAATCGCTACAGCAGTGGTGACTACGTGTTGGTAAAATATGTAGGACGAAAAACAGAATATCATTATGCGGGGATCTGCTCTTCTGTTGATGATGAAGACGGTGAATTGAGAGTGACTTTCCTCAAAATTTGTAACAAAGATGGCACTCTGTTTAAACTGGATGAAAGCGATGTGTCAGATGTGCCAGTAGACCAGGTAATAAGAAAACTACCTGCACCAAACCTAATTGAAAAAGGGAAGAGGGTATTTTACCAATTTAAAGAGAAGATTGATGTATTTGAAAAGTAATTTGTATGATGTGTTTCAATTGTTGCTTAAAATTTTTTAGAAACATTATTATCGTTGAAATGATTTTTGTTTATTTTTTGGTCGTTATATTTTTTAACTGTTATCTAGTGAACAAGAAATATTATTTTAGGCTTTGAGGTAAAGCCCTGGTTTTGTTCGAATTTTTTAGTTTGTTTATTTACTGTTAAGGAAAACTACCTCTCATGATGTAAATAATTAAAGACTGTTTTGAAGACTAAGATAGTATATACTTACTTACAGTATTTAATAGTTATAAGTAATCTCCACCTACTTGATTCTTAACATGTGTGCCATTATTAAATTCTTAACATGCTCCAAGTGAAAATAATTCGAATATTTTCCTATGAAATTGTGTATTTAATCAGTACTCGGTTTCCCTTTAGAAAAATCTAAATAACTCACAAACTACTTAAAAAAATGACTGGCCCGATCTAGAACAGTATATTCATTAGATTGCCTATGTTTTAATCCAAAATACGTTCTTAAATTATACTTAAAAAACCAATAAACAAAATAAGGCCAAAAGTTACCCAACTTTTGTATATTTACCCATGTGTACTTTGATAAGGCAGTTCGCCAAGTACCACTTTTGAAAATATAAAAGCGAGAACCAACAAGGACTCAGCCTCTTTCGTTTGATCGAGTCAAAGTGCAAAACAAGTGTATGCCTTTTGGTGAAGACTTAGTAAATGTTTTGTAAAATTTCAAGTGCGGTTTCAATTAATAAAGGAGTATTATTTAATCAGGAAATTGTGAGTATTCTCATACATGCCATTAAAATTGGTGAAATTGGTAGAATAAGCTGCATGATTTTTTAAAACCACGGTCTATTTTTTCATGATAGTATATTACTAACACATAAAAAAAACCAACCTCCGATAAAACATACAAACTTGTGAAAGCCCAACCACACATGCCAACTTGGTGAACGTGGAAAAGCACATGCAAGTGTATATAATACCACTATAATACCACAATACTAATTTTTATATATTAAAAAGACGTAAGGAATGTTCAATAAATTTATTTCATAACTAACCATATTCTTATCATTTATAATCAAGGCTAAGGGTATAAATTGCCACGATTTCCTTCCTTTTGCATATAGCCAGTCAAGGTGATTTATGTTTTAAATCACTGTGCACAACTGGTAAGTTTTAGTTGTCTACCTACAATTCACCTCTTTCATCACCACGGATCCCGCATTGACCATCAGGTGGTTTTTGGTGAAATCAACGGTCGGCATCTAAACAATATGCCTATAATCTTTTCATGCAATCTTGCAGGTTGCAAATCCTCCGGTATATTAAAAGTCCTACTATCTTGCGTTGTGACCGATATTATACAAATTATATTTGATTTTTCGTCTGTCGACGGTTTTACATTAAATTCAAATTATAATTTTTCCATTTTCTGAAAATTTGACTCCCGGGACAGACTAGCACCATTAATGACGAATATGACGTCAGAATGACGTAGACTCCATTTTACTTCCATATCTTTTATTTGGGTCTACGTCATTCTGACGTCATATTCGTCATTAATGGTGCTAGTCTGTCCCGGGTATAAAAATGTCGTTTTATAATGTGTATTCCAATCAGGGAAAGATAAAATAAACAATATTGGGTTTCTTTCTGTAATTAAATAACGTTTATTTATTAACAATTTCTAACAAATTATTTTTAACAATTTCTTTAAAATTAGTACCTGTAATTAAAGAAACGACATTAAAGTTTATTAATTAATGTCCTTCCCTTCAAACTAATATTTTCTAATATATTTTATTTATTGCTGGCTTGTTTTTTCTACACATGCCAAACATACTCTAAGCTTAAAAACCTTGGGAAATCGTCGGTGCGTAAGGTGATTTATATTAAAGGAAATACATTTTCTTTACATACAGATTGGATTACTTTAAATGTATTATCATCAGTAATAAATAGCGACTAAATTTTTGGATCTACGTGATTTCGTAAAATGTTTATCATGACTTCCTCGAGATTTGATTGATTGATCAGTTTATTCTAGTATAAGTTGCTGAGAGAACTCATTAATTGGACGTTCAGATATGTGTATATGGTCATTTAAATTTTCTTGTGCCGAATGTATGCTAGAAGTCCAACCTATTGCGTTGTCTGTGTTAGTTTTGCCTGACTCGTTTACGTTAATTTCTATACGTGATAGGGCATCGGCGTTGGTGTTTTGTTTGCCTTTTTTGTAAATTAATTCGTAATCAAACTCTTCGAGTTTGAGGCGCCAACGAACGAGTTTCGAGTTTGGTTCGCGGAGGGAAAAGATCCATGTAAGGGGTTTGTGGTCCCTGATGATTTTAAATTTTCTCCCAAATAAATAGGGACGAAAGTATTTGGCCCCCCAGACTATAGCTATAGTTCTGCTCGGATTTTGCCAGCGTCCGACTCGCATAACATACTGGTTTATCAGACCCTATAGGACCTTGGGAAAGGATGGCACCTAATGCTATGTTACTAGCATCTGTGGTTAGAATGAATGACTTGAAGAAGTCTGGGTATTGTAAAACTGGTTCGTTGCATAAAATGTTTTTGCAAATTTCGAAGCATTCTTTGTATTTAGCATCTAGTTTAATTTCGTCGCCCTTCCGCAGACATTCTGTCATTTGCCAAGTCTTTTATGAACTTTCGGTAAGAAAAGACTTTATTTGTCTTTGGGTTTTAGGCAGAGGGAAATTTTTAATCGCCTTAATCTTGTCTGGATTTGGCTTAACGCCTTCGGATGTTACTATATACCCAAGAAAGGCTATTTCCTTATGCAACAACTCCGATTTGTCCAGCTGTACCTTTAGGTTTGCTTGTCTGAGTCTTTTAAAGATGGCGGCAATGTTGGTTAAATGCTCTTCTAGGGACGTTGAAAAGACAATAATGTTATCCATATGAACGAGACAATTCTTACCCTGAAGATCATGTAAGACGTTATCCATCACACGTTGAAATGTGGATGGAGCATTTTTGAGTCCGAATGGCATACGGACATATTCATAATGCCCGTTCTCCACCGTAAAGGCTGTTTTCGGTATGTCTTCTGGCTTGAGTTCAATCTGGTGGAAACCAGATGCCAAGTCTAAAGTAATAAAATAAAAACATTTGTCTAACTTGTCCAATATATCTGTAATATTGGGCAAGGGGTATTTATCGTCGATGGTTTTTTTCATTAAGTTTACGGTAGTCTACGACTAACCGCCACTTCTGAATGCCACTAGCATCCCGTTTCTTTGGGGCAATCCAAATTGGCGAAGACCATGGGGAAAAGCTAGGTCTGATTATATCCTGATCAGTCATTCTAGAAATTTGCTTCTGGACTTCTTCTTTATGAATATGGGGGTATCTATGGGGGTATCTATACGATTTCGTATAGATGGGAATGTCGTCCTTAGTTTTGATCTCATGCTTGTTTTTATTTGCAAAAGTCAAATCTTGACCTTCTTTATAAAATATTTCTTTAAACTGATCACAAAGATTAAGAATGGCGTTTCGTTCTTCACTGTTTAAGTGGGAGGTGCGGATTGATTCCGAAATTTCCAGATGTGTTTGATTTTGATTTTCATGACTACTAAAGGAAAAATTATGAACTTCGAGGTATTGATTCGAATCTAAGGGTTGAACTTTGAGTGGTTGCTCTATAACAAAATTCTGAGGATGATCTGAGGAGTTGATACCTTCGACTAATTAATACCATTCTTTACACTGGTAGATTCCTTCTGGAATTATTAGGTGATCCTTGATTTGAATGGGTTTTATGTAGATATTCCCAGATTTAATGTCCACTGGTACATAAGCAATAGTCTTAGTACGAGGTGGAACTGTATACGGTTTTGATGCAAAATTAGAGGTTTGTATAATAGAGGGATACGAGTATGTTTTGTTTTTAATACCGAATTCTCAAAGTCTAGCTTTATTCCGAGTTGTTTCATGATTTCTAACCCAATCAACCCCTCGAAATAACTATGGAATTTGAAGAGTACAAAATTTAATTTTTTACTCACATCAAATTCACTGAAGCACTTTAGGGTCACCTGTTTATTTACTAAATAGGAGGAAAATACAGTATTCACTTTAATAGGATCTATTGTTTCTACGAGTTTTGGATCAATTAACTCCGGATTAATGAAGGACCTTGTGCTTCCTGAATCATTTTTTAGTTGAAAATTGTATTATCCGGTGTCCTGATCAGGCCCGCCACATCACCTTGCGCGGCCTGGGGCTAAAAAATGGTTGAGGGCCCTTCAAGGATTTTGAAACTCCAAAAAATCGTTGTTAAAAAAAATTGGTGTAACGTATAGATACCGAACGCTGGGTTCTTTATTCGCGCATATACCGAAAGTTACATAGTGCGACCTAGAATGGTACAGGTCTTATGTAGACAGGCCCTTGTACTTAGCTCAGGAGCTCAGTACTCATCTTTCTTTTGGCAGAATCTATCCAGAAGCTGTCCCAGAGGGAAAAATTCGGAACACTACTAAGGGTGGCGAATTCGGAGCGCTGTTAATATGCTCCGATTGGATCTTTAAGGAATTCTATGGAACGAAGAATACGGCAAACATAGGCCGGTTCTCGTTCGATGCGGAGGTCAAGCAGCATATTGAACGCGGTTGGTACTTAGTTGGGGGACCGCTTGGTAAAACCACTGTCGCCACTCGCGTTTGGAAGGACGAAAAAGCAATTGCACAAGGTGAACAAGAATATAAAGCTTTTCGACACTTCAGTTGTTTCTCATATCCACAGGCACTATAACATAAATTGGAGGGTTAGAAAGTTTTTTCTGCTTTTGTGACTGCTTCTAAAAAAAGCAGCAGTAAAAGGAGTACTCCCCACTGCGATCTTGCAATGTTAAAAAAGATATAGAACTGGGGTGGGAAGGGGAACGCCCCAATCTTTTTAAGGAGCGTTCTAGCTCCATTTTCCGCTGGGTCTCTTTTTCCTTAATACTCAATTCGAACATACACTACTTCAGTGGTAGTAAAGAGACTACTTAAGTGCAAGCTAATTCTCGCAATCTAATCTTTGATCAAGGTCTTCAATCTGTTTTTCCCCAATTATGGATTTGCTTATCTACGTCTTTTTATTGTGATACCTATAGATGTTGCAACTGGTGAACGTGGTTTCATTAAATTAAAAATACATATATTTAACATATATTTTAGAGTGCTGCATGCTTTGGTTTCAAGGCTCTAGATTAGTGCTTGCTTGACAATTAGAACGCAGCGATATGGCGGTCTTGACTTTTTGGGTTTCAAGATAGTTTCGGGGCCCCCCGGGGGCAATTCCTCCCAGCTGCCCCCCTGTGGCGGGCCTGGCCTTGATATGTATATATGACAAAGGAGGGGATTCATGATTATAGTATATATGACTGTGATTACCAAAGATTCTTTGGAGAGAAAATTCAACCGATGCAATTAAAACTTTTCAATTAAATACAGTTACATACGGTACAGCTTCTGCTCCCTTTTTAGCGGCTCGTACACTACATAAACTAGACGAAGAAGAGGAGCACAATTTTCCATTAACTTCAAGCGTTCTCAAACGTGATTTTTATGTCGAAGACTTGTTAACTGGAACCAAGTCATTCGATGATGCTTTACAACTTCGAAATGAGTTAATTCAATTACTTAACCTAGGTGGTTTTATCTTGTGAAAATGGTCATCTAACGATGCAAAATTAGTCAACACATTACCACAGGAGTTAACTAACGTACGTTTATTCAATGATTCATTCCAAGATATAAAAACTTTAGGCATCCAATGGAATCCACACCGCGATGTCCTACTATACCACTAGAACAATGACATCGACACACAACCACGAATTACAAAACGGTTGATTTTTCCAAGCATTGCAAAATTATTTGATCCGAAAGGGTTATTGGGTCCAATCATTGTACAAGCAAAATTATTTATACAACATTTATGGAAATTAAAACTCGACTGGGATGAAGCTGTTCCACTTGATATTCAATCTCAGTGAGTCAACTATAAAAACCAATTACCGCGTTTAAAAGAAGCTTCATTTGAAAGATGTATCATCATTGAGAATCCAATAAATATTCAACTACATGGGTTCTGTGATGCATGTGAAATGGCATACGGGGCATGTATTTACATAAGGTCAGTTGATAAAACAATAATTGCATAACTAGACTTCTTTGTTCAAAAAGTCGAGTCTCACCATTAAGCTCAAAGATCACAATACCCAGGTTAGAATTATGTGCAGCGTTATTACTAACACGACTATATAAAGAAGTTTTATCAGCAGTAACCATAATGTTTGACGAGACATTCTTGTGGTCTGATTCAACAATTACATTGAACTGGATAAACACGCAGCCAAACGTATTAAAAACATTTGTCGCTAATAGAGTTTCAGAAATTAGATCGTTAACCAATTACTTGCAATGGCATAACGTTCGTACTAACCAAAACCCTGCAGATTTTGTGTCAAGAGGCCAAACAGTTCAGAGTTTTTACAAAATGACATGTGGAAGGTTGGCCCTCCCTGGCTACACAAATGCAAAGAGGAGTGGCCCTCATTACACATTCAAAAAATTCCTTTATTAGAAGTTAGAAAACCCATGGTATTAAACGTTACACTAGATAGCCAAATAATTTTAAAGAGATTTTCTTCTATTCAAAAATTAACTAGAGTAATTGCATACTGCTTACGATTTGTAAACAGCCGTCTAAAGATCAGAAAATATGCATCAATACTCAAATCATAAAATTAATACAAGCTCAAGCATTCGCTAGAGAAATTAGAGAATTACTCAAGACCAAGACAGCACACAACAAAAGTTCACTAAAAACATTAAGTCCTTTTTTAGATCGGGACAAACTTATAAGGGTTGGCGGTAGACTGCAGAATTCAGAATTATGTTACAATTCCAAATATCCAATACTATTACCAAAAGCTAACTTTGTAACTAATTTGATCATTAGGCACGAACATAAAAAATCATTATACGCAGGAATTCAAAATACATTATATCAAGTTCGCATTCGTTATTGGCCAATTGATGGTAGAAATTCTGTAAAAAAGATTATTAATTCATGTATTAAATGTTTTCGATTTAGAAATACTGAAAATTATCATGTTATGGGTAACTTGCCAAGCTCTAGACTAATCCAATCAAGACCGTTTCTAAAGACTGGAATTGATTACTGTGGGCCGTTCTTCATAAAAGAGAAAAAATTCCGAAACCGAAATAAAATAAAGGTTTATGTAGCAATATTCATATGTTTCGTGCCAACGGAAATTCATTTAAACTGCTGACAGAAACAGGCGCAAACGCCGTGCGGGCAATGACAGATAGTCGAGGAAATAAAGCACTGAACCTAGGATTTTTTGAACACTAAGATGGATCTTAATGCGGTTTTTTGTGTTCGATTCGTGAGAGCGTCTACAAACTTTGTGACCGGTAGTGATGAATTCATTTTGAAAAAATGCATTTCCTGCAATAAAAATGTGCATTTTAGAAGTGCATCTCAAAGAGACATTGTACCACTCTGTAAATATTGATGGAAATGAGTCGACTTTTGCTACTCGGGGGTTTTTAGGGTCGCTGAGCACGAAAATAATGACGGGAACCGTCTCCGAGGTACCTGGTACCCAGGGAGGACTGCAACACCCCTTTTTAAGGGTTTTCGCGATAAATTCAATAATAATGAAAAATAATCCAATGAAATACACTTTTTTCAATATTTATTTGGCAAGGTGGTTGATTTATACTAAATCAAGCCAAATTTTATGATAAGGGATAATTTTTAAGGGTTGAAACCACCCCTAAATCGACTGAAAATAAAAACATGTGTAAACATTTTTTTTTCAAGTTTATGCTTTAAATTCTATTGTATGCGTATTTTCAGGCAAAAATAAATTTATTTTTAACTCTTAAGGGGTTAAAACTACCCCTACAATTTGAAAAAAAAATAGCAAAAAAAAAATTTTTTTACTCTTTGCTTCAAATTTGGTTCAATAGTTATTATCAGCCAAGAATATATTATTGTCAACCCTTGAGGGGGTAAAACTACCCCTAGATTAAAGTTAAATTTGAAAAAAGATTTTTATTTTTGATGAAATATTATTAAAAAATTTGGGAAATTTATTCTAACCCCTCCAAACCACCCCAAAATCGAAACAGAATAAAAAATACATTAAAGAAAAATTTGTTTTCGTAGATAGAAATAAAATTTAAATGCAAAAAAAATTTCAATCTTTTTTCAAATATAACTTTAATCTAGGGGTAGTTTTACCCCCTCAAGGGTTGATAATAATATATTCTTGGATGATAATACCTATTCAACCAAATTTAAAGCAAATATTAAAAAATTTTTTTTTGCAATTTCTTTTATTTAAAGTTGATTTTTCAAATTGTAGGGGTAGTTTTAACCCCTTAAGGGTATAAATCAACCACCTTCGCAAAATAAATATTGAAAAAAGTGTATTTCATTGGATTATTTTTCATTATTATTGAATTTATAGCGAAAAAACCTTAAAAGGGGTGTTTCAGTCCCCCCTGGGTACCAGGTACCTCGGAGACTGTTGCCGTCGTTATTTTCGTGTTCAGCGACCCCTAAAACCCCCGAGTAGCAAAACTCGACTCATTTCCATCAATATTTACAGAGTGGTACAATGTCTCTTTGAGATGCACTTCTAAAATGCACATTTTTATTGCAGGAAATGCATTTTTTCAAAATGAATTCATCACTACCGGTCACAAAGTTTGTAGACGCTCTCACGAATCGAACACAAAACACCGCATTAAGATCCATCTTACTGTTCAAAAAATCCTAGGTTTGGCACTTTTTAGTGCTTTATTTCCTCGAGTAAATAGAAGTAGTGTATTCAAATGCGCACTAACGAAATGCTGTTTTACGCTACGCACACACCGCGCAAGTTGCTTTACTTTCTACTTTCAGCGCGTTGCCGCCGCGTAGTGTCAAGAGATGTTTGTGTTTTGAGTCGTGTTTTGGTGGTGGTGGGCATATGTTTGGAGTCGTGTGTTGGTGTTGGCTGTGATAGCAAATTTGTTGAATTTTATATTTAATGAAAATCTTTATTTTTCCAAATTGGGATAATTAAATTAGCACCTAAAAAAAAGACAAACCCTGTAGGCTAGAAAAATTATATGTAAATCATTCAGGTTTTTCAAGTTTTCCCTATCACGTCCACTTGTCATTTTGATTTCGTTGTTGTGTTCAAAGTCGGAGCGCGCCGCCGACACCGCAACATCATGTCAGTGATAAGCAGTGTTGCCACTTTGGATACTTTCGTATCATTTTGGATACTATTTAGTCGAAAAAAATCATATGGATACGATGATACGTTTTCCCGAAAAAGGATACGTTCGCGCTTATCGTAATTTTATTTTCATTTTTCAAAATCCACTATTACTTAACGTTTCTTGTCTAATCACTACAATTAATTTCTAATATCTGCTACATTTTCTCTCCAAGTTGTGACCTACTTTTCATTATGTTGTCTTTTGCGTAGTGATGTTCATGTTCATATGGGATTTTAAAAGTGAAAAACGGGGTCGTTACTTGTTGTTTGCGTATTGTATCGTATTGACATGCTGTGAAATTAGTGCGATGGATAGGTATTTTGTTTGATAATTACGAGTTACAGCATCTTTAAGTAATTTTCTGTTTTCATAGAAGAAATGCAACGGAAGACACTCGCTCGACTTAAACCAATAATATATATGATACTAAATGGGCTGGCGTACACGAATCATAACGTCAACAATAAAAACCGGTTTTCAGGACAAAAGGGCAAAAGGAAGAGTTATTGTAACTTTTTGAACAGAAATTTTTGGTGTGAAAACTAACACATGGACAAATGTATCTTCTTATCATCTTTTTTTTGGGTCTGATGTTGACATATCTGTTTAAGGATAATCAAGTTAGTCTCGGTGAAGGGAATACCCATGTACGCCGAGAGCATCATAAAAAATCGGTTTTTTAGTGTTGACGTTATGATCCGTGTACGCGAGCCCATTTAGTATCATATGGATACGTACAGAAAGGTTATGGATACGATTGGATACTTTTTCTGTGTTGTAATGGATACGACCAAGCGCTCAGAGAGTGGTAACACTGGTGATAAGTCGCCACATACTGCGAAGCCAATATCCGCATCGCGTTTGCGCCAATTTCTGTCAGTAGCTTAACATGCTTTGTTACAAGCTCAGGTTCAGCGCTGGTACTTTCGAAATTTGTGCACTGTCCGCCCAGCTTAAATATTCAACCGTTGGGTTTTTACGCTGGGCCAGCGCTGTGCCGTTTGCAACGGCTGGCATTCTACCGAAATTTCTTATTGGGTATCTTAATTTTGACGAAGGGAATGCAAATCTCGAATTAAACTTGTTTCATTTTTCTTATCAGCCTAATGTGTAATTAAATTATTCTTTATTTCTTCCCACTTCATGGGAGTCCCGTACATGCTCAAGATTTCGTTGGCATCGCCAACTATTTTGTTTCGAATAGCTCTTAGTATTATTTTTGAATGGCCTGTACCGTCTATTGGTAAAATTGAAGTTAAAATTTCTTGGATATTTTCAATAAAATCAAATAAAACGCGAGGATTACCAACGAAATTTGGCAAATCTTTAACCGCGTCGGGGATTTTTAATTGGTCAAATATGTCACTTATATTAGAACCTGAGTTATTAACAATTAGATTTAGATTTAAAGCGGTAAATCTACAGTATAGTATGACCCACCTCCGATTTTTTTGAAATTTTTTTTATATATGTATTTTGGTCCGTAGAATTCATTTTTCGAAAAATAAATCGTCGCTAACCGTCTTAAACCGTTAATTAATTAATCGCAACTATTATTCGTTAAGCAAAGGATGCTTATACCAGCGAAATCTGTCTGTGTTGTTTTGCTATTCTTATGTTTATTTCTTTTATTTAAATTTGTTTATATACATTAATTCTGCATTGTCCATGTAAATTCATTTTGTGATCTCTAATCAATAAATAAATAAAAATAAAATAAAAAAAACCCGTTTTCGAGTAATGAATTTTTAAAGTTGTACAAAGTCGGTTAGTAGAAAAGTGTTAACCGCCATATTGAAAACACTTATTTAAAAGGTGGGGAGTGTCACTACCCAAAATCCAAAAAGGTAATAATGTTATACTTAAAATAAGCTACTATTTGAATCCATCTTCAATTTTATTATTTTACCACCATTATAGAAATCATTACACGCAATAACCGTTATTACGGTAATTTCCTAAGTTATCTGTGCATAGTTCGAAGATGTGCAACGTGTTCAAGTTGTATCACTAAACGTAAACGTTAAAAATACAAGTTAAAGAGTAATAAATTGTAAAATTATAATTATAAAAGTGAAATAAATAATAACTTAAAGGTAAGTAGAAAAAATATAATTGCGGTTTTTAAAATTTAATGTTTATTTCAATTTATGGTCATTCCATATCAAATCAACCAATGTTTTGGACCTCACCACCTCTGATAGTTATAATTTTTTTTATATATTATATATTTCTTCCGGTGGAAACTAAGAAAAACCAAATTTTCAGATTTTTTGGACTTTTAATTTTTTAGTTATAAATTTTCAAAAAAACGAAAATCGCAAAATTTCGACAAATTTTGAAATCTTGAAATCTAGTTTAAAAACTATTTGACATAGAAAGCTGAAACTTGCACCTGCACTTGCACTTGCACCGCCCCCTTACCCCCGTTTTAAGGTTTAATTTTTCGATTTTGGGGGGTATCGCCCCCCATACCCCGCATTTTAAGGTTTAATTTTTCCATTTGGGGGGCAGTACCCCCCGTTTTAGGGTTATTTTTTCCCATTTTAGGGCGCTGCTGCCCCCGTACCCCCCCCCTTTTAAGATTACCTTTTTGGATTTTGGGTAGTGACACCCCTACCTTTTAAATAAGTGTTTTCAATAAGGCGGTTAACACTTTTCTGCTCACCGAATTTTCCGGTGAACGGTAACTGAGCGACAATTTATTTTTTGAAAAATGGATTCTACAGCCCAAAATACATTAATAAAAAACATTTCAATACAATGAACTTACCAGAGCAATATTCTCGTAATCCAGCCAAGCAGCAATTGTTAGGTTCTTCCAGAAAGCCTACAGATTAAAATCTGACAGATCTGATATACCTTCAGCTCTGTGCTTCGATCCCAGTTGTTGCGTCTCAAATTCACAAATCATTTTTTTTTGATTTCACGAAATATATTTATCTAACAAATTTTTCGTTTCGAATAGATTCCAATAATTATTGTTGGGAATCCTTGCCGACTGCGCCAGTTAACTACTTCGGTACTTTCCGATGACAAAAAAAACACAACAAATATTGATTAATACAATAGTGAGTTTTATTTAAATAAATCCTTTTACTTTCGTATATAAAACTAAACACCTCGACTCTCCGTATAAAACCGAAAAACTCTAATTTTAGGATTTTCACTTATCCTTTACATGTTACAATAAAAGCTGATGCAATTAATTTTGTTTTTCGGAATTTCGAGGGCAGACGCAACGTGATCGTATTAAGTTGAAACAATGAGACATGATTATCTAGATTTAATAGTACGAAATTTGCTTAATGTATAAAAAAATGAAAAGTAAATGAATTAAGATAAAGTATTATGCTTATCTAATTTTCATGTGGAAGATATAATGAAAAAAAATATTATTTCCTGTAGAAGATATAACGAATTAAGAAAAATATTAATACTAATATCTAATTCTATGTAGAAGATATAACTCGCGCCAAGCGCTAATTATGCCTCCGGTCGCACTGGAGGCAGCCCTTCACCTAGCTACCTATTGCCCAAACTATTTAAATTATAACACTACTATCATTAAACCTATTTCTTACAAAAAAAATTAGTCATTAGTTCCAATTGTTAAAGTAAAACAATGAAATCACCATGCCCTCCATCACACTGCCTTTGCTTATTATTATTATTATTATTAACGAATGAGGGGGAAACCCATATGATGAACACTGCGGCCAAATTAGGCCTCTTATGGCTCCTCTACACGTTGGCGAATATGTGTGCCAATGGTTGTGGCAAAATGGCCCAACATGTGGACGCGGCGGCCATAACTCTGCCACAACCCTTTCATCACACTACACGGATCTCGCACCAACGGACGTATTGGTCAAAAAACCACATCACACGGATCTCGCGCTAACGTATTGGCCATCACTCCCATCATTTCAATACATACCAACTTGAGCCAAACCCAGTAGGGATTTGAAACCTTCCAGAGTCGATTCTGTACATGTTCATTCGAATGCATAATGCCTACTTTCTAGATCGAAACATCGCTTCGATTAATATTGCGATGTCCTAGGGTCGAAGGCATAACGGCCACCTTTTGCAATACAATTCATTCCAATATGAAGGTATAGAGCTACTTTTTGCATTGCCATACATTCCATAACGGCTATCTTTTGCATTACAATTCCTTATGCTTGACACATTACCATTTCTTCCAATAGCCATCGATTCACATTGCTTCCAATTTCTACAAAGATATACTGCATTCCAGTTTCATGAATTCGCAAATTCCCTACTGGGAAACCAAAGCCTTCTACATTTACAAGCCATGCCCCAGGTGTGTGCAGGTATGTGTATGAAGTGCCAAAGAGACTTTAAAATCCGCGCTAAACAAGTGCTTTACAGGTTATAGCTGCATTTATTATTAATTATTATTAGTTGAAACTGAGTTTTTAAAAGTTTAAAAGTGTTTTTGTTAATATTAAAGTGCATAGGAAGTGCCCAGGATAAGTGTCATCGTTGGAAAAGGATTAACTTATTGACTGTAAGTAATTGTATTATAGTTTTTGCATGCCTGTAAAAAATGTTGCAATCGCCCTGGCAAATAACAATAAATGTACCATTTACAATAAAAGAAATTTATTTTTGTCTTATTGCAATGTTTACGAATGAGTATAAATATTTCTTTTATTGTTTTAATTGGTAATAACAACTACTTATTTCGTGGCGGTTGCAACATCAAAAGAAAATAATAGCATTTCTTCCTTGAGCCCTCTTTATTACTTTGTCTTTGGTTTTATTAACAAGAGGGAGGAAGAAATTTGTAAACAATTTTTAAAGGTAAACAATGTAAGTTTAATTTTCATTTTTAGTCGGACTAATTTGTGAATGATGATGAGGGCTCAAGGAAGAAATACTGTTATTTTCTTTTGATGTTGCAACCGCCACGAAATAAGTAGTTGTTATTACCAATTAACACAATAAAAGAAATATTTTTACTTATTCGTAAACATTGCAATAAGACAATGCTTTTATTGTAAATAGGTACATTTATTGTTATTTGCAAGGGCGATTGCAACATTTTTTACAGGCATGCAAAAACTATAATACAATTACTTACAGTCAATAAGTTAATCCTTTTCCAACGATGACACTTATCCTGGGCACTTCCTATGCACTTTAATATTAACAAAAACACTTTTAAACTTTTAAAAACTCACTTTCAACTAATAATAATTAATAATAAATGCAGCTTTAACCTGCAAAACACTTGTTTAGCACGGATTTTGACGTTTCTAACCGCACTTCTCACAGATAAATTGAAGTCCATTCTGACTGAAGTCCATTCTGTCAGATAAATTGAAGTCCCATTTTCTTTGAATGTGAGTGTGAGATTTCGTTGTGCATGGCTTGTAAATGTAGAAGGCTTTGGCCAAAACCCCCGCTCTACACGATGGCCAAGGTATTGGCCGCAAACACATTGGCCAACGTGTAGAGGAGGCATTATGTATATACCCCACTAACGGAACAGACTATTAGCCTTCGGGACGAAGACAAGAAGGTCTTTAGTTGAAGCAGACCGGGACTAGAGCTCATAAGCTTTCTAATAAACGTTCTTCTTCTAAGCCAGATCAGAGCAGGACATTCACAGAGAATATGTGTGGTGTGGAAGTCTGGTCGCCTTCCATGCAGAGTCGGCATTCTGTCTTTTGAGACAGTTCTAGGTTGTAGAGATGATACCGCAGCCCTACATGGCCAGTCAGATAACCCACCAACAGCCTTAGGTCCGCTCTGTTTGAAGCGACAATGCCCCTAAAGGCAAAGGATCTTATAAGATTTTTAGCCTGTCTACCTTTCAAACCTTTCTCAAGGTTGAGCTTAGCGCCGGTCTCAATGTTGGATGCTACGTACGAAAAACCCGGTTTTATAGGAAAGAAACGAAGGAGAGGAGGAGGACGCGCATGACGAAACTTTAACGAAAGAATTTTCACCCAAAATTTCCGGGGTGAAAACTAACTCATACGCACATTTCTTTCTCTTCTCCCTTCTCAGATGTAAACAATGACCGCGGTAAACACACACAATCAAAGCTTTCATATAGGATAAAGAATTATTCCAAGCCGAAGGCAACCTCGTGTAGCATCAAATAACGAGACTCAAATCTGATTTCGGCCGACTTCTCGAGTCTCCGTGTAGCACCACCCAATGGCATGTATTTCAGGGGAAAGTAGAGATCGACTTACCGATTGCAATCGAGACCTTGGAGTTGGGTCCTGCGACACCAGCCCCTGTACCATGTTCCATCTTTGACCCGTCGATAAACCAGCAGATTCCCAGGAAGGGTAAGTTCCTCCCACTCAAAACGATCCAGGATAATCGCCCTGACTTTCCTTTGGAACCGCAGTTTACCAAGCATGCGGTCGGATACGCGTCAAAGGGAAATGTTTGAAACATTGTTAAGGATATCCATGTGTGCTTTGACTGTATAGGGCCAGTTGGATGAGATCTGAAGTCTCAAGGCACTTATTGCAGCGGATTTCCATTGCCTTTGCTTGTACAGAGTCATATAATCATAAGCAACCAGTATAAAAGAGTATGATATATCTAACATTGGCTACAAAACCAAAAAATACCGTTTGCATTTCGTTGGAGTTTTCATTATGTTATGGATAATGGTTCTTAATTAGAGATCATTATTTCCAGCGGAAAAACATTTTCCTAACTAATATGATTTAATTAATTCATTAAAATTTAAATTCCAGTTTAATATTCATATACAAGCAGATGTAACATATAATATATGCTATTTAATTATAAAAAAATGTGCCGAGAAAGTGTCAATAACAGAAGTGTATTTTTTATAGTATGTACCTAAAAAATGCTTCATTTTTACACCAAGCACATAAACCGCCAGAGTTGTAATCTTGACATAGGATAATGTACTTTGCATAAAAATGTAACTCCAAGCACACATAAAAGCCGGCTCATTCACTTCCTTGGACACCACCTGCGGCTAAAGTAAAGTCCTCAAAGTAAAATTTTTGAGTGAAATCCAGTCCTAATACACGCAACTTCTTGGTGAATAAGCAAATTAACGTCCACAGTACCACGCTGAGTATCAAGCAGATCTAAAACTTAGAAAATAAGAGCTAATGAATAAATTTGCATGGGAAAATCGGACAACATCTTCCATCTACCACAGTTTGCCTTCGTTGCCTTGCTTTATGGGAAAATTTTAATAAAATTGGAAAATACAATTCTATCGCGAAAGCGTGACGTATTTCTTTTTATGTTGTTTTTGAGTAAAAAAATTAAAGCTCTCACGTAGATGTTGGTCATTATAATTAATATTCCACAATATTTATTAAATAGAAATAACATTCAAACATATTTCAAAGAATTAGACAGCGGTATAGTGTGGCGAGCGGCAGAGGGCGTTTCGGGCCGGGGCAACCAAGCTGGCTATACTGTCTGGTCTGCAGCATCAGACAATAGCCATGGAAAGGGGTACGACTAAAGTAAGTATGTACAAACACGAGATTAATATTATTGAGGGTTTCCACTTTCAGCGGATTGTCCTGGCTGCAGTGTCAGGTCATGATCGTCAGATCACGTAGGTACCTATTCAAAATTTCAGGACGTTAGACGAGTGAGTTGTAAAATGCGCTATCAATAATGCGCTGTGTCATGCTTATTTGACTGTGCACACACAATCAGCGTAACGCCAGACACACTCTGTCAGCTGTCTTCAGATTTCGTGTCGATACAGACTAGTACAATTAGTACATCGATCGACATTAGTACATCCAGTGGCGTATTTACCCTAGGGCCATTGGGGCTATGGCCCGGGCGGGAAGCTGTGAGGGGTGGCGCAAGCCGACCGCCGTTAACAGCTTTGGAAACCTTCAATAATTATTACTTAATACACTGATAAAAAATAACTTTTATAAAACCAACAACAAATATAGATCAACTTTCGTTAATTGTGAGATTTGTTCAAGATAAAGGCGCGTTCTCACGATTCAAGTTTAGTTGAGCGGTTATAGTTGAAAGGCGGACTTCAATGATTAAAGTTTGACTGAGTCGCCTCAAAGTAGATATTTTCGGTCTAAAGTTTTGTAACTGTCGAAGATATTTGGTGTCTGAATTTAAGGAGTCTCATGCTCTATCGACTGAGCTAGCCGGGCATTTTCATGATGGTGTAGGATATCGTTTAGGTGCTCAACTCACTCTCTAGACAATCCTTGCTTCATACGCGGTTCATTAAAGCGTGCACTTCCTTCAGGACAATCGTGCTCGTCAGCGGCCACAGTTCGGATCTAGCAGTCCATTACACCATGCGTTCCCTAATGCTGCATTGTACCAGAGACTCATCGCTTCGCTAAGAATACTTAATTATTCATATCTTATATAGATTACAAAATCCTAGGCAAACGACTTACAGGGTCGTCTAGGGCCTAATGAGCTATTGATGTCGTAGTACTTGGAACACTCAAGGTCGAAGCAGGGATTGTCCCTATGGAAGCCTTTTGGTGGTACGTCGTTGTGAAGGGCGGCAGGCGGGGAAACAAAGGGTAAATCCGCCGGCAATAACACATTGTCGTCGTCTTGATCACATGGACGGCACGGCCACTTCCAGCTAGCTGATTCTTCAGGGTTTGATATCTTTGGCGTGATAGATGCCGATGATGCGCCCTTCCAGGTCCTCCAGTTCATATCTGCTGGTGCCTATTTGTCTCCTCACCCGAGCTTTTGCGAACTTATCGGCTAGCTTGGCGCAGAAGCGATCGGCCTTCTTACTTACCGGGAAGGTCCTTCGGTACACCGTCTGGCCAGGCGAGAAACTCACCGTCCTACAGCGTAGGTTGTAGCGTTTCTCATGCCTGACATGTGCTGCGGTGAGCTGTTGCTCTACTCGCTCTCGCAGTGCTTGTCCACGGTCCGCTGCGGGTAACACGCCGATGCCTCCCTCTCTCAGGGCTCCCAGGGTTCTCAGTAACGGGTATGCTGATCCATGAAGGACCATGGGGTATCCGAAGAGAGCCTGATAGGGGGAGGTGCCTATGGACTCGTGGCGAGCACTACGGAGGGCACACTCTATAGCCGACAGGTGCCTATCCCAGTCTCGATGATCGGTGCCAAGATAAGCGCGAATAGCAGTCAAAACTGACCGATTCACTCTTTCAGACGCGTTAGGGTGAGGAGCATAGACTGGCGTGCGTAGATGTTGAATGTCGTATTCAGTCATTAGCCTCTCGAACTCCTTAGATGTAAAATGTTTCCCGTTGTCGGAAAAAATCTTTTCCGGGACGCCAAAGGCGTGGAAAATATGGTGAACCAGAAAACTGATGGCTGCGCTGGAGGTTTCAGCAGGTACGGGGTGGAGGAATGGGTATTTGGTGAAGGCATCCAGGACAACAAAGACTGCCGTATGGCCTTTTTTGGTTCTTGGGTATGGGCCCATGTAGTCTACGTAAAGGAACTGAAAGGGTCTCTGTACCTCCATTGCCTCACCCATGGGTGGCCTCAAAATGGTGTCGGGGGCCTTCGTTGCCTTGCACTTATCACAGGCGGCAACGTAAGCCCGGACCTGGCTCGCCATACCTGGCCAGTAGTACTTCTCGCGTAATTTGGCTAAAGTCTTTCCGATTCCGCCATGGGAAGCTTGAGGGGGCGCATGGGCGGACTCGATGAGGAGAGTGGTTAGTTCTGCGGGGATCCACAATTTCCACGTCAGGTCATCCGCTTCAGGGTCGCCAGTTCGTGGGGACGTACGGTGGAACACATACCCATCAGAGACCTGAAGGTCAGGTAACTGGCCAGCCTTTTCACTGACATTTTCAGCTAGGCGCTGGTAGTCCTCCGACTTAAAGGCCGGGGATGTTAGATCCACGTCGCGACAAAAATATAAGTCGTCAACACAGTCGACTCGCGACAGGGCGTCTGGCACCACATTCTGGCTACCCTTGCGGTGCTCTATTGCAAATTGGAATCCCTGTAGTTTGAGGCTCCACCTTGCCAGTCGGCCGTTCAGGTCTGTCTGGCCCATGAGCCACCTCAAGCTGGCATGGTCGGTTATGATGGTAAAAGAGTGACCTTCCACATAGGCTCTGAACTTTTTAACGCTCAGCACCGCAGCGTAACACTCCAACTCCGTGATGGAATAGTTACGCTGAGCGCCATTGAGCTTCTTCGAGAAGTAGGCGATTGGGTGTTCGTCGTCGCCATTTTTCTGGAACAGGACGCTTCCTACTCCAGTTTTGCTAGCATCGCACTGTATGTAGAACGGGCGAGTGAAGTCTGGGGTGACCAGCAAGGGAGCAGACACCATAGATTTCTTTAGCTCCTCGAAGGCCGCTTGAGCCTCCTCCGTCCAAGCAAATTTGTTGCCCTTTAAGCAGTCCGAGATGGGAGAGGCAATGCTCGCATAGTTGCCTATGAAGCACCTATACCATCCCGTCATGCCCAAAAAGCGTCTTACCTGCTTGGCCGACTTCGGAACTGGGAAATCCGTGATGGCTGCCACCTTGTCGGGGTCGGTTTTCAAGGACCCGTCACCGATAATGAAGCCCAGATACTTCACCTCCTGAACACAGAACCGGGTTTTGCTCAGGTTTACAGTTAAACCTGCGCGGCGAAGACAGTCCGCTACCTGTTCCAGGATTTTTACGTGGGTCTCAAAGTCAGGAGACACCACCAGCAGGTCGTCTAAATAAACGAAAACTCTTTCTCGAAGAGAGCCCGGTATCGCCTTGTCCATCAGGCGGCACATGCGTTGCGGAGCGTTACAAAGTCCGAACGGCATCACTCTAAATTGAAAGTGAGGTCTTCCTGGTACGGTGAAGGCCGTTTTCTCCCTGGACTTCTCCTCTAAAGGAATTTGCCAGAAGGCGTCCTTCAAGTCTATTGCCGAAATAAACTTGGTATCCTGTAACCGTCCCAGGAGACCGTCTATGTGTGGCAGTGGATAGGCGTCTTTTACCGTTACCGCGTTAACTTTTCGCGAGTCCAAACAAAGCCGAACTTTCCCGGGCTTCCTCACCAAGACCACGGGCGAGTTCCACGGACTGTTCGATTCTTCAATTACCCCTAGACTCAGCATGCGATCGACCTCCTCATACATGAGGGCTTGGATGGCAGGAGAGACCGCGTAATGCCTCTGCTTGATTGGTACCGCCTCGCCAGTGTCGATAACATGCTGTTCCAGAGGAGTTTGACCCAGTCCAAAGGCTTCGAACGAAGGGAAACGCGCTCGCACTTGGTTTAGTCGCTCTCGTTGGGTCTCGTCTAGGTGGTGGCTATTCGGATCTGGCGTTAGGGGCTGGTGTAGTTCCCCTATTATATGTGGAGCCAGCTGGAAGGATCTCCAAAAGTCGACCCCCAAGTACAAATTTTGGGCCAAGCTAGGAACGACATATAACGTCATCGTGATGGTTCGCTTGCCGTAAGTCACAGGGACTTTTATGTACCCCAAGATGGATTTGAACGTACCGTCAGCGGTCTGGACAGCTGTGCGCAAGCGATGTAGTCGTACCTCTGGGTGATTCTGGAGGAGCGACTCTGCTCCTCTTCCCAGGCAACTAATGCTTGCGCCACTGTCTAACAAACCCGTCATGGATTCGCCGACCAGCTGGACTCTCGCAAAAGGTCTTTCATCTATGGCCTCTGAGAGCAAGGCCGAGACCACCTTCCGGGCCAAAGTTCGCTTTTCTCTCGCTAGTTGGCGGACGCGCGGGATCTTGTGTACTACTGGGGGCTCGTCAAAAATTTGCTTACGGACTTTTCGATAGTTTGCCCATCGCTGCAAGAAGGAGATTCGGGCCTGTGGAGAAGGGAAATCCGGTAAGGGTTCCATTGTCGACAGGTCCGAATCGCCCGTCGAGCTTAAAGACATGTCAGGTAAAGATGGATCGTCGACACGATCCGGCAGGTCATGGCTGGTATTTAGGTCTAGGTCGGGCGCGAAGGCTCGCGAGGCCTCGCACCCTGTCGTCGGTTTCCCGCACAGATCTGGCATTGTGGAACGTAGACGTCGGGCCGACCGCATTTGAAGCAAAAGACTCGTCGATTAGGGGAAAGACAGTCCTGGAAATAATGACCCTCCTGTTGACAATTCCAGCATTTTACGCCTGGGCGTGCGGTTGGGGGTGTTCGTAGTTCGTCGATGCAGAGGTCACGTTCATCAGGGATTTGAGGAGGTGGTTCGGGACTGGCTAGATGAGGCAGGACAGCATCCAGCTCATTAACTCTGGGCGCGGAGCGCCTTTCCTCTTCTTTTTCTTGCTGCCATCTCTCGACCCAAACGCAAGCGTCTCGCAGTTCGCGGAGATCTGTAAACTGTTTGCCAACTATGACCGAGCCGAGAGTCGCGTTCAGGTTGCGCTGAACAATGCGTGCAAAGGACTCGGCTGGCATGCGTTGTGGCAGGCGGTTTGCAAGGGCAGTCATCTTAGTGGCGTACTCGTCGAAGGAGGCGCCTCCTTGTTTATATTCGAGCATCTCTTTCATCAGGTCATACTCGGTCTTCATGCCACCAAACTGCTTCAATAAGCCGGCTTTAAAGTCTGACCAACGGGGACTAGGGTGATCACGCCTGAAATACACCCAGTACCATTCTTCAGCCCTATCAGACAGCAAGGACGACACCTTCCGGAGAAGCTCGTTTTCGGAGACATCGTCATCCTTGGCGAGACCGTCCACTCTATAGAGGAACTCTTCCGCATGGACATCGCTGGGCTTACCCGAAAATTTTAGTTTCCAATCAGAGATAGGGGACTTCCGTTTAAACATGGACCTCGAATAGTCCACGCTGTATCGCTGCTGGGCTCCCACACTGGAGGTGCTAGGAAGGGGATCAACTGGGTCGGTTCCTTGAGATATAGTACTTGGAGAGTTCTTTAACACCGAGTCTTGGCGCTCGCGCATCCTGGTCACTTCTTGCATTAGATGGGACAGTTGATCGCTCAAGAGGTCTACATTTACCTCTTGAGTGGTTGCCTGAGGGGTGGGTGCGTGAAGCAAGCGTTCGATGGCCTCGTGCTGCTCACGCATCTGGGCCATCTCTGCACGGAGGACGGCTAATTGTTCCAGCAAGGCCCTGCCGTTCGATTCAGAGACAGTCGCTTCCGCGCCAGCGCTACTGAACCCCTGCCCAGCCTCTTCAGGTTCGGGGTCTCGCTGGTTTTTCCTGTTCCCCATTTAAATTTTAGTTAGTTGCTTGAACAGGACTGAAAAACTAAATAAATACAACCGAGATCGGGGACAGGTGATGTATCGTTGAAAATACTTTAACCTACTCTGTGACTTCAAATCGAAACTCCAATACGATAATTTAAAGGCAAAATATTTTTTTTCTAAAACTTCAGGTGTGTCTTGTATTTATAAGCGGAACAGGGTATGAATGTATCCTAAGAATAATTCCGCACTTCCAATAATTCAACGTAAATAAGTATAATATATATTTTTTTTTTTGTGTTTGTTTGGTGTGTGTATTTAAAACCCGTTGTTTTTTAAAAAAAACTAATGGAGGGCCACAAGGTTCAGTGTGAAGTCCTTAACGGTTTTCCTAACAACTACTTAATTATTTAATTTGCAATGATATGATTTCACAAAAAAATAATTTTTTTTTCTCAAAACAGGAACGTGAAATGTAGTGATTAAGGATATTTAGAAATGATTAAGAGAAAGAAGAAAGTATAAAAGAATTAATTGAAATACTATAATTTTAATAAAAATTTATTTTTGTTTTTGTTTAATGTATCTTGGAGTGCGGCCCTCGGAACCGAATGTTCGCTCTCAGGCTACCACCAAGTACTTCCACCTGAGGAACCCGTTGGGAGGGGTGGGGATAGGCTAGTGCCTAGCGCCATCCCTGCCACCGGGGTCCTCCTATCAATTGACTTTCGCCATCCCAAGGATGACCGGATTCCGTGACCATTAGAAGAAAGAAGGTAATAGAAGCCTTCCTAATTGAACTTACTAGTGGAGACCGCTCTGCCGCCCCTCCACGACTGGTCAGCAACCACTGCTGAAGACAAGGAAGGTGGGGCGTCAGAAGGATCTTTGAACGGGGACGGGTGTACATATACCGAGATGTCGGCCCTGTCGCAAGGCCAGGCGGTAGAACGCCTGGTAGCCCGGACGGTACCGGTCCGGCACGCGGGCATACCTCCGTCCATATTTAACAGGTGAGAGACTCAAGAGGAAATGTAGTGTCCACTGGCAGAATGGGCTCGCGCACAGTCAGGCGATGGGCGCCTGTTAACCAGACTGAGAGATCTATCTACCAGGGACTTGAAAGTAGTGGGAAGGCTACCGCGGAAGCAATAAAAGTTAAAGTTCTGGAAGAAGAAGAGAAATAGGAAAGAGGAAAAGAAAGAGATATTACGGGTTAGGGTACTGCGGTACATACCTTCACCCGATACCCTGCAGCCGGAGTGACTTGGGCGGAGAAATGGGACTAGTAATAATGAAGGAAGTCCACTCTTGGCTCCTCTCGTCGGCGGATGCCACTAAATACTAAAGTTTAAAAAAAATTTTCGGCCAAGTTAATATGGAAATCTACTATAATGGAAGAACATTGCTCGGAAGAGAAGGTTTATTAAGTCGAAGAAAAAAAATGCCGATACAAGGAGAGTGATTTCACTAGGTGACTAGCAGACGTTTCCGAGCAATCAATGTTAAGACCAGAGAACAAAAAAAATTCTTAGTTCACTAGCCTAACGTTGGGCGCCATTTTGTAACTGTCGAAGATATTTGGTGTCCGAGACACGAAGAAGGGATAGTAGCTGAAGGCTTTAAAGGACAATCATTACAAAAAATATCTGGAGGAGGGGATTAAATGAACGAGTGGCTAGACAGGGAGTATCACCGGAGGACCATTGAGAAGACTATAGGCACCCTCAGCACTGAATGGCGGCACGACTTGCGCAGCTCAGGCTAGCTCGCCGTTGGGGGGGGTTCGTAGTACTGGGGTGGCTGGTAGTGACAGTTAGACATAACCTGACAAAATTATCGTGCCTACTAAAAGCATATTGAACATATGGGTCCTCTGTCTGATGCCAACGAGAGGGGGTCAATAGCGAAGAGAGAGAAATGGTCACCGGTCATCCGGCCATTCTAAGGGGGTCACAAAAATCAATTAATGTAGGCGGAAAGCACTTACCTTTGGCGAGGACATCCTACGTTCCGGGGGCCGCACGGATGGGGGCTTTCAGGCGTTCATGATTTTGAAGATTTTCTTGTGAATTGTTGGTACATTTAATCGGGTAATTATTTAGTTATGCGTTTATTACATAGGGTTGGTTATTCAATGTTTAGTTATTGTTAATACTATTAGTTTTACCTTTAGTTGATTTATATTATTTCCTTAGTTACTTGGTTATTTATAGTTCAGTATTAGTTATATTCCTTCTATAAATTTTACGTTAGTTATTGGGTCCATAATTAATCATAGAAATTGTTAATATGGCACATTGGTTTATTTTATTATATATTGGTTTTTTTTTCAGAGAGAAACCGTTCAATTAAAGTATATTAGATATAAATGTATGTAGGTAAATATAAATGTGTTTTAGCTCACAACTAATAATAATTTATGTTTCTTAAGTGGTAATAATTCAATTTATCTATTTCATTTCTTTATATTCTTCTTGTTTTTTTTTTCAGGAAAGCCAAATAAGAAAAAAACAATGTAGATTAATGTAAAGTGCGTGTGCTATTGCGGTTACGTATCTGTATGCATACAGAGCTGTTCACCTAAAATTCAAAGCCAAAATTCAAATTCCGTTAGCAATATCCCGGCTTTTGTTCGATCTATATTTCTTTTGGTTTTTATTTTTTTTTTCTTATTAATTTTTTTCCAATTCACATTTTCATTACTTATCCGTTACCCCTTTCACGATTATTTTATTAAGATTTCTTTTTTTTCTGATTTTTTCTATTTTTTTAGTTAATTCTTAACCGATCAATTTATCCTTTATCCTATTTTCTAGTTTCTGTTCTTTAATTACAAAAAAAATTCTAATTGTTTAGGTTTTGTTTCTCGTTTTCATTGGTTACCGTTAATACTCTTTAATAGGGTAGTGCCGTTAGTATATTTATTTAAAAATTTTATAGTTACGATTGCAAATATGGTTATTGGTTCATGTTCATTACAAGAAATTTTCCTTTCCAGGGTATGACGCTTCAGCCCCCCCGCGGATTCATCCGGCCCATCTGCATTCCACTACAAATTCACAATTTCGACCGTTTAATATATTTATATAAGATAATATTATCTCCTCTCAACTCAACCCGCCACCGAACAACACTCTTTTTCTCAAAAAAAACACCGAGCGTCAAAAGGTACAGAAATTCAAAACTCAAAAAAAAAGCGCGCGATTTTTCTTCGCGATTTCCTCCAAAGAAATTTTTGCACCTCCGCCGAGATAAAAACAAAAAAACGACCGTTCCTTCTCCAAGTTAAGGACTGACTCCCCATGCTGTACTCCTCCCGCCAATTTTTTCCGGCAACCAAAAAAAAACGCATTCCGTTGCATCGCATTCCTTGCCGCTATCCATGTTGCTGGAGCCATCAATCTGGACAAGGCAAGCGGTACGATTTTGTATTTTTTTTTGTTTCTGATTTTATGATAAATTCTACCAAGAACAGAAAAAAAAAACGTTGACGATAACCTACAGTAGAAACGCCGTAATCTTGCACGGCGACATTGGGCGCGTTTAGGCCGTAGGTAATTTAACTGAGCTAGGCAAGTTGACAACGGCATAAACAGCAATTTTTTTTGCGCTGTTAGCTAACTTATTTCTGCTTTTTGGCTTAGCTAAAATTTAGCACAGCCAAAATAAATTGACGTTTGCTTGTAATTTTTTGTTGTAAGTAAATAATTTAGAATTATTTCAATACAGAATGAAGATTTTATTATTATTACTCATTTTTTAGCTTTTTTTATTTGTAAAACGGGAAATGTTATTATTTTTGCCTGTTATTAGCAGTAAAATGAGAATTGCCAAACGGCATGCTAGAAACGCTGCTAAGTTAACAGCGATAATTTAACAGAGTTAAAATAACTCGGGCCCAAACGCGCCCATTGTTCACCAAAAAAAATTATTCATCATTCTATGAGAACATGAGGGATGTTGGTAATTTTGAAATGCAAGAATTTATGGAAAACTGAGTGATGAAATATTACCAGGAAAAGATTATCATTTAAAGCCATTCATAATGCAAACATGCGTTTAGCAATTATAGGTGCTCCGTACGTTTTGATTATGATGATAAGGATTTTTAAACAATTGTTGGAAATTTTGATGAAAATTTTTTTTTGGGGAATCAATCAGGGATATGCCGTTGATTTTTTTCCATGGCTATTACCATTCCATTCTGGACATGTGAAAAAATTTAGGCTCATGGTCATCACAAATTAGAAAATTTATATTAGATAGAATTATTAATGAGCGTGCACAACATTTAGGTAATGATGAGCAAGTAGTAACCAAAACTGATGGAATCAATAATGATAAAATTGAAGCGAAACATCTAAAAAGAATATTCCACACTTCTTGTCGTTTAGCATTGTCAAAAGAACATGCATTGGTCAAAATTTAGTTCGAGGATTCGGTTTCATGATGTTAGCACGAATTCTCCAGACTTATGATGTTAGCTATAGTGATTTAAATCTAATAGAAACATACAGAGCTTTTGTTGCATTACCACCGAAAACATTTTTGATTACATTATTTGAATATAACCACATTTGAATTATCAAAAGATCAATTTTTCTGTTCCAACGGTGTCCAGAGTTGGGATATGTGAATTTCGGAGGGTTATTCCAAATATGAAATTATCCTGACTATATTGTTGATATCACGCTAGGATTTTGCCAAACTTGGTTGGGGACTGTAGGCTTGGGCCGCGGCTTTAGGGTGGACTTATCGATAAGGTGCTCGGGTCCCTTAGGGCGTCCGTTACAGTTTCACTGTTTGTCGTCAAATATTTGGTTTGAATGAAGAAGCCGAACCCCACATATACACTAGAGATAAACTAGCTCCGCAGACGCTGGTGACGTGTGGTAGCAATATATAATCCCATGAGGGATTAAGCATAAGAAGAAGAAGACGTCACTCATTTAAAGGTTAATACCTTTTTTTCAATATGAAGGCAATTGTCGGACGAAAATTGGATACAATGTCTGAAGTGGAAGTTAGAGTTAACCGTATAAAACTCCCAATATTACCCGATTGATCTTGCGGATGATCTACAAGAAGAATATGTTTTTTTAAAACAATTCTTGACGTTACATGAAAGCAAAAGGAGTTTAAGTTAATCTGTTTATTAAGCAGAAGGATTTGAAGGAAGCATTGCCATATACAGAAATAGCATTACGTATGTTGCTTTGCATTGATACAGTGACAAATTGCAGTACAGAACGTTTGTTCATCCCTACTAAAAAGAATGAAAAATTATACGTTCCTGGATAAGTGAAGAACGTTGGAATAATTTCGCCATCCTTAAGGGGTTATATCTATGGGACGGTCAAAAATCAAAGCTTTTTTCAGGATTTTTTTTTGCAATGATTTTGTGAAAAAGGTGTTACAAATAATATACCAATCGATAAGGCAACTCTTCAAGAGTACAAAAAAAATTTATACGAAATTTATACGAAATTTAAAACAAAATGGCGGCTGTAGATCATGGTAACGTATGTAGTATTTTCAAAAGGTGTTCCGCGGCCGGACACATTACGCAGCCCCATTAGCATCTGGAACAATAAAAAAAAAATTTCATTATCTTCATGAGTTTTGCTAGTGAAGTACCCACGATTATATTTTTAGAATTTTTTTTCACAAAATAGCGGCGGTTTAAAAAAAATCGTTTTTTTGACGAAAAAAATCGATTTAAATTGTTTATAATTTTTTTTCTTGTTAACCAATCGCAAAAATCGTGTGTACTTCACTAGATAATCATATTAAGAAGCTACAGTTAAAATTTCAAGTCAATCGGATGAAAACTGACGGAGTTTGGTGTCCGGCCGATTTCACAAACATGGGGCCAAGTCAATAATGCACGTTGCGCGAGCAAATGACTTATTCAGCTACAGACTTCCAATTGCTGAAGAAGTCATTTGCTCGCGCAACGTGCATTATTGACTTGGCCCATGGTTTCGAGAAAAACGCGTTTGAAGTTTTAAAACGTTGTAGATCTGTGAAATTTCAATTATTTCCTACATGGGGATGGGGGCCTAAAGAGTGTATAATATGTGCTATATAGTATACAGTGACATCTATACTTCAATTTAGAAGTCCATTATCTATGATCGATAAGTAATAATTTAATTTACGACCGTCGAATTCAAAAAATCAAGAACCGCTGAAAGGAGCAAATTTTACGTTTTTCGAGCGTTGGAGTTGCTTCAGAAAATTAATTCTCAAAAATTATCTGAAGTATATTAGTATTTGGACTTTTTTTATTCCAATTCTAGGGATGTTTTGGCATACTTTTAGCCAATAAAAAAAATCGAAAAAAAAATTTTTAACATAGATATAACCCCTTAATGTTGAAGCTGAGTTAACGAAATCCGTAAATTGACGAATTTGTATTTGCGTAAATTACTGAATCGCAAAAAATATACATATTTAGTAAAAATGATGTTTATTTTTTTGTATGACCTTTCTCCAATATTACAAAACTTCTCTTTTTTCCGTTAACTTATGGCGTGGCAAATATTAGCAATTTAACATTGTGAACGAGACATTAAGTTTTTTACAGAACACTCACGATATAGCGAATTCTGAAAAACCAAGTTCCAGCACTAAATGAAATTGCTTACAATTTTAATATTTTCAGAATCATAATAAGAGCACATATGAAATGTGTGAGGAGCATGTTGCAGTTGTATAACTTAATTAAAAAACAGTTAATAGTGTTAAGGCCGAAGTGAAACCTAGCACCGAGCATCACGGCATCTAAATGCGATTCTGTGAAGTGCCGTGGGTGCTGACTCTTGGTGCCGATTCACGCCCAATGAAAGCACCGAATAACCGCGAACTAAAATTGAAAGTAATTAATTTTTTTCTGCTTTTTAGTTGAAATTTGGTTGAATAGGTATTACCAACCAAAAATAAATTATTTTCAACCCATAAGGGGGTAAAAAAAATTTTAACCTTTTTTCAGATTCAACTTTTTAACCCCTTAACGGTTGAAAATAATTTATTTTTGGCTGACAATACGCGTTCAATCGAATTTGAGGCATTGAACAATTTTTTTTTATTTTCAGTCGATTTAGGGGTGGTTTTAACCCTTTAGGATTAACCCTTAACATAAAATTTGCTAGATTTGATAGTGTATTTCATTGGATTATTTTTGATTTTTACTGAAATCATCGCGAGAGGGGTGTTTTTAAGGGTGACGTCCATATTTTAGGACCGCGGGACCCCGATTTTCGAAATCAGCGAACCAAAGAACATATAGCGAAAAAGTCTTCATGTCATTTCTCCTCAATTTTCTCACTTAAAAACAAACCTTTCACTTTTTAAATGCTTAGTGCCGCGCAAAATATCAAAACTTTTTTGATATGAGCACCGGCATCAAATTTTCGAGCACCGCACTCTCGTTCGAGGGTCGATGCGATGCTCTCTTTGGACATTGTTCCATATATCTACTGAGGTTTTAATTAATAAGGAACGCAAGCACCTTTTTGAGTGCCAGCACCCGGTGCAGTTGGACTTGGGCCTTTAATAGTGCTGGCTGAGACCTTCAGGCTCGCCATAACTGGGGCGAATTGGCCCCGGCCCCAGGTCAGGGCGCCCCGAAAATAGATTGAAACCCAAAAACCTATTTTTAATATTGTAGCCCCTGGCCCCGCAAGGTTATATGGCGCGTCTGGAGACAATAGCTGCTCCCCAGAAATTTTAATGTACGAATACCGAATCTGTTGTTAAAATTCTGAAGCCAACCATCACTTGAAGCCAACCATCACTGGCATTGAATAGAATATTGTTTACTTCCCAGCTTATAGGGAAGTTATTTACCAATTGTATAGCAGCAAAATTAAATCGATTTAACTCAAGATTAAGCCAAAATTTCGAATTAAACTATAAAGGGGCATTTAATATCGAAGATTCTCACAATGACCGCGTTTATGTGCAGGGACCGAACCAGTCCAACGTATCAAAAAAGGTCCAAGGTATTTTACAACACTTTTTTTTACACCGCCTTGTTTTTTTTAAAAAAATGAAAAACTATCGCAAACGAATTCGCCGCCCAAAAGTAGTTCTAAGGAATTTATCCTATTTTTTCAGCCGAGCTGACTCATTTGGCACGAACAAATCTCACGTTAGCTTCTAATAGAAATTTTCTTAAATTTTGGCTGATCTTTGGTATCTCAATATTTGCATATAATCTTCTTGTTTTTTTCGATGTAGTTTTCTCTATTTATCTTTTGCAAATCGTGTTCTACTGACGTTTCCCCTTTCACTCCTTCAATCTTTTTTATCTTTTTTCGGCTTTGGCCAAAGTTCCTTCATTTCTATTTTTCTACGATACTTTTTTACCATTTTGTTATCCATGATTATTTTAATAACTTATTCCAAAGTTGGTAATTAAGGGATATAATTAATTTCTGGTGGGCAAAATCCCCGTGGTGCCCACCGGGTAGCCAACTAACGACGGTCGTAGCGAGGGTGGGACGCTATATTCCCGCATACCAGCGACGGGCTGGCAACCCGTCCTGGCATTACTACATTGCCACGAGACCTACAACAGAGCCTCGGATAGGATTGGCCACACAACGAAGACCCGGATATCGTATTAAGGACCATGATTTACGAATTTTTTCTTGGAATGTAAGGACACTTGTGAAAAAGGTTGAGGTAATAATAATAAAAGTCTTTCGGTTATAATAATACAAACGGTTTAATTATTCAATCCGGTAACAATAGCTAGGAAATATTAAGTACCCGATACGATCGGTCCGGTGGTTATACTTAAACTGAAACTGGTGATCTCTATAGAGAATAAAGTTGTAGAGCCGGGTAGAAATAGTGGTGCATTGTTTTTTAGAATAATGAAGATTTTCTACATCCTCCGGCGCGCAAAATACGAACGTCATTTTAGGAAATTTCAATTGGATACAACATCTGGACTGGTCTTCGCAATTTGGAACCATTGGAGAAGCGAACCTCGCAGGCTCGTACCTTGCCATCTCTTCCTGGAAATATCGTAATTACCACCGCCAACTTCCAAAAGAGTCTTGGTGAAGAAGCATCGTAGACTTGGACGACATCACCGGGCTTGATGGTTGAAGAGAATCCACCTTTATTATGGTGTAAGGACCGGAGCTGCTGTAAGTAATCTACTCTCCAGCGTTTCCAGATGAAGTCGCTGTATTTGCATCGATCGACCCAAAGTTGTCGTATTTGTCCGTTGGACGGTTGAGTTGAGTCAGCTGCTGAAGGTAAAAGGGTAGCTGAATGCCTGCCATTCAAAAAATGCATCGGTGTCAAAGGCGCTAGGTCTAAAGGATCATCCGAGATATATGTTAGCGGTCTGGAATTAATGATGCTTTCAGTTTCAGCTAATAATGTATTCATTTCATCGTCGTTAAGTGTTGATTTTCTGATAGCAACTTTCAGTATGTTCTTAACACTTCGGACCATCCTCTCCCAGAATCCACCCCACCAGGGCGCTCTTTCGACTATAAATCTCCAAGTTATGCGGTGGCTACCTAAAAAATTTTGGAAACTCTCATCATTTAATAAATTTTGCAAAACACCCATCTCCTTTGCCGCTCTCTTGAAGGTGCGCGCGTTATCGGAATATATATATCGTGGAGTGCCTCGTCTTGCTAGGAATCGCCTTAGTCCTAGGAGGCAGCTTTCGGTGGTCAAATCTAGAACAAGCTCCAGGTGAATCGCCCTAATAGTAGCACAGGTGAACAGCATTATGTACACCTTTTTTGTAACATCATCCTGCACGTCGTTCTTCTTCGTGAACAAAGGTCCAGCAAAGTCTATACCGGTTGTCTCAAAGGGATGCGATGTCAACATTCTTTCACGCGGTAACGGTGCGAAGGGCTGAGTCATGGGTCTCGTCTGAATCAGTCGGCAAACACTACAGCGTTTTATTACTGCCTTTATCAACTGGCGACCTTTAGGTATCCAAAATCTCTCTCGTACACGCGAAAGTACCAAATTTACACCACCATGCAGTGTCACTTCGTGTTTGTTTCTTACGAGAAGCTCAGTAATATAAGAATCCTTGGGCAATATTATTGGAAAAGAAGTTTTGAAGTCATCCATGAATCGCAATCGTGAACCCACTCGCAAAAGTCCCTCTTCATCTATAGTGGGGCACAATGTCAAAATTTTAGAGGTAGAAAGCAACTTTCGTCCAGTCCTAACAGCAACAATTTCCTCTCGGTACCACAGTCTTTGCGTGTAACTGATCCAATATAACTCCGAACGTTGGAGTTCAGAGCAAGTCAAAAATTTATTATGATCGCACTTGAAACGACATCTCCCTTTCGCATGATCTATAAAGCGTAGGCAATAAGCGGTGATCCTCAAAAGCCTCCTCCATTTACTATAATTTTGAAATTGTAGTAGCGGTTCATCTGAAGTAAACAAATCTTGGCGGTGTTCTACTTCAATCATCAACGAGGTAAAAACATGAACATTTTGTTTATCAAATTCGTTTGGAGGCCAATTTGAAGGTGGATCTTTTAACCAATGTGGTCCATCTTTCCAGATCGATGATTTCGTTAACTGCTTCGCTCTTATTCCTCGAGTTACTAAATCGGCCGGATTATCGGTTCCCGGACAATATCTCCACTCCTCTTCACTAGTAAGTTCTTGTATCTCCTTCACTCTGTTAGCCACATATGGTTTCCATTTCTTTAAATCACCATGAATCCAGTACAAGGTTATCTTCGAATCGGTCCAGAGAATCGTCTTAAAGGCAATTTTCAGGATTCTCTTAAGGTAAGCACATAGTCGTGAAGCAAGCACTGCAGCAGTTAATTCAAGACGGGGTAGAGTAAGCTCCTTTGATCCGCTTTCCTTTAAGGGAGCAACACGACTCTTACAATTCAGGAGTCTAACAGTTACCTTCCCAGTTCTATCAACAGTTCGTATATAAGCTGCGCATCCGTATCCCTTCAAACTTGCATCGGAAAAAATATGAACTTCCTTACTAGACAATTCGCTGTTACTTAGTACACATCTAGGAAATGTCAAATCCTTCAATTCAAATAAATCCTTACGGATATCATTCCACATGGGAAGCAAATCATTCGGTAATGTGACATCCCAATCTAGCTTAAGTCGCCATGCATGCTGAAATAGAATTTTTAAACTGATGGTACAAGGAGAAAAGAATCCTAAAGGGTCGTATATCCTCGACAGCGTTTGTCAATTCATCGCTCAGCACAAACCAAGGGATGCCAAGTACTCTCTGTTTATTGGACAATGGAGTTTCAAGGCCAAAAGCAGACCTAAAGGTGTCATTATTACAATTCCACTGCCTTAAATTCATTGATGCTCTCTGCATAATAACTTTACTTTCTTCGTACAGTTTAAGTGCAGCCTCCTCAGAATCCACGCTTGCTATTAGGTCGTCCATATAAAAACAATCTCTCAATATAGTACAAGTGTGCGGGAATTGTTTACCTTCAAGCTCTAAATGCTTTTGGATCGTGGATCCCAATAGAAAAGGGCTGCAAGTGACTCCAAATGTTACTCTTGTCATCCGATATTCTTCAATTTCCGGTAGGTTATTAAGAGATTTCGGTTCTTCTGCATACCAAAAAAATCGGTGCGCGTCTCGGTCGTTTTCATCTAGAAGAATTTGAAGGAACGCTTTCTCAATATCAGCAGTGAGTCCTATCACACCCATTCGGAAATTTAGCAACAACCTTAAGATATCCGACAATAAATTGGTTCCTGTTATTATATGATCGTTCAAAGAAAGTTTAAATGGTTCATGTGCTGACGCATCGCTCACTATACGGAGTTTAGTGGTTATTTTATTTTCCTGATAAACAGGACGGTGGGGCATATAATAAATACGTTTAGCTACTTTATTGGTTAGTGATCCGTCTGGAACTTTCTCAGCAAAACCTGCGGTTATGAAAAGGCACATACCTGCGTGATATTCGGCTAATCGTTCAGGCTCCATAAATAACTTTTTGGTGAGCGATCTCAAACGGCTTAACGCACCCGCCCGATTATTCGCTAATGGCTCACTCAGACCTTTCCACGGTATAGACGCTACATATCGGTTGCCGTTTTTAACAATATAATCACGGCAGAAATTCTTTGTGAAAGTTTCGGCTTCAATATCATCCTTCTTTATTCCTAAAGTTTCCAAGTCCCACAGTTTACTAAAATCAAATTCATTAATTATGGAATTACATAAAACTTTAGAAACTAGATTTAAATTTGCAAATTGTATACTATTAGATAGGTTTTGCCCTTGTAACGTCCAACCGAATACACTGTGGACAGCTGTCAAAGTAGGCGATATCCTCTTAATGTCTCCAGTAACAAAATTCCAGTACTGATCGGCTCCTATCAGTATACTTATACCAGGTTCCGGTTTAATTTGATTCACTCGGCTATCAGCTAAATTTAATTTATAAAATATAGGTTCTTGATTATCTGGAACCGACAAAACATCTACACAAATATGTGGAACTTCAACAGCCTCTAAGAAATAAACACTATTATCATATTGACTTTTCAAGGTCAAGCGGACACGGTTGCAACTTTGCACTGGTTGTTGTGTATAACTGCCAAACGGTGCTATGCTCATAATATGTGTTCCCACTACGGGCAAATCCAACCTTCTGGAAATGTCTCGACGGATAAATGACGATTGACTGCCACCATCTAATATAATTCTCACTAGACGACTATAATCAGCTGTAGACGAACCTGACGCATATACGCAGGCGGTTTGGAGGAAAATATCTGCCAACGGCTGCGGGTTACTCTCGGTCGCACACAAGTTCAACGCTGGCTTGGAGGTAGAGGTAATGCACTGATCTTTTTGCGATTCGCACACTTTTTGCGGAATTGACTTGAAACGCTGTCTGTAAAGAGGCTCACACATTGATGAAGCGTGCTTCATTTTGCATTTCATACAGGAAACATTACGGACTTGACATGACTTGGAATCATGCCCTTTTCTAGTGCAACGGAAGCATCGGCCATCTCGAATTAAAAGATTTTTCTTTTGCTCAATCGAAAGCTCACTATCACATTCACTGGTAAAATGTTTCTGAGATTTGCAAAAATAACAATGCACTTTAGAGGATGTCGTCGTGAACAGCCCTGCAGCTGTTTTTAATGCCTTCGCGTTGTTGGAATTTGAAAAATTGCGTGAAACTTCGCCTGCCTTTTCAAGAGAATCTACTTCTCGCTTTAAATATTGCAAAAGAGCCTTCATTTTCCGATCGCCAAGTCGCAAACTACTACTACTAGTAGAAATGTCATCTCTCTTTGATTCTTCGTCGCCACTACCACCGTCTTCGGTTGCTTCATAGGTTCTGTGAAAATCTACTCGCAATTCACTAGGTAAACATTTCAATAGAAGAGTCTTCAAAATAACAGAATAGCTGTTGTAAGGTACCCCTAAAGCAGTTAAAGAACGAGTACATGTCACCACCGAGTTATATAAATAACGTAATCCCGTTGAATCGTTTTTCAATGTGACCGGCTTTATAGAAAGTAATTTTTGGATATGTTGATCAACGATTTTTTCGTTGTTGCCGAATTCTTCTAACAACAAAGCGATGGCTCCATCATAGCAACATTCGCTAGGAGTAAATCCAGCAAGGGCTTCGGCCGCCTTTCCTTTGAGCACTGATTGAAGATAATGGAACTTATCGATCGTATTTAGAGCTTTGTTTTGATGTACGGCGGTCTTGAACTGCTCCCAAAAGGGTAGCCATTCTTGATAATTTCCTGAAAATGTTTTTAGCTGCAACTTCGGAAGTTTTACGCCGCTTTGCTTTTCTGGCACTGGGACACTCGTGGAATCTTGGTTAACATCTTGGAGAATAGGCAACTTCTGTAATCGTCTTACTCGGTTTAATCTTTGCTCTAGACGTGCTATTGCGGTAACTGCCGTATCCTCATATTCCGCGCATTTTTCCATGTCTTTCTCCAGTTCCTCCGGTTTTATAGTTGCATGCACATCCTTATTAGCTTTCCTGAGAGTCACGTGGACAGCTTTTATGCGTTCCAGCATGACCGTTAATTCTTCCTCAATATGATTTAGCAGCTCTACATCTTCTGTAGGTTGAGAGGCACCTGTATTTAAATAATCACTCGCGGATTTTGTCAATTTGGTTAATTGACCCCGCCAAACCGAGCGACTCACTAATTCCATAATAAATACACGTGTCCGGTTAAAATCGAGTAATCCGGTTACGGTATCGGTAATACAATAAATGCGAATTACAAGACGACGGTGATCGCAAACAATTAATAACACCACGATGTTCCCGGCAAATTATAAATACGACGGTGATCCCGGGTTTCGGCACCAAAATGTGAAAAAGGTTGAGGTAATAATAATAAAAGTCTTTCGGTTATAATAATACAAACGGTTTAATTATTCAATCCGGTAACAATAGCTAGGAAATATTAAGTACCCGATACGATCGGTCCGGTGGTTATACTTAAACTGAAACTGGTGATCTCTATAGAGAATAAATTTGTAGAGCCGGGTAGAAATAGTGGTGCATTGTTTTTTAGAATAATGAAGATTTTCTACAACACTGTATCAACCTGGCAGACTAAAAGTTCTACTAAACGAATTAGATAAATATAAAAGTGACCTGACAGCAGTGCAAGAGGTGAGATGGATTGGAAAGGGGATCCTAGAGAAAAAAACGCACAATATATTTTATAGTTGTAACGAGAAAAATCATACTTTTGGGACGGCATTTATTGTAAGAAAACAAATTAAACATCTAGTAATGGGGTTTGACGCTATAGATGAAAGAATCTGTAGAATACGTATAAGAGGAAGATTCTTTAATTACTCCATAATAAACATACATGCCCCGATTGAAGATGCGCTAGAAGAAGCGAAAGATGCATTCTATGAAACCTTAGATAGGACGCTAAGAAACTGTCCTAGACATGATGTAAAGATTGTCATAGGAGATGCAAATGCAAAAATTGGCCATGAAAGTGCATACCGACCAACAATAGGAGCATTTAGTATGAGACTGATCAGTTTTGCAATGATGAATAATATGGTGATCGCAGATACAAGATTCCAGCGAAAAGATATACATAAGGTAACCTGGAGATCTCCAGATGGAAGAACGCAAAACTCAATTGATCATATACTTATAGAAGCGCGTCACTGTTCAGAAGTACTAGATGTCAGATCATATCGTAGTGCAAACATCGACTCCGACCATTATATGATTGGGACGAGAATCAGAAGCAGAATATCGACACTAAACGAAAGAAGAAACCACAGGGAAAGAAAATTTAACGTGAAATTATTAAAAGAAGAAGCAAAACAAGAAGAATATGTGGAAGAAATAAATAGAAAAGTGATAAATGCAAATAATCACAACGCCGAAGACATAGAAGTTAAATGGAATAACTTGAAGACCCTAATCAAACAATCAGCATCAAATACTCTAGTATAGAGCATGGACAAACCTTTGTTCAGCTTCTACGCTATCGAATTGTATTCTAATTAATTTTCGTATTTATTAGTTAAATCACAATGGCTGGGTTCCGAAATATAACCCAGTATACAGGGCAGTGCTAATGAGGTCAGTAATTGATGCCATATTTTACTTGTGTGAACCGCTGTGACGTACTGGAACCTATTCGACGTTGATAGAATCACGTTGATCGTTGATATGGTATTACCCGATGTCATAGTTGTTATTTCCGATGTAGAGGGTATCACCTTCAATGTTTAGGTGGACGTATTTGTCAAAGAGGCAGTTATAATTTTAGATGTTGAGGCCGCCATATCCGATGTAGAAAGAGTTATTGTTTTAAGGGAGAAGTAGCATTTGATGCTACTGGAGCCACATTCTGATAAGCTACGGTTCCATTCTGAGGTTCATTGTCAACAATATAATCTCCATCTCTTATTTTGAAAAGATTACACGGCCACAATTCACCCGATTCAAAACCATGAATTGCAGAATCCATACACACACAAGAAGGATATAGAATTTCCTAGAATTTTTGCAACAATACACTGTTTTATAACTTGCCCTGGATTATTCCGCAACCAAGAACTGCAAGCTTGGTTGTAGTTAGACTTAAGCGATTTAAAGAACGCTCTATCCAGTGGTTGTAGTTTGTGTGTTGTGTGAGCTGGTAAAGATAACACGATGATTCCATATTCATGTGCCAGACGAATAGCCTCTATATTCTTTGTGTGCGTTGCATGACCATCAAGGATGATCAGCACTTGATTTTTGTCGCCTTTTTGCAATCGGAGGCACTCTTAGAATATATGTAGAACTACAGGAAAGGCCTTCGCGTATAAAATCCGTGTATTGGAGCGTAGTGATATCTGCTATCAGCCGACTGTCAAATTGGTATAATTGCTTGTTAGTTGACTGTCAAATTTTCCCGCGGCACTTACTTTAAAACGAGTTTTTCTATAAAATTTTAAAAAACTAATCAAAAAAGAAAGAAAGTTGAAAGAATTTGTTTTTAGCGTAATTGAAGTTGTTACGAGTAAATTTTCAGTGAAAAAAAGAACAATGAAGTGTGGAGTTTGAATTTCACTACGCTAAAATTCTGCGAGGGCCCTTCCTGTAGTTCTATATTCTAAGGAGGAACTTAACAAAATGAAGTAACCAGTCACGAAATAGTTTAGATATAATCCATCCACTATCAGAACAATTACAAATTGTATTAGGTGGGCCACCTTTCTTCAAGTCATCTGTCATCCTTTTTCTTTTAAAAATCAACATAGGAGGAATATATTGTCCTACAGCGTTCATGCAATAAATACATGTAGTTGTTATACCACGCTCTCCACTGGTGACTGGACCGACCTGACTTTAGCCTTTCTTTGCTAATATTTTGGGTGGTTTGTGTATAGTGCTCAAGCCTGTTTCATGCATATTAAATATTTGAGAGGCTGTAAATTTTTCCTTGTCAAGAATGGCTTCATTATTTGTCAAAGAAGTCTATCACGTTTTTTTATTAAAACCTTTGCAACGGGCAATGGATGTAGGCAGGGGTGTGCTGGTAAATCGGTAACAACCGGCTCGCATATAATTAATGTAGGTAAAAACATAATTCATATGAATAAATATCGAAACAAGAACAATATTAACAATAAAGAAATTTATTGAGCATAAAATATTACAAAATTAGTGGGAATAAAGTTAAATAAATTTATTAATGTAAAGTCCATATGAGCCCGTAATTATGAAAGTGGTCTAAGATTTGATTAAGGAAAATTTATTATGAATGTGAAATTTTGTGTGAATCTCATACGAAAATGTTGTTTTTACAGTTTGAATTGACTTAGACCATTTTCAAACTTAACTGTCCCATAAATGACTTAGAGCAATAAAAACTACGAGTTTTATTAGAAAAAATAATTTGAGTGAATAATTCATTAACATTTATTAATTATTTTTTAAAAGTAATCATTTCTATCTGCCATTGAGTTTTAAGACTCTTAAAACGTTCCTGAAAAACTGGAGGAAGGTAGGTTAGTAAACCCATAATATCTTTATGTTTTTCTACCGTTACTGGTCGTGTAGTAGTGTACAATGGGAGTCATTTAATATTTCCGTATATTTTTGGCCTTCCTCTTTTAGGTGAAAGAACCAAAACTTGGAAATCGGAATCATCCAGAGAAGTTTTATAGAACATCTTATAAGGTTCTTTTTTCAAGAATCTCATCCATCGAATTTGCAGCCAAGCGACAGATCCGCCTGCGGTATTTTTTGCTCTTCTCGTCGTTGGCTCTTCTAGTCATTTCGTTGAGATAAAATCCGGCTGCGACAATCGTTGTACCGAAATGCTCAGGGTTGAATAAGTATTTTGTTTTTTTGGAGTTTACTCCTTAAGAAACGTTTCGTATATGGGTCTTTCTCTACTAAATGGAAACTGGTCCTAACAAATCTGTCCTCACATGTTTTTTTTTAAAAAGTTACATAAAAAAAGGAAATATTAAGTTAATGGTATATTTAGAAAATGCTGTATTATTTTCTAATTATTGTGCCATTTATGAACGGTTTTGTGAAAATCTGTGACAGGGGAATGTTTTTATGAGTTAAAACAAGTTTTTTTTAAATACTTGAATCAAAAAGTGGGTGTGTCTACTTATGTACGCGCATTAGAAGTTATACTTCTTTGGCGTGATTTAAGACTAATTTTTAATTTGCATGCAAATAATTTATTGGTTTTTTTATTATTTGCGTGCGTTGGCAGGTGGAAGCCGACACGTTCCAGCCTGTCGGTTATACCGGATTCTAATCCTAACTAAAATCACCTACTAGTCAACCATTCTCCGGCAGAGAGGAAACACATTTTTCTAGACAAGTTGTTCTTATTTATACAGGTTTTTATGCGCCCCATGTTTTTATTTTAGTCTGTTAAAAGTCCCAGAATATTACTTAATTCGCTGACACAGGGACACAAAGTACCCCTTGGCAAACGACATTAGAAGACAGCACTCCTACTATTCCAGAAGGTCCATGTTTGTGTTCTAATTATTTTCTAGTTTTTGGTACAGCAGATTTAAAATAAAACCATTTAACTTAAAAGTTTTTTTTACCTATTTTTATTATATTCTTTTTAGTCTTAATTCAGTCATTTTTGGTTTTTACTTTTTACAAAATTCTGGTGAAGTGATTTGTTATGCATACCATATTTCCAGCGCCATTTTGAATTTTCTAATTTTGACAACAAATTTATTATTTCCGACCTTAAACACCCCAGCTATTTTCAGTGAAATCGAATCGTAATTGCCAAAATCGTACCGGCATATTGGCGCCGGCATTTTGATTTTTTTAAAATTTTGCCCACAGATTCGTCATTTGTGACCTTAAAAATTCCCCGATACCGATTTTCAATGAATTCGGAACACATTGCAAAATTCATCCGCCATTTTTAATTTTCAAATTTCGATTACAGAATCGTCATTTGTGGGCCTAAAAACCTCCCGATACCGATTTTCAAAGGATTCAGAATACATTTGCAAAATTCATCCGCCATTTTGAATTTTAAAATTTCGACCACAGAATCGTCATTTGTGGCCCTAATAACCCCCGATACCGATTTTAAATGGATTCAGAAAACATTTCCAAAATTCATCCGCCATTTTGAATTTTCAAATTTTGACCACAGAATCGTCATTTGTGGCCCTAAAAACCTCCCGATACCGATTTTCATTAGATTCAGAACACATTTCCAAAATTCATCAGCCATATTGGCGCCGCCATTTTTAATTTTCAAATTTTGACCATAGAATCGTCATTTGTGGCCCTAAACCCCCCCCCCCGATACCGATTTTCAATAGAATTGGAACACAATTGAAAAATGCGTCCGCCATCTTGGAACCGCCATCTTGATTTTTTACAAAATTGTCAGATTACACTGACACGTTAGCTCAATGTGTGTGCAAAGTTTCATAAGAATCGGTTTAGTAGAAGTAGTTGAAAAAGCTGTCGCATGATTTGAACCAAACAAATATACGAGGTCAAGCTAAATAAAATCATTAATATCTTGTTCATTGTTTTATTTTCCCAAATAATAACAGTAAATATTTTGTATTATATATTCAAACTAATTTCTGATTGAATAATTATATTAAGTTTTAACCATTCAAAATCATTAGTAAAACAGTAAATAATTATCGCTTATTATTGTACAGTTGCCATATAGCTTTATTATTATCTTGGCCAGTTTCACACGGGCAGACAAACAACCAAGAAAAATATTCTGAAAAAGTCGGCCCGTGTAAAACTGGCCCTTAGAAACTCGCGCTTAGGTAATGAATAGAACACAGATCGGATTTCCCTCCATAGCCTCGCGACAGAACCCTCACCCAGCTACTACGAATCTTACCTACAAAAAGCCCAAACCTTCGCTTGGCTGATGAATGTACATGGAATTTATTTCCCTCCATAGCCTCAGGATAAAAACCCCCTCACCAATCGACGTCGTGAACAGACATCAGCTAAAGAATGGGAGTTGAAATGCTTGGCCTCCATACCCCTTCGCCTATATTCTCAGTCACCGTCTCGCGTTGCGTCTCACGTCTCGATAAAAATTCACTCTCATAATATTTTCCAAACGCGCCTAAAGAAGTATAACTTCAAAAAATAAATTTTTAAAAGCCAACTTCAAAAAAAACCAATACCGTGATGCACAAAAAAGGATGAATTAATTGTTGCTAGTTCTGTACAATACTAATTCAATCAGAATGGATTTAGAAAGAAGAATCACTTTTGAAGACGGTGCCAGGTTGACTTCCATTGCACTAACTCTTGCTTCGAAAATTGTTTTCATTTCTTTGTTAGCCTTATGCACTCAATACATCGCCCCGAAAACAGGTGTTAGCACCGTCTTCAAAAGTGATTCTTCTTTCTAAATCCATTCTGATTGGATTAGTATTGTAAAGAACTAGCAACAATTATTTCATCCTTTTTTGTGCATCACGTTATTGGTTTTTTTTTGAAGTTGGTTTTTAAAAATTTGTTTTATTTCGTATTTTTTAGTCCGTTCAATTTTTTCGGGGGCAAATTAAAACAAAATTATTTATTACGATAAGTATGACATGCCGCCGTCGATAAGAATCGATGCAGTAGCTAAATAGTTTTTGCACTAATGTATTTGCGCATTTTCGGAGTTATTTAAAAAAAACTTATTTAATATGAAACAAAATTCCTCGAAGGAAATTAGAAAACAATATTTATTGTGAGAATATAAAGTCGATCGAAAAAAAATGCAACAGTCCGAAGAATCGAACTCGGATCCCCCGGACGAGAGGTAGTTACTTAACTTGCTGCGCTACGAGAGAGTGATACCATGAGATGGCTAAATATGTAAATAAGTCCTTTCAGAAATTCAGTTATATAGTTTTCCAATTCAAAGGAATACTATTACAGTCTACATGAGTATGCATGAAATTCCTTACCGAAGAGTTTGTAATAATTCTTAACAACATTAATTCAATCAATGAATTTAGAAGAGAAAAAAAGAAAAAAAATCGCCCTGTCCGACCCGGGGTTTGAACCCGCAATAATTAGTTCGGTAGACTTTTACGTTTTTTTTTTTTTTTTTTTTTTTAAAAGCATTTTATTTTCATATCTTATATCTAACCTAACATAAATGCAGCTAATGCTTAAAGCTACTTATTCTATCCTATTCTAAACTATCTAACTTACTGGCCCTCAGCAGGCGCTCTAAATTACTCACTATCTTATCTAACTTATGCCTTTCAGCTAAAACTTATATATGTATTTTTACTTTATAAAAAATGTCTTTATTTTTGGCTTACTTCTAAGAAAAATTACTAACAAAAAAACTTAGAAACTATATATATATATTTTTTATATAAAATAAAACTTAAACTAACTTAACTTACTTAACCTAACTAGCCTAGATATCTGGGCAGGGGATAGCAGAAGCAACGCTGCTTCGGCTAACCCCCGTCCAGGCGACGGGCTTCCATGGATTCGAGATATACAAAACATCAAGAGTTCATGGAAGCCCGCACTATCTACTCCCCTAATAAACAATCCAGGTCTTAAGGCAACTTAATACTAAAAGAGACTATCTGGACGGGGGGCAGCGGAGGTTTTACTGCCTCAGGTGGCCCCCGTCCAGGCGACGGGCTTCCATGGATCCGAGTTTGATAGAACAACAGGGGTTCATGGAAGTCCGCACCCTTAACCTAACTTACTTAACCTATATATATTACTACCGTAAAAACTAGAACTAATCCTACCTAAGCCCTAAGCTAATCATTAAAAATAAATTACAAGCTAAACTATTCTATATCTAAAATTATCAGGGCGAATACGCAATATCTAAGTATCCTCCACCCACCAGTACAGAGTACTTGCAGTGGAGGCGTCTCGTCTGTCTCTCTCCGAGATTCGAGTACTGAACCTCAGGAGCTCCTGAACTTGCATATCCTCGTTACTATATAAATATCGCTTATCTGTCGCGGAACGATGTAGGTGGTAAAAGAGGGGCACCCCCGAACCATCTTGGACCAATCTTTTTGAATCCAGATAGACAAATGCCTCTGGAGGGATAAAGCCGCGTTCACAAGCAGCTCTGTGATATTCAGCGTTCGGGTAGAACGCTCCCCGAATAAGAGGATTGTCGCTCACCGTCGCTCTAACAATATGTCTTCGAATCAACTTGATTATGAAGTTGTCGATCCTATTAACAAATGCCTTATCATAGAGGACATTGTTGGCGTGAAACTTCGTGAAGCCAGATTCGGGTGTCCGATACAACCTTAAGCACGCCCTTAAGCATTGTCTTTCGAAGACCCGAAGCTTTTCCATATAAAAGGGAGATATGTTGAACCATACTGGACAACCATAGGTCAAAATCGGTCTGACCAAGGCTTGATAGCAGATCACCTTTACCCGTGAGCTTAGGTGCCTGCTGTAAAAAAGCCTTTTTGTCATGTGAAACGCCTTGTTTGCCTTGTCGAGAGCAGCACTTACATTTCTATTGAAATACAAGTACTGATCCAGCCAAAGCCCAAGGTATTTCACTTCCGATTTATGTTCTAACGCTTGTCCAGCATAGTTCGAAATTCGGAAGGTTTTCCAGTTCCTCTGCACATCGCGAGAAGCTCTGATTAGAGGAGTCCGGAAAAGGATCGATTCGCATTTGCTAAAATTGATCTTCAACTTCCAATCATCACTATAGCGTTCGATTGTTTCGAAGTCACGTTGCAGGAGCGTCTGGATCACTTCAATCTTCGGCCCCGTCCTGTACACAATCAGGTCATCCGCATACGCTAATGCGAAGCGGAGTGAACTGATTAGGTCACTCGTAAAGATATTAAATAAGAGCGGCGAATTCACTGCGCCCTGTTGCAGACCATTTTTAATGTCAAATACCTTTCCTGATGTGAAGTTCCCACTTTTAACGATGAACTTCTTCTTGGAGATCATATTATAGATCATGTATAACAGAGGTCCGGTCATCCCGTATCTGACTAATTTGTAGAGGAGGCCCTCGATCCACACTGTATCGAACGCCTTCTCATAGTCGATCAAGCATGCTCCGGTGCACTGGCCTTTCATTAGGTTCCAGTGTATGTCTGATACCAATTTCGACGCGGCATGAATAGTATCATGTCCCGCCCTGAAACCGAATTGGTTATCGGGAATTATTTTCTTTTCCTCAACCCATTTGGATAATGATCTATTAATAACTGATTCAAACACCTTACTGATATTCGGAAGCAGACTTATTGACCGAAGATTCGCAGGGTTACTTTTATCTTTACCTTTCTTGGGTATTGGATACACCACTGCCGTCTTCCAGTGGCCTGGAAAATGGGCGTTGTTTAACGCATTGTTAAACAGAGTGGTGTATGTGTCTATAGCCACCAGGGGCAAATGCTTTAGGACGATGTTTGGAATACCGTCTACCCCAGACGACTTCTTATTGTTTAGACGACGAAATGTTAGCAGGAGATCGATTTTTGTAGTGAGCAGAGGATTTGCTTGCGCCTCAGGAATATTGTTCGCTGGGCAGTCTTCACTGAACTCGATGATTCTTCGGTTCTCAGATTTCCAAACCTCGATCTCTCTGGTTAATCTGAAGTGGTTCAGCAGGGCCCTATTTTCAAGGTCAAAATTCGGTCGAACACAAGTGTTCACCGAATAAATTCCCTGATAGTACGCCCCCACTAGATCCACCTTCTCCTGCTCGTCCTCTATACAATAATTATCGTCTGCATGACTGGTTTCTTCAGGATCTATGTTTGCAGACCTCAGAAGTTCCTGGTTAGCCAGGGTCCTGGGGATACGTAACTTGTCCAATCGGTTATGTGTTTTACTCCTAAAGATTTTATTTATCTGTGGGAACATGCTCGCGCTATTGGATTGTATAGCACGAATCTTTTTGTTCCAGTACAGATTCACAGACTGTGAGAATTGTTGTTTGAGGAGTTGTTGGAGGTTTTTCATAACCGATTTAAGGGTTACAATCTCCGGGCTCTGTCTATCTTGGAACTGGCGGTGTAGGGACTTCAGTCTCGTCAGTACTCTACTTTTGTGTTTTTGTAGTGCGTCGATGGTAGCGTTCTTGTAACAGTCTGTACTGTTCTTTTTCTTCGTCCGTGGTATAGGTCTGTCCATAGTCTGTACAATGAGGTTGTCCATATCTTTCAAATATGTATCAATCTCGTTGTTGGTCAAGTTCCTAGTTGTAGGAGGTAGTAGTCCGTTATTTTGTATTGCCCTTTCCATAGCCTTCTCGAATTTTGGCCAGTGCATCTTCTGGTAGGCAAAAGGATGCACTTCGCAATATTCGAGAAGTTCCATGGAGTCGTCCGGGACTTGTACTGTTATTTCCAGTCCTTGGTGGTCGCTGTCGTACGGCACTGTCGTTAGACAGTTTGTCACGTTTGTGTTTACCCCTAGTAGGCCCATCCGAGAGTCTATCAAGCATATATCCAGAAAAGAACCGCCGTTTGGGTATGATGGCATATCAGTAGCGTAAACATTTACTTTTCGCTGTATTCTATTCTGGACCAACCAGTCATTCAGTTGGTTGCCCCTGGTGTTAGCCGTTTGATTTCCCCATGCCGCATGGCGTGCGTTTAAATCTCCGGCCAACAAGTAAAATTTTTGCTCCGACTCCAGTTGGAGGGTTTGAAAAAGCGAGCTCATTTCCTCTATGAATAGCCTGGATTGGGAGGTTTGGGGTGCGTACGCGGCAATACAACCTTCTGCCACTAGACAGAGGGAGGTATATAACGCACGCTTCTAACACCCGGAACTTTGCGATGTCCCTGCTATACATGATCTTGTGTTTAAGGGTAGTCTTTACTAATATTAGTAGACCCCCACCTTGTCTGGCATTAGGTCTATCGCGCCTAATTACCACATAATCTTTGTAATCCACTTTGTGTTTCTCGCTTAGTTTAGTTTCACTAGCGAGAAGCACATCATGATTTTGGTTTTGCAACAGAGTTAGTAAATTCGCCCTTCTCTCGTTTCTTATCAACGAGTTGACATTCACCGCAATGACCTTGATCGTGTCCTCCCTGTGTAAAGCCATTAGATTTACCCAGAGATGGTTTCTGTCGTAAAGAGAGCTGAGTATACGAAGTCTAAACGAGTTGTTTGCTCGCTTAGTTGTTTTTGAAGCTGCGCGATCTGCCCTTGTATGGACAAGAGAACCGCCTTCAGCTCACTATCTCCAGAACTAGCTGCCGGAGCAGCTTTTGGAGCTTGCTGTTTTGTGGGCTGGGTTCCTGTTGCCATTTGGGCGAAGGACATTCCAGGCATTACAAAATTGTTTATCATTTTGCTCTTTTGCGCTTTCTGAGCCTCGAGTTGCTCTTTACGCGCTTGTATTCTTTTTTTGAACTCTGCATATTTTGGGCAACCTCTATAGCTCGCAGGATGCCCATTTGATCTGCAGAGTACACAGAACAGCTTGTTTTTGTCATTTACCTTATCTTTCCCCAGAGGGCATTCGCCAGGTTTGTGATTATTTTCGCACTTCACGCATCTAAATGCCATTTGGCAATTAGCTGCGGCGTGCCCAAATCTCTGACATCGCATGCATTGCAGGATGTCTCTTTTGTTTAATTTCTCCCATGACACTACATGGAAGCTTAGATATTTAATATTTTTTAAATTGTCCAGCTTGCTCTCGGGAGTCAATTGGACCAAGAAAATCGGCAGTTGCCTCTCTGAGTCTCGCGAACGTGCGGTAGTGAATCTTTTAACCGCTTTAAATTTTAATTCTTTGACCTTGAGGGATTCAAGTTCTTCCAGGATCTCTTGAGGCTCAAACCCCGGGTCAAGCCCTTTCAATAGGACGCTTTGAGTTTTTTCGCCCTTAGCAGTAAACGTAAAATATTGGGTATTTGCCCTCTCTAAAAAATTTTTAATTTTTTTATGGTCTTCTAACTTACTTAATACTAGAGCATGCTTATTACCATTAAGCCGTTTGACGAAAAAATTAGTGTGTTTTAGTACCTGTTTTGTCAATCTAATGGTATCCACCGGTTTTTGGTGGAAGATATTAATTGGAGGTACCTTCTCCTTTTGTTGTTGTTTTTGTTGTTGCTCCTTTTGCTGTTTTCCTGCCGGCTGCTGTGATTGCAGCTGATACTGGGCCTTATTCTGCGTCCGTTGCTGTTGTTGTTGCTGCTGCTGTTGCTGTTGTTCAGCCACCGGTTTGGTAGCTTTCGGTGAGGGGAGCTTGGGGAAATTTTTTTCCTTCAGCTCCTCTATTAATTTTTCTAGTCTGGCTTCGTCTTCCTCAGTTTCGGTAGCCAGAACTCCGAAACTGTTTCCCTGGCCATTATATTGGTCAGGGACGGGATTATTTGCAGATTTTTCCTCTGAGTCAGTCATTATTGCATCGTGTGAAACCGTAGTTCCAGACACTGATGCCGTCGCCGTTCGTTGTTGATGCTGCTGTGGCTGCTTTTTTTCATTGCCAGCCTTCGATCTTTGAATGAGGTTGGGAATTATTTTTATTTTTCGACGCCTTTTATTTCCTAAACGCCGTTCGATATTATTGTCGTCGCTAACGATTGAGTTATTGTCACCACTTGCACTTGATGTGTTCATATTCGCACTTTTTTTTATTTTGGTGTCCACTTGAGACATGTCACTTACGTGCTCATGCTCTGCACCGCTATTCTTAACTTCCTTTGATTTGTCAATTATATCAAATATTGCTGTTCTCTTAACTAAACTGTTTTTTTAATGTTAATAGAAAAAAAAATTAATTAGGAATTAGTCAAACGGGATTCGACCCCTAATCACTCTGTACACAAGTTTTTCACAATACCTCGATACTACGCTCGCAGTCTGTCCGCTCTTGACAAGAGTTCAAACAAGACTAGAGAGTAGACTTTTACGTAGACGCTATGCCAAGTCCCTATTAAGTATTTGGTTACAATAAAGACTTTTGTGATACCTTTGAAAATATTCTATCTGTTCAAGGTGTACTAAATTTACCAGTTTTTTAAGGCTACCTTCGAACTCCTTTATCAGAATTTAAAAGAAATTGCATGGGACCACCGTGGGAAACTACCCTTTCAAGCAAAAAAAGAAAAAAGCAAAAAAGTTATTGCGTTACAAAGTTATGCGTGAACAGGACCAAAAAAAAAACATACCTACGCGTCGAATTGATAATCTTCTCTTTTTGAAGTCGGTTAAAAATACTTTTTATTCTTAGTCAAAATAAACAATAATTGGTAACCAATTACAAAAAAAAACAAAAACTTAATTTTTTTTATCCAGAGGAATGTTATTACCAGGGGAATGATATTCCAAGCAGCCCTGTCACGTTTACCTGCAGTAACACCGCTTCTTGCACTGATAAAAATAGCGTTTTTTAGCATATACGCAATCATCAGGCCGGGGACTTTCCGTTCAACGTAAATAAAAATTGCCACTTCACTTTGAATAGATTTAGCTCCAATTTTTATTTGCGACAGGAGGCAACTTACTTTAGGACAACATTTAGGAGCTATTTTTTTAACTTAAATACAAAGTTAATATTTTTACTCTAATAATTATCTTTAAAAAATTGTTTGAACCTGCAATAATGGGGTTAGGACACGCCAGGGTAATGATTTTTCGAGGAGTTGGAAGGCAAAAGTAATATAATTATGAAATAATATGAGTTTTTTTTAGTTTTTAAAACTAAAAAAACTCCTGTCAAGAGAAGACAGATTTTGCGCTTAGACTAGAGCTCGTGCGAAAAACCAGTGTTTAAAGTAACCAAGGTTCGAATCCCGTGCGGTCCCGTGAATTTCAACTAATTTTTTTTACCTAAACCAGAAATGTTGATCTTTAAAATAAAAGATATGATAAAATAAAAATAAAATTAATAAACATAAAGAAGAAAAAAAAGATAGTGGTGCGGAGCATGTACACAATATGAGTGGCATGCCTCAAACGGGCACCAAAAATAAAACGGACACCAAAAAGTGGGGTGCAAGTGGAAATTTGACAATTAGCATTAGCAAAACATCGCTAACGTCGGCAAGTGACGATAATAGTGAACGCTGTGGCAACAAACGCCGCAGAAAACTAAAATCCCAGCGAAGCCTGGGCCAAAGGAAGGCGAAAATGATTAACCAAAAACAGCAAACAGCAACTGGGTCTACGGTTCCACCCGCAACCGTAACAACGACTAACGATTTGGAAGAGGAATCGTGCAATATTTCCGCCTCTAGCAAATATAAAGGCCAGGGAAACAGTTTCGGAACTCCGGCTAGTGAAACTGAAGCAGATGAGTCTAGACTAGAAAAACTGATCGAGGAGCTGAAAGAAAAAAATTTCCCTAAGCTCCCCACACCCAAAGCTGCCATGCCGGCGGCTGAACAACAACAACAACAATAATAAAATAAGAAGAGAAGAATAATAAAACTCAGCAGCAACAGCAGCAGCAATCACAGTTGCAGCAGCAGACAGCAAAACAACAACATGAAGAACAACAAAAACAACAACATGAACAACAAAAAAAGGAGAATACCTCCAATTAACATTTTCCACCAAAAACCGGTGGACACTATTAGACTGGCGAAACAGGTACTCAAACATACCAATTTCTATATTAGAAGAGTGAGTGGAAATAAGCATGCACTAATTTTAAATAACCTTCTAGATCATAAGAAAATAAAAACTTTTTTAGTGAGGGCAAATACCCAATATTTCAAGTTTACCGCTAAGGGCGAAAAAACCCAAAGCATATTACTTAAGGGACTTGATCCTGGTTTTGATCCTCAGGAGATTTTAGAAAAACTCGAATCCCTCTTAACCTTAAATTTACTGCGGTATAAAAGTTTACCACCGCACACTCGCGAAGCTCAGAGAGACAACTGCCGATTTTCCTAGTCCAATTGACTCCCGAGAGCAAGCTGGATAATTTAAAAACTATTAAATATCTAAGCTGCTTCCATGTAGTGTCACGGGAGAAATTAAATAAAAAAGACATCCTTCAATGCATGCGATGTCAAAGATTTGGGTACGCCGCAGCTAACTGCCAAATGGCATTTAGATACGTGCAGTGCGAAAATAATCGCACACCTGGTGAATGTCCTCTAGGTAAAGAAAAAGTAGCTGATAAAAGCAAGCTGTTCTGTGTACTCTGCAGATCAAATGGACATCCTGCTAACTATAGAGGATTCCTAAAATTTGCAGAGTTCAAAAAAAAATTCAAATGCGTAAAGAGGAAATCCAAACTCAGAAAGCGCAAAAGAGCACAATGTTAAACAATTTTGTAACACCTGGAATGTCCTTTGCCCAAATGGCAGCGGGAGCCCAACCTACAAAACAGCAAGCTCCAAAAGCAGCCAGCAAGTCCTGGAGATATAGAGCTGAAGGCGGTGAACGTCAACTCGCTGATACGAAATGAGAGAAGGGCGAATCTACTCTCTCAACTCTCTTAAAGAACCAAAATCCGGATGTGCTTTTGGCTAGTGAAACTAAACTAAGCGAAAGGCACAAAATGGACTACAAAGATTATGTGGTAATTAGGCGTGATCGACCTAATGCCATACGAGGCGGAGGCCTATTAATATTAGTAAAGACCTCTCTGAAGCCTAAAATCATGTATAGCAGGGATATAGAAAAGTTTCGGTGTTAGAAGCGTGTGTTATATACATTCCTCTGCCTAGTGGCAGAAGATTGTATTTAATCGCTGCTTACGCACCCCAAACATCTCAAACAAGACTATTTATAGAGGAAATAGTCTAAGAGCTAGTGGCCTCGACAACATACCCATTTGAATAAAGCTGGAAATTTGCAAAATATTAGTTTAGGTCTTCCAAAGTAAGAAATGACCGGTATGGCTAAACGGGGGTGCTGGGGTGAGTGCCCTTAAATTTTTGAAAATGGCGTAAAGATGAAAATTTTTACTCATTTGAATAAAGCTCAAATTTTCAGGAATGATAAATCTTAGTATTCTAATAACGGAAGAAAACAGCCATACCGCTGAGGTGCTGGAAAATGCGCGCCATACCGGGTCAAAGGTTACTGTTTCGAGCGAAAATTTACTCATTTGAATGAGGCTCAAATTTTCAGGAATGATAGTTCGTACTATTCTAATAACGGAAAAAACAGCCATATCGCTGAGGTCGTGGAAAATATGCGCAATACCGGGTCAAAGGTTACAGTTTCGAGGGAAAATTTACTCATTTGAATGAGGCTGCGATTTTAAGAGACCTTCGAAAAGTATTTAAAAAATTATATGAAAAGATCCATACCGATAGGGTAGTGGAAAAAGGGTGCCATACCACTAAATTGAATATGACGAGTGCGAGAGAGGGTTTCATTTAGTCCCGTGCGTGCGAGAGAGAGCATTAATGTGAATTGAAATGTCGATATACAAGTATTAAAATGAAATTAATCTATTTAATCAATATGATTTATTAACAAAATTATTAAAATAACATTTATATTGACACGAACAAAATATTTTGAAAATGATGAAACTTGTCATTATAATTTTTTATGATTATTTTTTAATGATCGTCTTCATGATCATCCTCGCTGGTACTTTCTTCAGCTGACTCACCTTCAGAATGTTATTCGTCTTCTTCATCATCATTTTCGTTTTCTGAAAAATCAATTAATATTGTTATGATATTATTACTATTTTAATTTTAATTTTATAAATTTTTGTACCTGTTTCTTGTACTCATCTTGTAGTGATTCCTGCACCATTATCTCAGTAATAAATTGAGGAGATTGATCCCCTTTAAACCATTTAAAATGATAGTTCCCTTCTACCTCCACCCATCCATGGTGGTAAAATACTGGCATCATAATTTTTAAGATTCTTTATGAATGGCTCATCCATTTTAGTGGGTTTATAAGTTGCGCAAAATCTTTCTAATCGTGCAAAATTAATATTACTGACGTGTTTTGATTGATAAATTTTACACACAAATTTATCCAATATTGCGAAGGTGTCATTTCTTGAACCACTCGACTGTAATTGCATAAGATCAGCGAAACCCTTTTGATATTCAATGGATTTTTGCAATAGTTTGAAAGGACTTTTTTACCTTTTCTAAAAAGCGCGTGGTTATGGTCACAGCCGGTAATTGCATGGAACGCTGGTAACCTGGAACATAATAAAGGACCTAATTTTTGGTATAACTCATTTATGTTCCAGCAGTGTTTATAATTCGTTGCAGCAGCGTTTATAAATCCCAGAAAAGCTTCTTTAAAAGCAATATTTCGTAGTTCTTTTAAAAAATCGACTGGCCGTACTTGCTCTGGCCCAGAAATTTTATATTCTATACCCCTAATTTCATTTCTCAGCGTACGTTCATTGTCTTTAATAGATGGTGACCAATATTGGTCAAAAATTATATCTATTCGGTTAGCTGTAGTTCTTGTTAGTATTTGCATAATTTTTTGAGAAATTTTACCAAATGTTCTTGGAGCGTCTTTCAATGTGTGGATTAAGAAAAATCCGTCAACTATAACTAGGGTTACCAGATCTGGCACTGACAGAAATCAGTACATTGGGTTCAAAAATTTTCGTTCATTTGTCAGTTGTACTTTCTAGGATAAAACTTTCGAGCAAAAAAAAATTAGAACCAACTTAAAAATCAAAATAAATGTACAAACTAGAAAAATAAAATTAAGTTTTTGACATTTGAAGACAAGTTAGATGAGTTTCACAAATTATAAACTCATCTAAGTGGTCTTCACGCCATTATAGTTGAACTATATCCCGCTTACTTATTATACTCACTAGTCTAGAATTGTACCATAGTTATTAGTTTACTCAAAAATGTAACAATGTTCATATAAGTCATTGACTTATGCCGCAACTTAGTTTAACCGCTTCAGCGCCCAATTAAATCTCAAATCTAAAGGCTGCAATACAATGCTGCCGCTGTCGCTGTCGCACCAACTGTCAAAAGCTAAAATGTATGAAATTATCTAATCGCAAATACAAAGGAGTCGCTGTCGCGTCGCGTAAAGATCCCAACATTTCAACTTTTGTCGCGAGACACTAGCAACGGTAAATTTTTGAAAGTTAATATTTGTGTAAATTATTTTTTAATTTTTTTAAAGCCACTTTTTTCATTCATTCGTTAATTTTACTCTTTACTTTAATACAAAAAACACACCACACTTGAAATTTAACTTCCTAAATGACAGATAACTTGATATTCAGTGCGACTTAATTGTAACTGCGAAAGCAACAACTGGGGCGTCAGCGTCTACGACAAGCGACAGCGACGGCATTGTAATCCAGCCTTAACTGATACTGACAAATGACATTTTTCAGTTTTATTTCTAACAGTCGCTTTCGTTTTACACGAATGTGTTGGTGAGATTTTACTAAAATAATGTAGTAGAAGCAAGAAAAAACACGTACTAAATTGTCAATTCACTACCTTTTCCAATTATCGATATAAGTTTACAAAATCAGTACATTTACGTACTGAAATTAAAATTATACGAAATCAGTACTCGCAAATTTCTAAGTATGAAAATAAGTACAGTACTGATTAAATCAGTACAACTGGCAACCCTAACTATAACTATGTCTACTCTTTCCGGAGTTGGTTCAAACGTTATATTTTCTGCCAATATCTTTGCCATTATTGATTTATCAGTTTTACAAATTGAGCCATCTAAATGGCACATAGACATTGGCATTGGAGTTATCGGATAGGATAAAATTTTCGCAAAATAAATTTTTTTATCCATGCAAAGGCCAAGCATTCGCCCAAACAGGTGTCGTTGTATCCGAATTTCATGTACCTTTTGTCCAACTGTTTTTTTTTTTTGCTATATCTGCTGTGAAGTTCAAAATTTTCGTTTTTGTTATTGCTTTTCAAATCTTTTCTCGTTTTCAGAGCATTGTATTATAAAATCTTCTCGCATTTTCTCACCGATACTCTCAACGTTTAACAAGAAGTTTTCAACCAAAAACGATGCAGCCTTTCCAGTTGATATGTTATATAAACAATCATGATTTATGTAAGTGAGTCCAAAAATTTTTAGAGATGCAATGAATTTTTTTTTAATTCATGTGGCTGCAATTCGACCGTGACATCTTGCTTTTTACGCAGCCCTGTACAGTCATATACATGCGATATAATTGTCGTTCTGATATCATGGCTTCTAGCCCAACGCTGCCGCGCTGAAATTGAATTGGTAAAGGTGATGATTCCAGTTAATCTTTTGGCAGCATCAGCATTAATAGTCTGTTCTAATGTAAGATCAACAGGTTGACTTGAAAAAGGTTTATTAGTTCTTTTAATACCAAAAAATCCAGCTTCCATGTCTTTCTCCAGTCCAGGATGAGTTTCAGGAACTTTTAATAAATTTTCGTGGTACTTAGTTAACCACCGAGCATAATTATTATGATTAAAAACAAAAAAGATGTTATTTATTTTTGGCAAAACGTATTTGAATAGGGCAAAATCTCCTGAACGAACGCTCCTACTAAGAATCAAATAATAATTCACAAGTTGGATATAAATCGTATAAAATTGAGCTGTTTTTCCAAAAACTTCGTGTAAGCATACTTCTTTATGAACCAAATATTTGTCTACTATGTCAGCAATATTTTCATCGGCCAAAATAATTGAGAAATCATCTGTTCCTTCGTTCAATCCCGTTAGCTTGTTACGCATGTCTTCAGTAATTTCAATATTATTGTATTCCAGGAAAGCTTCGAAACACATTATTTCTAAACCTAAAGCCATCAAAGGATGCAGTCGTTTACAGCGATTAAAGTGTTTTCCTGCTTGAAAGGCTACTACTGAACCACTAGCTAAAATTTCACTTTCAATGACAATATTCATAAGTCCACAGTTGTCAATAAATTTGAATAAAAGCATTGTCGAAGGCTGGTTTTTCTGTTGATTGTATTCGCAATGCAGGTTTAGCAATGCCCAAGTCATAAGAAACTTGTATGTAAATTTTCCCCCAAAACTGTAACTTTTGACCCGGTATGGCGCGCATTTTCCAGCACCTCAGCGGTATGGCTGTTTTTTTTCCGTTATTAGACCCCGTGTTCTTTTAATGAACTGGGTTTTGAGAGCTTTTGAGGAGCTTTTGAGTTCCCATACAAAATCGAAGAACCAGAAGACCCAGATAAAACCTGGGTTTTCGATTTTGTATGGGAACTCAAAAGCTCTCAAAACCCAGTTCATTAAAAGAACACGGGGAGAATACTAAGAGCTATCATTCCTGAAAATTTGAGCTTTATTCAAATGAGTAAAAATTTTCATCTTTACGCCATTTTCAAAAATTTAAGGGCGCTCACCCCAGCACCCCCGTTTAGCCATACCGGTCATGTCTTACTTGGGAGGACCTAAACTAACATTTTGCAAATTTCCAGCTTTATTCAAATGGGTATGTTGTCGAGGCCACTAGCTCTTAGACTAAAATGAGCTTGCTATTTCAAACTCTTCAACTGGAGTCGGAACAAAGTTTTTATTTATTGGCCGGAAATTTAAACGCACGCCATGCGGCATGGGGAAATCAAACGGCTAACACCAGGGGCAACCAACTGAATGACTGGTTGGGCCAGAACAGAATTCAGCGGAAAGTTAATCTCCTTGCTACGGATATACCATCATACCCAAGCGGTAGGTCTTTTCTTGATATGTGCTTGCTAGATTCACGGATGGGTCTACCAGGACTAAACACGAACGAGACAAACTGTCTAACGACAGTACCGTACGACGACAGTGATCATCACGGACTCGTGATAACAATACAAGTCCCTGACGACTCCATAGAACTTCTTGAATATTGCGAAGTGTATCCTTTTGTCTACCAGAAGATGCACTGGCCAGATTTGAGAAGGCTATGGTAAGGGCAATACAGAATAACAGACGCTTACCTCCAACAACTAGGAACTTGACAAACAATGAGATTGATGAATGTCTGAAAGATATGGACCATCTCATTATACAGAAGATGGACAAAACTATACCAAGGATAAAGAAGTAGAACAGTACAGACTGTTACAGGAACGCTGCAATCGACGCACTACTAAAACACAAAAGTCGAATACTAACGAGACAGAAAACCCTACACCGTCAGTTTCGGGATAGACGAAGTCCGGAGATCGTAACTCTTAAATCGGTTATGAAAAATCTCCAACAACTTATAAGACAACGATTTTCACAGTCTGTGAGTCTGTACTGGAACAGAAAGATAGCGCGAGCATGTTCCCACAGATAAATAAAATTTTTAGGAGTAAAACACATAACCGGTTGGACAAGTTACGTATCCCTAGGACTCCGACTAACCATATACTGCTGAGGTCTGTGAACATAGATCCGGAAGAAACCAGCCGTGTCGACGATAATTATTGCATAGAGGACGAGCAAGAGAAGGTAGATTTAGTGGGGGCCTACTATCAGGGAATTTATTCGGTGAACACTTGTGTTCGTACGAATTTTGACCTCGAGAATAGGGCCTCACTGAACCACTTGACATTATCCAATGAAATCGAAACTTGGAAATCTGAGAATCGAACAATTATCGAATTCAATGAAGACTGTCCAGCGAATGATATTCCAGAGGCCCAAGTAAACTCGACGTTCATTGGAAAATCGACCTCCTGCTTACATTCCGTAGTTTGAATAATAAGAAGTCGGCTGGAGTAGATGGTATTCCGAACATAGTTCTGAAACATCTGCCCCTGGTGGCTATAGACATATACACCACTTTGTTTAACAATGCGTTAAGCAATGCCCATTTTCCAAGGCACTGGAAGACGGCAGTGGTGTACCCAATACCCAAGAAGGGTAAAGATAAAAGTAATCCTGCTAATCTTCGGTCAATAAGTCTTCTCCCGAATATCAGCAAAATGTTTGAAATAGTGATCAATAGATCATTATCCAAATGGGTTGAGGAAAAGAAGATAATTGCCGATAACCAGTTCGGTTTCAGGGCGGGACATGACACCATTCATGCCGTGTCCAAACTGGTATCAGACATACACTGGAACCTTACTTGTGTTCGTACGAATTTTGACCTCGAGAATAGGGCCTCACTGAACCACTTGACATTATCCAATGAAATCGAAACTTGGAAATCTGAGAATCGAACAATTATCGAATTCAATGAAGACTGTCCAGCGAATGATATTCCAGAGGCCCAAGTAAACTCGACGTTCATTGGAAAATCGACCTCCTGCTTACATTCCGTAGTTTGAATAATAAGAAGTCGGCTGGAGTAGATGGTATTCCGAACATAGTTCTGAAACATCTGCCCCTGGTGGCTATAGACATATACACCACTTTGTTTAACAATGCGTTAAGCAATGCCCATTTTCCAAGGCACTGGAAGACGGCAGTGGTGTACCCAATACCCAAGAAGGGTAAAGATAAAAGTAATCCTGCTAATCTTCGGTCAATAAGTCTTCTCCCGAATATCAGCAAAATGTTTGAAATAGTGATCAATAGATCATTATCCAAATGGGTTGAGGAAAAGAAGATAATTGCCGATAACCAGTTCGGTTTCAGGGCGGGACATGACACCATTCATGCCGTGTCCAAACTGGTATCAGACATACACTGGAACCTTATGAAGGGCCAGTGTACCGGAGCATGCCTGATCGATTTTGAGAAGGCATTCGATACAGTATGGATCGAAGGTCTTCTCTACAAACTGGTCAGACTCTGTATGACCGGACCTCAGCTATACATGATTTATAATATGATTTCAAAGAAGAAGTTCGTCGTCAAAAGTGGCAACTTCACATCAAGTAGGGTCTTTGACATTAAAAATGGTCTGCAACAGGGTGCGGTAAACTCGCCGCTCTTATTTAATATCTTTACGAGTGACCTAATAAGTTCACTCCGATTCGCACTAGCGTACGCAGATGACCTGATCGTGTACAGAACGGGGCAGAAGATTAGAGTAATCCAGATGCTCCTGCAACGTGATTTCGAGACAATCGAACGCTACAGTGATGATTGGAAGTTGAAAATCAATTTTAAAAAATGCGAATCGATCCTTTTCCGGACTCCTCTAAACATAGCTTCTCGCGATGTGCGGAAGAACTGGGAAATCCTTAAAATTTCGAACAATGCTGGACAAGCATTAGAAAAGGAATTGGAAGTGAAATACCTTGGGCTCTGGCTGGACCAATACTTATATTTCAATATAGAAATGTAAGTTCTGCTCTTGCCAAGGCAAACAAGGTGTTTCATATGACCAAAAGGCTTTTTTACAGCAGATACATAAGCCCACGGGTCAAAGTGATCTGCTATCAAGCCTTGGTCAGACCAATTTTAACTTATGGTTGTCCTGTATGGCTCAACATATCCCCTTCTTACATGGAAAAGCTTCGGGTTTTCGAAAGACAATGCTTAAGGGCGTGTCTAAGCTTGTATCGAACACCCGAATCGGGCTTCACAAAATTTCACGCCAATAATATCCTTTACGATAAGGCATCTGTTAACAGGATCGACAACTTCATAGTTAAGTTGATTCGACGTCACGTTGCTAGAGCGACGGAGAGCGACAATCCTCTTATTCGGGGAGCGTTCTACCCGAACTCTGAATACCACAAAGCAGCTTGTGAACGCGGATTTATCCCCCAGGAGCATTCATCTACCTAGATGCCAAAAAATTGGTCCAGGATAATTCGGGGTTACCCTCCTATACGCTATACCACATGTATCACCATGCATGTGATGAGCAAGTGCGTGGTATTGAAGAAGGCAGAGAGGTTCAGGATCTCTTGAGGTTCAGCACACGAATCTCAGAAACAGATAAAAAAGATGCCTCCAATGCCACTAATGTGTACTGGTGGCTGGAGGATCCCCCATATTTGGGTATTTGCCCTCTCTAATTAAGTTATAGGATATTTCTTAATGCATGCTAATGCTAGTTGCTAGATGCAAATCACAAACTGCTCCTAAATGCCGCTGCCGCTGCATCTTTTTTTTATGTGAAAACGTCAAGCTCAGGAATCACCCTTTTTAATACTAGTCTGTCATGTCGTTCAAGTCATGGTGCAATGTCTATTAGTAAGCTTGATGTGAAGGTTAGAGGAGGAAAGGATAGGTTAGAGGTCTGGAGGGTGCGTGAGTAGATGTCGGTGGACCTAGCGTTTGAACTCTGAGGTGTTATATGACTTCGGAAACATCGACTGCGGAAGACAGTTCCACAATCGACGTAATTTGCGTGAAGAGGGGGGCTGAAGGGTGTGGGGGTGAGCCGAGTTGGCTAGTCTTGTGTTGCGGGAAAAAAGTTGCCGTGTAGGCATGAGGTTTCTAATTTCAGTGGAGCAGTCGCTATAGTAGTAGCGGTAAAACTTGCTGAGGGCTGCTACATTCCTACGGTGGCTTAAAGAGTCGATGGAGGAGCAAATGGTCCTATCGCCAATGAGTTTAATGGCGCGGTTTTGCACCTTGTCCAGCCAAGCCAAGATGGTTTTTGGGGCGCCCGCCCAAATGTACGAGTTGTATTCAAGGCGGGGCGGAATGTAGGATTTGTAGATTTAAGCCAGAGCAGATGGCTGAAGGAGGAACTCGCATCTCTTGAGGAATCCCAGGCATTGGTAAGCTTGTTTGGCGATTTGGAATATGTGATTATTCCATCGCAGATTCGAAGATAAGGTTACGCCTAGGATGTTAAGAGATGGGTCAGCCATTACATTCTTTTCGCCCACTGAGATAGAGGGACGTTCGGTACAGGTTTTTGTAAAGAAAAGGCAGTACTTTGTTTTGGTTGAGTTGAATTCGACGCGATTCTTGAGGCGCCAAGCAAGAATGAATTCAATGTCCCTGTTAATAGAGTTGGACATGAGTTCTGGCACGGGCATATTGTCAAAGGCGTAGGAGTAACGCAAAGTACCGTCATCGGTAAAACTGTGAAGTGGGTTGGAGGGGATTGAGAGCAGATCATTAATGAATATAAGAAAGAGAGCAGGAGAGAGGATCGAGCCTTGGGGGACGCCGGCCGAGATGGAATGAAGGACAGATTCTACGCCATCCAACACTACCTTGATGGAACGGCCAGAAAGGAAGCTCTGAATCCAGTTCCTTAGAACTGAGTCGATACCAATAGCTTGGAGTTTAGACAGCAGAGCGGGATGCCATACTCTGTCGAAAGCCTTGGAAATATCCAGAGCAACCAGACCAGACTCACCAAAGCGATGGATGCTTTGGTTGAGATCCTCAGCCAGACACACAAGAAGATCGCCAGTAGATCTTTTAGGTCTAAAGCCGTACTGCCTGTCGTGTATAATTTGGTTAGATTCTGGATATTTCATCAGCTTTCGGTTGATTATTGCCTCTATGATTTTGGAGAGAACAGAAGTAATTGCTATTGGGCGGTAGTTTAAAGGGTCGCTGGCTTCACCTTTTTTCGGAATGGGCTGAACATGAGCTAGTTTCCAAGAGTCGGGATACACTCCGGAGAAGTAAGACAGGGCAAAAAGTTTTCGCAGGGGTTTAGCCAAAGGTGAGGCACATTTCTTGAGTACCATAGGAGGAATATTGTCAGGGCCAGTGGATTTATTGACGTCGAGCTCTTTGAGACATTTATACACCTCTCGAGTTCTGAAGAAAATTCCATCCATTGAATGGGCGTTGCGCTCGAGAACCGGGGGTGGCGTATCAGTTTCAGGTAAAGAAGAATTTTAGGCGAACAGAGATGCTAATAAATCGGCCTTGGGTTTGCTTTCTGTTATCACCTCCCTCCCATTAATAAATGGAGGGGTTGAGGAAGAGGTAAAATTCTTCTTGGTGGAGGCTACCAAGGACCAGAAGTTTTTGCTGCCTACGCGCGTGTTGAGGATCTTAATTCTCAACTTCTCATCAAGTGATGATTTGATCTTCTCACGCCGAAGTGACTCGTTTGGGGAACAGGTGGACGCTCTATATGCAGCTTCCTTAGCTTTAATTGCATTCATGCACTCCCTATTAAACCATCTATTTGGCCTAGGCTTAATAGATTTGGTAGAATGAGGAATAAACAAACACATTCCTGCCCGTATTATTTTAGTAATACAGAGCGCGGCATAGTTCGCCCTGGCAGCGCGGAAACACAAATTCCAGTCAGTGGCTTGTAAAAAGCGAATAAGTCTCAACCTGTTGGCTTTCCCATAGCGCCAGACAGTTCTTTTGGGAACTACTCCGGTTGGAGTAGAAGATGGATATGGGAAATTGGCGCTGATTAGTTTGTGGTCCGAGTTGCCAAGAGGTGAGCTAACCTCGACGGAGTATCGAGTTGGGTGAGTTGTAAGAAATAGGTCAAGGAGATGGGCTCCGTGACCTTCAACGTCCGGAACTCGAGTCGCACAGTTCACTAATTGGTGCAAATTATCTAAGTCTGCAAAGATCTCTGCGTCTTTGCCAGAAACACTGGTGCCATTTGAGTAATTTAGCCACTCTTCATTATGGAAGTTGAAATCACCCGCAACAATGATTTCACACTCCGGTTGGGAAAATAAAAATCCGGAAATTCGTTCGGAGATAGCGTCGAAGGCTAACGTCGAGGCTTCATTACTTATATTAGAACTTCTGTATAGAAAACAGAAGAATATGACGTGGCTACGAATAATTATTTTAATCCATACATGATAAATTCAGAAGATGTACTATTGTACACCTTCTGGAAAACCACGTCGTTCCTAATATACATGGCGACTCCCTATGGTTGGAGAAATTGTGCACTAAGGTATACCCAGTCACCTGAAATCGATCGAGATCAGTATCGGTGACCTGAGTTTCACTTAGTGCGAGAATGGCCGGGGCATGGATAGGGAGATGGCACATTAGAGGGAAGAAGTTCGCAAGGAGACCCCTGATATTACAAAAAACAATAGAAAATCATTGTTTTTGTTTCGGGGCCTCTCCTGCGCAAGGTCCATGACCTCATTTGTGTCATTTATATATCCAAGCTCGTCCTTTATCGACGTACCCATTCTACCCTAGTCTAGACCATTGCGCGAATATTCTTTTTTTCTAGAAGCTTCTAAAAGCTTTGCGCTTTTTTTTATAGAGATTGGGTCCAAAAGTACCGCGGCCATTCGGTTGACCTATTGTACTACACCCCTATACCTCATATTTATTGGCCAGATCGCAGGAACTAGTTCAGCAGTCTGCCTAGTGGCTTGTCGTTTCCACTTGACTGTTCAAGCTTCCCGGGTTCCCGTCCGCAGCTCTGCCTTTGGTTACCAAAAATACCCTATGATGATACGCGAAAGTGATAAACTAAGGCAACGAATTGGCCCGGTTTTTGGTAAAAGATTTACAAGAAAGTTAAATGTTTCTAACCCAACCGTCGCGTTACTATATTGCTTGCCAAAAATACATAAAGAAGGAAATGAAATGAGACCGATTGTTTCTAGCATTAATACTCCAACGTATAAAATGGCAAAGTGGTTAGTTAATAAGATGAAATTTCTACCACCAATAAAAAGTCGCTCAGTTAAGAACAGTTTCGATTTTGTAAAGAAAGTGGAAAAGATCACAGTTAACGATAGAGAGATAATGGTTTCGTTTGACGTTACATCGCTATTCCCAAGTATAGATGTTGCCCTTGCTTTACAAGAATTCGACAAATATTTAAAGGAATTAGATATTTCCGATGACAAAATACAAATAAGTATATAGCGACATAGCAAAACTTTGTATGAAACAAAATTTCTTTCAATTCAGTAGTGGTGGGCGAAATGGCTCTTTTCAGTGAACTGGTTCGTTTGGTTCCGCTCACTAAAAAGAACCATTCAAAAGATCCGTTCATTCGGTTCATTTGGCTCATTTGTCATAAATTTGGTGAAAACTTCAAAACATGGAGTGCCCTGAAATACAATTACAAACACACATACAGTTTAATACAAAACTAGACAAGCCATGCACCCACGTTTGAAAAAATTTGCTACTAATAAGAATTAGTGAATTTCCTAATAAAATCAAACTTCCAGTTCGAACTAATTCACTCGCCTTAAGATATACTATATTCTATTCAAATAAATTAAAAACAATATCCTCTTAAAATCTCTTTTCTGTTACATTTTATAAATAATCCTCCTACACTCGAATAATACGAGTGAAATTCTAATTAGAACTCTTCCTAAATCTTAAATGTTCTTCATAAAACTTTTTTAACTCTCATCTATTTCAAAATGTTTATTTCCAATTGGAATTGCTTAGAGAGAAATTGCAACTCACATCTTACATATCATTAATGCAAGCAAAACAAGTTCTCTGGGAAATATATCTCACCCCTTATGTATTCATTGTGATTCATTCATTCGCAGGTCATTTCATTAGAGACCCGTACATTTGGTTCTTCGTTCATGGTTCATAACACAGTTCAGTATCACTGAACCAGTGCAGTACCATTGAACGAGTGAACGGAACATGTACTACTTAGTGAACCAGTTCATTTGGCTCAGTACACTGTTCCGTTCAGTACGAACGGATCATTCGCGAACGACACAGCACTACAATTCAGAAATAAATTTTATCATGTTGAGAAAGGTACAAATATGGGCAATCCTTTGTCGCTTTTAATAAGTGAATGTTTCATGGCTGTTTTAGAGAATCAATTGGAAGAAAAAGGTTTGTTACCTAGAGTTTGGTATAGATATGTTGACGACGTTTTTGCAGTGATTGCCTCCAATAAACTAAATGAAATTCTAAATGTTCTGAATTCACAATTCCCAACAATAAAATTCACTTGTGAAGCTGAATCTAACAATAAATTGGCGTTCTTAGATATCCAAGTGATTAAAAAACAAGACCATTCACTCGAATTCGCAATTTATCATAAGCCAACAAGTACAATGCGGATTATAACCAGTGATTCTAATTGCCCATTTCAATACAAAAAAACAGCTTTTCACTCAATGGCTCATCGCTTGTGTACGCTTCCACTCTCGATCGAGCATTACAAAAATGAATACGATTACATCAAGTCAGTTGCCAAAGTTAATGGATATCCAACAGATATGATAGATCAAATCATTAAAAAACCCTCCATGAGTGCAAAAAGGAAGAATTTGACAACTCTAATATCATGTTTGGATAAACCAGTAAAAATGAAAGTGTCGATTTCTTATGTTCCACAAATTACCAATAAGTTGAAATCTGCTTTCAACGAACAGAATATGACATTAGTTTTCAAAGGTGACAATAAACTAGGTGATTTGCTTGGTAGCAGAAAAGATAAAAAAGACGCACTTGAAAAATCGGGCATTTACCGGATTGATTGTAACGAATGTGATTTTGTCTACATTGGTCAAACGAGACGTTCAATTAGAAAAAGATTCAGCGAACATGAGAAGTGTATAACACAGAGGCAAGTAACAAAATCGGCATTTGCAGCTCACGCCATAGAGAAAATGCATTCGAATATTTCTATTGACAACGTTAAGTTGATAAGAAGTGTGCGTGACGAGAGAAGACTCGATGCCTATGAAAGTGCCTATATCCACAAAACCAATAACGCCGTTAATTTGGACAATGGCAACATCGAATCCGTGTTGTTCTCTCTCCTATAACACCGGACCGTTTCAAATCGTTTAATGCTTATACTATGGATCTACGCAACTTTTAGTTACTTCAGTCGTGATTGCTGATGATGATTTGTAAATCAAATCGAAATGCATTCGGGTTTTTATTATTGAGAATATAAGATATTTTTTTAGCTTCCAATAAACTGCGAGTAGAATCATTAATGTGTGTTTTTGTTTAATTCTATTTGATAAAAACTTCACTGTTCAAGTTTGCATTTTCACTCCCACTATAGTTTATAAGGCGCGTTTATGAAGGTTGTTAACGAGAATTTATACAACATTTATTTGAAAATGTTTTTGGCAGATAATCGGCAAATAATCGCAATGATAATCGACGATTACGATTAATCGCTAAATACTGATAATGGTCGATTACGATTAATCGTAATCGAGATCGTTTCATCACTAATTTTAAATTTTGGGCTTTCAGTCTATTTTCGGGGCTCCCTCTGACCTGGGGAACGGGCATTTGCCCCAGTTGCCCCCCATTGCGGCGGGCCTGCATTCGTCAAAGTGAATATGAAAAGTTCAGATGCACTGAGCAGCGTTTATGACGCTGATTGGCGGTCTTACCCCCGCTATTCATACAGGTGACAATTATTTTTCGGTTGAAATTGATCTTAGAAACCTTCCCAAAAGTTTTTGCCCAAGGTATGCTCTTACGGAGAGCTTTTATGGTGCGACGTCACTGGTAGCCGATTTATGAAATTTTATTAGGAAATAAATTGTTTTTAAATTTTCACGTGAAAACTACTGCACCGATTTCATTTCAATTTTGCATGGTACACAATGCTACACCAGGTAAGAATATATGCTACCAATAATTTTAATTTTTCAATGCATTCAACGGATATAATGGTGTTTAATGAAATATATGGGATAACTCAAAAGTGAAGTTTCTGATATTAAGTGACAATCTTCTTTAATTTGGTTTTACAATGGATAACCGATAACCAAGCACAAGTAAACTTTCCAGTAGAATTTCTTAATACTTTGAACCCATCCGGTATGCCCCACATAAGTTAAATTTAAAAAGGTTGTAATTTTGTTACTACGAAACCTTTCTCTTAAGAATGGTTTGTGTAATGGAACCAGATTAGCTATTCGGGACTTTCGCGCGAATGTAATCCAAGCCGAGTGTCTTACAGGGTCTCAAAGAGGCAAGATTCACTTTATCCCACGAATTTCCTTGGATACATCAAACAACCCTGCTCTTCAATTTAATTTCAAGCGTCATCAATTTCCCCTGTGCCTAGCGTATGCAATGACAATAAATAAGTGACAAGGTCAAACATTCGAAAAAGTTGGCCTTTTTCTTTCGGAATCATGTTTTACGTACGCTCAGTTGTATACAGCGATTGTAAAATTGATGTTTCAAGAGGTCTAAAACAGAAAGTTACCCCTCAAGGAATTGTCACAGAGAACTTGGTTTATAAAGAAGTTTTAATGTAATTAAAAAAATAAACCAGGAGATAACTCTTCCTTTTTGAACCGTGCTAGAGCGATTGTAAAATTCAAGTTCGAAATGATCCAAAGCAGGAAGTTACGGTTTGAGGAATTACCACTGTGGGCTTTGGGATAATTAAAATAATATATACTCTTCACAATTCTGCAGGGACCCACCCGACTAGTCTTTATAAATACCAACGACCATTTTTCCGCACCCAAGGCATTACGGCCGGGGCGAGAGCCCTCTTCGCCCCCCCCCCCCCTTCCTGATTACGTCGCTGATTACAGATGCTTTGGTGTTCAATAATAATAACTACCGCGTTGCGCAACTTATTCCTTGATAGTAAATCTTCAAACACCTTTGAGCCACGATGTGCTGAATTCGACTCCTAAAATTCTCCAAATAATAATAAATTATTCCAAAGCTTGTCCCTGCGCGGGCGCCAATGTTAATCTAAAGCTTTTTCAAGTAATTCAAAAAAAAAACATTTTATAGACAAACAATTTAATTCCAAATATGCGCTCGCAATCAAATACAAATCGTGACTGATTTTATTTTACAAAATTCGTACATATGTATGTTAAATTCAAGTTACGGTATAACATGATTTCAATAAGAGTAAAATGTTGATGTAACAAATTTTACTTTTTAAAAACACTCCAAAACAAGAAATTCCGCACCCAATACAACAGAAATGATATGAAAATTACTGTCACAGCAATAGTGTTTACGTTTATAACACCCACAGCTAGATTACTATTGTATTTTGACAGTTGGCAAGGGTGCCAACATCCAAAATCAAATTTTCCCCAAAACTGAAAATTTAAATTGTAAAGAATATAAAATGTCACTGTTTCTCTAAGACAAGTGCTAATCGGTCATTTTTATGGTGATTTTTGAATTCAGCAGGTGGAAGTACACAAGATTCAGCTATTTTGAGCCCGAAACATATTCATTGGTGTGCAGTGATTGGCATTTTAAAAAAGTAGAAATTCTAAACAAATTTGTTTCTTAAGATTCTAATAACTCTAGAAAAATTATTGGGCACTATTTTGGAGACTATTTTTACATTCTCTACTTATCCACAATTAGAATTTGGTAATAAATGCTGCAAAGAATTTTTTTTCGATTCTACACACCTCCTCCAAATAGCAACTTTCATCAAGTTATGCTTTATTTTTGAATTTTAATGGATTTGCGCCCCTGGTTACTGGACTATATTTCTAGAGCACGTTTTGGTGGCCCTGCAGATCTAAACGTAGTGGTGCCTCTACCGCGAAGGCTACACTTCTTTGTCTCAACTTGGTAAAGACGGTTAAATTCAGATAAATTTCATGAAATTGTAGATGTGAAATATATTATAGTTTTTTTTAACGGCGAAACTAAAAAAAATATGAGTGTGCGTAGGACCACACGTTGGAAGTGAAAACTTCTATGGCCGGCCAGTCTATATTTCCAAATCAATCTTAATATTACAATAGGATAAGGATAACTAATTTAATGCAATCAAAAGAAGTTACTCACTTCCTATTAATATAATGAACGATGTACATACATTTTTGGTATCCGATGAGTCGCGTGGAAGGCTAAACCAAGCTTCGGAAATGCACGATTAAACTTTATACCCACATACTAATTTTCAAATGTGTGGATTTCTATGGCCATAGTTCATAGTGGATAGTACATAGTGCATACATTGTAAATAGTACATAGTACATAGTAAATGGTACATAGTATATAATACATAATGCATTATACATAGTACATAGAACATAGTACCTAGTAAATAGTACATAGTACATAGTACACAATACATAGTATATAGTACATAGTAAATAAGCATAATATACAGTACATAGTGCATAGTAAATAGTACATAGTATATAATACATAATGAATTGTACATAGTACATAGAACATAGTACGTATTACATAGTACATAGTACATAGTACATAATACATAGTATATAGTACATAGTAAATAAGCATAATATTCAGTACATAGTACATAGTAAATAGTACAGAGTATATAATACATAATGCATTGTACGTAGTACATAGAACATAGTACATAGTACATAGTATATAGTACATAGTACATAGTACATAGTACACAATACATAGTATATAGTACATAGTAAATAAGCATAATATACAGTACATAGTACATAGTACATAGTACATAGTACATAGTACATAGTACATAGTACATAGTACATAGTACATAGTACATAGTACATAGTACACAATACATAGTATATAGTACATAGTAAATAAGCATAATATACAGTACATAGTGCATAGTAAATAGTACATAGTATATAATACATAATGAATTGTACATAGTACATAGAACATAGTACGTATTACATAGTACATAGTACATAGTACATAATACATAGTATATAGTACATAGTAAATAAGCATAATATTCAGTACATAGTACATAGTAAATAGTACAGAGTATATAATACATAATGCATTGTACATAGTACATAGAACATAGTACATAGTACATAGTACATAGTACATAGTACATAGTACATAGTACATAGTACATAGTACATAGTACATAGTACATAGTACATAGTACATAGTACATAGTTCATAGTACATAGTACATAGTACACAATACATAGTAAATAAGCATAATATACAGTACATAGTACATAGTACATAGTACATAGTACATAGTACATAGTACATAGTACATAGTACATAATACATAGTATATAGTACATAGTAAATAAGCATAATATACAGTACATAGTGCATAGTAAATATTACATAGTATATAATACATAAAGCATTGTACATAGTACATAGAACATAGTACATAGTACATAGAACATAATACATATTATATAGTACATAGTAAATAGTGCATAATATACAGTACATAGTGCATAGTAAATAGTACATAGTATATAATACATAATGCATTGTACATAGTACATAGAACATAATACATAGTACATAGTATATAGTATATAGTACATAGTAAATAGTGCATAATATACAGTACATAGTAAATAGTATGTAGTACATAGTACATAATACATAGTGCATAGTACATAGTGCATAGTACATAGTGCATAGTACATAGTACATACTACATAATTCATAATACATAGCACATAGAACATAATAATTAATACATAATAATTAGTACATAGCTCATAGTACGTAGTACACTACATAGTCCATAATACACAATACTTAATATATAATATTAAATATATAATATTCAATATATAATATTTAATATATAATATTCAATATATAATATTTAATATATAATATTTAATATATATAATATTTAATATATAATATATAATTCATACTACATCATTAAAACTAAAACCCCCAAAGGAAACATTTTTCTCAAGCGGTGGTACGTGCGCGTGATGGCACACAAAAAGTGCGCGTGATGGCACACAAAATGTGCGCGTGACGCGAGTTTTTAGATTTTTCCCCAGGCCAAAAAGTGCCCAACGTGCCTAAAGAAGTTTTCACTTCAAAAATTAAATACATATGTATTTATATCCTTTGAAAGTATTTTAAAATTTAATCACGATCTTATACTAAAAGTAAAGCGAGTATCAACTCAACACGTGCAACGTATAATGGGTTCAAAGAAAACCACTAATAACCCATTCATTTCTAATATACTATTTCCAAAGTTAAGGGTGAGTGGACAGTCAGCTTCCAGTCAGAGGAGCTGTGATGTGATGGTTCTAAATAGTTTTATACATAGGAAGCATTATCCTTTAATATAAGGTTTTTCTCATTGAAAGTACAATAAGTTATTAAAATTTTGTGCGCACCACTTTTAATGCACTATAAAATTTTAGTAATAATGAAAAGCGATTCTAAACTGTTTCCGGCTTTTGGCAGAAATAAAGGGTAAATATTATGTTTTTTTTAATTTTCTAGGAGGTTTGCATTCATTATTTTTAGCAAATCCATATAAAAAAGCAAATCAACACACATATGTGTTATGGATGAGCTCCCTTCTTTTTCCTTGATATCTTTTCGGAATCCCAAAATCGAGAGCGTTCGTTATCAGTAAAAAAAGAAACTAACCATAAGGCACTTCACAAAACCTCTTCTTGGTACTCGCTATCGGCGGTATAGGACAACTCTAGAATAAACAGAACGATCACTACTGAGCGTCGAATATTAATTTTCATGTCTCAAGTCGCGGACACACATCTGAAATGAGTAAAACCATAAAGAAGTTTCGCCGCCCTCGAGATCACTTCATGAAGATTTGTTTTCAGTGAAAGCGCAGTCCTAGCCGAGAAGTGTCGTGCCCGCAATTATTATTCGTGAAATAAGGTTTACGCGGTGCGGTAGTCTAGTGATTTATTCGTAATTATAATTTCGCAAGTGAACACGTCACAATAGTTTAGGTGTGTGAGGTATAAATACTCAAGTTAAAGAAATGTTTGAAGAGAAAGGATTAAACATGGAATCAAAGCCCGTTGAGATGTTGGTTGTTGCTAATGTAGCCAAACAAAGTTGCGACAATATCTCCTTTGAGAATGAAATCAGTAAAAAAGAAGACGAAAAAATTACGTCGGCAGTTATGAAGGTTTTAAAAGGATATGATTGGGCTCTTGTAAATGCTACTACCAAGTAAGTAGCGATTTTTTTAATAGTGTAGCTTACGTTAAATATAAAATCTGCATTAATTCAACCTTCTAAGTATATACATATTCTGTAGATGTGGTATGATTATTGGATGTTTTGATCATACTGAATTCTGCTAAAGACAAGTTCTCAAGGGTTTTGAATGCTGTTTTTGTAATACCAAACCGTTCAAGTATATGAATTTGTCCTTATTATTTTGCGGTTTAAAATTCAGCAATTCTTTTCTCTAAAAAAAAATTTTATATCGTGCATAAGAATTAAAAGTATAATTTAAAAAAAGAATATTTTTCAAATTATTTTTCTTCAACTAGTTGTGGCAATAACGTAAGAAAGTATTGTTTTCTTAAGCTTAACCATATGTTTAGTTGCATGTCAAGTATGTGTATCATTAATTTCAAGTATTAAAGTATTAAAAAGTTTTATACAATTACGAATGCGATGCATCTACTAAAATAGCCGTTCGTTTATTATTCTAGTGATATAAGTCTATTGTATCTTAAAGCCGGGGTATTTAGGAAATTGCGTTTTCAGTTATTTAAAAATATAGATAATCCATAAAAAATGGCTTTGTAGTGATTTCGTAATGATTCTTCAAAAATGTAATTTACCTACACAATTAACGTTAAGGATATACATTACATACAAACGTATATTGCTTATGAAAAAATAAACCTTTGGTTGCCATAAATGGACCACTTTCATAAATGATGAAATGAGTTTACTAAATTCAAAAAGAGGTTCAACAAAAATTTTAACAAAATCCTTAATTTAAAGAAAAAAAAATTTTATTCACTATTAAATTAATAATTATCTTACCTTTTTCACAATGAAAGGAATATTACACTCAAACAATAATTGGTTTTTTTGTAATTCAATCATCTTTAGTGTCCAGTTGAAATGAAATCCTCCCAGAGTAAAGTTATTTCGTTGATAATTTTTTATGACCTGGGGATATTTCTGGGTGATAAATAATAAATTATTTCTGTTAGTGTCTTTTCAACAATTCGAAAATATCTGTCGTTTGGTAGAAATCAATACCCTAAAAGAATCTTATGACTTCTACTTTATTCCTGGCGAAATGGTCAAATTTTGTTCATGTCTAACGTAATTTTATATCCTTTTTTACTCACGCATCCGGATGTAAATTATCGTGTACTTTTCGTTTTTAAATTATTATTTATAATTGTTTGTTGACTTTTCATCCTGTGGAGTTTTAGATGCTTATTTAAAAGAAAAGAAAATACTTAAATGTATCTGCCGGATTTGCATTGAATTTATCTATATTGAATTTATCTTTATTGATTACCTTTAATCTGTAGTTAACTCGCTTGTTTTTATTTTCTTTTAATAAAATTTTACCTTTCTTGTCCATTTATTTCTGAATGTTATTAGTGACAAAACCAACTTTGTCCTCATAGATAATTACGAAAAGTAATAATGTAATGTATCATCGGCTGCATTTGTGGGAATAGTAAGATTTAATAAATAAATTCAGCAACATCTGAATTTTTCTTATTTGACTTTCAGTCAGTCTCCAAAATACCGTGTGCCTCTCATGATAAATCAGTAGTGCTTGCCTTAAAACTTTGAAAAACCAAAATATAAAGTGTCTTTTATCCCTTCTGGAGTAGCTCTAATATGTCTCGCAGTATTAATTAGTCAATCGCTTCTACGAGCACTTTATAGACCACGAACGTACGTTCGGCCCAAATATAGTCTTCATCCACTAAGTCAACGCGCTACGCGAAAATCGGACTCTGGCAACTCCAAAGACTTCATCTTGAAACAGCCCCGTCCGCAGGCAGTCTTTTACAGCTTCCTATTCTTAATAACTTTTCCCAATGTTTATAAAGTAAGCCTATCCAATAAGAAAATTAAATACTTCTAAAGGGCGTCCCGTTCTGTTATTGATAAGGTAAGGGAGTAAGATTAGTGTGGTTTATTACAACCATCTATGAAACAAAGTGTCACCCAAATGTAGTGTGTCGAATTATCTCATCCATCAGCTCTTGAATGGTTGTTGGCTTATTGGCGTACACCTTCACTTTCAAATTTCCAACGGTGTCTAATTTCATGATGTGGGCGGCCAAATGAGACCGCCATTTCGGAGGATAATGCCACCATCAAACTTTTGACGCAAGAAAGTCATTGCTTCGCTTGCTGTGTAAGGGCGTTGACTGCAAGTGGGTTCCTGTTGCATTTAGTGATGAGCAAAAATAGTTTTGGTCTTGCTGTCTCGTCTTGGTCTTGCACATTTAGCCAGAACAAGACCAAAACTTAGCTATGCTCGCAAGACCAAGACTAACTGTGCAAGACCAAGACCAAGAGCAAGACTTTAGCAAGAGTCTCGCAAAATTCTCACAAACACTATTATTATCAGATTCTGATGTTTGATCTTCCCGAGCGTAACCCAATGTAACTGTTAACATCACACCATTGCGGAATAGAGGTTCTTCAAGCTCCCCACATGCATACTATTAAATTACAATTAAATTAACATTTATAAAGTAATAAAAAAGTACAATAACTATGCATACATGCACTTAGCTATGCTCACAAGTCCAAGACCAAGACATACTGTGCAAGAACAAGGCCAAGACTATAGCAGTCTTGCCTTGTTCATGCGTTTGCTCATAACTACTCCAATTGCGGCCACTAAAGATCCGTTATCATGATACGATAGCGCATGCCATTCACCGGCTTCGTTTTCGAAGAAGTATGGTCCGATGTCTTCGCAGCTCCAAAAATTACACCAAACAGTGACTTTTAGTGGATGCATAGACTTCACAATAAGTCTTGGGCTTCGTTTGGGCGTCAATTCTGCTTGTTGACGCATCCATTGAGGTGAAAGTCTGCCTCATCGCTGAAGATGATTCTCTGTGTAAAGTTGACTGACATCCACTGACGTGTGCTCTTGCCTCATCCATTCGGCGTATTGCCGTCGTTTCAAAAACTGTCCGCTCCTTTTTTAAATTGTCAAGCCCTTTTCTAAAATTTTCTGCAAAGAACTCCGTTAGGTGTGCAGTTCCTGAACGCGATGACGAAAACTAGTCGGCGCAATCTATCGCGTGCAGCTTCAATGTTTTCGATGCAACGAACTGTACAAAACGAAGTGGCGCTTGACACATTTACCGCCGATCCGGTTATCTCCAATTTAAGTCCGCTATAAAATATTTTGCGCTCGGTTGGACGATTATGCGGACCGAAAAAATCTCGCAGTGCACGATACCCATTTTTCTTGAACGCCCATTTTCATTATAGTCTTGGATAACCTTTACGTGCTGTTAGACTGTGTCATGTTCATGGCTCAACTAAAAGGCGTTAGGTAGGCGTTAAACATAAAATTATGAACATAAAATAAATAAAAAATGACCTAAATTAATACATATCTAGTTTTACGTTCAACGAGTATAATAAAAAATATAAGTAAAGGGAGTGAAGAGGAACGATATTCACATATGGCTGTGAAAATCGCTTGGCTATTATAATAGTTCCTTCCATTAATTTTTTACATTTGCAAATATTTCTCTATTGGGTAATATATGGCGTTAATTTAATCTTTCATTTAATGGCGTTTTTAATTGAAAGAGGGCTGATCTGCCCAAAACGAAAAAGGTATCCAAGCCTCCTACAATCCTGGAAATTTCGATAAAAAAATGCTTGTTTCTCCATGCTTTCGATAGCACTCTGCACTATTTGCTAAACTCCAAGACGGATTGAGGGTTTCCTTTCCGCCCGTTTAATCAATGTAATACTGGCATCAAATTAATTTCACTGGGAAAAAATATACAGGGTGTATTTACTAAAGGTACAAAGCGTTCGGTTGTGGATAGGTTTTTGGATAGGGGGCATAGAATCTTAACGGCTTAGCCGCTAGGACGTTTTGAATTTTTTTTGGTAAAGTTTTACATATCACCCTGTATTTTTGTAACCGGTAACCGTATAATTATAACCTATTTCCATGAATAAGGTACCTGTCATCTATCTAAAATTGCAAAACTGCCTTTTTTAATACTTTTTTACCTAAGCTTATTTCGAAAACTCCCAAAAACGGTCAATTTTAACATCAAAATTGCTTATATCTTCAAAAGTAAAGGTCGTAGCATAAAAATTATTCGAACATTATTCATAGGAAATACTCCAAGCATTCTAATTTAAAACAAAAATTATAGGTAAACTATGTATTTTTGAGAAAAAGGTGGTTTTAGTTGAAATTTTAGTTAAAAAAACCAAAATTTTGACTTTGACGACTCATAATTCTAACAGTTGGTAGGGTGTAGCCGTCAGTTTTACAATGCTTAAAAAATGAACTCATACAACATTTCTACTTTCGAGCTAAGCTTACTACTAGACATTGCACCATGACGTGAACGTCATGCCGGAATGGGTAAGGGTGACACCTTAGCTCACATATAAAAAAAGGTGGGAGTATTTTGCGTACATTTGGTACCTTATTCATGGAAATAGGTTACATGAATTTCACTCCAACTCAGCTACTCTATACTCCTTACTATTGTATATATGGAATATGTATGGGGTTATATGGAATGTATAGGTCTATAAGTATGGGGTTATGATCTGTATGGGTCTAGGAGAAATCCTGAGTAAAAATAATTTATTTGGTTAATTTTCTTAAAACCATGCAAGAGGTATTCATGCGCTCGCCACAGACATGCACGCTAACGCCACATGCATGACAATCTAAACATGTGTCCGCTAGAGTACACTCCCGCCACAGGCACGAAAATCTAAAAATTCGCCACACAGCGGTATGCACGCTCCCGCTCCAGGCATGAACATTTATACATAAATGCATCCGCTTCGGTATAGACCATTCCAAACGCGAGTGTTGTTTTATCAAGCAGTCCCCCAGCTAAGCACTAACCACGTTCAATGCTGCTTGACCTACGCAATTGAAGGAGAACCGTTCTTCTAAGTATGCCAGTGGCACCCTTTATGGTCACCAAGATAATTGCTCGTTTTCCTTGTCCCATACAATTTTTTAAAGCCCTAATTTTGCTTTCTTTAGTCTAGAAAAAGTGTGAACGTACCCAGTCTTGCTTCGGTGCCATACCAGCGATTTCGTGCGTGCTAGTTGCGGGCGCCATGCAGGCTAGTGCGTGCCTGCTGGATGCTAGGAGCGGGCGTGTTTTATTCCCGAGTAAAAATGAAGTTCATACCATTCGAATATAAGAGAGTGTGATTTTGCTTCGTGGAAAGTGAACAATTCTTCTTATTTTAACGCCCAACTTTTTTTTTCATTAGATGTTATTGACTTCAAATTTTGAGAATTGCTTTATTATGATATAATTAATAACATATTCAAAGGAGGAGGGCCATAATGTCCCATAACTTGAGAAATAACAAAAATTCTCCAATTAAAACTCCAATTTAACACATTTGCCTATGATACTGCCAAGCTGCTATATGGCTGGTACAGTATGCCTCCCAGCGTACATAAAATCCTTTTACAGGGCTCTTTAGCTATCAAACATGCCCTTGTTCCAATAGGGCAGCTTTCTGAAAAGGCACAGGAGGCAAAGAATAAATACATGAGGCGATTCAGAGCCCAGCATACTAGAAAGTCCTCATATATAAAAACCTGTGAAGACGTAGTTCACATGCTTTTGATCTCATATCGATTCTGTTATTACAGGCCTTAGAACTTTCCAGAAAGTCCCGTTAAGTGAGCTGAATCCTGATGCAAGGGGCTGATCACGGATTCAGTGGAAAAGGATATGGTTGATGAGCAGCATAGCACGGGCAAAATGGTAAAAAACGAAGAAAATAGTGATTTTGCTCATGCTTTGGACCTACATATCTTCTAAATGGAGTCACTCAAGTTTCTGTTCTTTATACCAAATAAAAGAATACACATTTACCTAAAAGATGAACCTAATTATGTTGCTCTACGATAATTAGTGTAAGATACAAATTGTTTTTCGTATACATCCTCTATCTTAGTGGATAGTGGGGATAGACCCCTCTCTAAAACAATTTTTTTCTCCAAATACATCCAGGAATCATCCTTGAAAATATTAGCCACGTAGTCCAACAACGGATTTATTGAACATATGCAAGTCGCGAATAAGTGCATATGAGTATTTTAAATCTTTAAAACGGCGATATCTCATGAATGGCAATTCGTACGGGAAAATGTAATATCTTTTTTTGTAGATAATGGCATAATATACAAACTTTGTAAACACTATTTTAGGATAAGACTTACCGTTTAAGATGAATTTGCAAAAAACAGATACTTTCACCCTAAAACCCCGGTTTCTCGGGGTAGAAAATCGGTAGACTTGATAACCCCTTATTAATAACCCTAAAAGGAAGCTCTCTGCCAAATTTCAGCTTGCACCCAATCATTTCCGCTCTTTCGGGTTTTTCGGCTCAATTTACTTGTACTATTAGACCTTTGAAGAAAACGAGAAATCAAGTACATTTGGAACAACTAGATACAGAAGGTCTTTTTTTGGAAAAGTGTTTGAAATTTCTGAGATATTCCTGTTTTCATAAAACATACCAATTACATTTTTGAGATAAATAAATTTAAGACCTTTGGAGCTGTAAATACTAATATATTAAAACCTTACAATTGTCTCAATCAGTTTTTAAAGTTTTGCTCTCGTTTCCACTACGTCAACGACAAAGCGGTCTAATTCTTGAACATACCTTAAATGTAAATATATCTCGGCATGATATTAAAAGGCGTTTGAAAATGCTAATAAGATCTCTAAGCCCAAAAAGATAGAATTAAAAGCAAGACATATTCACATTGCATTTAGCGAAAAGGTGTTAAATCGCAAGGTGTGGTGAGCAAAAAACATTATAGTAACTGTATGGATGAAGTCAACTGCACAGATCAAGTCTCCCGATGACCGTGGTCTGTTTGTGAACCCCGTAGCCGTGGGAGCCGCATTTCTTCCGTTCTTATCAGATGAATGATTTGTTTACCTGGTTAACAGCATTTTTCTTAGATGTGAAACTAAACAGTTCTCAGTGATTTATATGCGATTTCCTCAAAATTCAATGAAGGTACATATTTGTTACGTAGTAAACTGTTTGTATAAAGATAGTGCATCCTTGCTGCAGGCGACAAAACAAGAAAAAGACGTATGCAGAGGCCACCGTCTATGCAAATCAAGATAACGAAACATGTGTATATGACATGTGTAATTAAAACTATTAGCAAGTTCACGAAAATTATAAGGGATGCATATTTTATTGTTTTTTGATTCGTGAATAATAAATTAATCATGAAATTTTATATATGTATCTAAGCACGCAGCAAAATGTGAACGTGTATGTATATTTACTAGATATTTATTTGTAAGGAATCGTCAATAATACATTTTTGTTTGCTGTTTGATGTGTCACTTATATTGTTTATTTTAATAGATGCCCAATGGCGCATCTTAGCTTGAATCGAGAAATTTTTTGTAATTTGAAATTTTAATTTCATCTTATTTCATTAATGTGAACCAAATGTAGTAATCAAAGCAACAGTCAGCGAACGAGCGGAAGTGCATCTTCTAGAATTCTGAATCAAATTAACTGTGTTGCCTATAGATATTGGTATGTGCATTGTCTATGATGGTTACTATACCCTTACACTAATTAGGCCATTTGTCAGAGACTTTGACCTCGCACAATATGTGATCTCGCTGAAAATTGGGACTTACACTGCAAATGTAAAGTGTGTTGAAACAACACACCTAAGTGTGTTGTTTTCTTGTAGTCGTTTTTAATCCATTTTAAAGTGTGTTGTTTCCGGAAAGTGTGTTAAACAACACACCTGCGTGTGTTGAAACAACGCAGTAGAAAAAAGCTTTTTAAAATAGAATTCATGGCGGCCTGTGACATTTGTAGGGTTCGATAAGCTCTTATTTTTGTTCGCCTTTTGCAATTGCTTTTTCGTCTTTCCAAGCCCGAGTGTCGTTTTTCCAAGTGGTCCACGGACTAAGAACTAACCACGTCCAATGCTGCTTATCTTTCGTAATCGAACGAGAACCGACCTATTGAGTATGCTAAGGGCACGATTTATGGTCATTAGGATAATTGCTAGTTTTGCTTTTTCTCACTGCAAATGTCAGCTTTTGGAAGTGTGTTACTTTAACACGCTTTAGTGTGTTATTTTGACGTCACCCATTTGATTACCATTGTAGTCACTTTAAAGCGTGTAAATAGTGACTACAATATAGTATAAATCAAATGGGTGACGTCACAATAACACACTAAAGCGTGTTAAAATAATACACTTCAAAAATCTGAGATTTGCAGTGTGTACAATTTCTTAAAGCTCAAAATTTGATTTTAAGAAAATGTAAGAAAACTAAATAAAATTTAACTAAAACTGAGATAATTAAAAACCAATTTAATTTTTTCGTAATTTGGTTTTTATGAGATTTTCAGAGCCTGAAAAAATGTTGCCAAGCTTGCATTTTTTTATTGATTTATTTGACCTAACATTTCATGTTCCATATATTAAAGCGTATTTGAGGATGCTGGCGAATAAATTCGGTTCTATACGAAATGGGACGCAAAAGTATCGTAATCGTTTGCTTTACGCACGGATTTTCTATTTCAATTTCCACTTTATCTTCAAAACATAAAATCGTATGTAATAGCGCTTAAAACTGAGTTTTGGACAATTGCAATCGGTCAACAACCTTTTAGTTAAAAAAAATTAAAAACCGTGAAATATGGAAAATTTTCAGAAGCAGGAACTGTAATTATCGTAGAAACTTATCCTTGGGCTTAAATTGTGGCCTATCTACACATCTATGCGTAAATCGCAAAAATTTAAAAACAGCTGTTCCCGAAAAAAGGTTTGAACAAGGACCTAGAGTTATTTTGAAAAGCCTTATTTATTCGCGAAGAGTTGCCTACAACCCCATTCCCATAAAATGTATGTGAGTTTCCAGCCTTTTTGTCCAGGTTCGACCGAAATTAGCCAAAATATATTCATATAATTCCTACGATTTTCCTCTTAATTATAGTTTTAGAAATCTGCAGGGTTAATCTATCTTAAACAAAACTATCGCTCACTATCAGAATAAGTCTGTAATTGATATTTGCGATTTGATTTTAACACATTGTCATATGATAGTGATGTAGTTGGGAAGTTGGATTTTTCTTTTTTTTCTTTACATATGTTAAGATAAAGCGAAAAAAATAATTTCTGCAAAATCGGGCCTGTGCTGCACAAGAAAATTGCATAAATGTGGATTTTTGATGCATTTTGAGTGCGTTGCTACATTATTTTTTTAATTTTTCCAGTTCTGTTGGTCGTAGAAAAATAAAAAAAATTGAAAAGTACTCGTGAATGAACAGGCTATCGCACTGATTTGATATAAATACTTTAAAAATGAATCCTAACCTCAAAAAAAATGTATGAATTTTAAGCCAAATCATCATAGGGTAAATTTTCTTTTTAAATTGTAGTTTTTTTATGTAATTTCTTGTGAGCATTCTCAATACTTTGTTACTTTATTTAAAATGCCCATTTTAGGAATTTGAAAAAAATAAAAAATTTCAATTTAAAATTAAAAATTATTTTATTTTATTGCAGCACAGGCCCGATTTTGCAAAAAAAATTTTTTCGTTTTATCTTAAGATATATAAAGAAAAAAAAGGAAAAAATCCAACTTCCCAACTACATCATAAATTTGCTTTTTTTTTTAATTTCCCTCTACTAAAATTGTTCTACACACCAAAAAGTATGTTGTATTTTCATTGCTCAAAAGTGTGTTGTTACTCCAAAAGTGTGTTAATAAATGTTAAGTGTGTTGTTTCAACACATTTAAGTGTGTTGTTTAGATTTCAGGTCATAATTCACGACTTATTTTTAACACACCAAGAAGTGTGTTAGAATTTTAACATGGAAGAGCGTGTCAATTGCAAGATAAAGTGTGTTAAAACAACACACTTTTTCTTGACAACACAATTAGGTGTGTTGAATAACACACTTTGGTGCGTTAAACAACGCATTTTGTGTGTTAAAAAACACACTTCAGTGTGCTGTACCTTTTAAAGTGTACTTTCGCCATTACTTAATATTATAGTAATAAACGACATCCTTGTCAGCGCTCTAGATAGAAGAACAGGTGGTATACAATGGGGATTGAGACCGCCTTAAGGATCTCGACTACGCGGATGATATCTGTTTGCCTGCCCACCTAAACATGTTAAACAATTTGGCAACAGAAACTAGTTCGTCTGGCTAAAAGTTAAATCCGACTAAAACCAAAGAAATGCGGATAAATGCAAACACCCGTGAACGGACAGGGCTAAATAACCGTGACGTGGAACTGGTAGATAAATTCTATTACCTCGGTAGTATCATTACCGAAAACGGCGGTACAGAAGAAGACGTCAGTTCTAGAATAAATAAAGCATATGGAGATCGACGGAGATCTCAATTAACACCAAATTGCGGCTGTTCAACTCCAACGTTAAGGCAGTTATTTTGTACGGTTGCGAAACTTCGAAAGTCACACAATTCATCACCGGGCGCCTACAAGTTTTCATCCGCTGGCAATAAAGATTTACAAATGAGGAACTATGGCGCCGTGCCGGCCAAGAAAGGATAGACGACCAAATCAGGGGAAGGAAATGGAATTTGGTTGGCCACACCTTGCGACGCGAAAACGAGAATCTTGCCAAACAGGCCCTTGATTGGAATCCGCAAAGATCCTGTAGAGTCGGAAGACCTAGAACAACGTGGAGGAGAACCCTATTAGCAGACGCCGCAACAACTGGGAGATCCTGGTCAGAGGTGAGAGCTGTCGCGCAAAACAGAGTCCGCTGGAGGGTAACTGTTTCAAAGGAGCAATTAGTATAAAAGTTGGTACTATCTAAAACTCAAAACAGCTGTTGCCCCCAAGTACTTCGTTTTATACATATGTGGTGTGTTAACAGTCAGTCGTTCACTTTTTCTCAGCATTTTTCCGTGTAGAAATAAACAGCAAAAATGCTGAACGGAATTCCATTCGAACTCCATACTAGACTTGATAGACTTGCTATAACTGCAGCATAACTGTCATGGCAATTATTTTCATATTATAATATATAAATTCTAGCAGCTCTCTTTCTCCATGACATATCAACATTTATTTTATTACTCCCTACTACAAAGATATTTCCTTTGAAACTTAGTAAATTGGTGGAGGATAAAGAAAAATCAATTAATTTAATTAAATCTTTTTTTTTAATTTGTTTAAATTTACTTCAATAATTTTTGAAAATACGAAGTCTTTTTACATGAATACTTTCGTGAATCTAATTAAAACATAATTGAAGCAAGTTTTTGTAATTAAAACAAATGTAAATAATCAAATAATGGAAATGCTCATTGTAAGCGCTCCACTGTATCTGCACAGAAACGTACTTGAACGTGAACAAAATCTTAATAAAGTTTCCACACTATGTAGCCTAATTAGCATATTCTGTGGCGGAAAAAGTATTCCATGAAAATCAAAAAAGTCCACGAAGTAATTAGCGTCATTTGTAATAATTTCCAAAATTGTATATTTAGCAGAATGAAATCGTCAGGAGTTTTTCCCACACTCAACTCAATTTACCTAAACAAATACGTGTTCATTGTTATATTTCTTATGAGTGATTCTGCCCCCAGGTGCGGTCACTTCGAGTAGCTGGAAAGTCACTAGATCATTATTTGCCTACCAGCTGGCTTTATAGAAGAAACTTTATAGTTTAGCTGCCGTACAGATCGAAAGCTCTCATTTTTACAGACTTTGGTGGATTGGAATGATTGAATTAAGTAACTAGCAAAATTCTGTTATTGAACGCTAATGAAGCTAATGTTTTTATATTTATTTTCTATCTGGAATTTCAGTGTAAGTGGTAAATTTTTAATTAAATATTGACAATGTTGTTCCGAAAATTTTCTTGTTGCGGCATATCAGTTCTTTTGTTTTGAGGAAAAAAGTTCAATTTAACAAAATTATACCCTACAGAAACATCTTGCAAGGTTAATTAGTTTTTACTTCTTTTTATTTTTTAATGGAGTCTTATTGTTATTAATTGAGTTGATGGAGTTTTAGATTTCAGGTCATCTCCTTATATTTACCACATTTCTGTTGCTTTTATTAATGCAAAAATTTAAAGTCTTAGGACGACCCACGAGTTTTTGTTGGCCAGAGAATGACTATGTTATCCATGTGTTGAATTTACTCCATTAATAATAAAGCGGCCCTGGAAAATTTCCTTATAACAATATTTTGTCTCCAACAATTTAAGGGAGAGCGATGTGACAAAATCTCTGTTTTTTGCCTCGAACTAGTGCGATTGCCGGGGCGGTAAACAAATTATGCCCAAGCCAAAAAACCGCAATTCATTCCGCCTCCAAATGTTTTTCTGACCACGGCCTTGCCACTCATGACTGGTGCCTGAAAAACACATGTTTTTTAAGTCTTAAGGAATTCCAAGCTCTGAGATATATTTATTTGGTGATGTGGTATAACTGATAAATATATCGTAGATTCTTAGTTAGGGCCTTAAACATCAACCATTGTGATGTATGATAATTTTCAGGTATGGTAGGGCTTTTCAAATATTTTCGAAAATCTGTTCACTTAAAACCTGTTGAAAGCTCTTGAGTGGGATCGTGTATTTAAATCAATAAAATATAGAACTGGTGCCAAAGTAATCCTGATGGTTCAAATACCGATATCACCGGAAAATCCACAAGAATTTTCTAGAGAACAATTCGTGGGCGCGTGGTCGATTCGTTCTGAGCGTGCTAAAGCGCCCTTGATAAACTCGGAAGTTAATAACTTAATTTGGAAATTGGACCGATTTCAGGAGATATTAACAAAACCAATCAATTTGAAGGACTTGTCAAATTTGACTGAAAAGTCCAAATTTTTCGGCAACTACTGGAAATTCCAGGATGAACTTTAATTTCCAGAAACTGCAGAACTTGGAAAACAATTCCCCGACCAAAAAATACTGATCCAAAGCTTGAAAATTTCGCGATGTTTGTAAAGGTTAAGGTATTTTTTTGCATGGTTTTTAAAGGGTGCTCTGATTTTAAAAAGTGATGTCTATTTGAGAAGCTATCGCTCTGCTGAATCCAGAAAAGTTAACATCCTTTGGAACGCCACGAAAAATGAAACACGCCCGCAGCTAGCATGCACCTGGCACCTGCATACCTGTGGCGGGAGTGTGCATCCCTGTGGCGGGAGTGCCTATTTGTTTGGGCACGTGCGTGCTAGTAAGAAATTAACCAAATAAATTATTTTTACTCGGGCGTTTATTAGATATTGGCAAAACTAATCAATTTAAGCTACCTGTCACCTTGCCCGATATTTTTGAAGTCTTTTCATTTAAAAAAGACGGCTTGACTGAAACTACAGGACTCTGTCAAGCCTTTTTTCTTCCAACGTTCGGTCTTCCAAAGTTCTCGGCGTCTTTCTCTTCCAGCTGGTAATCCCAATTGTGCGGAAGTCCACTCCACGTCGTCTTTATATCTTTTCCTAGGTCTTCCTAGCCACCTTTCCGCTCTGGCGTTTGGAGGAACAAGATTTTTCGGGGCGCTTCTTCAGGCATGAACATTATATGTTCTATCCAGCGTAAGCGTGAAATATTGCTGTTTTTGGTTATGTCGGGTTCTTTGTATATTTGGTACAACCAAGGCCTTCTCAAGTACAGGCCTGGAAGTTGCCTACCTCACTAACACTAACGCAGCTGCTCGTAGTCCCAGAATCTGTCACTTTTGTTGGATTTATACGCCGTGATGTAAAGTTCGGAATATTTTTGCATTAGTTTGCCGTAAAAAGTCATAAAATAATATATTTAACCAGTTTTTATTGCAATAGGATTACCAGTGAATAGTGCTTCAGTGATTTAATTAAGAAAATTTAAAAAAATCGAGTGATTAAGTGTGTTTTAAGTGAGTTAATTGTGAAGGTGGCCAATTTTGTTTACATTCGCGGTGGTTTTTTCTTGTTTATTTAGGGGAAAAATGTTGAATTTGTGTAGTAATATAATAAAAAGTGCTTTTTGAGTGATTAAAGATTATTATAGAATAGTTATTAAAAACATAAGTGCAGAAAAATGTGAAGGAAAAGTGAAAAAGTTATTGTTATGTATGTTGTGTGGTGGTACTTGCACTTAATGTGTTTAATAACTATTCTATAATAATCGTTAATCACTCAAAAAGCACTTTTTATTATATTACTACACAAATTCAACATTTTCCCCCTAAATAAACAAGAAAAAACCACCGCGAATGTAAACAAAATTGGCCACCTTCACAATTAACTCACTTAAAACACACTTAATCACTCGATTTTTTTAAATTTTCTTAATTAAATCACTGAAGCACTATTCACTGGTAATCCTATTGCAATAAAAACTGGTTAAATATATTATTTTATGACTTTTTACGGCAAAATATCCCGAACTTTTACCTCCTCCATATAATATCTTCCGATTTGCCAGATAATGGGTCTATTACCAACACAAACACAAACTCTGCTTCCAGGCCTGTACTTACGAGGGACTTGGTACAACTCGTGATTGTATCTTCTTCTCCAGACACCCTGTTCATTTACTGCGCCTATGATCCTGTGGAGAATTTTTCTCTCGCATATTCCGAAAACCTGCTCTTCATGCCTACCTAGTAAGCGTTTATGCTTCCGGTCCGTACATGAGCGCTGGTTTTATTGCGGTTTTGTGTAAATTTTATACTCATTATTCTTTTTGACTTAAAATATGTGAACATACTGTAGTATGCTTTGTTCGCTGGGAGTATTCTTTTTTTAAGTTTCCCGGTACTGTTGTTGGCTTTGTTAATTTGAGTTCCTAAGTAGGTGAACTCGTTTACGAATCCAATGTTATATCTGTCGATTGTTATATTTTGTCCTGTTCTTCCCCTACTATTTCTATTAAGTATCCACATATGTTTCGTTTTGATTTTGTTGATGATAACTCCAGATTTTGATGCTGCTTTGTCTAGCGCTAGTGAGGTTTCTTTTGCTACAGTCATTGCCCTGCCTATGATAACTATATCATCTGCATAGGCCATTAGCTGAACTTGTTTAGAATTGTCCTCTAGTTTCAATACGACCCTCTTGGACCCGTTTTTCCAAACACCATGCGGTTTTAATGAGCTGAATTAATTGATCTGGAAAGTTCACTTCCACCATTGCTTCGTAGATTCAATGCCGAAGCTACTCTTTTTTGTATGGGGGGCAAAGAAATTTCACGTCTATTTTTAAAAATGGTACAGATAATTAGACTAGAATGAAGTACACACACATCATTGAACGATGGGATAAAAAGATTCTCTCTTCTCTAAAAGTGAGAACAGAAGATTCGAAAAATACTTATTCTGAAGCAACAAATCTTTTGAAGAAATTACAGCCTACAGAATCGACTCTAGGTTCAAGTTGCCCTCGCTCAATTCGACGCCAATCAACAATGCCAAAGGATTCTGGGAGATTCCGGGAGAATGAAAGGAATCAACCTCGCCATTTTACGAAACGATCGAAATTGTGTTAATCGAAATGACAAATCGTTCAGTAAAAGACGATGCCATTCGCACAGCTATCGATACAGCAGATGAGATAGATTTGGAAAAACTTTCACCGAGTTGGGAGCGAAATTGTCAAATGAAATTCAGGCAAAGAATGAGAAATTGAACAATTTGAAAAGGCCGAGAGATACAAAAATCAAGACTGTGGTGTTGACAGAGCGGTTTAAGATACGCCAAGGAATGGAAAACGTGGAAAACGTGTACAACCTTTTTGCAGCAATCGAAACTTTCCCGTCAGAAACGGCTTGACACGAATCATGCGGATTCAATGTAATAGCATGTCGACTGATAGATTAAATTATTGATTTTTTAGCCTGGACACGGTTCTTTTAAGATTCAATGCACTAAAAAATCGCAAAGTGCAATGACTTTAAAAAAATTATTAAATGTTATTGTTTAAAAAATAACGCAGTATAAACTATACAAATACTTTTGTTTTTGATTGTCGTTTAATTTTTTTCCTTCTTTATTTAGTGGGAGGCAATGCAAAGGAGTGGAGCGGCTAAACCCCCCTAGCCCTATGTTGCTACGGCCCTGCGTACATTTTTGGTCGTAGCGCAAGACAATATTCTGTTTTAAAGTCAATAGGCCAGTTAATTATGGTATATATAGTAGAGGAGCGTTAGGCAAAAACATTGCATTATCTCGGATTCCGTCAAAACTATTCCGATTTTGATGATTTTTTTAAAATGTCGGTAATTAAAAATACTCCAACCTCTACAATTCAAAAATTGATGCTCTTGTTGGTAAATTTGTCAAAATTATAAAATATCAAAATTTTTATAAATCAAATTTTTTTCTTAATATTCCTGTTGAAAAAATCAATACTAAAAATAAAATATATTTCTAAAATTTATGCATTGTATTAACCAGTCTCTTAAAATCAAGATAATAAGTTTGGTGTTTTAAACAGGTGACAACTAATTACCTAGCCACAATTGTAAATATATATTTTGAGATGATCCATCGCTGCACACGGTTTTTGTCGGAAAGGCAATTCGGTTTCAGAAGACTAGACCGACAACGGATGCTGTCAATATGGTGACTAGCCTTGCAAGGGCAGCAATGGATGTGAATAAGTGTTGCGCATTGATAATAACCGTTGACGTGAAGAATGCTTTAAAAACCGCGAGGTGATACACCAAAGTATCTACTGCGCATTGCGATAGAATCCCTTGTAGATAGGGCATAAGTATATTGCCAGAACCTTGATTTTTTTACATACCCACGACTGTAAATAAAAATACAAATAATCTCATTTTCTGCTTAAGTGGTTGAGGGGGTTCACTTTGGAGTCCCGTGAGACCCCAGAAGAGTCCACTGGGAGGGTGGGAGAGGGTTTTCAAACAATATGTAGGCTTTCAGAAACGTGAGTGGTACTGAAAATGAAATTTTGCTAAAAATCGTGTAACTTGAAAAATTGGCCAAAGTTTGAAAAGCTGTTTCTTCGAAACTATTGGTCTTATAAAAACCTTTCTGGCCTCAAATTGTTGCAAATTTAACCTACTTCAAAAATGAATATAACAATCTTTGATGAAAAACCAGTCCTTCCAGGTCAAAATCGACAAAATCTGAAAAAAGGCCAAAAATTTCGAGTTTTTCTTGATTTTTAACCGACTCGGTCGTCGGCTGAGGTCGAAAACTTGGATTTAACATTGCCTTTCCATTATAAACAACGTATTAAAAAAGCAAAAATACCTGATTTGATGCATCGCTCAATGTTTAATTTGACTGAACTATATTTGTAACTCACAAAACAAATCGCACCAACTAAATTACAGACAAAACAATTTTTTATTTATTTTAATTAATTACTCCAAAAATACCGCTTTTTACTATTTTCTACAATTAAGTCATTCATTTCAAAACACATTGTACAAATTCATTTCCAATTAGATTGCTTATAGAAATGAATTCCCTCCAATCTTATTAGAAAACTTCTCTCCGCTCTCACCCAACAAAAAATATACTCACATTATTCTGACAAAACTTCGTATGGATTAGAGATGCGCCGAATATGGGTTCAACCGAATACGAATATTCGGCAGAATAGTCGGTCAAAAATGTACCGAACCGAACATTCGGCCGAATTATTCGGTTCATTTTTGAGCTCTGTGAAAATGTAGTTTGATAGTAATGAGGGGAGAGGAATTTAAGACTTCTAGTAAGAAAACCATTAACAATAAGGGATAAATCAAATCCTTTGGAGCTGCCCGGTAACCGAACATTTCACTTTTTCTTAACAATTTAATAGATTTATTTTTCTTCAGATTTAGGCAATATTTCAGGATCTACAAGGAACTGTTCGTATTTCTTCTTGAGATTTTAGAACGCAGTATAAAAAAACAATACGCTCAACATCGATTCTTCCAATAATAAAATTGGCTGCTGTGTAGCGCTTCTTTGCGGAAGGATCATACCAGAAAGGTAGTGATAATGATTTCAATATAGGTCTACCACAGCCAACTATCTCGAGAGTACTCGGAAAGATTTTGAATATTTTTGAGAGAGTACTTTGTCCCTTGGTAATAAAATTTCCTTCGACGTCTGAAGAGATGGTGGACCTAAACCGTACAGCATCAGTGAACATTCCGTCCATTTTCTAGTAAACTCTGCTTTCCTCTGGCTATGTTTTACGCCATTCAATATCTCTTAGTTTTCTCCATAAAGGCAACATGACAATCAAATTGTCTACTGCTTGTTATTTTAACTTGAGGATAAAAGAATAATTTTAAATCACCAAAAATATTTAAAAAAAATGTTCTTACCGTTCGGCTCTTTTTATTTTAAAAAAACGGTCGCGTCATCTAAAAATTTTCCAAGTCACAATAAATTGTGAGAAATGCAACTATAAATGGCTTAGTACAGGATACGCAGAAGCGCGACCTTCACCGATCGAGTAACCGAATGAAATCTTTTTTTTATGATAAAAAAATATGCTAAAAAAAGTAACGGTGATGGGTTGCCTGACGAAATATGTTCAAGGCTATATTTAATAGGCGTTTTTTCGCAATTTCCCCCCTTTTCTCTATTTTGAGGAGAAATTATGGATTTTGGTGAACACATGAAAAGAACAAAGTTGTAGAGCATAAAATTTCCTACAAATTTTGTCTTCACTGTTTTTTCGAATTCCGTATAGTTTCGCCGCTAGCGGCCGTTTGGATTGTGATTGAGCATATACAGTGGCTCACAGTGAAAATCGTCCACCTTACGAGTAAGAGGAATTAAGTAGTTTTTTTCCTCTAGCTCTCAACAAATCCAAATAAGAATTTACATAACTAAGTTTTTCATTTATTTTCTTCAAAATAATAACGAAAAATTACGAAATTAATCAATAACAAAAACGGGAAAAATTCAAATTTCCGGAAAGGTCATATTTCTATCTCACAATGAAAATCGTCCATAACACTCAATACTAAGAAATGTCGTCCATAACACTCAATACTAAGAAAGTTGGTCCTCCTTATGCTGTAATTACTGCTAGAAGCCTGTTCGGCATTGAATTTACTAATTTTTAGTATACTTAGGATTAATTCTAGCCCATTCCTGCTTGAGTACGTTTTCAAGGTCTTTTTGCGAGGTAATATTGTCTTACGAATGCTCCTGCCCGGTGTATCCCATAAATTCTATTAACATTTAAGTTAGGGGATTGGGGAGGAACGGGGAAAACTGTTTTACAATTGTAATATCAGCCAATAGCGTTCAACGTCTGATGTATGCTTAGGGCCATTATACTGATAGAATGCAAACCCAGCAGTAATACTTAGAAGCTGCGCACTCTGCTGCACATTTCTTTTTAGAATATCAAGCTAAACCATTGCATCCACTGTTCCTCGGATGAACTCAAGGTTGCCAGTGCCATTTGCCGCCATACACTTCCATACGATACCAAACAACCGAGTATTGCAATTCGTTCTTTAGTAGTCTCTCATTATAAGGCGAGCAAAAGTCAAAGAGAAATGGCAGATTGTTGGGAAATACTTTTCTGGTACTGTTTTTTGGCTTGCTTGCTATTCTACCACTTTCTTCACACCTTTTAATAATATATTGGACAGTTGTTCGACTTTTTCCAACAATCTCTGTACTAAGTACTCTGAAGAAAGAGACACTGAACGGCGAATATTAGATCCACTCACAGCAGGGCCATCATCATGTTTTTTAATAAATTTAAGGAATTCATATTTTAGCACAGCAACATCACTCGCAAGTTGGCCGATTTTAGATGACATTTCAGTGAAGGGCAGGAAATTGCAACTTGCACATTTCCAGCTCAATGAATCATGCGATTCGATAACTTTAAGAGTCTCATCATCGAGCCGAGAGCAACGTTTATGAAAAAAACGCCCGCAAATAAAGCACGAAACACTTTTTTTTGCGCTTCATGCTTTATTTATTCTGGAACTGACGTCTTCTTCTGTACCGCCGTTTTCGGTAATAATACTACCGAGGTAAAAGAATTTATCTACCAGTTCCACGTCGCGGTTATTTAGCGCTGTTCGTTCAAGGGTGTTTGCATTTATCCGCATTTCTTTGGTTTTAGTCGGATTTAACCTTAAGCCTGCCGATCTACTTTCTGTTACCAAATTGTTTACCATGTTTTTGAGGTCCTGGTGTCTGTGGGCCAGCAAACAGATATCATCCGCGTAGTCGAGATCCTTAAGGCGGTCTAGCAATCCCCATTATATGCCACCTGTTCTAGTATCTAGAGGGCTGACAAGGATGTCGTTTATTACTATAAAAAATAGTAATGGCGAAAGTAGGCATCCTTGCCGTACTCCTGAGCTCACTTCAAAGCTGTCGGATAGTTTTCCATTGTGAAGAACTCTGCATTTGGAATTGTTGAATAGAGCTTTTATCAATTCTATTATTTTATCCGGCAGTCCACGTTGCCGTAGAGCTCCTATTAACCGAGTCGAACGCTTTCTCATAGTCTACGAAAGCAAGGTAAAGGGGGGATCGGAATTCAGTAGACTGCTCCACTATGATTCTCAAGGTGTTAATGTGGTCTAAGCAGGAGCGGCCTTTTCTGAATCCAGCCTGCTGTCTTCTAAGCGTTCGATCTACTGCCTCTCTTATCCTTGATAGTAATATGTGGGACAAGATTTTGCCCACAGTAGATAACAGACAGATGCCTCTCCAGTTGTCACATATTGTTAGGTCCCCCTTTTCTGGTATTTTGACTATGATACCTTCCGTCCAATCCTCCGGAAAGGTACAGGTGTTCCATGCTATTTCCAGGATTGGCTGTAGCGCATCTGCTAAGAGGCTTGAGTCGGCTTTCAACAATTCTGGCGGGATGCCATCTTTTCCAGCTGCTTTACCATTGGCCATTGCATGAATTGCGGTTACTATTTCAGTCTTGGATGGGGCACGAGTGGTGATTCTTATTGGCTGTGCATTGTTGTTGTTGTTTTCCTGAGGTTCCTGTGTAAATGAACCATTCAGGGCGGCGAAGAAGTAATCTCTCCATCTTTGGAGTTGCTCCTCGTCGCTGCACAGCAGCCTTCCATCCGCACTCTACGGCATGCTTTTTAGTAGAGTGCTTTCCCGAGAGCTGTTTGGTGATTTGGTACAGCACTTTACTGTTGCCGGTGTTTGCCGCGTTTTCCGCTTTCTCTGCGAGCTCATTTATCTGCCGCCTTTTATCACCCCGGACACTTCTCTTTACCTCCCAGTGCAATTTGGAGAATTAATCCTAGGTATACTAAAAATTAGTAAATTCAATGCCGAACAGGCTTCTAGCAGTAATTACATCATAAGGAGGACCAACTATCTTAGTATTGAGTGTTATGGACGACATTTCTTAGTATTGAGTGTTATGGACGATTTTCATTGTGAGATAGAAATATGACCTTTCCGGAAATTTGAATTTTTCCCGTTTTTGTTATTGATTAATTTCATAATTTTTCGTTATTGAAGAAAAGAAATGAAAAACTTAGTTATGTAAATTCTTATTTGGATTTGTTGAGAGCTAGAGGAAAAAACTACTTAATTCCTCTTACTCGTAAGGTGGACGATTTTCACTGTAAGCCACTGTATGTAAATGAGTTGGTAATTTTGTTAATTATGGATTTTTGCGAATAAATAATGGTTACATAATGTAGTGTTTGTTTCTCGTACAAATACTACCTACGTATGGTTCGAAAATCAAGCCTCTTTACAATATGTAAATCTTACAATAATACTATTGAAATATTCGGTAATTATTCGGCAAGCTAACCGAATATTCTGCCGAATACGAACATAAAAAAATACGCCGAACATACCGAATACGAATATTCGGCCGAACATTCGGCGCGTTTCTAGTATGGATCAGGGCTGCCGAAGTTACTCCGATCGGATTATTTGCGCTCCTCTCGAGGCGCCCATACTCCCATACTACTCACAGCGAAATTTTACTCCCTTTAGTAAATGTTATTTTAATATATTAAAACTTGCCAAAAGATGTAAATTTTTGGACTGCTATCACTTTTTTTGTACTACCGCTACTACGTCCTTTATCGGTCTACTTAATTTTTTACTTCTTGTACTTTAGGTTCTGGTTCTGGTGAGTTTTGTAGTGTATTATATCACTGCCTAAGCGGAAAAAAGACGCGAAATTACAAGCTTTAGTAAGATACAGTTAATTTAGTGTTTTTAGTTGAGCTTGAGATCCTTGAGAATTTTAAAAACAGCTTAAATGAAAAATTTTGTTAGTACTCCCTTGAAGATCTAAATACTCCCCTGAAAATACGAATTTTACTCCCCTCAGAAATGACAAAACGGCAGCACTGGTATGGATGCAAAATCTGAATTGCTTCCCTTGGCACTGGTCACAGGAACAAACGTTCGTTGTGTTCCTCCATCTCCACTTCCCTCTTTTTTTTTTTTTTTTTTACTTGCAACAACACAATCATGCAGTAGAGTTAACCCTTCTAATTCAGAAGGTACACTTCTTAGTGGGGCCAAGAAAAACTTACCTGCTCAGCACAAGTAGCACTGAGATAGGCTCAACTAAAGCATGCAACATATAAATTGAATATGCAATCCCGAGAAGGTCACACCTCGCACATTCCTACATGCGAGATGCGACCGGCCAGAGATTGCACATTCAATTAAAACAGAAAGAAATGCAATACACAAAGAAGCGTGCAAGAAAAGCCAGTCAAGTGAGATTAAAAAGGTTCCTTTTAAGGACGTCCTTACAATGCTCACGCTAGAAACATCACAGGACAGCACAGCACGAGACATCAAACATAAAAGCGCGCAAAAACAAAGAAAGAGTTGGACACGCAGGGAGTCACGCCACATTTAAAAGAGTCCTTTTAAGGACATCTTCACTAGTATGCATGCTAAAAACACTCCTATTATTGTTAACATTTAAAAGCATGCGATTAACCGGTTCGTATAACCCATAGTTGGTGTTAGACGAATTAATGTACAAGAGAGGTTGACCTCTCAGGTTGAAGTTATTCTCTCTAAATGACGTACGGCCTCGTAAGAAGCCTGAGTCCACCTTGTCATTCAATAACCGGTGAACGAATATAACGTCAGCGACTTCGCGACGCTTATGGAGAGAACTTAAGTTGAGCAATTTAAGTCTGCTCTCATAAGGCGGAAGAATAAGTGGGTCATCCCACGGGAGGTGGCTGAGCGCAAATCGGACGAACCTCCTTTGAACTGATTCGATTCTACCAACATGGGAGGAGTAGTAAGGAGACCATACCTGGGAGGCGTATTCAAGTAAAGGCCTAACTAAAGATAAGTACAAGTGCTTTGTGATAAGGGGGTTGTTGAATTCCTTGGACCATCTTTTTATAAATCCCAGGACTGAATTGCCCTTGGAAGAAATATAATTGATGTGGGTGGAAAAATCCAGCTTACAGTCGAACCTAACCACCCCAAGATCAGTTACAGAATTTACGCGGGAGACTATGTTGTCGAGAAAAGTATAGTCGTAGATTAACGGACCACGTTTCCTGCAAAAAGTCATGACCTCGCACTTGCTAATGTTCAGGACCAGGTTGTTATTGGAACACCAAGAGTAGAAGGTGTTAAGGTCAGTTTGCAAAAGTTTGCAATCCTCAGTACTCTTAATGAGACGGTACAGTTTGATGTCATCGGCGTAAATAAGGATATTACAGTGCTTTAGTAAGGAGACAATGTCATCGATTGATAGTATAAAAAGCAGAGGTCCTAGATGACTGCCTTGCGGGACGCCAGAGGACGCTTCAATGTTTCTGGATTTGACACCACGGAATAGAACTTGGTAGGCTCTGTCGGCTAAGTACGAATGGAACCATACCACAAGAGTATGCGGAAAGCCTAATTTTTTTAGTTTGAGAGCTATAATCGAATGAGAGAGCTTGTCAAAGGCCTTACTGAAGTCAGTATAAACACAGTCGGTTTGGCAACCAGTGGCAAAGCCCCGAACAGTGTGAGAAGAGAACTCAAGTAGATTAGTGGTAGTAGAACGAGCTGCAAGAAAACCGTGTTGATTTTCTGAGATAAGTCTCTTGCAGATCGGAGCGATCGCGGAATAAATAATATATTCAAGGAGTTTAGGTATACACGATAACTTCGCAATCGGTCGATAGTTTGATATTTCGTTCTTGGATCCCTTTTTGTGAACGGGGATTATAAAAGAGTTTTTCCATAAAGTTGGGAAGCACCCGGTATTAATGGAATTTTGGAATAAGTACATCAAGGGACACAGAACGGCCCCTGCACATGATTTTAGAACAGCAGGGGGAATACCGTCAGGGCCAGACGAAAAATCCAGTGGGAGTTCGTTAATGTGCTTCAAAATATCCTCTCTGGAAACAGAGAGAGATAAGTTATGAGCCACTTGTGATGCATTGATATGTCGAAAGTTGTTTACGTCTGGTTGGAAGACAGGGGACGAAAAAGATTTGAGGAAGAACGATGCGAACATTTCGCAAATCTCGGATGGATTCGTACTGTAGGAGTTCTCGTGTTGCATGGTGTTAGGGTAATTATCAATTTTTTTCTTAGTATTGATAAATTTAAAGAATGTTCTGGGATCACCATACAGTTTAACTTTCATGTTATCGAGGTACTCCTTGTAGAGAGCTTCGGAGAGGGCGTGAAATTGGTCTTAGCAATTAACAAATGCACAGAAACTCGCAGTATCTTTCCTCTTCAAGTAGGTTTTCCAGAGTTTATTCTTCTGGTTTTTGACATGTCTCAGCTCATGGTTGTATCAGGGTGCGGATGAACTGGACAACTTTAGAGGCTCAATAGGTATACAAGATGCAAAAGTTTCGTACAGAACAGAGTAAAACCTAGCAACATCGTCATCCAATTCATTAGAGGAAAGCAACAAAGTGAAATCAATCGAAGTGAGCTTGGATGACAGTTCTTCTAGATTGGCCTTTTTAAAGTTAAAAGTAAATGTGGACTCTTCAGGGATAAGCTTATTGTCAAAGGCAGAACAGTAGCTCAGTAGAAGAGGCGGGTGATAATTATCGACAGACGACAAGATTATTGAACTAGGCTCAACAATCATGTTGTCTGAGCCGGAAGAGAATGCAAGATCTAACCGCCTTCCTAAAATATTATTTACACCACTCATTTGGTTCAAGCCGCATTAGAAAAGGGAATTCAGAAAGCTAGATTCCCTAAGATTAAGGTTGTTACCAGGGAGGTAGTTATCGTCATCATCACAAGATACTCATTGAACGTTCGGTAAATTAAAATCACCTAAAATTAGGATTTTGTCTTTAGAATCCATCATATCCTGGATATGAACTATGCAGGAAATTAGAATATCATAAAGGTTTTGACCTTTATCGTCAAGAGTGCTGAGCATATCAGGTGGGATGTAACAGCAAATCAAGAACAGGTTATTGTGGACAAGAGAGACTTTAAGAGCGAGAAGCTCAATGTCCAAAGAGTTGGAAAAGCTAGGAAGCGTTATTGAACAGCAATTGAGAAGGTTACTACAGGCAAGTAGTACACCACCTCCACGAGTCACTATATCTGTCCCTCCGAAAAACTTGGAAGGAGGAGTCGAAAAGTTCGGCATTGAGGATCCCACTATATAACCATGTCTCCGTGAAAGCGATTATATCAAAATCGCAGGCCGAAGTTGATAGAAACACATCGTGCGTTTTGGATCTCATCCCTCTTACATTTTGGTAATAGAGGGTGAGCGTCTTAAGTTTTTTGAAACCTGGCGAGTGTCAGGAGTGCGACGAACACGTGTGCGGGGAATAAAGTATTTAGAGAAGGCACCGGGAGGCCAGAACGTAGGGTCCAAAAGTTTTTCAGCGATATTGGGCGGTGCAGACAGAACAAAGGACGCTACCGGTTTGGAAACATTGCTAATCCTTCTGCAGGAGATTATTTCAGGATTGATTGCTTTTCTCCTTAAATAATCTTTAATTGCCTCTGGTGTAGTTTCGGGGGAAAAGCGCTAAATGAAAATATTCCGCGGCCTGGGTACCGTTACTAGGTTGGTGCAGGTAACCGAGGACCCAGTGACCCCAGTGTCCGAGGATCCATCAGTATTATAAGGGGAGTTAGATGTCGCATCAGACTCTGGGATAGAGTTAGAGTCCATTAGAAGTGAAGGGGCGGGGAGCGACAAGCTAACAGAGGAGTTCGTAGGAACAGCCTCTGTAACAGTCATTTTACGATTGCGTCTGCATTTACGACGCTTTCCACAGGTTATTGGGTGGTTAGGAATCGGCCTAGAGCCAGTCAACTCCGAAGGGCTCTCCTCGGGTATTATGGAAGGGCCTGCGGCATTAATAACTACAGGAGTGGCGGAGGCTGGGGGCTCCTCAGGTATTATGGAAGGGCCTGCGGCATTACTTACTACAGGAATGGCGGAGGCTGCGGGCTCCTCGGCTATTACGGAAGGCCCTGCGGCATTACTATCTACAGGAATAGCGGAGGCTGGGGGCTCGCATTGCACCTCCATACAATGGGCGGCGCGGGAATACTTACTGTCTAAAACACTAAATTTTTCGGATAATAAGTTCAGTGCTGAGTAGTTTTGAGTCACTGAAAGTGATAACGACTCGACTTCAGTCCTGACACGCATCGTACATCTTTTAATATCATTTAAGACTGCAGAGAGGGGGCCGAGGTTTCATTTGAAGAGGAAGGGGCAGCAGCAACAGGGTTAAGAATAATTGAGTGTAAATCATCGACGGTATCCAAGACCGTGGAAACCCGAGATGAGAGCTCGTGGAATTTGGTCACAAGAGAACTCGAGCTCGTAGAGAAGGAAGCCAGTGTATTAGACAACTGGTCCAGCCGGGCATTCACGGACTGGATGTCGTCGGACAGGGTTTGAAAATTTGAGGTGTTACTCGAGAGGGAAATTAACCGATCAATAACATTTGAATGATCAGTTTCAATCACCTCTGAGATACCTTTAATTAACCTTAACACATGGCAGGGCTTAATGTCAGAACACTCTTTGCACGTAGAACCTCTAGGAGCTGAGGACTTGGTTCTGACACGACCATTCAGGCAGTCAGGGTGAAAAATACCTCCACAGACTCCATCACAAGCAATGCCGTCTCGAACGATCTCGGATGAGCAGTGCTTGCAGGAATGGTCACCCTCCATTAAACTGCAAAAAGAAACAAAAAAGACCACCGAAAATAGAAAAAGCAGCAGAAAAAGCGAATAGAGAAATTTTTCCCAAGTTCAAGTATAAACACCTAAAATTAGACGGAACTATGGGAAACAGTTTGAGAAGCCTTTTCTATACATTAATTGTTTGCATAGCCTGAGGCAAAAAATTAATGGGGATATGGGTTTATTTATAAGTGCAGCACAGTGTCTCCATATGTAAATCGAGAGTTACCGTGTTGCAAGGGTAAAAATACGGTGTTTTTAGACAAAATTACGGTGAATCTGCTAAAAGGGTACCGTGTAAATTACCGTGTAATTTTTCAAAGGAGAAAACAACATTATGAACCAAATATCTCAAAATATAACCCAAAATCTCTCTCTATAATTCTAAGATAAAAGCTGGAACTTGAAACAGTTCTTAGATTTAAATGTTTACTACGTATTTGTAACGCGTCGTAACTAGAAGAAAACACAACGTAATTTTAGGTCATTCATCCATCACACTTACAAATTTCAATCCTTCCGATATTTAAATACGGACCAGAATAGATTTTCAAGGCTTGCTGGTAGTTTTATTCATGTGTGAGTGGAGATAGACTTTTTGTTATTGGCGGATTCCCAGCAACCAGGAGCAGTGCTGCCATTAAAAATTTTTGTTAAGTTGACTGAGATTCGTTTTACGCAGTACATGATGAAATATTTACAACAACGTAATTTATAATGTAATACGGTGATATCAGGAAGGAGAAGAATAGGACGACCAAGAAATAGGTGGATGGATGATGTGCTAGCAGATATACGGAAACTTCATATAACAAATTGGAGAGAGCTAGCAAGACGTAGAGACGACTGGAAGAGGAGACTTCAAGAGGTGGGGTCCTGCAAGGACTGTAGCGCCATTTAAGAAGAAGAATACGGTGATATATGACACGGTAATACATCATTACCTTGACGGTAGATAAAGACCAGATTACGGTGCATCTACGGTAATTACCGTGCACATGGAGACACTGGTGCAGCAGTACCTATTATCTCAAAGTTCGAGACGAAGAAGAAGACTGCCGATGTCACTTACAAAAATGAAATTAGATTAAATAAAACTCACAAGAATATAAGTAACGATCAAGCCACGCAAACACTCTGGCACTAAACACGAAGTAATCACGGGGAAAAAAATGCAAAAATGAAAAAAAAAACAAACCAAAACACAGAAAAAAAATAAAAAAAAACGGAGACAAAAAAACACGTCTACAACACACGATAAGCACAGCACAAGGATAGAGCATCTTCATCAACAAGTTCGCACCGAAGTGCGTTCCAACCACTGACATATAGATATGGACTGCTAAATAAGCAAAATCCCATACAAAAAAGTGGCACCAAAAACTATTGACCTCTCGCTCCCCCGCAAAAATCCTATGAACTTTAATCGGTTTTAAAATAAAAAAACAGTTCAGTGCATGTCAGCGATATAAACATAATTAGAAAAAACTAGACAGCTATAGAGTTTTTTCTTCTTTCTCTATTTTCTTTATTTTTAAAAGTTCGTTCAACAGAGGGAAAAAACCCTCACATATTTAAAAAAAATACATTTATTTAACGAAAAAACTGCTACTAAATAAAAAATAATGATGGAAAATTTTTTCTATCAATTATAACATACATTTTATCACTTATTTTCCCCTAAATTCGAAAAAAAAATTGTTGTTTACATAGAAAAGGTCTTCTTCTGGAGAAAAATGGTGCCATTGAAAGTTGTCAATTAGCAGTCCATATCTATATGTCAGTGGTTCCAACCGACAGTCAAGGGAAGCAGTTCAAATTCTGCTTCTCGAAGTCAGTTGGCATATTTCTTTGCGTATATAGAAAAGTATTCGAATGCGAATTCAGAGAGAAGGAGGAGAGAACTTTTGCTCATGGACATAACATAAAATATTGCTTCCATTTAATTGGTCATTTAGAGACAATGAATTTTATATCTAACATTGGAGGCTAGAAAAAGTAGCAATGATACAAAGTTAATCTCAGAATTATAAAATAAAAGTTTTGTAAAAAAAAGAATAATTTATTGATACAATTTGAATTTTTATTTTTTTTTCTTAATTTAATTTTGGATTTCCAGTAAAAAACAAAAATTGTTCGTAAATGCATATTTGGGATGTGCATTTCTTACGTTTTGTTTGATAATTACAATCCTATGTACGACGATCGTAGAAGGCACTAAAATGCACACTATACTTTTTTGTTAATTAAATAAAGTAAACATAACAATGGCATCTATAATTTGTTTCTGAATAATCGTCGTTAGCGTGAATATAACAATTTTCCGGCCATTTTTTCCATTGCAGTATACCTTTTTTTTGCCATTTATCGGAAGTAGACGTAACAACGAGCAAGTGTGCCAAAACAGAACTACGTAGGACATGTAGTTTTAAGAGGAATCGCAGTTAAAAATTTCGCTTTTTTTTTAAAAAAAATTAAATTTAACAACAACCTCTAAATATTTCCGTCTGAAAAAATTACTGCATTTTTGCAACACTAACAGGTATCTTTTGCCCAAGTTTCAGCTTCATAGAAATTTTTTTGTCAAAGAAAAAAATAAAAAACCGAAAAACCGGTTTTCCGCCATTTTCTCGAAAAATTTTGAGGTTAGGGAAAAATGGTAAATACAAAAGTTGTAGATCTTTTTATTTCCTACAACTTTTACTTTTAACTTTTTTCGATAGAATGTACAGTTTAGCCAGAAATTGCGAAAAACTGTTTTAGACCCCTAAAAACCCCCCCTTTCCTCCGCGGATAACCGCTGTCGGTTCGATTTATTTTTCCCTCTTTAACAAGAGCTTGTTCGACAACATCCCACTGTCAGATTGCTGTAACGAATTTTTTTGTTGTTCGAACCCTATTTCTACTGGACTACTAGGGTGGCAACTATAATATATATAGTAGGGTGGCCCTTATTTTTAATGGTCGGAAATTTCTACATGCTAACCCCTGAAATGGTTCTCTACTATGAAAAAATAATTCTCCAAAAAGTTTACGTCACTTGCCGATTATGCCCTTTTTCAAATCGCTATTACTCCGGTTCTGTTCATCGTATCGAGTTAAATGATGTATCATTTTAAAGGTAATGAAGAGATCTTGTAGTTGTAGAAAATCGCACCGCCAAAAATGTAAAAAAAGAAATCGCCCATATAAATAAGGGCCACTCTAATATACAGTGTGCTTTCTCTTGCCCATTATTCCTTTCCCGTTCGATCGCATCTCCTGGTTATCCCTGCAGGGCGCCCATATCCCAAGTAATGGTGTTGATCGACATTCATGTCTTCGACTCCTTTCCCCCTGCTTCTATCTCAACCGGGCTTAGACACACTACATACACATAGTTCTTCTCCAAATTATTTTGAAAAGGTTTTGTGACCTTCAAATTTGTAAAAGTGCTGAAAATTACGATTTTGATTTTCGGACCCATTACAATAACGTCCCTATAAACTGGGAAGTTAAAAAGCATTTTATTTCCATGTTTGGCTTACTTTACATATTACAATTGGTATAAGTTATAAAAAATACTTTGTTTGAACAAGAATACATAGAAAGAGCTATCCAAGAGATGCACGAAATTTAAACAAACCATCTTCTCGCACCTCACACCTTTTTATTGTAATTTTACGCAGAGCTCTCAGTTAGCGAATTGCAAGGTAACAAAAGTACAGGGTGAATTGTAAAATTTTAACTAAAAAAAAATCAGCAAGCCCTAGCGGCTAAACCCCCCCCCCCACCCCTCCAATTCCGCCACTCATATAAATGTTTGTTTGTCTGACCAAAACCTATCAACAGCCGGCCGCCTAGTGTATACACCCTGCACTCATGAACCGTTTTTAGTCGGTCATCAAATCTTTGTTAGCGTTTTATAATTCTAATTCTACCCATTTTTTTTTCAACAGTAAACTTAATAATATTAACACAAAAAGGAGGACGACAATAAATGCCTGCTTGCAATGTAAGAAAAGCCTGAGCGGAGTTTGTAATCGCAATGATGAAAAAGATAATTGCAGTCATGTATGTAAGGTAGCTGGAATGAAGAAAACATTATCCCACAATAAACACTTTTCCAGAGATGTAGTTTGTACCCGCCGAGTACATTAGGGCGGTTTATCAAAGATAATTACGGCATTATACCCTTCATGATTTGCTCCACTCGAATAATTTTAAGACGTGCCGCATCGGGACTGGTAGCCAGTATTTTCTGGGACTTGCACATATCTTTTCATGATTTTTTCACGTCGCGTTAACTGCTGGATAAGACAAGGATTTACATACATATATAACACATCGTTCCTAATCTGAAAACTCTTGAATTTTTTGAGTGGCTTCCACTTGAGCTTTTAAAGAAAAACTGAAATTGGACTTTTTCATGCGACGAGTCATACTGTCTGCAAATGATAGCACCGAAGCAAAATACTGATCTTGAATTTGGTCTGTCTGTTGATATTTAAAAAAAAACGTTCAACCAATTTAGATTGTATCACATATTTAATTACCAAATTCGTCACCTTGTCTTGCACCTAATTAATATGGTTTTTTGATTTTTGTTGTTATCAAATTTACGACTTAGTTTAGAAAAAAGATGCCTTAGGCTTAGATAATGAAAACCGAGTATTATTATCTGTCGTAGTCTGGCTGCATTATTTCTAGCATAGTTTTTGTTTCCTGATGCTCCCAAACATTTCTCTTAGCCATTGTCAAAATAAAATTTCCACTGTTATTATTTAGTTAATATAAAAAATAAACGCGCTTCAAAATAAACGCCAAGGCAGACTTCACGGATGATAAACAAACAATCAATCCAATTACAACTCAACCCGCGTATAAGAGGCGAAATTTGAACTCGACCTAGGTAGGAGAGGTGAGTGGAGTTGAGTGGACCCCGTGTCAACTCGACCACCGTTTATGACCGGGTTGAACCTGGGTTGAAACTCCCCAGCAAACCAAACTTTCCGAATTCATACAAGTCGGAAGATTTTCGGAAGAAATACAACAACCAAAACTAAAGCTTTGTATGTGGCGATTAGTCGAAACTAATTCGAAAAGAATTCGGAAAACAACTTCCATGTGAAATCGTGTGTCTTTTAAGTGCAGTGCGCAAGTGCATTTGTGAATTTATTATATATTCAATTATATATTAATAATAATTTATAATAATTAATAATAATTTATAATAAAATAAATATATTAAAATATTATAATGGAGTTATATGAATTTCACTAGCCATGTCCTTTGTTATTTTATTTTAAAGCAAAAAAACCTATGAATCTGAAGCTTTTATTAGGGGTAAAAAGCTTTGCTAAATCTTTACTAAATTTCGTAACGAATTCGAAAAGAATTTTTGTAACGATGTCGTGTCAACCCCTTCATATATTTTTCGTTCCGAATTTGTTCAGAAATCGATTGCGAATTCGGGAGAAATATACGAAGTTCCGGAACGAATTCGGTAAGATATCTTAAAATTTGGTTTGCTGGGTGCTTACATACGACAACATATAGAATATGACAATACACCTATACTGAATACGGCAAGGAACCCAGCAAACCAAATTTTAAGATATCTTACCGAATTCGTTCCGGAACTTCGTATATTTCTCCCGAATTCGCAATCGATTTCTGAACAAATTCGGAACGAAAAATATATGAAGGGGTTGACACGACATCGTTACAAAAATTCTTTTCGAATTCGTTACGAAATTTAGTAAAGATTTAGCAAAGCTTTTTACCCCTAATAAAAGCTTCAGATTCATAGGTTTTTTTGCTTTAAAATAAAATAACAAAGGACATGGCTAGTGAAATTCATATAACTCCATTATAATATTTTAATATATTTATTTTATTATAAATTATTATTAATTATTATAAATTATTATAAATATATAATTGAATATATAATAAATTCACAAATGCACTTGCGCACTGCACTTAAAAGACACACGATTTCACATGGAAGTTGTTTTCCGAATTCTTTTCGAATTAGTTTCGACTAATCGCCACATACAAAGCTTTAGTTTTGGTTGTTGTTTTTCTTCCGAAAATCTTCCGACTTGTATGAATTCGGAAAGTTTGGTTTGCTGGGCAGTGGTAGGACAGTCAATGAAGAGGTGTCGTGCTGTTAGATTTTGCACAGGGCAGTGGGGACAAGAAGGTGGGGTAGCTCTCTCGAAGATGTACCTTTTAACGCCGAGGAAATATCCGAACCTTACCCGCATAACACAATGACGTCGACAACAGCAACTTCTACGGGAAAACAACAACAAATTATATGAGAATTGTCGCTGTTGGCCTCATTGTGTCCCTGGAGTAAGTCTTGTATACTGGACCCAGCGTTGCCAGATTTTTTTTCGGGCAAAGCGGGATTTTGAAACTTTTTGAGTAAAAAAGCGGGATTTTTTCGTCGAAAGCGGGACATAATAAAAACGTAAATAATCAGTAGTTTTTTATTACTTATTCTTTTAATTGAGTTTCAAATTAAGTTTACAATGATGACAGAGCGCCATAGCAAATGTTTTTAATGAAAATTCGTTACGTTACTATACCAATACCAATAACTGTATGTTTCTGTAAGATAGTTAAGTCTTCAGAGAAATATAAATAAGTCATAACATTATACTTACGAATTAATCATTTATATTTCTCTGAAGATCTAGCTTCTTTAAGGTTTCCTTTTCTGCTTTAATATAGTTAAAAAAAGTCTTCAGCTCCAGATTGAAGTGTACGAGTAATTCTTTCATTAAAACGGAGCAATAATTTCTGGCATCCGACAATTTTAAATTCATTTAGGAAAAAATGCGTTCGGGAAAGCAATTTGAAGTTGGGACACTTAATATGAAAGGAAACTATTTTAAACATATTCTTGGTATCATTTGGAAACTTTTTAAAGAGCTTGTGCCATTTTTGTGCAGTGGTATCTTTACAATTCCCCATTACTACGTCCAAGGATGATTTCAACAAGTTAAAATCTTCATATAAGTTATCTACTGGAACATCGCCTGTCAAGTTTAATCAAGATACAGCAATCTCAATCATTTCAAAATTTACTTCATTTTTACGTTTATGAATTCCAGTTTAGCCAGCGGCGTATTTTGAGATTTGGCGCCCTGGGCCTATAAGATTTTTTTTTTCTTTTTTCTTTTTTTTGAGACAACATGTACAAAGATTAAAATCTTATATAATAGTACATTAATTAAAAATTTGGAAGACAGCAATAATGACAAGGAGAGAAAAAAAAATATAAAGAAAGTTAGCGAGAGAAAAAAAAATAAAAAAAAATTGACAGAAGGAAATTAGAATTACAGTAAAAGAATATGTAAAGTAATAAGAAAAAAAAATTAAACTAAAAACTATTATTTAAGTTTAGTATTCATGCTCTAAACAGTCCTATTCGAAATTAAATCAAAAAGATGCTTCCTGAAGATGCCCGCTGAATCGGCACGTTGTAATTCCACAGGGAGAGAATTCCATAAAAGAGCTGCGTGGACGAAGAAAGAACGCTGACCAATTAAAGTTCGGAAACGCGGAATAATCACATTATTGTTTCTAAATGACTGTGTGAGCTGCACAAACTGATTGAGATAAGATGGTTTACGATGCTGGAGGATATCATGAAATAGACGCAGAAGTCTATATTCACGATAGTCACTAAAAGAGCAGCCCATAACGGAATTAGAATAGGGCGAGATATGGTCAAAACGGTGTAATTTGTAAACAAATGGAACACAGTCGTTAAAGGCAATTTCAAGTTTACGGGCGCAGGAGGAGTCTAGAGCAGGAAAAATAGAAAGACCATGCATTAGAAGAGGTAAAATTAGTGCCTTCACTAAGTACATACGGACGGTCCTACTGAGCAAGTTACAATGGAACCTAAGTTTCGACAGTTGCCCATATGTTTTACGAATGATGGAGCTAACATGATCGCAGCAGGTCATTTTGGTATTCAAGATAACTCCTAGATTTCTTACCTTCTCAACACTCACTAGAGGAACCCCATTTAAAGCAATAACGGAGAAGTCGGGACGAACAGTGGCAGAATGAGAGAAAAAGATGCAATGGGACTTCGAAGGATTAAGCTGAAGTAAGTTTGAGGTCGACCAGGAAGAAACACGACGTAGATCAACAGCAAGCTCCTCCACACATCTTTGAATTTGGTCGCCGGGCGCAGAAATATAAAGTTGCACATCATCGGCGTACATATGTATCTTAGAATGTTTTACTACCGAAGGAAGATCGTTGATAAAGATGCTGAATAAAAGAGGACCCAGAATGGAACCTTGAGGGACGCCAGCACAAAGTGGAGCTATCGAGGAACTACAGCCACCAAGTATAACTTTCTGAGAGCGGTTGGTTAAAAAGCTATGCAAGAGTTTGATAGCAGATGAAGAAAAATGGGCACGAGAGGAGAGTTTCTGCAAAAGCAGAGAGTGGTTGACGCTATCAAAGGCTTTAGAGAAGTCGAGTAGCAATAGGCAGCAAGCGTGGTGAACGTCAAGAGAGTTGCGGATATCAGTTGTAACTTTGAGGAGCGCAGTTTCGCAGCTGTGGTGCTTGCGAAAGCCAGATTGCCACACATTTATGAGTCGACGTCGATCACAATACTTAAGGATTTGAGTAGCTATCAGCTTTTCAAGAACCTTAGCCAGAAATGGGAGAATACTGATAGGCCGGAAATCAGAAAGACTAGCAGGGGATGGGCATTTGGGTATAGGTATAATTAAAGCAAGCTTCCAAGACGAGGGAAACCTAGATACTGTGAGGCAGGAGTTGAAAAAATGAGTTAAGACGGGCAACAGACAAGGGATGAGAAAATTTAGAAACCTAGGCGAGATGTTATCACTACCAGTCGCTTTAGATTTAACAGAATTCAGGGCAGTGAGCACTTCAAGGGAGTCCACACAACGGAAGCTGAAGCCATCAGAGGAGGAAGTGATGGGGGTATAAGGCAAGTCCGCCGAATGGCGAGATAAGAAATGTTGGTTTAGGGTTTCAGGACAGAGGTTGGGGGCGGTGACTTCTTTTTTAGAATGAATACCCAATTGGCGCAAATTATTCCATATCGTTTTCAATGGGAGGGAAGGATCAAGCTTACGAGATTTGCCGCCCATAAATTTGGTCATACAAAAGAATAATCAGCATTTATTAAATGCTGAGTTTTTAAACGTCAAATGTTCTTCGCTAATCCAGGAACGTAGGCAATTTTTTTTCTTTACACTGCGGTGACCAGAAATTTTCCCAGACTCAAGTTACCCAATACCTACTGAGATACGTTATGATATATCTGTATATGGAAATGCTTCCTTCAATTCCTCGTGCTTAAGAGATAGATTGAGTGTCCTTAAACCCTTTTTTTAATGTGACACCAAGAATTCTTTTAGAAGGACATATTCTTCTTGTAGATTTTCCGCAAGATCAAGGGTATAAATTTTGGAGTTTTATGGGGTTAACTCCAACTTCCCCATCAGGCATTGTATCCAATTTGCATAATAGATACATAATACATAAAATCAGTGTCCCGCTCTTCGACCCAGTGGATGTCGATCTATGGCTAATCACGCTAGACTCTATGTTCGAGATAAATCAGATTAAGTCAAACCTACAGAAATATCATACCCTGTTAGTCGCACTAGGAAGAAATACGAAACATTTTTACTCCATAATCAAGCAAACCCCAAATAACGACTCGTACAAACTCCTTCGACGAGCGGTACTAACCCGTTACCAACATAGTGACATGAGGACGTTACGGGCGGAAATGCGCCGATTGGCGGGCCAGAATGCAAATGAAACACTCATCACCAACCTTTGGTTAAAAGCGTAGCCGGCATCAGTACGACAGGTAGTATCGGCATCATCGGAGGAACTAGATGAAAAGGCTGAGATCGCGGACCGAATCTTAGAAATAACCGCCGGTAATCTGCAAACATGTACCCTGAACTCGCTACAGTCAACAAGTCAGACATGGTAGCTCGAGGGCATTAAGCATTAATTAGTTAAGGCTTCCAAAGCTGATCACGCAAGCCGCCCCTCGAAACCTACGCCCCGGGCCATGGCCCCTATGGCCCTAGGGTAAATACGCCACAGAGTTTAGGGACTTAAATTACCCAACTTACTGCGCAATGCTTACGCTGTCGAACAAAACTAACAAAGAAATGCAATATTTAGGTACCTGGATTCGAGGAAAGCATCCAGAGTTAATCACATCTCGCTCTACAAGAAAAAAGCCAACCGTATGTTCATAGTTCAGGACCGCGTGAAATGAAACGACCGCAACAACAAAATACATTGAGAAATCCCCGAAAAGCGGGACAGAGTCTGTCCCGCGCGGGACATTTGATTTTGGGCTAAAAATCGGAACGTCCCGCTAAAATCGGGACGTCTGGCATCGCTGACTGGACCCCTAAAGGCCCCCATAGACGGTCAAATTGGATGTACATCATCGTGCGGATGTACAACCAAAACTATCGATTGTGAGCCGGTCGGCCGATCAAAATACGTTGCGGGCACGGGTTTGATAAACATCTGGATGTACATCCAATTTGACCGTGTATGGGGGCCTTTACGACCTGGAGAGATTATGCCCCTGGAGTGTTGAAATTTCTCTCCATTTCGAGGATAGGAAGGTGCTGCTTCTGTTCCAGTTAAGTTGTTTTTTGTCATCCATTGTTTGTCGCGCTTTCTTCTGTACCGATGTAAAGTCAGGTGTTCGTACTTCTGTGACGGTTCGTCGGTTCGTGCTTTTTTTCTTTCCCTGTCTGCGCATTCGTTCTCACTTATGCCCATGTCTGCGGGGCACCAAATAAACCATATGTCGTTGTTACTTACTATCTGTCTTATATGTTCTACTGTTGGATGTCTGTTCTTCAAGTTCCTGATTGAGTGAAGTGCGGATAGCGAGTCAGTTATGATTAAAGTAGGTCCTGAACTTTCTGCAAATAGGCAGGCTGTTGTTGGCGCGGTATAGATTGAAGTTCAACCTGGCATTCTTCCTAGGCTCAACACGTTTCCCTCTCTATTTACTACCGCGTAGGAGACCTGATCTGTCATTTTAGATGCGTCTGTATAGTATTCTTGGTGTACTCCTTGTTCTTGTATTAGTCGGTTGAACTGCTGTCTTATAAAAGTACTGCTGTAATTGTTGTATTTTGTCTTTTCTGTTTTTGTTCGACATTGCTTAAATAACCAAGGGTTGGTTAGGCTTGTTCGGTTCTGTATTTGGTTAGGGGTGTAAAGTAAGTCGATGGTTTTCTGTATTTTTTCATGTCAGAGGGAGTATGTTCATGTCAGAGGGAGTATGTTCGTTATGGTTTGGTACAGTGGAGCTTGGAAATGGTGCATGCCGTTAATTCTTCTGTTCGTTCCGTAATCGTTGGTAAACCGGCCTCGATCAAGAGAGCTTCGATCGGCGTCGTAGGTAATGCTCAAAGAGCAATTGTTATTTGGCTTTTGGGGCCTTTCGAATGCTGTCTTTGTTCCATGTCCGTATAAGGTCAGTCCGTAATCCACTTTGCCAATTCTTATTTGTTGGCGAATGCGAATGTTCGGAATGTGAATTTGCGATTGCGAATGTTTAGGAATAGCATTAAAAAATTTAATTAAATTAAGGCCTCATTTTTTATTACTTACAATAGGATATGAAAAAATATTAGAACAATAGACCAGTGTTATATACAACAATGGTATTCTTTCTTCTCGTGTTTAATAGTCAAAGTTCAAGAGAGGAATATTATATTTCCATGAGGAGATTTCTAAAGGCCCCCATTCATATACAGGCCACCGGCAGGCTATAGCCTGAAGGTGTCTCGCCTTGACGCCAAGTATATCCACACCGCCAGCTGGGTGGGGCCTGCTGGTCCTGCAATTCAAGAAATCTGACGAAAATCTTTGTGTATGGGTATTTATCGTCAGTCCGTGCCTGAAGATCTGAAATTCTATTCAGTCTAAAATTTTCCTTGATTTTTGCACTTGAATTAACAACCTGCTACACTAAACTGTGTGTCTTCGCCTGTGTGTATGTAGGGAATCATGAGGTCGCCTGCAGTCCACGGCCTGTGAAACGTATGCCTCAAGTCCTCATCCCTCAGTCAGATTGAGTAATATATGGCCTTCATCGGGCGGTACCTGCTGACCTGGCTTAAAAGGCTACGGCCTGCCGGCGGCCTATTAGGAACGGGGGCCCGGCTGCACTGAACAATTGCTCATTCGGAACGCTGGCCGGTGGAGCGCTCAGATATTTGCGAGCCAGATCTGTTAATTTCTCGTATTTTAATTTTGTTTTCCACAAGACGCGGCACGACCTGCAGACATTCGCATTCGCAAAATATTCGCATTGGTTGAAGCGAATGCGAATGTTTAATATGATGTGAATCATTCGCAAAAGCGAATGCGAATGCGAACATTCGTAACATCCCTAATGTAGGTGTTGAATAAGGTTACCGATAAAGGAGACCCTTGGTGACCCTTGCGGTGTGTTCCACTTGCTAGGTGTAGAACATTGGAAGCACAACTTTTATTTCGAACCATGATTTTACCGTTTGTGAGGAATGAGTTGACTGTCTTTACAAAGTAGTACCCTGCATTCCATTCGATGAGCTGGTGCACTACGACTTTTCGTTGAAGTCTGTCATATGCTTTCTCCAGATCTGCTGAAAGCAATACACTATGTTCCCTCCGTCCGATGGCACAGGCCAGGTTGTGCTCAGTTTCCTGTAAGAGTAACAATGTTCCTCTGCCAGGTCTGTAGCCGACAACCCCGTCTGTGAGCCTTCGTTCTAGGAGCCAACCTTGTCTATTGCTGAGGATTTTTTCTAGGACTTTGGAAGATGTTGGGAGGAGGGATATTGGTCTGATGTGGGTGATGGGGACAATTTTATTGGGAACTTTAGGTATGGGCGGATCTCTGCCAATTCCCAGGCCTTATTATAGAGCCTAGTTAGCCTCAGCAAATAGAGTGATGGAGCGTTTCTCATCATTCAATAAGTTATTTTGTTTAGGCCCAGTGTTGAGCCTTTGTAAGAGTCCACTACATCTTGGACTTCTCTTAAGGTTATCTGCATGTCTAAGGGGGGGAGGTTCTGGAGGTGTAGGTTTGGATCTATGTCTGCATAACTCGAAAGTTGTTTGCCTATTAGGTTTGCGATTTCGTAGGGATTGGTTATTGTCCTGTTTTCATGTTCAAGTGTGGAAATCATAGTGCCTTTTCTATATCCGAACACCGCTCTGATGCTGCGCCAGTTTTCTTGAACTGAGTTGTTGGGGTTAATAGCATCAAGAAAGTTTTCCCAAGCTTTCCGTTTTTCTTCTCTAATCGTTCTGCGCATTTGCGCATTAATGGAGTGATAAGAGATGGTTTTTTATGCAGTAGGAGATCTTTTAAAACGCTTCCAAGCCTGATTCTTTGTTCGAACCAGCTGGCGAATATCATTGTTGAACCAAGTAGGGGTAGTTTGGTAGACGCGTTGAGTTGAGGGCATGCTGCAGTTGGCGGCAAACAGAATAGCTCTCGTTAAGATCGCTACTTCCCTGCTGATGCTGGGGCTCAGCTCTTTTTGTAGAAGATACTCCTCAATTTTTAACTGGAATTTCTTCCACTCGGCGTGTCGTTCAAGAAATTGTGGGATACGTTTTGAATGCTCCGTGGCTTGGTTAATGTGCAAAATGAGTGGTCCGTTTGTTTAAGATGCTCACTTGTAGTCCAGTTCGGTCTTGGAGCAATGTCTGGGGTTGCTAGTGAGAGGTCTATATTAGTTAGTGTGCTTCGTGTTGTAGACATTGTCGGTGATCCGTCGTTCAGTAGTACGTATTCTGTTCTATCTAGCCAGGTGCTTACTTGATTGCCTCTCCGAGTATTGTACTGCGATTCCCATAGCTGGTGATGCGCATTGAAACCTCCGAGAATTACTGCTGGTCTTCTTAGTAGTGAAGTTAGTTTGTCTAGTTCTTGTTCGACGTAGATACAGGCAATGAGCCAAATTACACGGCCTATTACTTTCCCAGACTCACTTTCCAATATTTCCAATAAACCGGGTTTTTAGTCAAGGGGCACACACTGGGACGGATTGCCCCTTTACGACGACAAAAATAAAAAAAAAATTTACATTTTAACTGACTAAAACTAACTGGGATGCATTCTTAAATAACCACTCCATAATACTACAAATGTACATGCAAATTCGGTATTTCTGCTTTGCACGCTTAGCTGAGATGTTATGAATACTGTTGCATATCGCATATAAATTGGACACAAAACAATGACAGTCCAGCGGCAAGGAAGCGCAAGAGAAATTAAAACAAAGAAAAAATAAAATAGCACAGGACTTTTACAGCGAAACGAATCTTGTTGTAGACCAACCAAAAGAAGGTGGTTGTAGTAGCAATGATGGTAATAGCCCAGTAGGAAAATTGGTCAGCCCTTCCATAGTAATTGAGTATTTCTTGTCTGAAAAGCTTAAAATTCTAAAGCCTTACCTCAAGTAATGTTGAGTAATCGAAAGGGTAATAACGTGGATGCTCTCATTGTAGGTATTTCAATTTCATTTAAATTTTGCCACATCGGTATCATTACCCTTTCATTTACTGCGTAGTAGTAGTTACATCCTCAGGACGTAGTAATTGCTGTTTCCTACATGAAGTAAATCCTTACCTGGAAGAGAGACAGTAAGCTCTTACCAGCCTAGGACATGCCCATGTAAAAGTAATCGGTTCTGTAATAAGGAAAGTAATCGATTGACCTTACTAGTAACATATTACAGAATCGATCCGGTAACCAGTACATTTCCTGCTGGGAGACCACAGCAGTAATAATACTGGTTCATTTTATAATATGTTACTCGACATATTATACGACATATACAGAGTGTTTCCAACCGAATGAAAAAAACAACACGTGTTCAATATTTTTTGTAAATCTATAGTCCATGGAAATGGTACTTTAACATTGCAAAAATGCAGGACAAGATTTTTTTCTTGGGTTGTGTAGGTGGGGTCGGTGTTAGCTTAAATTTGAGTTTTCGAGTTCCCCACCCCCCCCCCCCCCTCCCCAAATTTGGCCACCATCTTGGAAAAGGTGTGCAAATGGTTTTTTCACTATATCTCCGTAACAGTACATCTTACAGAAAATTTATACAGAGACTTTTTGTTTAGAATTAAATTATCTACAATTTATTCTTTAAGGGTTTCGTCGTAAATTGAAGAATTAAGAAGTTATAAGCCTTAGAACACAAAAATTAGTCACAATATTTTCTTTTAAAGGCTATAACTTTTTTCCCTTCAATTTTAACAAAAAAAAAATAACAAGTTTTTTGTAGAGGGTTTCATAACGAATAATTTCCATTCATTCTTTTTTTAATTTAATTCACTACGAAGAGTTCACAGCGCCCCGAAGGTATCAAAGTGACAGATTTTCTGAATAATTTTTTACGATTTTACCTCCTCCTCTCCCTAGAATTTCTCAAAAACAGGTAGCAAGTAATAATAATGTATGAATGACTTTCCGTTTGAAGAAATGCCGATGTTTAAGTAATGCAATAAAATTATTTATTACGGTTTTTTATTATTGTTATGGTATGTTTTACAAGGTACGAGATGGTTTAAAATGAAATTCTTTGAATAATAACATGTATTAGTTTCTCCAATTTTTGAAAATAATTTGTGTGATGAATGAATGACTACGTTCTAAGAAATGCCGATGTTTGAGTAATGCAACAAAATTATTTATTACGGATTTTTAATTTAATTAATATTTTCAATTTTGGTAGATAGCACAACTGAATAACACGTACACTTTTATAAAATTGAAAATTTTACTAAGAGCAAACTGAAATAACAATTTTGAAATTACACTAAAATAATTCAAAATTTTCCCACAAAATGAATACGTCCGTATTTTGCTAGATAATTAGCATAATTGAATGAAGCACTATTTTTTGCAGCCCTAACACAAACTATTTTCAAAAATTGGAGAAACTAATACATGTTATTATTCAAAGAATTTCATTTTAAACCTTATTACGGTTATTATTTATTACGGTTTTTTATTATTGTTATGGCATGTTTTACAAGGTACGAGATGGTTTAAAATGAAATTCTTTGAATAATAACATGTATTAGTTTCTCCAATTTTTGAAAATAATTTGTGTGATGAATGAATGACTACGTTCTAAGAAATGCCGATGTTTGAGTAATGCAACAAAATTATTTATTACGGATTTTTAATTTAATTAATATTTTCAATTTTGGTAGATAGCACAACTGAATAACACGTACACTTTTATAAAATTGAAAATTTTACTAAGAGCAAACTGAAATAACAATTTTGAAATTACACTAAAATAATTCAAAATTTTCCCACAAAATGAATACGTCCGTATTTTCCTAGATAATTAGCATAATTGAATGAAGCACTATTTTTTGCAGCCCTAACACAAATTATTTTCAAAAATTGGAGAAACTAATACATGTTATTATTCAAAGAATTTCATTTTAAACCATCTCGTACCTTGTAAAACATACCATAACAATAATAAAAAACCGTAATAAATAATTTTATTGCATTACTTAAACATCGGCATTTCTTCAAACGGAAAGTCATTCATACATTATTATTACTTGCTACCTGTTTTTGAGAAATTCTAGGGAGAGGAGGAGGTAAAATCGTAAAAAATTATTCCGAAAATCTGTCACTTTGATACCTTCGGGGCGCTGTGAACCCTTCGTAGTGAATGAAATTAAAAAAAGAATGAATGGAAATTATTCGTTATGAAACCCTCTACAAAAAACTTGTTATTTTTTTTTGTTAAAATTGAAGGAAAAAAAGTTATAGCCTTTAAAAGAAAATATTGTGACTAATTTTTGTGTTCTAAGGCTTATAACTTTTTAATTCTTCAATTTACGACAAAACGCTTAAAGAATAAATTGTAGATAATTTAATTCTAAACAAAAAGTCTCTTTATAAATTTTCTGTAAGATGTACTGTTACTGAGATATAGTGGAAAAACCATTTGCACACCTTTTCCAAGATGGCGGCCAAATGGGGGGGGGGGGTGGGGAACTCGAAAACTCAAATTTAAGCTAACACCGACCCCCCCTACACAACCCAAGAAAAAAATCTTGTCCTGCATTTTTGCAATGTTAAAGTACCATTTCCATGGACTACTATCTGACCATACAGAAATTGACGACCCGCCCCACCCCCCTTGGGGGGCGTGAGGTAGCTCTACAATTTCAAATGGCAATCCTGATTTTTTTTCACGGATTCAATTCTCTGAAGTCACGTTATGTTGTTTATGTAATTTGGAGATTTGAAGTCCTATTCAGGGGAAATTGGCTCTCAATATTTTTCTAGTGCATTGGCTTGTAAATATAGAAGGCTTTGGATGTTACGAATGTTATATTTACGCGAATGTTCGGAATGCGAATGTGTAAATGCGAATGCGAATACGAATGTTTAGGAATAGCCTCGTTTTTTATTACTTACAATAGGATATGAAAAAATATTAGAACAATAGACCAGAACCATAGAGAATTGATAAGTCCTATTGAGAGGCAATTTTGAGAGCCAAATTTTCTAGTGCATAGCTTGTAAGTATAGAAGGCTTTGCTTTGGAAACATCCCTAGTAGTCCAGTAAAATAAGACAAAAAACGGGCTTAACTTAGGAATTCGGGGTAACAGGTCGTATCGTCTTCGAACTTTTTTTAAATTGTTGTTAAAGCTCTACATATAAAATCCCACCCATTCAAAAATGCCGCTACTTCCTTATTGTTGCAATTATAAACAATGCAATTTTTATTGTTGCAATTATAATGCGAAATTGTATTGTGGGCTAAATTCAAAGGAATGAAATCGGAAAAAATGCTAGTAGGGGGTTTTCGAGGTCTCTAATTACGAATATAATGTTTAAAATTCAAAATGGCGGATCCAAAATGGCGCAATGATGAAACATATTTTTGATATTGCGTTAGTAGTCCAGTAAAATAGTATTTTAATCAGGAAAGTTTTGGGGTAGTTTTGATTTCTTTGGTTTTTTATGTATTTTGGGGTGCTGAATCCGAATCTGAGGTTTGCTGACAAAATTTCGTGACGGAACATTGAGAAAAATGCAAAAATATGAAAAAGTTCGGACTTTTTCGCGGGTTTTCGCTTATAACTCGGAAACTATCAACTTTTCGTCCATAATATTCATATACTAAATGAAAGAGCACAAAATTTCCTACAAATCTCACTACCCAAGTATCTCTATCCGACTCACCGTTTTGGTTCTAGCGCTAGTTGAAAATTTCCATATTTTTCTAAGTCAGCAAAAACCCGATTTTCCAATTGATAACGCTATTATACAGGGTGTATCCGTTAAGTTTACAAAGCGGCCGGCTGTTAATAGGCTTTGGTTGAACGAACAAAAAATCTTTTGGAAGTGGGGTGGAAATCGTAACGGTTTAGCCGCTAGGGCGTTATGAAGTTTTTTCTTTAGAGTTTTACATATCACCCTGTATTTTTGTAACCCTATGCCCTATTTTCATGAGTAAGGTATCGGTGTACGCAGAATACTCTCACCTATCTAAAACTGTCAAGTCAAGGTTCCACCCTATCAACTGCCAGAGTAACGAGTCATCAAAGACAAATTTTCGGTTTTTTAAACTAAAATTTCAACTAACAACACCTTTATCTTCATAAATTACACTGTATTATTGATAGAGCAAGAGCCCGTGAACGCCAGACTTACATCATAGTATAAACGTTGGTTGAATTTATATTTTTTCTTTTTTTGTTTGAAAGGGTAGCTTCCCACGGTGGTCCCGTGCAATTTTTTTTAAATTCTGATAAAGGAGTTCGAAGGTAGGCATAAAAAAATATAGTTTAAAAAAACTAAAAAAACGCTTTTATTTTAAAATGAACTAAAAAGTAAAAAATTATTTTGAATGTAAAGTTTTTATTGCTCCAGGCAGAATATGGAAACAACCTACCTTTCGAAATGTAAAACAGCGTGGGACTCTTTTCCTATATTCTTATTTTATTAAAACCCGAAATTTTCGATAGCCCCACGCTTTTTTACATCTCGAAAGGTAGGTTGTTTCCATATTCAGGCTGGAGCAATAAAAACTTTAATTCAAAATTATTTTTTACTTTTTAGTTCATTTTAAAATAAAAGCGTATTTTGTTAGTTTTTTTAAACTATATTTTTCATTTTCTACTTTTTAGTCTATTATATGTCTTCCGCCATTTTGTAGTGATCGCTATATTAGATTTAAAATGACGTCACACAGCTTACTGTACTATACTTGTCATATACTTTCATTTGATACCGATACCGAGGGCCTTGTAAAGAAAAAGGTAAACCGCCATTTTGTGTTGACCTTTATTTTGAATTTGAAATCACGCCACTCAGTTAATAATATTCTAATTGTCGCACCCTTTCATTTGATACCCATTCCGAGGGTGTTGTAAAGAAAAAAGTAGTCCGCCATTTTGAGTTGGTCGCCATTTTGAATTTGGAATAACGCCTCAGAGCAAATAGTATTCTACTTGTCACTTCCTTTCATTTGATACCCATATCGAGTGGGTTGTAAAGAAAAAGGTAGTCCGCCATTTTGTGTTGGCCGCCATTTTGAATTTGGAATGACGCAACAGAGCTAATAGTATTCTACTTGTCAATTCCTTTCATTTGATACCCATATCGAGTGGGTTGTAAAGAAAAAGGTAGTCCACCATTTTGTGTTGGCCGCCATTTTGAATTTTGAGTGACGCCACATAGCTAATTGTATTCTACTTGTCACACTCTTTCATGTGATACCCATGTCGGGGGTCGGGTGTAATATAGTTATATAATTGCATATATATAAATCAATACATGTAAATCTGTCTCAACCTAGCAAGTCATCAGACGAACCGACAGTCTAGTCGAGAAAGTGGACCCGCGCACATTTGATAATAAAGACTCTTGTTACAATAATATCTTTTGTTTTAATTTGCATGCTAGTAACAATAACATCACATGGCGCAGTCGGAACGGAACAAAGTGCAAGCAGCGAAATTAAAGTAAAATATTGTAGTGAGCACAGTGTTGACAAAAACAAATGTGAAAAAAAAGCGCAAAATAAAGGTACATTCGAAAGTGAATGGGAGTGAGCAAAAAAAAAATAATCAAGAAAGGAAAAATCGCAATATAAAGGTGCAATTTTAAAGTGAATGGGTGTAAGCAAAAAATCAGAGGACCGCTTGCCACCAGTAAAAGTGCCACGAGGACGGCCACCAAAAACCGTAAAATATATTCCCCAATACATATTTAAACCAATGGACTATATACGGAAAGTTGATAAGCTAAATTTTGAGGGATCGAATTTAGCAGAAAATTGGAGGATATTTTGGCAAAATTTTAAAATATTCTGCACTGCCGCAGAAATAGACAAAAAGCCAGATGAGGTAAAAATAGCAGTATTCCTAAATGCTATAGGCCCGGAAGGAGTAGAAGTCTACAACTCATTTAAATTAACGGAGGAACAAAAGAAAAACTACAAAGGAGTCGTCAGAACTTTTGAGGAATTTTGCAAGCCGAAGAAAAATGAATCATATGAAAGCTTCCGTTTTAACAAAAGGGGCCAGGCAGAAGGAGAGCCATTTGATAATTTTTTATTGGATTTAAAAAAAATCGTGAGAAACTGTGGATATGGTGATCAAGAAAACAGAATGATACGGGACCGCATCGTAGCGGGAACAACGGACAAGCACCTTCAGAAGAAGTTTCTAGAAACGACCGGGTTAACTATGGAAAAGGCGATTGAGATGGCGCGTTCAGCAGAAGTAACCAGAGTGCAAACAGAAGAATTACAAGGAACATCACATGGCGGACAAGCAACATCAACATTAAATACGGTAATGAAAGTTCCAAATAAAAACAGAAAAGGTTCATACACTAACAGAAACAATTATTCTAATTTTAGGTTGAGACAGAAAACTGGAGACTTGCATAGACATAGAGATAGTGTAAACGACGATAGGGAAATAAATTGTAAATATTGTGCTCAGACCCATCCGAGGAGGAAATGTCCAGCATATAACCAAATTTGCAACAAATGTAAAGGAAAACACCATTACGCCATCGTGTGTAAAAGTAATACCAATACCATTACAAAACAGGTACGTGAGATTAATTTAAAGTCTCCAAGTAGTAGTAGGAGTAGCAGTAGTGACTTATTTTTTATAAATGGTATTACCAATAAAATGATAAATAAAAAAACGTCTTGGTTCGAACGTATAAAAGTAGACAATTTGGTTATAAATTTTAAACTCGATACGGGCGCGGACGTTAATGTGTTGCCTCATGAACTGTATAAAAAATTGATGTTGCCGAATTTAAAACAACCGAAGATGCAATTAGAAGCATACGGGGGACAACTATTAAAAATTGAAGGGTTCACGACAATTGAATGCACGGTGAGGAACCAAATAAAAAAGATCGAATTTGTAATAACAAAAGAAAGCTCATTACCGATTCTAGGTTTAACAACTTGTGAAGAACTGAATTTGGTAAGAAGAGTACATGCGGTAAATGTAATGATTACAAAAGAAATTTTGTTGCGCGAATATGGTGATTTATTTGAGGGTTTAGGAAAATTCGTAGATAATTTCCAGCTACAATTGAATAGTGACCACACACCTGCCGTACACCCAGCAAGAAGGGTCCCCTTAATGTTAAAAAAAGCCCTTGCAGAGGAGCTAGAGAGACTGGAAAACAAGGAAATTATTGTTAAGTGCAAGGAGCCAGTTGACTGGATTTCAAATCTTGTAATTGTAGAAAAGCCCAACAAAAAACTTCGCCTCTGCATAGATCCCAGGGAACTCAATCGTGCACTAAAACCTTTAAAATATCCGCTTCCAACATTTGAAGAAATTACAGAAAAACTTGCGAATAAGAAGATGTTCACAGTACTAGACCTAAAGGATGGATATTGGCAAGTTGCGCTGGATAAAAAATCAAGTCAACTATGCACATTTAGCACCCCGTTTGGGTGCTACAGTTTTCAGCGGTTGCCATTTGGAATCAAAACAGCCCCAGAAATATTTCAAATGTATAATGAGAAGAATTTTAAGGACATTCCAGGTGTAGTTATTTATTTAGATGACATATTGATTACGGCTAATTCTGAAATGGAACACGATGAAATTGTAAAGCAAGTTATGGACAGAGCAAGATATTTGGGAATTCGCTTCAATCGAGATAAGCTACAGTTTAAAGTGCCGGAAGTGAAATTCCTTGGGCATATAATATCGCAAAGTGGGGTTAGATGCGAAATAAAGCAACCGAGAACTAAAAAAGATCTTCAAAAACTTCTAGGGATGATAAATTATATACGCGCATATGTGCCAAACCTAGCACACATCTCACAACCTCTGCGGGAACTCTTAAAAAACAACATAGTCTTTCGATGGGAAAACACACATAATTCATGTTTAGATAAAATTAAAAAACTAATAACTAATGCCCCGTCCTTGAAAATTTTTGAATCAGCCAAACCTATAACAATCCAATGTGATGCATCAAAGTATGGTGTGGGAGCATGTTTGATGCAAGAAAACAGGCCAATTTTCTTCGCATCGAGAAGCTTAACAGAGACAGAAATGAAGTACTCACAAATTGAAAAAGAACTACTAGCAATAGTTTTCTCATGCGCAAAGTTTCATTATTTTATTTATGGAAAAGAAGTTGACGTTATTACGGATCACAAGCCGTTGCTGGGGTTACACAAAAAAGATATTTCAAAAATACCAAGTCCTCGCCTGCAAAGAATGCTGCTAAGGTTGTGCAAATACCAACTGAAGTTGACCCACGCGCCTGGAAAATCTATGTTAATAGCTGACTTACTATCTAGGTATTTCGATGAAGACAGCAGCACGCCTGAAATAAAAGATATGGAATGCATCGTCCACTCATTAAATGTGAGTAACGAAAGAAAACTAATGTTTCAAAACGCAACGGAAAACGATTGCATACTCAATAAACTTAAACGGGTAATACAGGACGGGTGGCCGAACACAAAAACAAAACTTCCGGAAGAAGTCAAATTATTCTGGAAAATGAAAGAAAACTTGTTCGTAGAACAGCGAATAATATTTCTAAATAATAGATTATTAGTTCCAACATCGCTTCGAAAAGAGGTATTAGCCCAACTGCACCAGTCGCACCAAGGAATAGAGAAGACAAAAAGTCGCGCAAGGACACTAGTGTATTGGCCAGGTATTGACAGCGAAATTGAAAACTGCATTGCGAAGTGTGAGATATACCCCTAATACCCCTAAAAAACAAAACAGCCAAGGAAATGATAATGAAATTGAAAACGCTTTTTGCTATGCATGGAATACCACAAACAATTGTAGCCGATAACAATCCATTTGGATCTTTTGAATTTAGAAAATTCGGAGAAGCTTATGATATAAATATAATAACATCGAGCCCACGATACCCTCAATCTAATGGATTGGCTGAAAAAGGAGTGCAAATCGCAAAGCGGTTAATTAAGAAGAGCCAAGAATCGAAGGAAGAACTATGGCTTTCCTTACTAGAATATAGAAATACCCCACTTAAAAATACAACAAGATCCCCCGCCGAAATATTAATGGGATGAAAGCAAAGAACACTACTGCCAGGAAAGGTGGAAATGTTCAAAAATGGGATAGAAAACGAGATGAAAGAAACATTAAATAAAAATAAAAGACAATCAGAATACTACTACAATAGAGGATGCAGAAAGGAAGTAAGCTTTGGAAAAAATCAAAAAATATGGATTAAAGATGGATCGGTATGGAAAAAAGGGGAGGTGAAGGCAGCACATAACACGCCACGTTCATATTGGGTAACTAAAGAAGACGGTACACTTATTCGAAGAAATAGTAATTGCATACGACAAAGGTAATTGCACGTAATGGTGACAGCATGTTGTCATTTCTTGCCCGGTGGATTTGAGTATAGAAAATAAGTAAGAATTAAAGTAGAAATACTAGTAGATGAAATAAGTGAAAACTGAATTATGGAAGTAAATGAATTTGAGTAATAAATATGTAAAGAAGCTGAAATAGCGATTAATAATGTAAATTAAATGAGGATTCAAAAAAAAAAATAAATATTGTAACTAATTGTAACTGAAATTTAACTAAAAAGGGGGAGATGTAATATAGTTATATAAGTGCGTATATATAAATCAATACATGTAAATCTGTCTCAACCTAGCAAGTCATCAGACGAACCGACAGTCTAGTCGAAAAGTGGACCCGGGCACATTTGATAATAAAGACTCTTGTTACAATAATATCTTTTGTTTTAATTTGCATGCTAGTAACAATAACATCACATCGGGGAGCACAATAGCGAAATTCGGCCGCCATCTTGGAACCGCCATCTTGATTATTTCACAAACTGGTCAGATTGCATTGTCACGCGAACTATACGTATGTGCAAAATTTTAAGTTGATCCGTTATATGCAATTGGGTGAAAATCAAGTTGCAAGATTTGTCTACATACATTCATACAGGTGAAGCTAATATAGCTAATAGCTAATGAAGCTAGTATAAAAACTGGTAAAATTAGTGCACCTTGAACGGATAGAAATATGTTCAAAGGCAGCAAATAAATTATTTTATTGTCGCGAGATGTATAAGAGGCGCGTGGATGAAACGGTAAAGGCATTGATCTGAAGAAAAGTAAAATAGGAGTTGATCTAGTGAGAAGGGTTGCGGGTTCAAACCCCGGACTGGCAGTTTGACTTTTTTTCTTTTCTTCCTAAAACCGAATTACAAACAATTATTTCATCCTTTTTTGTGCATTTGGCTTTTTTCTTTAGTCGGTTTTTAAAAATTTATTGAGTACATCAACCAAAAAATATAGTTATTATCAGCATATTATTATTTAGTATCTGTAACAATAAAATATTTAGTTCATGTTACTATACGACTATAGTGAAATATTTGTTATTCTAACAATTTTTTCTGGTCTTGAGAAGCATTTTTTTTAATAACGACAACTAAATATATTTATTTGATGCCGTATTTAACTAAAAATTTTAGTAATATTTTGGTTATGGTAACTAAAAATGTCTCTCAGTGTAATGCCGGAGGTTGAGTAAATATATACTTACCATTGTAGCGGGAAGTAGATTATGTCCTGAAGAAGCAAATTGCCAGGCATTCGGGATTAAGGTGGAGCTGTTGTAGGATAGGGTTAATACTTTTAGAATGCATCCAAAAGAAAGGACTGTTTAATCTCCAATAAAACATGTAGCCCAGTGAATGGCTTAGATCTAACGGCTGATCCATCTCTTACCATCCCAGGCCTAACAACACAGAATTTGTGATGGAATGACCATAAACATATTCCAAATCGCCAAACAAGCTTCTCAATGCCTGGAATTTCTTAAGCGAAGCAGATTCCTCCTTCAGCCAGCAGCCCGAGCTTTAGCCTATAATTCTTACATTCGGCCCCACCTTGAATACAACTCCTTAATTTTGGATTGGCGGCGCCTTGAAAACTGCCTTATCGTGGCTCAACAAGAGTAATCTTCCACAGTCAGTATTTCTGAATTCGTACAACGTTCGTTTAATCATCAGCCCCCGTTATCTGTGAGCAGATAATGTGCTCATTGTTGTGGTCTCGTCTGTCAGACTGTTACTAGCACTACCTCTGTTTCGCGTTTATTAAGCATTAACCTTTCAATCTTTACAACTTTACTTCTAAAATCACTTCGTCCCTGTTTATATTCATCTCACTAAGTCGAAAGGTCTACTTTCGCTTACAGCTGGAATGTACTCCTAACCTATATGCAAGAGTGCGGGAATATCAGTCGCTGGTCAGGAAAACCCTGCCTAACAGGATTATACCGACTGCGATCATAACAGAGAAACTCTGGGATAAAATATGCGTAAATCCTCCGTTAAGACGATTCCTAGTTGTCAGATCTTGGCAACAACGTCACTCAGAGTAGATTGACACCAAAGAATAGCGTCCTGTTAAGTTTCGAAATGCCGCCAAGCAGATGGAGAACACCTTAAAAACATCATTATAAGTAAAATGTCGAGACTGACATGCGATCGGCCGCCGGGAAATCTTTTTATTCAAGGTGAAAGGGTCAAAATATCTGTTTTTTGGAAATATCTCTTAAACGGTCTTATCATAAAATAGTGTTTACAAAGTTTGTAGGTTATGCGATTATCTACAAAAAAGATACATATTATTTTCCCGTACGAATTGCCATTTAGGAGATATCGCAGTTTTAAAGATTTAAAATACTCATATGCACTCATTCGCGACTTGTATAAGGTCATCAGACGCTCAATAAATCTTTTGTTAGACTACGCGGCTAATATTTTCAGGGGTGATTTCTGGATGTATTTGGAGAGAAAACTTTTTCTAGAGTATGGGTGGCCAACCCAAATGTTATCGCGGGCCACTTTGAAAATGCATTATGATCCCGCGGGCCACGGTGATATACAGGGTGCATATACTCAGTTTACAAAGCGGTCGGCCATTGATAGGTTTTGGTCAGACAAACAATAAATTGTATGAGTGCGGGGAATCGTAAAGCTGTAGCCAGTAGGGCCCTTTGAAATTTTTTTGATAGAGTTTTACGTATCATCCTGTATTTTTGTAACTCTATTTACATGAATAAAGCAGAATACTCCCACCTATCTATTATTGTGCAAGTAACGGTTCCACCTTACCAAAGTTAAAATTTTGTTTTTAACAATAATTACAACTTCAACTACCTTTTTCTCCAAAAAATACGTAGTTAGTTAACCTATAATTTTTTTTCCAAAATTAAAAATCTTTCAATGTTTCCTATGAATAATGTCCAGACAATTTTTATGTTACGACAATTATAAGCAATTTTGATGTTAAAATTGGCTTTATTTGGTACATTTTTAACACCTTTTCGTAGCTGGTGTTGCATGTTGTTGCGATATTTATGTTTTGTAAATTTCATTTTCGAAAAGAGAGATTGGCATATGTAAGTTGAACCAACCCAAGCAAAAATAATTTAGTTGTTTATATTTTTGTAATAGCATATGCACGGCCGCAATTAGCACACATTGCGAACAAATGCGCCTGCAAATGTGTCGTTTTGTTGGTCCCCAACTAAGTACTAACCAGGTCCAATGCTGCTTGACCTACGTAATTAAACACGAACCGGTCTGTTGAGTATGTTAATGGCACACTTCATGGTCACCAAGGTAATTGCTCATTTCCTTCCTCCTATACGATTTCTTACAGCCTTAAATTTTTACTCCCTTAAGTCTAGAAAAGGACTATTTCGTACGTCTTTTATTAGTAGCGGGCTGAATTTGGAAACTAGAACTTTTACTCAGGCGTACTGCGCCTGTTTTGGGTTTAAAGCTCAGAACGGACGAATCCTATTTTTACTCGGGAAAACAACTTCAACATTTTGTGCCAGACCTCTCAAATTACAAAACTTTTCTTTTGTAATACTTATATTTCTGATAAAAACCAATTTTGAAATCTGAGGCCTTAAAATAGTTTTTAATTCATTATAGCCCTGTAAATCGATTAGTAGTTCCTTTGCAGATTTTCTGGAACTGTTTCAATAACAACGTGAAAGAGACCTAGCTTCATTTTTTGTGTGCTGGAACCTTTTAGTACAAATATTTTGTTAAACCGTGTTGAATCCCGCGGGCCGCATAATTTCCTGCGAAGAGCCGCGGGTTGGCCACCCCTGTTCTAGAGAGGGGCTATCCCCACTATCCACTATTGCTCTAGGAAACTACCTACCTTTCGAAATTTCAAAAAGCGTGGGGCGCTAAGAATATAGGTAAAGAGTCCCACGCTTTTTTACATTTAAGTAAGTTATATTTATAATTTTTACCATTAACTATATTAATTTAATTATTTGCCTGATTTCGAAAGGTAGGTTGTTCCCTATACTGGCTGGAGCAATAAAAGTTTCAAAATTATTTTTTTTAGTTCATTTTAAAATAAAAGCGTATTTATAAGTTTTTTAAGCTATATATTTTTTTTTGCTAAGACAAATATCTTATAGCATATCCTAGAAGTCCTTAATGGCAACCTTAAAGTTCAGTTTCTGTAGGATATGATCAAGTTCAACGAGATATTCAACATACAAGGCCTACGAAAATACTTAAGGAATACCCGCATCGGCCGAGTATGCAACTTTAACAACTATAGGTCATGTTTTTGCCCTTCAATAAATAAAGCATCCTACAAAAAAACTTAGATCCTTTCTCTGATAATTAGTATTTTAATAACAAGTTAGAACATACTAGTACTGTTCCTTGTTACTTTATAGTTGCACTATAGTTAGCTTAAGGGGGTATTCTGGTGTAGAGGCATGAATTTCAGGTAATTTTTGAAGCGTCAAAACAAAAAGGCAATCAATATTTGAATCGGTTATTTGAGAAACCCCATAAGTCACTTTTTTGTCGAAATCGAGTTTTCGGTAAAAATCTATTCTTTAGAGGTAGACGCATCTTTTAGAAGCGAAATCCCACTAATCAGGTCATTCTACATGAAGTTGGACAGTACAAAAATTTTCGTTTATTCGAGAAAGCCCATAAGTCCTATGACTTATGGGGTTTCTCGAACACACGTCCGCATCTCAGGCGACGAGAATGCTCGAAGTTTGCTTCCAGAATAAGCGCAGGTTAATCCGTGTACATTTATAACACGTGTTTTGTTATTAATGGTATTAATCACACGTGTTTTGTTATTAATGGGCGTAAAGTTCCAAAGGATAAGAAAGTAGCTTTTAAAATCTCGCAAATGAACTAGTATATCCAAGAGAGAAAATCCCCATCAATAAGAAAAAAAATTGAAGATCTAAAAAAACTGATGAAATACATCCTAGATGAAGAAAACATTCAAGCATTCTACAAAGAGATAGGTCACCAGTGGCCTACACCTCATTCTGAGTTGTCAGAGGACGACGGTAATGATGAATAAATTTTATTTTTATTTATTTATTTTATACCATTCTTTTTCATAGAAATAAATAATCTTATTTGTGTTTCATATTCAGTTAATGTTTCTACTTCCTTTAGAATACATTTTTGAGGTTTACTGAGTGCACTTTTTATTTTATTCAGTTTAGAATACAATTCCTTTTTGCCAAAAGTATATGTATTTGAGAAACCCCATAAGTCAAGTGACTTTAAAAATCCATAATAATTAAATTATTTATCTTTTGAGGCCTCTATTAAGCGCAAAGACTGTACTTAGCTTCCAACAATACATTTTATTTGAAATAATAAAAGTAGAGGTTGCCGGTTAACGCAGAAACAGTTTTTCTCGATTTCCCAAAAGTTGACTTATGGGGTTCCTCAAACAACCGATTCATTTTTACTATCCATTTGTTTATTAGTTATTTATTAACATTACAAGAATACAGAAAAAAATCAAAAATTAAAAAAAGTTAAAAATCAAAAAATTAGCAGCTGATGAAGTTGGGGTTCTCAAAAAATTGGCACGTGACCATACCCACGATCTCAACCCTCCTAGCAGTCTGAAAAAAAATAGATTATTAATCTAGAATAATGTCGCAATGTCTGGAACTACGGAAAAGTTTGAAAATTTTTTTTCACGAAATGGCGACTGCTTTTGTTTTTTTTTGTTTGTTTTTTTTTTTCAAGCAGTCGCCATTTCGTGAAAAAAAAATTTTCAAACTTTTCCGTAGTTCCAGACATTGCGACATTATTCTAGATTAATAATCTATTTTTTTTTTCAGACTGCTGGGAGGGTTGAGATCGTGGGTATGGTCACGTGCCAATTTTTTGAGAACCCCAACTTCATCAGCTGGTAATTTTTTTAATTTTTAACTTTTTTTAATTTTTGATTTTTTTCTGTATTCCTACACTTGTAATGTTAATAAATAACTAATAAAAAAATGGATAGTAAAAATATTGATTGCCTTTTTGTTTTGACACTTCAAAAATTACCTGAAATTCATGCCTCTACACCAGAATACCCCCTTATGTGTCCCTTTTTTGGCTATAAATAAATAAATTAAGTGAAGTTTGACTGAGTGATTGCGTAAATAATTTCATATAAATAATTTAAAAAAATTGAAACAAACATTCCATGTTGGGTAAAAAGTTAAATGAACATCTTAAGTTGCATACACAGTAGATTAAATTAATGCCACTCTTAATATCTCGTAATAATTTATCAGAAACTGGATAAACCAAGAGAATCTCATCAAGGCTTTATCAAGTCGTTGAAATCTTAAAAGCTGATTTCAATTTCGCACGACTTTGATATTTTATGAAGCGTAAATTTTTCAGAGTTTCATATTTAGATTTTGTCCGCGATTATGTCGTATTATGGCAATTTGCTCTTTAATTCACAACGGCCTGTCGTGTTTACAAAGTAGAAATTCCATTTCCTAAATAATTTCCTCTAAATTCATAACAAAAGAGGTGTAAAGTTAAAGAAGCTAAAAAATAAACACGACATATTCTGACAAAATAGTTTTACCACACAAGATGGATAGATGACAAATAGCAGGTAAAAGAGGTATTACTATTGAGCCTATTAGAGGTATTTGTAAACATCTTAAAGTAAATAATTTTGTGAAGGCCCAACAAATTTCCGACGTCAATTTGTAAACCTGCGTCTAAATAGGTAAGCAAATATGTCCAATTAAGACGAGAAGGCTTCATTTATGGGATATTGTTGCATATAAATGGAAAGGTTCAGTTATTATACGCTTTACATTAGCATACTTGTATGCATGTAACACGTTTCGATGTATGCTTGCTTATATATATTTTGATGTGTGTATGTTTGTTTTTATGAATGTATGTATGTATGTGAAAAAATCTTACAATTGATTTTCACCCACTTACCGATCAACTTCAAATTTTGCAGTTATGCATAGTTTGCGTGACAATGCAATCTGACATTTTTTGTGAAAAAAATCAAGATGGCGAGAGAATTTTGCAATTTCACTGAAAATTGGTACTCAATCTTAAGCCGGAACTACGTACGTCTACATTCGTTAAAAACCTCCAGTTTGTGCGAATTGTAGCAGCTTATTTCCAGTAACGCTTTCCTGTTACAGTGTCGTTCCATCTCTTTTTCGGTCTACCTAGTATAGCCCCATAGTTGTTTTGGTATTCTTGCCATTTTTACAATATGTTCTGTATACCTTATCCTATTAATCTTGATGTAAATGGCTAATTAAGTTTCGTTATATACACTGTAAAAAAAATATGTAAATTCACAGTAAAATGTACTACACAATTATTGTATATTTACTATAAATTTGGTAACTTCACATAAAGAAATTGAGAATTTCCAATACTGCATAACGTAAATGTTGATTACATGAATGTGGCGTATATTTTACACAATGTTGTGTATTTTTCTAAATCGTCTATGTAGGAAAATTACAATATTTCTTATTATATTTATTAATGTTATGTACTAAACTTTGTACTGTAATTTTACAACATAAATTTTCAGTAAAATTACAAATTGGTTATTGGAATGTAAGGTTTAAATTTTTCCTCTCATGGATAGAATTCACAGGCAAAAATAGAATACTAAGCATATATGTATACCCAGTTGGCTTTAAGTTAAGGCCAGACCTTTGACTTTGATCAAAGTCTGGGTAGTTATTGTGACAGGCAAGAAATTTTGATAGACGTTGCCTCACGTGCATGCTTAACAAGGAATGGTGAGCAAAATGCTATTATTTTTTATGTGGGTAAACTAGGAATAAAATTTGGCATTTGAAAATATTTCAATTAGGGCCAAGCACATTGGCACAGGGCGGGAATTTTGAGCTATACGTTTTTCCCTGTTCCTCTCTCTGGTAAAAAGTTACAATACAAAAGTTTTAGAAATTTGCAAAACTAAGAAGTGAAAGCTTCCATACTGATTTTATTTTTACATCTTACAAATCTATTCTATATATAGGAGAAAAACACTCACTCACTTGGTCATCACGATATCTCCGGAACTGTTAGACCTACAGACTTGAAATTTGGCATGCATGTTCCTTCTGTTCTCCACTAAGAAAGGGTTTTGCAAAAATCGACTTCTAAGCGGGGTTGCGGTAGAAAGATATAAAATAACAGTTTTTCAACTATAACTTCTACAGACCTGAAATTTGGTAGGAATGTTTTTTTTATTGAGTAGGGATCCGCTAAGAACGAGTTTTCCAGAAAACGACTCCTATAGGGGGTTGAGGTGGGCTCGAAGGAAACGAAGAAATATTGAAGTATCCTTAACATAGTTTATAAACAAAGCCTCATTCTTATTGAAGATATTGTCATAGTTATGCCACGTAAACCAGTCCTACAGTCCGGTCTTCTATCACCATCACGAGAGGCAAGATTCGTTATTAGTAACCTTCAATATCCGATTGAACTCGCTTACGATGTCGTCCATCTTACCAAAATCGTGACTGAAAACGCTCCAAAATTAAATCAAGAGCAGAAAGAACAGTATGACATAATGTTATATAGTGCTACTTCTGATATGGGCCAGTTATATTTTCTTAATTCACCTGCTGGAACTGGAAAAACATTTTTAATTAATTTTTTACTTACCAAAATCAGGAGTGAAAGAAATATATAGCTATTGCTGTCGCTTCCTCGCGAATTGCAGCTACGTTAATTGATGGAGGTAAAACAGCACACATTCTGAGTCTATTAATTATAACATCTCCAAGCAAAGTGATAAGGCGCATTATTAGAGAAGCGAGTATGAGATGGGGGCACTATGGCTCATAAGAACATTATTGAAGCTCTAAACAGGACTATCCAGGATATTAGAGACTGTAAGCAACTCATGAGAGGGCTAACTGTACTACTGTCCGGTGACTTTAGCCAGACATTACATGCTGTATTACGAAGAACACGTGCAGTTGAAGTTAAGGCTTGCTTTAAGTCCTCTTTTTTATGGCCTAATGTAAACGTGCTATCTTTGGGAATTAATATGCGTTTTCTTCTTCAACATGACTTAAAATCAAAAGTTTTCAAAACGGTTAGCGTGGATTTCAGAAGTGACTGCTTTTCTCAGGGTTCAGTTTGATGTGACACGCTCAAGAGTCAGTACAATTAACAACTTGGCAATTTTTCAGTAAGAAAATTAAACAAAGGGCGTTGTTTAAATGAAGTATTATTTAGTTTTGATTGTCTATACCTACTTATATAAAGAGAAAAGATTTGATTGTTTGTTTGTTCCGGATAAACTCAAAATCCACCGAACCCATTTTAAAAATTCTTTCACCAATAGAAAGCTCTATTATCAGCGAGTAGCATGGGGTATATTTTATGTTTCAGAACATCGAAATTTAAAATAGCCGCCGAAATATGCCCGAAATTCAAAATGGAAGCAGAAATATGGTTGAATTTGCCAATTTTATTCCGATTCCAATGAAAATCGGTATATGGGAGTTTTTAAGAATTAATGATGAAAACTTATAAATTCAAAATTGTGGGACCAATATGAAACCGAATTCGGAAAATCTTGACATTCTAGCTACAAATGGAAAAACATTGATCATAGTGTATCCTGAAGCTCTCTAAGTAATCGGTTCAGAATTGAGCAACAACGTTTTTTTGGTAAGATGGTAAGGAGAAGCGGAAATGTGGCGCAACGGGTTCCAGCTAGTATTATATAAAACACAAAAAATGTTTCTACCTATGTCCGTTGTAGACCATCCAACCGATCGCCATAAAAATTTAACCACATATTACTTACATCAAGAGGGTGGTTTTGGCATTAAATTCAAAATAGCCGCGCCAATAGGGCCGTCGAATTTGCCAATTGTGTTCCGATTCCAATGAAAATCGGTATCTGGGGGATTTTAAGGTAACAAATAAAGAATTTATGATCAAAACTTATAAGTTTTAAATTTCGGGGCCAGTCTGGGGACGAATTTTGCCAAATAAATGTAATTTCCCGGTCAGCTATATGTAGGTTGTTCAAGAGTTGAGAAATCGAAAAATCTTCACATCCTAGCTCCAAATGGAAGAACATTGACCATAGTGTATCCTGGCCATTCCCTTTATTGTCGTGAAGTGTGCCACATTCTTAAATGCAGGAAATTTCTTAAATTTCCTCTAACCACTATAGAAAAGACAGTAAAAATGGTAGAAAAGGTAGAAATACATATTCGAATTAATATGAAGAACATCTCTATATAATTCAATAAAAAACGCTGTACAGAACAGTTATCCACAGTTCTATCGGTCATACGCCTGCAAAGATGATTTTCTAGATTTAAGGAACGCGATCGAGTCTAGCGAGGTTCGATTGGTAAGAACGGGACCTGTAAGAAGCTGTGTTCGCGACGAACACTAAGTAAGAAGGGAGCAGCGTCACGGCTAACCGAAAAGAGAAAGTTAAAATTCCAATTCAGTTTAATGTTCAGAAGCACCTACTTGAATCCAGGGTTTAAACTGCTGCAGCAATTTTAATACTTTTGCTGTTGACTTTGCTTTGCTGCTAAGAAGACCACGTCAATTTACTTTGCTTTGCTTTACAGCAATCATATTTTCAAACTTTTTGCTGCATGCTGTGAAAACTTTTTGTTTCATATTGCTACGAATGCTGTTGCTTACAAATGCTGGGGTATGCTGGCCCGGCTGCGAATGCTTTCACATACACACAAAAATAGCTTTTACCCCTCTACACAAAATACCATTTTACTATATAAAGTTGGACCATGAAAAAAACAAACGCTGAAGGAAAGCAAAGTACTTTACAGCCTTGGAGAGCAAAGCTTTGAAAAACTGTAAGCAAACAGAAAGCATTTCACAGCAAAGTATTTTACAGCCGAAGCATTTGCAGCCGGACCAGTACGCTCCTGAAAGCTTTTAAGTAATTTGAAAGCAACAGCATTCGCAGCAATGAAACAAGCAGCTTCCACAGCCTACACAGCAAAGTAAGCTTAAAAATATGTGCTTTGCTTTAAGTTTACTTTGCTTTCAAACCCTGACTTGAATCCATTCATAACGCGATGTCAAATCTCAATTTAGTACGGTTGTTCTAACTGAACCGCCAAGAAGAGGAAGGAGGAGCACATGTGTGCAAGAAGTTTTGTTTTGAAATTAAAGTTGTTAAAAGAAAACAAATTGTGCCAATTAATCCCTGACGAATCCGAGAACGCTCGAGAAGAGGTATTACAATATTTTCTATAGGTAACTTTAAATTTCTGAATGGTATCCAAAATCATTTTTCCAGATATTTTGTTATTTTCATTATAATTTTTTCCTACTGCGGACAATACACACATCAATTTTTTTATTTAAAGGCGTTGCAACGCACGAGTTATATTTTTACCGATAAATTAATCGAACTATACCGATCTGAAATAGAATGAAATATTCACACCAAAAGAAAAGAAAACAAACGAACTTTTAGAAAAGAAAACACATTTATTGCGATTGTAACGGATTGAAGTTTTACGACAGACTAATTATGCTATTTCTACTTTTCAGTGTTGCACTTACATTTTCAATTGTCTTTTTGACAAGGTAAGCATTTTCATGGTGGCGAGACATAATTTGATATCTTTTGGACGTGACTTTTTGATGAGAAAATATTTATGTTTTTAAACGGAAATTATTTGATAATCTTTTCTCGGTGAGAAAGTAATAATTAACAAAATGTTATTTTATTTAATTCTGGGAATAACGGAAAAGCTTTTCCGTTACCACGACATTGGTTTCACTTGAGTTTGATGTGAACCAGCCTCAGTAGTGTCATCTTTCTTTGAATCATCAATATATGTAATTCCTCCCCGCTTTAGGTCAGAAGTCTCCGGCTTCGGATGTAATATATTAATTGTCTTCTTTTTAAATTTCCGCGAAATGTAAAACATTATGATTATTAAGCTTGCTACCATCACCATGATTATGCTTACATTTGTTCCATACATAATTTTTTTATGATATTTAAATTCTTTAATTGCATTTATATTGCTAATATTTTCTAACATAATCTTATCAAAATTTATTGGTTTTACAAAGGTTTGGTTAACTTCTTTTGAAGGATAGTAATATTTATCTAAGAATGAAATTTTTTTATTTTAAAATTTTCTACTTCTGACTCCTAAGGTACAGTTACTAAAATTGATCAAATAATTACCTGTTAATACAATTTTTCTCTTGTCGCAATTTTGCCATAAGGACTCATTATAGGAATTTTTTATTAAAATTGTTTCGTCATCAATTTCTTCTAAACTTGTAATATTATTATATATCAACTTACAATTATTTTGTGCAACACAATTTTGGCTTAATTTCAAATCTTTTAAAAGAACTTCTTCTTCGTAATGATACATTTTATTATTTATTTCTAATATAAACTCATCATCTGAATCAATTTCTAGATTTTCCGAATTGGGTATTGGCTTAATTAATTGCAATTCTTGTATAATATAATTTTTTGGGATTTTGATGGCAAAGATCAAAAGTTGATTTTTATATCTCATGACACCAGATTTTAGCAATCTCAATTTATAGAAGTCTACATTGTATGTTTCTAGTTCTTCTAATGTTAACATGCTTGGATGTATTATATTATTTTTTGTTGCTATTATATTGTCTAAAATCTGATTTATTTTATTTTCAAGATATCTGAGTTTAGTTTCTTGGTCTAAGAATAGGACTTTATAATTTAATTCTTCTACATTCTGATTAATTGTATTTATTGAATCCAGTATTTTTGCTCTGTCATTTTCAATCAAAATTTTTATGTCAGATAATGTCTTGTTAAAGTGTTCATTTATTTTAATTTGTTTATTAAGATTATAGATAGCTCTAGAATTATTTTCGTCAATAGTCTCTAAATGTTCAATGATTTCTTGTCTGTCTGTTTCGTCCATAGTGCCGAACAACCATTTACTAGCTGAGCCAATGAGATTTATTAATCCTCTTCTCTGCCTAATGGGATTTTGAATTGTTCTAAGTTTACTTTTTATTAATTTTATTTCTGTATAAAGTGCCTTTTTGTCTTCTAATTTTAGGTGTTCTATATTATCTTCTAATTTGTTTAAAATTTCTGCCATTTCTGTCGGATCTATTATATGTAAAATGGTGTCGGTTTCGTTTGCTATTTCTACTTGTTTAATCCTAATTCTGACAAATCCATGTTCTTCCTTAATGGGATGTACCTGTAGTCGCCCTTGTACTATGCTCACCATCATCATTAGAATTATTATTACCTGAAATTTTAGTTACTCTTTTAATATTAGATAAGTGTACATTGTGCAATGGATATTTCCTAAAATAAGGTTCATCCTTATGCCTAACCCTTTTATAATTTTTAATAAAACCTTCGTTCCTCTTTTCAATATAAGTTTCCCTGCTTCTATTTAACTTGTTTATATATTCAAGCTTCTTTTTATTTACTTTATCTACTAATGCGGTTGTGTCGGTTAGTATATTTGCTTCTCTCGGGGTCATTCCAATCGTAGTGTGGAATCTGTCATTATAGTTGCCTATAGCTTTTTGTATTTTATGTTCGACTGATATATCTTCTTCTATGGCTTGTATCTTTTCAATTATCGTAGAATGTAGTCTTTCCACATCTGCATTCCCAGTGTGGCTATTGGGTTTTGTCCAATGGAATTCTATATTTTTTTCCCGTAAAAATTTCTTAATTTGTTCTGATTTAAATTCGTTATCCGTTATGATTTTTCTTGGTTTACCAAAAGTGGCTAAATACCCTTCTATTATGGCAATTTTCCTCATCCAGTTTCCGTCATTTATTAGATAAGCGACGGCGAATTTTGTTAGTTTATCTATAATTGTAATAAAAGTTTGCTTTTTATAATGAAATGTGTCTAAGTGGATAATGTCGTTCTTACTTTTTGGAGTTTCAGTTATATTTAGCTTTGGTTTTATTGGATTTCGGTCATATTTTATCGCCTGACATTTTTCACAATTATCGATAATTAATTGAATCTGTTTCTGCAATTTCGGATAATATATTTTGTCTTTTAAAGTTTTGTATGTTTCGTTAATTCCACTATGCAAGGATTCTTTCGTATGATATAATGAAATTTGTTTATGGCATTCTTCTTCACTTTCCATTTCTCTAGCTCTCTTGGTTGATCTTACAAACTTGATTTTTTTATCCTCGGCGAATAATTTTATGATGCATTGTTGTACTTTATTATAATCTGTATCATTTACTTCTGCATAAATTCCTATTCGACCCGATTTTATATACTTTTTTAATATATCTATAATTGTATTTTCGTCTTTTTGGGGGTTAATTTGTATGATTTTTCTTCCGTAGATTATCTCCATTTCTTTACTTGGATTATAACTTAGAATTATCTGCGTTTTATATTTATTTATTATCTCATCTTTTATGCCTACATGATCTAATAGTTGCTCATTTACTGAGTGAATAGTATCAGACAGGTCCATATTGGATTCACTGCTGTTTTGCTCATCGATTTGAGGGCTATTTTCTATTCTACTCAAAAAGTCGGCAACTTTGTTTTCTTTGCCCTGCAAGTACTCTATTTCAAAATTATATTCCTGTAATTTCAATATCCAGCGTTGGTTTCTTTGGGAAAATTCTTTACCTTTATACTTTGCATTAAGGTATTTTATAGGGACATGATCAGTAATAATTTTAAATTTTTGTCCGTACAAATATGGTCTAAAATAATTAACTGAATATACAATGGCTAAGAATTCTTTGTCTGTTACACTGTAGTTCCTTTCGTGACTATTTAACGTTCTCGAAACGTAGCAGATTGGATGACCGTCTTGCGAGAGAACTGCCCCAATTGCATAATCACTGGCATCAGTTGTAACAACAAACTGTCTTTCGTAATTAGGAAATTTTAGAATAGGATGTGATATTAATAATAATTTTAATTGTTCAAAGGCTTCGATATACTGAGGATCTTTGGTGTTTATTTTCATATTTTTCTTCAGATATTTTATTAAAGGGTATGCCACCTTGGCATAATCCTTGATAAATTTGCGGTAAAACCCTGTCATCCCAAGGAAACTTTTCAATTGCCTATCGGTTTTAGGTAATTCGATCTCCATTATATCTTTTATCTTATTTGGGTTTGGTTTAATTCCATGACTAGTTAGAACATGGCCTAGAAATTCGGTTTCTCTATTCATAAAGCTGCATTTGTCAGCTTGTATTTTTAAATTATGTTCGGTTAGTCGTTTGAATATTTTTTCTATTGAATTTAAATGTTCCTCTAGAGTCGTTGAAAAAATTAAAATGTCGTCTAAATAGACAACACAAATTTTATTTATATAGTCTCTAAGGATTTCATTTATTAAACGTTGGAAAGTTGCGGGGGCATTTTTCAGCCCAAACGGCATTCTTACAAATTCATAAAGACCTGAAGGTGAAATAAAGGCGGTTTTCTCTATGTCCTTTTCGGCAACCAAAATTTGATAGTACCCTTTAGCCAAATCTATGGAACTGAAGTATTGAGCTTTGCCCAATTTGTCTAGGATACTTTCTATGTTTGGGAGAGGATATTTGTCGTCTATTGTAATTTGGTTTAATTTTCTATAATCGACTACCAGTCTATATTTTTGAATTCCCGAATTGTCCTCCTTTTTTGGAACTACAAATATCGGTGAACAATACCTACTGTTGCTTTTTCTTACTATGCCCTGTTTCTCCATCTCATCTATTTGTTTCCTTAGTTCTGCTTCATGTTGAGGTGGATAGCGAAATAGCTTAGAATTGACTTGCTCTGTAGTAGTTGTTTTAATTTCATGTACTATACTTTTAGTATTGGTTAATTGATCTCCTTCTTTGAATATCAATCTCTTGTATTTTCCTAATAATTTTAGTATCCTCAATTTTTCTTCTTCATTTAAATGATTTAATTGGATTGTTCCCAGATCACTTTCCTCTAACATATTCACTTCTTCCCGAATTATTCTGTTAAGGAACGGTATTTTTGCTTTATTGGTTAATACAATTTCTTGTTTCACGATATCTATTGCTTCTACATTATTTTTCACCCAGTCCATTCCGATTAAGAAATCGTAATTTTTGTTTAGACTAATTTTAACCCATTTCATTCTGGCATTCTCAACCTGTTTAAATTCTTCAGGACATTTTGTTTTAACTAATTCCGACTTTTTTTTTACTTCCCCATCGATAGTATGAATTTGATTATTTACTTCCCCTAATTCTTCATAAATTTTATTTAATATATTTCCCGAATTTAGTAAACTAATAGTTGAACCGGTGTCTATTTTAGCAATATACTTCTTTTTATCTATGGTTATTACGATATATATTTTTTTGTTTTCCGAGGCTAATTTATAAAAAAATCATTATCACCTATTTCATTAACTTCATTGGGATTTACTCTACTTATGGCGTCTACCTCCATTGGGAACACTTTATTGTTGTTATTTGACTGATTCCTAACTTGGTTAGTGGAATTGCTATAAAAATTTTGTCGAGATTGTCTGTAGTTATTGGGGTAATTATTATGTCGTATTTGTCTTGAATTATCGTTAAAATTATTATTTCGTGTTTGTCCCGAGTTATTATTTGAGTAATTATTGAACTGATTATTTTTTATTTGTCTGCTGTTATAATTATTATAATTTGATCTTGGTATATTTTGTTTTTGAAAATTCTTATCTTTTGCAACTTGATATATTTTATGCCATTTTAAATTGTATTGGTCTTGCCCAATGTATTTATTAATAACCTTTCTAATTTCTTCTAACCTGAATTTATCATATAATTCTGCCGCTAACGTACCAGCAGTAACTTCTTTAATCTTCAATATCAAAACACTACTTAAATTATTAACTATCTCTGTTCGAAACTCGCTAAACATAGCACACTCCGATATATCATTAACGAATATTCTAATTTTGTCTAGTAATTCTTCAACTGTACTTACTTTCATTAAACTAATTTCCTGCATTATTCTTCCTTGATCCTTGATTGGCCTATATTGTAGTTTTAGTTTTGCCTTGCATTCATTCCAAGTTGTTGGGGGTGCTGTATCCAGATAGTTTTTTGCTGGTCCCAGAATCTTCTCATTATAGATGACAACGTAAGCTTGGGAGGCTTGTTCTCCATAGTCGAGTAAAACTCTTTCCACCGATGTGATAAATGCTGGTAATGTACCTGGTTTTCCCTCAAATGCTGGTAAATACCGAATTTCTTTCTCTATTCGACATCTTAAGGAGGGCTGCTGAGTCTGCCGATTTAAAAGATCCGTTAGAACAGCCAAACACTGTTCCATTATATTTGCTGGCTGTGCCATCCTTCTAAAATTGTCGATGATCCTTTCTCGTTGATTTCTTCGCTCCAGTATAGTTATTTATAAAAATATCTTTCCTTGTTTTGCAACTGTGCTTGTTTCTTCACAGTACACTAAAGGTTACTTTACACTGCTTCGTTTTCTACACTTTTTTGTTGCGTTTTTGTTTTTTTTTTGTTTTTTATAAGTGAACTTATATATTTTTTTTTTATTAGAGAACACACAAAAAAAATTTTGTTTTCACTTTACTAATAAGCTCGTATCACTGGATCCTATATCATCAGGATCTAACCGACTGCGCCAGTTATATTTTTACCGATAAATTAATCGAACTATACCGATCTGAAATAGAATGAAATATTCACATCAAAAGAAAAGAAAACAAACGAACTTTTAGAAAAGAAAACACATTTATTGCGATTGTAACGGATTGAAGTTTTACGACAGACTAATTATGCTATTTCTACTTTTCAGTGTTGCACTTACATTTTCAATTGTCTTTTTGACAAGGTAAGCATTTTCATGGTGGCGAGACATAATTTGATATCTTTTGGACGTGACTTTTTGATGAGAAAATATTTATGTTTTTAAACGGAAATTATTTGATAATCTTTTCTCGGTGAGAAAGTAATAATTAACAAAATGTTATTTTATTTAATTCTGGGAATAACGGAAGAGCTTTTCCGTTACCACGACATTGGTTTCACTTGAGTTTGATGTGAACCAGCCTCAGTAGTGTCATCTTTCTTTGAATCATCAATATATGTAATTCACGCGGGTTTTTTACAAGTAATGTATATTTACTACACAGTTGGAGAAATATAAAGTAGGTTAGGAATATTCCTAATAATATATATTGCAAATTTACAAAACTGCTTGTAAATAAAACCTCCAGTATTTATTTTGTAAAATAACCACGTACAGTTTACATTGATACAATTCATCATTGTATCACTCCTCCACCTAATATTTTCCCTAACAGAACGTAATATGTATCTTAGTACTTTTCTCTCATATCTATTGATTTTGTTTCCTGATTTTGTGACATCGGCCATATTTCACTTCCGTAACAGAGCGCAGTCCTAATAAGCACTTTGTATAACATGAATTTTTTCCCTGTGCACGAATCTTGATTTTAGTATCTTTTTCTGGGCCAAAAATGCTCTGTTTGCATGTAGGATACGTCTATTTATTTCCTCTTGTTCCTCCAGGATCCTACTGTTTCTATATTGTGATCCTTAATTTGAAGATATCTTTGGCGGCTTGTTCTATTAGATCGAGACTATCATAGCTTTGGTTTTGTCCTTTGCGATCTTTCCTGAAGCTCTCTTGATATTCACTTACGATCATTTCGGCTAATGGTTACCAACGCTGGTTGTATCATCCGCGTTACTGTTAAAATCTTCTATCTAACCGGGAGTAGCGCTATTCCTTTGTAATTTTTGCAAGATAATTTGTCTCCTTTCTTATGAATTGGACATATGACAGATTTCTTAGACTCGTCTGGAATGGTCTCTCCTTCACAAATCTCGCATATAATCTCGTGTAGTTGTTCTAACAGTCATTGCACTCCGTTCTTGAGTAGCTCCGACTTTACTATATACCATCTATGCCTTACTTTTTTGTTTCATTACGGTAGCATGAACTTCGAGCTGTGATTTTCACTGGCTTGAATTACTCTTTCCATCTTCATTTAATTTTTTCAGGATATATTAGGATATTTCCTCTGGCGTCTTTATATATGTCAGTCTTTGGTTAAAATTTGCTACTGCATTCTCTTACTGCAGCTTGCTAATTCAATTGAGCTAACCTCGACGGAGTACCGCGTCCGATGTGAAGTAAGAAATCTAGGAGATGGGCTCCTTGACCTGGAATATCAGGGACTTACAGTTTGATGTAAATTGTTGCTGTAGCTCTTTGCCAGAACACTGGTGCCATTTGAGTAATTTAGCCAATGTACATTGTAAACAATTTCACTCTCCGGGTGGGAAAATAAAAGTCCAGAAATCTGTTCGATAATAGTATCGAAGGCTGAAGTGGTGGCTTCATTACTAATATTAGGGCTTCTGTATAGGAAACAGAAGAATAAAGATGTGTCTATGAATAATTATATTAATCCAAAGATGATTAAAATCAGAGGATGTACTACTGCACACCTTCTGGAACGCCACGTCATTCCTAATATAAATGGCTACTCCCCTATGGGCGGGAAAATTGTACACTAAGAGCTGTTTTAGACAGTGCGCTTCAGCGCATGTGCCTCACGAACGTTTGGAGATAAAGGGAGGAGTGGTAATTAAGAGAGGTACCACCCCACTTCTCCTTTTATCCACAAAGTTCGTGAGGCACATGCGCTGGAGCGCACCGTCTAAACCGGCTCTTAGTTATACCCTGTTACCTGAAACCGATCCAAATCAAGATCTGGTAACACTTGGGTTTCACTCAGTGCAAGAATATCGGGAGCATGAAGCAATAGATCGCAATGTTACAAAAATTAAAAGTAAAATTCTTGTCGCTTCGAGAACTGTTCATGCGTGAGGTTCATGACCTCGTTTGTAGCTAGCTGCGCCGGCGATGTACCCATTGGGCTAACGAGAATGGCCTTGTTGCAGTGTTATGCCTGCTAAGACAAGGCGACTCCCGTCAACCGACAGATTAACCCTCAGAACACAATGAAGCCGACAACGACAACTTCTACGGAAAAACAACAACACTTTATATGAGAATTGTCGTTGTCGGCCTCATTGTGTCCCGGGAGTAAGGCCGCAGCGCCGGACCAGCCAGGAAAGAAGCGTGAGAAGCGGGTGGAGGAAACTTACTTGTTGTCCGTCAGTCGTTCGGTGTTTGAGTTTTGCTTTTGGTGACCTTCACTTGGATTTTTATTATTATTTTTTTTATTTTCAATTATTGTTCGTTTAGAAATTAGATTATTGTTTAGGGAGTTAAATTTTTTATGTTGGTTTGTTATTATTGTTTGGGTTGATTTTAATTTAATTTCATGGTTTATTTTATTTGCCTTGGTCGGTTAACACACGCCCGACTTTCATCATTGCTCAGTTCAGATTCCTGGAGAACTTCCAAAGGTGTTACACATTTTCGAGGGAGCTAAAGAAATGTTGAGATCGAATATTAATGTAGAAAAGGTATTGATGAACGGTATTTTAGGTTTGCCATTGCGCTAATCTGGCCACACTCGTGAGAAATTATATGAGACTGACCTTCCTTAGTTCATGTCGATATCGTTCAGGATGATGTGTACATGATCAGACCATTGGTGATCAGGCGCGGTTCAAGGGGCGGGGTCCGGGGTCATGACCCCCTCCCCCAAAGCGCTCGCTGTTTAAAAACCAAAATTGACCCAATTAAAAGAACAAAAACCAAAAATAACCAACCGACCCAACTTTTTTGCAAATTAAAAAAACGACCTTCAACTAGTTGGGTTGTGGGTTTGACCCTTTCGGTCCACACGATCAACTTTCCAGTATAATGAATGTTGAATATTATGAATGGATCTTTTAATAATAAATGAACAATGATTACAACAAATTGTAAGTAAATTCATACACGGTTCTTGAAACTAACACAACGCCTATACCCATTTGGGGCAACGTGGACTAGTCATGCTTCAACATGTAGTAAAACCGATTTTACTACATAATCACGGCCGGCGTACCCTGAAAATTGGTTACTGCACTAAAATTTCTTACCTTTACAAGGGCCAGCAATGTGTGTGTTTTTTGTTTGAGGCAAAAAAGAAGAACAAGAGAGGTAGGAAGAAGCGCATTGTAAATGTGTTAGTTTTCACGCAAAAATTTTTGTTTTTAATTAACTGGTTTGGTTACTGCACTTCCCTGTTTTCCTTTCTACCCCTTTCTTCTTAAAAATCGTTTTTACCACAATAGCACAAATTTCGTAATATTAAATAATATAATATTAATAAACTGACTACTTCGAAAATAGGAATAGTATTAGTACTAGTGGGAAATTGACTAGTACCAGAACTGGTGCCAAAGCAATCCTGAGAGAAGTTAGTTCAAATAACGATAACAGTGGTAAATCAACAAGATTTTTCTACAGAATTTGTTTTTCCTGAACGTAAGCAAATGGACATTTCGTAAGTACTTCATTCGCTACACAAGAGCGCGTGGTAGAACTAGCCCTGAGCGTGTTAAAGCGCCACTCATAAACTGGAAAGCAAATGACTTAATTTGGAAATTCGAACGATTTCAGGAGATATGTATTAGCAAAACTAATCAATGTAATACGGCGTTTACATCGCCTCGAAAACACGTGTTTTCGTCAAAATTTGGCGTTTTGGGCAAAAACACAATCGAAAACAGGCGTTTTCCATACAAATCGAAAACAACTTGGGAACCTGTTTTCAATAAAAACGACAACGAAAACAAGAAAAGTGTGGACAAGAACCCAATTCAAACAAACACCTCACTCGTTTTCCGAAAACGAGTTGATGAAAACACTTGTTTTCGAGGCGATGCAAACGCCGTATAAAGGGCTTGGCAGACTTGACCAAAAAGGCCAAATTTATTGGTAACTACTGGAAATTCCTTGATGAACTTCAATTTCCAGAAACTGTGGGACGCGGAAAACAATTAACTGCCCAAAAAGTGCTGATCTATGGTGTGAAAAAATCGTGGTGTTTGTGGCGTTTGGGTAACGTAATTTTTGCACGATTTTTAAAGAGTGCTCGGATTTTGATAAGGGATGTCTTGTTGGGAAGCTATCGCTCTGCTGAATCCAGAAAAGGTAACTTCATTTGGAACGAGTTTCATTCCAACGAGTTTATTCGATATTAGAAAAACTAATCAATTATGGTCCCAGCGGGGAAGAAGAGCGCTTCCACACGGCAGTTGATGCGCTTCTTTGGAAGCATGGAGCGCTTGCCTGTTCCATTCCACTTCATTGCCATTTTACATGGGGATGTCATCAGAAAGATGCGATTCCCCTTTCTTTCCTTAAACGCGCTTCTGAAGCTTGTGAAATGGATGCAGCGGGAAGCACTTGCGATTATTGTTCTCTCTGGATATGTAAAGCTTTTGCTTAAATTAAAGGGCAAAGGAAAAGAGCTAGAGAGAGAAAATATTTCATACTTAAACAGAAAGTGACCTTCACTAATCAGTTGCGCAGACCGACGAAAACTGATCCAAATCCACAGCGAATTGCCATGTATACAGAGAACAAAGATAAATTCGCAGCTTGCACCAAACCTACTTCCGATTTATAATGCTCTGGAAGCGCATCACTAAAGCTTCCAGTGGAAGCACTTGCTTTATTTCCCGCTGGGGTGCTTGTGACCCATAGCCGAAGTCTTTTCATTTAAACAAAAAAAAGGGTTTGACCGAATGTTATGAAATTTTTTTCAGAGCAAGTTTTCGTTAATACGCGTTGATCGGCACCTCAACGAAGACGATATCTTTTTTGGTTCGCGCGAGATCGTGTAGGAAAAAATGACCGCATACGTACGCACACACACACATACTTCTACTCAAATTCATCCGTCTTCATCAAAAGCACATTAGGGCACGTTTTCGTAGGGCAAGTTTGTTTTTAATCCACCAGAAAATTCGGTTGGTTTTGTTTTTGTTTTTTTAGGAGTATAAATTTTTTTCCGTCACTTTTATTTTCGTGACCCCCCAAAACAAAATTCTAGATCCGCGCCTGTTGGCGATGCGACATAAGGACATAAGCTTATGTGGAATAACTTCCTCCTTTTTTGAAGTCGGTTAAAAAGTAAAAAGTCCAAAAAATGTAGCAAATAAAGCCAATTTGAACATTAATAGCTGTCGCTTTCCTGCTTTAGATATGAAACGAACTGTGATTTGTATATATTAGGAACCGAACTAATATTAGTTTCTATGAGTTTGCGTGACTCGCATGCAAGTCGGCGTGAACTAGACTGCGCTGGACTTGAAGTGTAATCTGCATGTCGACTATTCTTGGGCTTTTACTGTCTACCTGTCTAACCTCCCTTTTGACAACACCTTAAATTCTATTCTTATATTTTTTTTAATTCAATTCTAACCATATTTTTTTCAAATTCCAAATTACTATTTTTTTTAAATTCCAATTTATTTTCAAATTCTAAATTACAAATATTTTTTTCAAATTCCAAATTTCAATTTTTTTTTCTAACACCTTATATGCATATTAGGGTGGTCCTTGTTTTGGAAAAGTCTCGATTGCTCCCCCTAAATCAAAAGTAATGCCGGATTCATCGTTGCGGATGAGTCGCGCCGCACAAATTTCCCAAAAAGAGAATCGGCTGAACTACGATTCATTGTTGTGGATAAGGTGTGCCGCAGATTTTGTATAATTTGACATTTATCAAAGATTTGTTGGTAAAATCCTAAAAAATTAATAAGCAAAAAATTCGTATAATCTTGAAAAATCTTGTTTCGAGACTACAGGCTAAAGTATTTTTATATATTCCATACAAATTTTATATACAAACTAACAATATTTCATCAAATATCATTCAATGACATAAAACGTATGATTTTCTTGACAATTTAAAAAATCCGTCGCACAAAAGTTGAAGTTGGTTCAACTTTTTTCCAGAGAGGAAAAAAAATCCCAAAAATATCCCAAAATTGAGAAATGTTCAATTTTTCATACAAAAAGTATGCGCGCACATAAGTGCGGCACAACTCATCCGCAACGATGAATTCGGCATAAAGGCCGAAAAAATAATTATGACGCAAAAAAAAGTCGAAAAAAAATTATAAACCGTCCCCACGCAGGTTGAATTTTACATGGGATTTAACATGGATATTCCTTTTTTTAGGTTAAACCAAGCGTTGAACACTTGATTTCCCGGTTCAAGATGAAATTTGTTATTCTTAGGTTTTCGATACCGCTGAAGCCGAATATCATGTCAAAAACCGGTTTTGACTAATGACAGATTTAATGTTAATTGCTTACAAGGGAAATAATATTTAATCCAATATTTATTAATATAATTATAAACTTATTAAGCTGCTTATTACGCCATGCAGCTCGGGAAGAGAATAAGCAGAAAAAAACAGGGGAAACTACTTATCAAATATGACAGGAAATAAAATCCAAGCAGCATTTACTAAATTGAACCTATACATTGTTTAATTTTTACTACATTGACATAATAAAGTATTATTTAATTGCATGGTAAAGTTTTTCAGATTAATTTTTTCGTATAACTCAGAGAACCGTGAAGATTATAGTGGTTTTGTAAACATATAGGCTAGTTGATTTTCTGTATCCATATATTTCAACTTAATTCTCTTTTCTATTACCAATTCTCGAATATGATGGTACCTCACAGTAATGTGCTTCGTCCGTTTGTGTTGCTAGGAGTTACTTGCCAATCGTATCGCCGCCAGGTTGTCCATCAGAAGTTGAGCTTCAATATTAGGCATAAATTCCTTAGTGAATCCGTGCAACCAAACCAATTATTTAGCAGCAGTTGACGCTGCGACATATTCTGCTTCAGTCGTAACAGCAACGTATCCTTGTAGTTGGCTGCTCCAGGTAATTGCTCCATCTCCCAAAGTTGATACATAACCTGTAGTCGATCTTCTCGTTATTGTGTTACCTGCATAATCTACATCACAGTAAATGTTATTACCTTGGACCCATTATAAGTAATTCCCATTTGAGACGTTCCCCTTTAAATATCTTAAAATGTGTTTAATAAATTTCCAGAGTCTAACAGTAGATTTCGATAATCGTTGAGAAGCTTTTCCTACTGCAAATGCCAGATCAGGTCTTGTGGTTACTACTAAATACACAGTCTTCCGATTGCAGAGGCAGAATGTTGTATGTTGTCTCTTTCAGTTTCACTATTCAAGATATCCATCGATGTTTTGTTTGCAGAAAACTTTGAAGGACGACAATCATTCATTTTAAACATTTCCAAAGTCTTCGAAATGTAGGCACTTTGGTGAATTTTAATTTCTCCTTTTTTTCGTTCCACTTGAAAACCTAGAAAATTAGACACATCATCGCAGATGGTAATTTCAAATTCCTCTTGTAGTTACAGTAAATTATCGATGTGTTCCCTTTTCCTTACGAGCACCCGTCCATCGTCTACATCAGGGGTCTCCAAACTACGGCCCGAGGGCCACATCCGGCCCGCGGACAGATTTTGTCCGGCCCGCGGAGAGCTAGCATACTTGAAAACTCCTTTTAGAGAACATATTTTTTATAGCAAATTAAATTTAGTTTACTGAAGTATTCTAATTTTATGTTGAATAATTATTAATATGACATCTACATTGATATGGTCATGAGCTAACTACTCATAACATTGTTGTAGGCTTATTGTTATTGTTTTTGTGATAAGTTGGATAAAGAAACACAGAATTGTAATGAGTAAAGAAAATTTAACTTCAGTATATAATAACTAACAAATTATTGAAATGAATCCAACTAACATTTTATACATTTTAAATAAAAACATAACTTATAACAAGCATAATGACATGAAATACTAATGAGATTTATGTAATTGAGATTTTCCACTGACAATAGTTTGTAGTTGTGGACTAATTTTACTTGTACCAATTATTAAAAGAGATTTAAGATGCTCATCAGTTAATTTAGATCTGTAAACATTTTTTGTGTACTTCATTTTGGAGAAGGTCTTTTCACACAAATAAGTAGTACCAAAAACAGAAAACAGCCCACGAGCAAATTTATGCAAATTATCAAATTGTGTCAGTGGAAGACTCCAATAAAATTCCAACAAAGATGAGTTTTGATATTTGTTCTTAATTATATCACTGCACTGTAGATCTATCATTTCCATTTGAAGTTCCGGGGCTAGGGTTTCAATGTCAGTATCAAAAGGATTCTGAAAAATCTTAATTTGATTCGCAATGGCATCAAAGTCCGAGAAACGTGTATCAAAATTTATTTTCAAAGCACTCAAAGTTTCGATTGCAAAATCGATAGGAAACTCAGTCTCAGTGGTGTGGCTGAATATTTCACATGTTTTAAAATGTGAAAAACATTTACTTCGTAGTTGTGATTGAAACAGTATCAATTTCTTCCGGAATGATTTGATATTGGTGTATAAATCAGGAAGATGCTGGTTTTCTCCTTGCAATCTCAAATTCAGTTCGTTCACATGTTTTGTCAAATCAACATAGAATGCTAACTTCCACAGCCATGCGTTGTTTTGTGGTTTTGGCCCTCGGAACTTACTGGAGTAATCAGTATGGCCCTAAGGCTGGAAAGTTTGGAGACCCCTGGTCTACATAAATAGCAGTAATACGTAAATTGCCATTCTTCCCTTTAAGGAAAACACATGGATCACACGCGCTACACGTGAATCCAATGGACTTTAAGTGTTTAGTTAACCTTTGATTCCAGCACCTAGGGGCTTGCTTCAGTCCATAAAGACTTCGAATTAATTTACAGACTCGTCCAGAACCATCATCGTATCCTTCGGGTTGAAGCATGAATATTGATTCCTCTAAGTTTCCGTTTAAAAAAGCAGTTTTGCAATCAAATTGACTTATTTCCAACTTTTCAGAAGCTGCAAACCAAAATAAAAAGCGAATAGTATCATGACGAACCACAGGACTAAAGGTTTCATGGTAATCAATGCCGAGGTCAGGGGTCGTAGAGCTTTCACGAGATCTTAAGTATTATTCCTCTAATAAGAGTGCATCTTCTCATTTATTGCCTTAGTCCAATCCTCTTTTTCTTGAACTTGTATTGCTTCAGTGTAAGATTCTGGTTCTGTAATTGAATTGTGGCACAAATATGCAAGTCTATCTGGCTTTTGAAGATTATCTCGACTTCTAGGTTGAAAACCGTGACTCCAACTCGGATTAAGAACCTCTTGATCCCCATTTTCTTCGTCGTAACTATTTTTCATTTGGTCACCATCGTGATTTGTCACTATATCTTCTTCTGTTCATTAAAGTTGTAGCAACTGATACTTCACGAAACTCCACGTCGTCGCGACTAATTTCAATGTTAAATTCATCTGGTATCCAAACTCTGCAGTTTCCAGTAACTTCTTCAGATCATACAAAAGTTCCTTGTTTACTTGTTGCACCGAATTGCCTTTTCTTAGTAGGAATTCGAACGAAACATTCACTTTCAAAAAATTTCAAGTGCTTTAAGTTGTACTCCTTCCCGTACCAAGCTTCATAACCAGGGCCGCGGCTAGGCCCTTTGCCACACAGTGCACATCAGCTGATGCCGCTCTCTTTAAGGGCAAACATTTTTTACGCTCGCTTAGCTTGCGGGTGTTTTTTGTTCTTTATAGGAATTAGTATATAAGAAATTTATTGTTAATTAAATAAATTTTCTTTCTATTTGGAAAAGTCTACCAAGTCATTTATTAGTACAGTTCCTCTCTTACTTCAGAATCGACTTAAATGAAATAATTCATTTAATTTCATTTCTTCGCTTCCGATGATACGGCCCGCGTTGAGAAGCTGAAAACGGATGGTGTCTTCTTTCCTACTTCCTGCTGTGCGAAGTACTGACTTTCGGCGAAACTTCTTGCTTAGCCTTCTGCTCCCCAAACTGATTTGGTCCTGAAAAGGACCGTTTCTGTTTGTCGTTTCGTCATTCGTTTATCATTTATCGATTAATCCGCTTCTTGGTCCTGAAAAGGACCGTTTCGCGGTTCATAATAAGGGATTTACGTTGTAGTCGATAGATCAACAAGTCTGTTGCTGGAGCTCGACCAAAAGTTACCATGCTCTAGCCAGCTGCATGGCTGCAAATCGCTTTCGGCAACATGGAACACGTTTAGTCTATTCGACTTATCTGTGCTTATACCTTCTTATGGAAAGGAATGGTAATGCAAAAGGTAGCTCATATGCCTGCATATTGGAATGATTTCTAATGAAAAAGGTTGCCAATGTCGCAATGTTAACCGAAGAGATGTTTCGATCTAGAAAGTAGACGCTTTCGAAGGGTAATGTACGCAATCGACTCTAGATGGTTTCTAGGTTTGTTTATTGTGTACAAGTTGCGTGTGCTAATAAATTATTGGTAATATATTGAGTGCTGTGCTTGATGTTTGTCTTCTTTTTGTTTGTCGTCACCGCTCATTTCATTTTTTGCGCTCATCGCCAAAAATGCCTTGTCTTTTGGCGGCTGTCCTCCCCCATTTAAATTGATATGCCGCCCTTGCCGTCGGCACGGCATATTTATAAAATACATATATATTAAAAAAATTTTCGCTCGCGAAATTGCCGCCCTTCCCAAGTGCCGCCCAGTGCAAATGCACAGTCTGCACATATGGGTGCCGCGGCACTGTTCATAAGGCGTTTTTCCTCCCTTCTCTCGACTATATCCGGTCCTGTTTAAAATATAGGCATTACAGCATAGTCTTTACTACATTTCCAGTTTGAGTTTGCCCATATCTTATATAATTTTCAAAACAATTTGCAACCTCATCCTTTTGTCTAATAATACATATAAATTTTTCGATATTGAGTATAATCATCCTTGAAGGTTACGAAATATTTGCAATTGCTAAATGAATGGGCAATGGTCCACAAAAGTATGTTACAACAAATTCACCTGGGTTGTAGCTTTCGTGACTTCTCGAAAATTTGTTCGTTGAAATTTTTCAAATGCGTCATCGCAATTTTCTATATTGCCAGATGCTGATTTTAAATGCCTTTCAACTTCAAAAGATCTTTCACGTGTGATTTGCTTTGGTGCCCCATTCTTTCATGCCATACTTGCAATGATGTTTCTTTACAGTTTCGGACTAAAAAACAAGAATTCTTATTTCGTATTACATCAATATCTAAAATAAACATGTTCTTTTCTCTGTACCCTTCAGCAACAAGGACATTGTCCCTTTTAAGAGTCCATTTTGAGCTCTCAATTTACTGTTTAAATCCTTTTTCAGCTACCGATCGAACTGAAAACAAATTAACTTTCATGTCAGGAACATGCATTACGTTGTCAAAATAATGCTGAGCGCCATCGACGTTAGAAATTATATTTATTTATTGAAATGAAAAATGCGTTAATTTATTAATATTTTGAAACTTTAAACCTGATCCGGAGGCAGTTATACTATACTAATAATATTTGAAACACGTCCTATCAGTCCCAAATGACTGAATTATTGGAATCCATTATTTAAAAAAAAGGTTTTTTGACCCACCCTAAATGTAGATTCTGCGTTGTTGCGTAGATAGAAGTACATTTTTAATGTTTTAATGGCAAATTAAAACGTAACTATGTTATAGCGTCCCTTGCAAATTCGGTTATGGTCGAGAAAGTAACCTCATGACAATTGCGAATGGTATTAAGTATTTAATAGGCATATGTTTACAATACTAGTCGAGAACATTACTATGTTGAATGTAAATAATAATATTATTCCTCGTTTATGTGGTTTTTGTAATTTGATTAACTGATTATTACGCACCATCACAAATTAAGAAACACTAGAAAAATATTTGTCCATTACTTTAAGATTCCTAAATATCTTGCGAAGGGATCACATCATAAAATCGAAATATGTTCTACGTGCTTAGTTCAGACAAAATTTTGTGAGTTCTCAAATTTCATGACACCGAACTTATGGTGTACTTTCATAAATCCCTCCGAAGGAATTCGATCAACTTTTTGAATCGCTCACTTAAGTCACTGCCCTTGTGTCACAATGCACGTGTGGTTAAGTCTCAGCTTGAAAAAGTGCTGACTTTCGATTTATGAAAGCAACTCAAGAGGAAGTTAAATAATTTCTGGTCATTAGCAATATCAAGTCATAAATAAAAAATTAGAAGTGAGTTTAGTTTGCGTAGAGCCCAGACATTTTGTCAATGTGTTAATACTCAGATATATAATATAATTTGAAAATTTTTATTTCTTTTATTTGCAGATCTTCTTCAGACAGAAAGAAGGATCACATTAAACGACCCATGAATGCGTTTATGGTATGGGCCCAAGCAGCCAGACGAGTGATGTCCAAGCAACATCCACATTTGCAAAATTCTGAACTAAGCAAATCTCTAGGGAAATTATGGAAGTGAGTATATATATGAAATCATCAACTATGAAAGGGAAATCTTGATTACATAAAAGTAAAAACAGCAATGCTTAACATATGATCTTGCTTGCATCTAGGAGACGTTACTGCTCAACTAAAGATCTGCTAACTGAGAAAATTGTCTCATTCTGTTTTATGTTTCTCATATAAGAGTCGTTTATATCGAGATATGACTAAAGCTATTACGTTGATTTTATTACAAATATTATCTCGTACATTTTGTTGGAGATCATTTCATTTTCCTAAAGTCATTTTGAAAAGATAATTCAAATGATATTAATACAACTGCGTACGAATTCCTCTCTCTGGTTTTTTTGTTTTATTCCTTTTTAGTTGTTCTCAAATGTGCGAAGAGTATAAGATAATTTTTTTTTATTCAAACACTTTCGAGATTATAAATATTTTTTATCAAGCGAATAAATAAGAATGTATCTCAGTGATCAATTCGTTAATATCAAATGAAGTGATAAGTAATATATTTAATCTCCAACTTTTGATTAGCAAATGACTCACATTAATCTATTCCTATAAAGAATACATTTCCAAAAATTCGATTCAAGGTCTCATTTGAATTTTATACATAGTTGATTGATTGAGCGTAGATGATCGATGTTATTTTTTTTTAAATTTGTGGTAAATTATTTCTCGATAAGAACTATTGTATATCCTATAAAATTCACTGGCCCCGATAATATTCCTCCTATGGCTCTTCAAAAATGTGCCTTACCTTTGGCTAAACTTCGGCGCAAAATCTACGCTTTTTCATAATTCTCCGAAATGTATCCGAGCTCTTGGAAACTGGGTCATGTTCAACCTATACCGAAAAAGGTTATTCTAGTAATTCCTCTAACTCTACCGCACTCAATTTTAATCTCTCTAAAATCGTGGAGACAATAATAAACAGAAAGCTTATGGAATATCTTGAATGAAACGAAATATTGGACGACAAGAAGCGCGGCTTTAGATCGAAAAGAATCTACTAGCGACCTCTTTGAATGCCTAACGAAGCCTTTCAACCAAAATATACATTGATTTGTCAAGTTTGACCGGGCCGCTCTAGATACATATGTCCAAGGCTTTTGATAGTTTATGGCACCCGCGCTGTTGAGTAAACTCCATTCTATTGGTATCGACTCTATTTTAAAGAACTGGATTGCTAGTTTTCAGTCAAGGTAATATTGGATGGCGTCGAATCTAAAGCCCACGCCATCTCTGTAGGTGATCATCAGAGCTTAATTTTATCACAAGTTTTTATAAATGACATACTCTTAATCCCCTCCAACCAGGGCGGGACTGAGAATAAATTTAGGTCCGCGAAATTCAAAAATGTTGGCCCATTTCAATACATTTTGTTTTAACAATTAAGTAAAGTTTTTTTTAGCTTTCAAAAGTTTTTCTTTAAGAATAGCTACGATTTTTGATCAATATATGAAGTAAATCAAAGTCGATAAAAATTGCCAAGTATTTGTATAATATAATATTAATTCTTTTTAACTTTCCAGTTTATAGGTTTATATTTTATTGAAAAAAAAAAAATTTCATAAAATTCGGTCAAGCCCTTTTTTTTGAAAAGACTTCAGCAGAACCATAGCTTTTATGGATTCAGCAGAACCATAGCTTCCCCATAAAACATCACTTGTCCATAAATTCCGACCACTCTTTAAAACCCGTGCAAAAATTACGTTACCCTTTTCAATACTTTTTGGATGGGGAATTATTTTCCACGTCATACATTTTCTGAAAAAAAATTGGCCTTATTAGTTTTGCTAATATCTATCTTCTCTCTATATTAGACTACGACCATACGTGGAAAGAATATTAGGAGAGTATCAATGCGGTTTTCGTCCTGGAAGATCCACAACCGACCAGCTATTTGTACTCAGAGAAACCCTAGAAAAAGCTGTTGAATTTAACATAAACATCCACATGTTATTCATCGACTACAAATATGCTTACGATAGTGTGAACCGTAATGAGTTATTTGATGCTTTGGAGCAGCTCGGATTACCTAATCACCTAGTAGAACTGACGAAAATTTCGATGAAAGATGCAAGGTGTAGAGTCAGAATAGATGGTGAACTATCCCCACCCCTCAGAACAAATAGAGGATTAAGGCAAGGCGACGCACTATCCTGCTTGTTATTCAACGTGGCCCTAGAAAAAGCAGTAAGAGATGCATCGATTAACACATCAGGGTGCATCTTCGATAGGTCAGTGCAAATATTAGCCTTTGCCGACGATATAGCTATCCTTGGAAGATCATTTGAGAGCATGAAGGAGACCTTTGTAGCACTTGAGCAAGCCGCAAAAAAAATCGGTTTGGAAATAAACGAGCACAAAACAAAGTATATGTACACAAAAAACGCCAGAAGTAGCAGACAGAACATAACGATAAACACCTACAATATAGAAGCAGTAGATGAGTTTGTGTACCTCGGCACGATTATAACAAAAGGTAATGATACATCGGCCGAAATCAGAAGACGAATAGCACTGGCTAATAAATGCTACTTTGGTCTACGCAGGCACCTGACGTCTAGAAATATATCAAGGAAGACGAAACTGGCACTTTACACGACACTAATAAGGCCTGTCCTACTATATGGTTCGGAAGTGTGGACATTGAAAAACGCAGACGAAGCATTGGTAGGAAGATTTGAAAGGAGAATTCTTCGTTCGATCTACAAAGGAATACAGGTTGATGGCGTTTGGAGAAGAAGATACAACTCAGAGTTGTATGAAATCAGCAAGATTCCAAACATTGTCAAAGTGATCAAAATAACGTCCAACGAGGTGCGGAACGGAACCCGACAAAGATAGTGCTGGGGAAAGTACCGTCAGGAAAACGCAGACTCGGCCGGCCTAAGAAAAGATATATAGATGACGTCGAAGAAGACTTGAGGCAGTTGGGAATAAGAAACTGGAAAAGTCGAGCCAGAGATCGAGAATCATGGAGGCGAATGCTGGAGGAAGCCAAGGCCAACAATAGGCTGTGGAGCTCCTAATGATGAATATCTATCTTCTAAAATCGTTCGAATTTCCAAATGAAGTCGGTTCCCAGTTTATCAGCGACGCTTGAACACCCTCAGGACGAACTCGACCCGCTCTATTGTAGCGAACGAAGTACTAAGGAATTGTTCGTTTGCTAACGTTTAGGAAAAACAAATTCTCTAGAAAAATCTTGTGGATTTACCACTATTATCGTTATTTGAACTATCAATTTTCAAATTTGAGTTTAATTTTTGAGTCTTTTATTAGATACTAGTGGAGCCCCTCTTTAAACACAAAACGTAAGATAGCAAAAAATCAAACACAAAACGAAGTTCTCTTCTGTAAAACAATCTCTTCCGATCAAACAAACCAAACGAAAATAAAAAAACTCTCTTCCTAAAAAAATTCTCGTTCGATTTCTTGGGAAAATGTTGAAAGTGGCACAACTAGAATATTATTATAGATTTTGACTTGAAATTTTAACCAGGCACTGTTCACGTTATAAAGTATAACTTCTAAAAATTTCATCAAATTTCAGTTAAAGTATCCGAAGCTATAACCAAAAAACCAAAATTTGGCAGTTTTAACAGTTTTTATTTTTTTTGAGGTTATGTTTTCATATTGTAACCGCTGAGAGTCAATATTATAACAAATAGCTTCAATTTTTTTCGCTTTTGTTGGACCTACACATACCGAGAAATACTCATATATACTTAGAAAGAAAAATGGTCGTTTTTTCACAAAATGGCCGATTACTTGCGTAGCGGCGGTTGCTAGAGGTAGAAAATGTCCGTTCTGTATAGTATTCGATGTAACTAACATCATTCAAAAAAAAGATTTTGAGACTGGGAACAATTCCTTATACTTTGCTTGCCTGACTCCACTACTATTAATAATGTCCGGATAATTTTTATACTACAGCTTTTACTTTTGAAGTTTACATGGCCGTAGCCACGGGGGCGCGAAACGGCGCGCAGCGCCCTTTACGGTAAGCACTTTTAATTGCAATGAGAAAAAAAATATTTTGTCAAACCGTAAGAATTTCTCATCATTTGATTTAAACTTAGATTTAAATTTTCTTCCGAAATAAATATTTCTTCTACGTCAAGAGTTAATTTGTGGCTTAGCATTATTTTGTCAAATTCAAATATCATGAGAGTATGAATTGCAAGATGAACGTTATTACGTGACAGTACATGAAAACAAGTGGTCGCGCGTATTGTCTTTCGAAATGTTCTCATCACATCAAGGCAACTGTTTTCATTGCTCAAATGATTAATTTGATTTAATAAATATTCTCAAATTGACCTGAATTGTACTCATTATTTTCGTTCTCACTTTCAGAAAATGTTTAGTATAAAACCAGCCTCAAGGTAATAAAAACACTATATATTTGCATCTTTTATTTTTCCGAACTGTTATTATTTCGGGTGCCAATAATTGTGCGATGAGCGCCCTTAGATATTCGGAGCTGGCTACGGCCTTGAGTTATAAGCAATTTTGATGTTAAAATTGATCTTATTTGGTACTTTTTTAGTACTTTTTTACCTAAGCGTATATCGAAATGTACCAGTAATTTAACATCAAAATTGCTTATAACTCTTCACTATTGCGTTGTTCTTTATTATGTATAGTGTTGGCTCTGTTTGTTTACGCCACGCAAATTTTGCGTTTTCATACTTTCTCGGGATCGAAAAAGAAGGGAAATGTTCGCTTCCCCTCTTGCAAATAAGTTCCCGAGGTCTCGAGTCCCGGCGACTGTGGCTGGCTGTCAAAGCGATTCTGTAGTGAAATTTGAATTGTCAAAAGCAATTGTCACTTTATGGCAAACCAAAACGATTACGACGTGCTCTTCATTTGGCGCCTTACTACAAGATTGTGAATAATTTCATAAATTATTTATTTGTTAATTTATTAATTAACTAGGTGGGACCCGGTGCGCCTATAGCTGCCAATAGTTGTAATCAGTTGATATGAATTTTAATAAACAGTAGGAGAGTTTGAAAAAAGCAATTTTTTGGAATTTTTGATTCCAAATAACAAAATGTGAAACTACATATTAGGGATCTGATATTTTGATCGAGCCAATAAAACCATCCATTGACTTGGCATTTATCGAGATAAGAATTTCCATACACAGACGAAGTGTCTCAAAGAAGGACTACTTTTCTGTATTTTGGATTTCTTATCCGTCGTGCGATGCTGCGCACAAATAAAGAACACATGTACTTAATCATTAACGGATAAATATTATTTTTTGTTTTTTTTGCTTGGTGTATAAATTTATAATTGTTGGTATCTCGACTCGCGAACAGGCCGTGTGAAAACCAGGAATTTTCTAAATTCAATCCAGCAATAGTCAACGATGGACTTTGTGCTTTGTTGATGGTGATCACGAAGGCAAGCAAAGGGAACTTAAGCCGTTTAAACTCGAAAGGTATATCGTTGGAAATCATCGGTATACCTGGAATTAGGACGTCTTCTCTTCCCCTTACCCGAAATTACTTGAAAAGCTTATATACCAAGCGGCAGAAAGTTGGGACGGCATGGTTTTTCAAGCGTCAGATCCCCTACTGCAATCCCTTAATTTCGAAATTTATGTGAAAAATGTGCCAAATAAAGCCAATTTTAACCTCAAAATTTGCTAATATCTGCAAAAACAAAGGCCGTAACACAAAAATTGTCTGAATATTATTTATAGGAAATTGTTCAAGCTTTCCGATTTTGGAAAAAAACAAAATTTTGACTTTGATGACTCATTGCTCTGGAAGTTTACTTTCACAGTTTTAGATAGGTGTGACCCTTGTATTTAGAACTTAGACAGACGTAAATCGAGAAAAAAACTTTCACCCTTCTTTTCAAGATGGCGGCGGTTCCGTAACCCCCTGGGTCCGGCAAATCGAATTTTTACTTCGCTTGAACCTCCTTAACAATAAGCAAAACGAATTAAGCACCTTACCAAAAATCGGTAGATTCTTGCTATTTTCCCTGTACTATTGTATAAGTCGTACAATTCGTGATTGTAGCGTATTCTCCATGCATTGTCTTCATTGATTGGCGTATATACTTCGGAGAACCTACCTTTCAAATATATCCATCTTGTCTGCGGATTATTGGGAGATAGGTACTCCATGCTTCACGCCCAAACTAAAACCCCCATAAGCAAATTTTTCCTACAGTAACAGCTTTTTGACAAAACTAAAACTCCAAAGTGGATTTGGCGTACTTCCCCCTCAGCCTGCCTACTCTCGGGAGAAAGTCGCAATATATTTGAGGAATCCGACCCAGAGTACTTTTTCTATACGAACGTCACTTCCCTTGTACATATTTAGCTTTCTATTCTCAGACATTTTAATAGATATATCACTGAAATACAATACTTATTATAATGTTTACCGAAAAATCTCTTTTAAGTATAAAACTCGTCACTTGCCAGTGTCTATTCTCACTTCCCGGTCATCCACAAACTTAAAAATGCTATAACTTGAAAAATTTCAAATGTTTTGTCTGACCCATTCAAATCTAAATAATAGCAATAATCTTCGTTATAACCAATTTTCAATAAGAGTCATCTTCACTAAGTTATTGCATGCTCCAAGAATCGGTTCCGGACCAGAGACGGGCGCAGTATCAGAGTACTCAGAGTCCGCGTTTTCATTTCCTTAGAAACCTTTATGATTGAGAATAGCCAAATCACCGAGTTCCGTTGGCAGTCATAGACTAATTCACACTTGGTCCTACGGTTCTTTATCACTTTGATTGCAACATAGCTGTTAGTAAAGATAGAGATAAAAATCGCCTTGCTAGAGTAGGCCCTTTCTAAAGTTTCGGAGGTGCCTGCCAGTACGTGGAGCTACAGCTATGGGTTTTTAGGTTCTTGGAGAATGTATGCCGGAGTATGAGGAGGAATGTATGCCGTGCATAATAAATCATGCCCTTGGTGACTCCTTATTTATCTCCATCTTTACCGCTGCCAAATCTTTAAGTATTTTCTCGTCTACTCTACTCTCTGTGATCTATGCTTCCTTGGAGGATGTTCTGATCGCTTCTGTTTTAGTATTGCAGTTGGTGACTCCTGCAGGATATGGAAATATGGAAGTTGGTTCCGACATTTTTTCGCAGTTCTCTGTTCGTTGTGCAGGAATTGGCAAAAGTTTTCTTGGGGAGTTGGCAAAAGCAGTGTTTCCCGATTCCCGTCCAGAGAGATGCATCCGCTGCTTGAGAGTACCAAGATATGGCATACCAAGAAATAGATGCATTGTTTTCACGGAATAGTATCTTCAGTGATTAGAGGATTTCACATTGTATGAACAATTCAACAAACCGCAACTGGGATGGAAAACCGCAACTGGGATGGATGTTTTGTGCGGATTTCAAATTCAACGAATCATTGAACCTTAATTCTTCGAAAATTCTCATCTCAGCGACATACCCTTCCCTCACTGAGGGCAAATTCTAACATATTATTTTTTACAACGTGATCTGAGTCGAGGTTGGCGATCTTTTGTATTCGAACCGTCATCGGGTCCGAAATCTGACCACGGTTTACCAACACATGAGCTATTGGTTCGCGATTGAGTCCTTCAGGGGATAATTAGGTGTCTTTGTGGATATTCTTAAACCAAACCTAGTTCTCGCAACGACAAAGTTCTTTCGCACGCCTCTCTTTAACCTTTAACGCATTCTCCATTATCACGATTATGATAAAGTTTTTAAATGTGCTTCACACGCGAAGGCTGCATTGCCTTTCATTTGTTGCTTTAAATTCGGTAAAGTGAGAGTTCATCCTCTCAAACCGAACATCTATATTTTCTAAGACAGTTGGTTATTATAATCATGTCATTTGTTATTTTTTTCAAAATGTTATGTTATCGAGGGTGTGGTTTTTAAAAGTGAAAAAATATCCGAAATAACTGCTCTAATAAGCAAATAAAATATATTATGGCACAAACTGGATACAACATTTTTAAATATAATTTTTTACATATAATCGGGCAGAAATGACAAAGTTATTATTTTATTTCATTGGAAGATGCATACTTGTATTATCTGTACACAGTCCTAGGTGTTAATTTTTTTATGTCGATTTAACCATTAAAAATAGATTTTAGAATTAATTGTAATTTTTAACTAGTGAATCTTATCCACGTATTAAACCTTTAAAAGTGAAACAGAATTTAATTTAATGAATGGTGACAATTTATATTTTTGGCACAATGTACAACAGTTACTTGCCAGCTGTGCATTTTTAAAATACAATTCTTATATCAGTAACGCTGATAAAAAAATAACAAATGCAAATCGAGTAAAGAAATTTCGCGACTGACCGCTTATCATTTCTTAATGATCCACAACAGCTATACAAATTGCCCTTCCATTTGGCGTTTCCTCCGTATTGATACTGAAATATTTTAAATGTGATAAGGAGATCAATAAAGTAAACAGCGTTATCAGTACATTTTTTGTTATGGTTTTTAATATTAAATGTTTGCATACTTCCTTGCTTTACTAGTTTGGAGGTAAAATTGCACTTTAATCTCAAGATTCGTAAATGGTGTATTTTAAATTTCTTGTTTTTATTACTGTTTAAATGAAAAAATTAAGTACTCATAATAATATTGCGCTTATACGGGTAATATTAAAGTGACTTGATCTGACTTATTCAATGGAGTTAATAAACTATAATGCGCGAAAGTGATGCTGCATCAGTTTTATTACCATCTATGAATATCTATAACTACAGCAAATGTTTGTTTTCATGTAGTTACATAAAATTATATCGAAATAAATTTTATTATTTTGTCGGATATGCTTACCTTCCTTGCGAAATTTTATGTTTCTTATTTCCTCCATTCTCAATTAAAATAAAAAAATATACATTTTGAAAAGATAGTTTACTTTAGATTTTCGCTAATGCCAGAATATTACTTTTATGTCATACATTTGGTTTCACTTGTCCTAGTATGAATAACATAACAAGAATTGCGAAATATCTAAGGCTGGTCTCACACTGCAGCCGGACTCGGCCGAATTTTTCAAACAATTATTTTGCTATTCTCATTCTCACATTACACCCGTTGTTTTCGGCCGTTGACGTCCGTAGGTTTCATCCGATCAGATTTGTTTGATTATTTGGCCGAAATGGATACCGAAAAGTTGATAATGGAAGTGCGCTCCCATAGAACTGTTGATTAGTCTTCCTTTTATTTTATTTAGGATATATTTATATGTGTGACCGTTTCAAATGGAACAACTAGCATTTAAAATGAAAACTAACCCTTAAAGTTCGACCGAATTTAAAGTTGAAATTCGGTTGAATACGGCCGTAAAAAATTCGGATAAATACGGCCGTAAAAAATTCGGCCGAATCTGCTGCAGTGTGAGTCTAAAGCAATTAGTGCAAGCCTATTTGGTCAGTAATAGTGAACAGCACTTTGGAAAAAACTATCACAAACATATTTCAGAAAAAAGTAGCAGAAAAGCAATTGATATCGTTAAATTTTTATTCAGCGATCCAAATTGCTCCATCAACCAGCGGCTCGGGCTGTAATTTCCAAGTCCTACATTCGAACCCGCCTTGAATCCAACTCGTTTATTTGGACTGGGGCCCCGAAACTGTCTTGTCATGGTTAGATAAGGTGCAAACCCGTGCTCTCTAATCTATAGATAATTATTTAGCTTCATTTGCTCCTCCTTGGACACATTAAGTTGCCATAGGAAAGTGCAGAATTGGAAAAATTGCGTCATTACAAACACAGTGACTGTTCCTTCAAAGTTCATGCTCTTCTGCATCCATGGCAATGTCTTATTACTACACATTTCAGGAAGAAGAGTATGACATGAAGGATTGGTAGTACAAAGGATGACTCCTGATCCTATCACATATTGAAACCCTTCCTTTTGTAAGTTAAATTCCTCCTTTTGTTAATTAAGTACACAAAACATTTATATGTCAAATTCACCAATTTGCAAGCGTAATCAATCGTGCAGGTGCTCATTTCGTTCCTGATCTATTTTATATTACAACTTAATTGGAGTACTTCAAACTAGGTCACCATGAAGGGATTATAGGGAATAATAGACTGTGTGACACTGCAAATATTTCTGGTACAAGTCAACGGTATGTTCTGAGAAAAGTTATAAAAGTACATTTTCCACATATCCAAGTATGCTGTGGTGCGTAATTGGCCAATTTGCTCTAATAACATATTCTAATGAAACCTTCCATCCATCCAATGGCGCTACAGCCCAAATCGAACCTTGGCCTCCTCTATGGCATGTCTCCAGTTCCGGATGTTGAGCATTGCCTCTGCGTCAGCCGTCACAGAGTCTATCCATCTCCTCCTGGGTCTGCCTAATGGTCTATTTCCTGAAATTTCTGATATCATAAGCCGTTTTGGGATGCGATTGTCCTCCATCCTGACAGCGTGTCCGGCTAGTCTTATGCCCGATTTCTTCACTTTAAACTTATCCACGGGTTTTCTAACTTTCGAATAAAGATAAACTTCGATCAAATGTAGGACGGTTTTCTTCACGCGAATCGAAAGTTACGTATTCCACAGATAGTTAACCTACCATTCATATGGCATCTCTTCAAATTGCTGAGATATATTTGGCTTTTGCGCAAGTCTCGTTAAAAAAAACCCAACATTATAATTTGGCGGTTTTTTTGACGTCAAACGTTGAAATAATTTAAAAAATATTTAAATTGTAATTGGGATACAGGCAAATACTTCCGCCTACTTAATACTTAATACTTAAATTAATGTTCTAATTTATGAATGAAAATGTATTTTTTCTAATTTTAATGTAATATTTTCCATTAAATTTTCCTCTTCGCTCTCATCGGTCGAGAAAACATTAACATTTATAAATGCGTCCATTTTTAATATAATTAAATATTTAAAAATATGTCAACAACAAATATTTTGACACTAACCAAGAGATAAACCCTCAAAATTGGCCAGTTAACTTTAACCCCCCGATAAGTCTTAACCGAACGATAGCAAAAGTGAAGAAAACGAATTTCTCTAGATATACTATGGATAAAGCTAGCAGAAGCATAACCCATTGTGAAGAAATCGGGCATTAGTCTGTTAATTTTTATTAAAGTTGAGAGTTCTGGGTCGTCAAAAATTTCATACAACTCGCTGTTGTATCTCCTCCGCCATATTCCATCCTCTCTGGTTGGGCCTATTACGGACTTTTCTCTCAAACCTGTTGACTCGTTCCTTTATGTCCTGGGTAATAGTCCAAGTCTCGCTGCCATAGCACAGTACTGGTCGTATTACTGTTTTGTAGAGTGAGAGTATAGTTTTTCTGTGCACAAATCTTGAGTGCAGTATTTGTTTTTGGGCATAAAAGGCTCTATTAGCCAGTAGTATTCGTCGAGTTATATCTTCCTTTTCTTCGTTTCTTTTTGTAATTGTAGACCCAAGGTGGACTGTTTTATCGACTACTTCTAGGTTGTGTTCGTCGAAGTTACATTTCTTCCCATTCTAAATCTTCCAGCTCTGGATTGTTGCATCACCTTTGTTTTCTCTTCGTTGATGTTCAGGCTTATGTCCTTTGCCGCCTCTTTTACTTCGACATAAACTTCTTTTGCTGCCAAAAAGGACCTTCCCACGATGTTCACGTCGTCCGCGTACGCAAGTAATTGTACAGACTGGGTTGCTATTGATGCGCTTCTCTGGACTGACGTTTTCCTTTTCACCCATTCTAGGGCCAGGTTGAAAAGCATAGGGGCCAGTCCATTCCCTTGTCTAAGACCTTGTCGCACTTCGATCTCTTCTGTTACTGCATTTTGGATCCTTACTTTCGCCAGTGAGCCATTTGTTGCGCTTTTGATCAGTCGTATAAGCTTTGAGGGGACTCCTAATTCCGATGAGATCTCGTACAGCCTCTCTCTGTTTATTGAGTCATATGCCTATTGAAAGTCAACAAATATCTGGTAATATATCCACATTCCTTTCCCAGGTTTTTTCCAGAATTTGCTTTAAGGTCAGTAGCTGGTCCGATGTTGACCTGTTTGTCCTAAAACCAGCTTGATATTCTCCTATAAGGCCTTCCGCTATAGGTTCTAGCTTTTGTTTCACAAGGATTGTGAATGTTTTATAGCTGGTGCTGAGGAGAGAGATGCCTCTGTAGTTTTTACAGGTTAATTTATCTCCTTTCTTGTATATTGGACATATAATGGCTCTCCTCCAGTCATCTGGTATAGCTTCTTCCTCCCCCAAATGCTGCATATCAGTTGGTGTAAAGGTGAAACCCCAATGTAGGCTTGGCTTGCTTTAGTGCTTTGCTTTGCTTTGACGTATCAAGTAAACCAGTGCTTTGTTATGGGAAAAAACCAAATGACAAAGCGGCAAAGCCAAAGCAAGGCCAAAGCAAAGCAAAGCTCGAAGTGACCAATGTTCAATTTTTTGATGCTTTGTACGCTTTCGCGTTCGTTTAATATTTATTTTGCTTAGAGAAATAAATGTATGTAGAGGTTTGAGAAAATTTATTTCATAAAGAAATTATATATTTGGGAATAACATTAACTATAAATATTTAAGAGTTCAAAATTAATCTGAGACAACTATTTCTATATCCCATTTTAACAAATTTCTCGTAAATGTTTGAACAGTTAATGCTATAAACCATTTGTGCTTCTTTATCACTCTACACAACAATAGATATTTACATTCGATCCTTTGTTCTTTTTATGAAACAATAATGTCCCTTCCAAAGGAAAAATTCGGCAAAATTCATACCTCTTACCTCTTTCGTGTACTATTTATATTTCCTGTGCTCATGAAAAGCAAACTGTAAAGTAACTAAAGCAAAGCGTGTATTTGGGTTTGTTTTGCTTTGGCTTGTTGGGCTTGTTTTGCTTTGGCACGTGGTACCTGAAAAGCTCACCAAATTCAAGCAAGCCAAGCCTACATTGGGGTTTCACCTTAAGGCTGCTAAGAGTTGTGGTCCTCCTTCCTTTAGCAGCTCAGCTGCTATCACATCGATGCCTGGCGATTTATGGCTTTTTTCCCTTTTTACAGCTTCACGTACACTGTAAAAATATTCTGTGGTAATTTTACAAAAAAAATACTGGAAGTTTTATTCACAAGCAGTTTAGTAAATTTGCAATATATATTATTAGGAATATTCCAATTCTACTTTACGTAGTTTTACCAACTGTGTAGTAAATATACATAATTTGTGGGATGTAAAAATACAATCAGTATTGAAGCTTTCACTTCATAGTTTTGTAAATTTCCAAAACTTTTGTGTATGCCCTCTCCCTATACATAAAAATAGCATTTTGCTCACCATGCAAGGGCCGATTCTCAATGAAAGCTTCAAGCTGCAAGCGTCAAGCTGCAAGCTTCAAACTACAAGCTTCATCTGAGTTTTGTTTTATTTGAGCACTGCAGCTTGAAGCTGTGAATGTGAATCATTGTACAAACCCTTTTACCCTAATTTTTGAAGCTTGAAGCTTGCAGCTTGAAGCTTTAATTGTGAATCGGCCCTAAGCATCAAAAATTATCAAAAAGTTCTTGGCTGTTACAAGAACTGCCCAGACCCTGACCTTAACTTAAGAACAATCGGATATATATGCTTAGTATTCCATTGTTACCTGTGAATTATATCTAGGAGAGGGAAAATTTAAACCTTACATTCCAAGGAACAATTTGTAATTTTACTGAAAATATAAGTTCTAAAATTACGCCGCTTACTGTAACATTACAGTACAAAGTACAGTACATAACATTGATAAATAATAACTAAGAAATATTGAAATTTTCCTACATAAACGATTTAGAAAAATACACAACATTGTGTAAAATATAGGTCACGTTCATGTAATCAACATTTACGTCATGCAGTATTGGAGATTCTCAATTTCTTTATGTGAAATTACAAAATTTATAGTAAAATTACAATAATTGTGTAGTAAATTAGTATTTCATTCCGCGATTTGTAATTTTACTATTACATTTGGACTGTGAATTTACATATTTTTTTTACAGTGTACGTCATCCAGTGTTGGTGGTTCTATGGGGATATTATCTTGAGGAATTACTGTGCGGCTCGGATTCAATAAGTTTTGAAAATATTCTTTCCACCTTTCTTTTATAAGATCCGGATCTGCTAACAGGTTCCCATCTATGTCTTTGCAGATGTCCGTTCTTGGCTGAAATTTATTGCTGATCTGGCGAGTTCCTTTGTACGCTTGTCTGATTCTCCCTTCATTGAAGTCTTCCTGTATCTGTAGAATCCTCCTATTTAGGTATTCTCTCTTCTCCTTTCTGCAGAGCTTATCTGCGGTTCTTCTTTTTTGCTGGAAGACTTCCATCCTTGCTCTTGTGGGCCTTGCAATGTACTCCCGGTGGCTCCCTAATGCCTCTTCTGCTGCTCCCTTTACGCTGTTTTTGATTTGCTCCCATTTGTCGTACATAAATGCGCAAATTTTGTAAATAAAATTTAAAAATTTAAATTTAATATTAAAATTTATCAATTTACGCCAATTAGAATTATGATAAATACGATGCTTTTTACCAGCGAAATTTTTTCGACCCTCGTATTTTAATAAATGACACTAATGCCGTAAATGTGACATTAGTTGAGCCGTTTACTATGTTTACGCAATTTACGAGGGTTGACATGAATACCCCTCTTATAAACATGATAAAATTCTCAGTGAATGCCGGGTACGCATTTTTCGCTGGAGATTAACAATTTATTTCTACACGGAAAAATTCCGTTATGATTAGTGTGGAGAAATAGTAAACAGCTGAGAAAAAGGGAACAGCTGACGGGGTTATATGTCATTTTGGCGTGCAAGTTGTTTGAAGGAACTCGTAAGCAATTTGGTAAAAGTGTTTTTTGATTTTGTCATCTCCATCCTGCATTTTGCAACCTGTTCCTTTACTTTATCCACCTCTTAATAACCACTTGCATTAAGTGACAGAATATGGGAATGCACATTTATATGTCCGGGCACATAAATCATAACAAAGCAGGTGGAGACTAATTCCCACACGCAAAATTCCCACGGAACTGCGTACCACAAAAAGAAATTAAAAAATAAATTTTTCGCTATTGATTTCGTTTACGTTTTTTTACATACATTTTATATGGAAAATTTCTTTCCTTTTGAGCTGGTTACCAGGCAGAATTGTAAAAATTGCAGGCATCAATAAAAATACTACGAAGCTCATTATACCCGCAACGGCGTAAACTATTGCAATAAAAATGATAGTTAGAATTACATATTAGGTATGGATTGATAAACGATCATTAAACGGCGCTATTATAATAGCAGCGGAAACAAGTATCGGTTATGTCCAAAGAAACCAGCAAAACTGGACCTCGGACACAACCTGGCAAAAACTAGAAGCCAAGAAGGCCCTAAAAAATAACGTGAACTCTACAAGCGAGTCGGAAAAACGCCATCAAATTAAACGGGAATACTCCTAATCGGTAAGTAAAGGCGTAATAAAAGACGACAGATAAACGAACTCCCAGAAAAAGCGGAAAACGCGGCAAAAACAGGCAACAGTAAGGTGCTGTACCAAACTAATAAACAGCTCTCGGAAATGCACTCTACTAAAAAGCATGCCGTAAAGAGTGCGGATGGAAGACTGCTGTACAGCGACGAGGAGCAACTCCAAATATTATCTTCACAGGAACCTGTATAAAACAGCAACAATGCACAGCCAACTAAAATCACCAACGGTACCCTATCCAATTATTCCAATTCCAAATACATGCAATGGCCAATGGTAAAGCAGCTGGAAAAGATGGCATTTCATCGGATTTGTTTTAATAATAGTTCTTTAATAATAGAGTTTATCCTTCTAGCTCAGAAGGGACACTTCTCAGCTGGGCTGAGAAACGGGCCACGCCTATGTGCAGGAACCGAACCAGCCGAAAGCACCAAAAAAGGTATAAGAAGAGAAAACACCACATAACGAGCATGCGATCGAAAATGCAGGCTCCTTCTCGACCCTCTCCGGCACTCCGGTACCAAGCCGGTCCGGTCCCTGCACACAAACGCGGTCACATTTACCACTGCACAGTGGCTCAGCTAAGACATGCAAACACAAAAAAATGTTAAAAACATATAATCCTAAAACAGTAAGAAATGCAATACACCAAGAAGCGTGCAAGAAAAGTCAGTCAAGTGAGATTGAAAAGGCTCCTTTTAAGGACGTCCTTACTAATGCTCACGCTAAAAACATCAATATTTTTATTCACATTAATGAACATGCGATTAACAGGCTCGAATCTGCCGTAATTCGTGTTAGAGGAGTTGGTGTGTAAGAGAGGTGGCCCTCTCAAATTGTATCCACTCTCTCTAAACGATGTACGGCGACTCAGAAAACCTGAGTCGACCTTTCCATTAAGCCGACTCAAGCCTCATAGTAGAGTCGAGCCGGACTTACACGAGGCAGTACATTTGTCCCTTACACAATGGTAAACTGTACTCAGGCCTTAATTTTTTTAAATGTCCTGGTTCAAAAATAATGTCCTAGTGGTATTTGAGCGTATATCGAGATAAATCAAGGTGTGATTGTAAATTACGTAGCGGAGAGACATTTCTCACTTCTTTTGCGGCAGTAAAATATCGAATTTGAATTGCGGCAAGGTGAGATTGTTAACACGAACTGGAGAGACATTTCTTAAGGCCCCTATCCACTATCAGTTTTGCGTGCCACGCAAGAATGTCATGCAAGAAGTTTATTTTCCCATCCATTATCGTGCATGCAGTCAATCCTCATCGTAGTGATTTTTGTCATGCATTCATGAACCTCTATCCTGCAAGCTCATCCACTATACGGCATGCATGTCAGTCAGCCGTGAATGTCAATCATGGCTGATAGTGGATAGGGCCTTCACTTCTTTTGTGGCAGTAAAATATCCAATTTAAACTTAGCCGTGGTGAGATTGTAAATACGAACTGGAGAGACAATTCTTACGTTTTTCGAGAAAGTGAAATTTTGTACTGGAGACATTTCTTAGTTTTTTGAAGAAGTGAAATTTTCAACATGAAATGAGATGAGGCGAGATTGTAAATACGTACTGGAGAGACATTATTTACTTCTTTTGCGGTAACAAAATTTCCAACTTGAAATTTGTCGAGTTGGAATTGCAAAATATAAATATACATTGTGGAGGCATAGATTTCTTACTTAGGCGTCGTCCATTAACTTAGTGAGGCGATTTTTCGACCGCCCTCCCCCTTGGTGAGATGTCGTCGTGAAACTTGGCGGACCCCTTACCCCAACCCCTAATCACACGTGAGAATTTTCAAATTTTAAAAAATCTCGAGTGTTTACACCTCCTCCCCCACCTAAACGCCTCACGTAATTAATGGACGACCGCCTACTTTCTAAGGCAGTTTAATGCATATTAGAATTTAACTCGTAAAAAAGCTTTTAATTTTCCTTCTTTTTGTAATTTGCTTGTTTTTGTCATGTTGGCATTAGAATAACACCTCGCCTCATTTGAAGTATGACATTGTACTGGCTCCGAAGAAAAAAGAGGTACCTCTAACAAACTCATTTTATAATGTTGGGTAGCAACATTACCTTATAGCAGATGCGCTACATCCAATCCTGGAAAAAATGAAATCTTTGGAGTGAAACTCACCAATATTGATCTTGAGGATGATTCTTCAGAAATTATATCCGACAGTCATCCCCCTGAAGACACTTCTGAATCCAAAGATGAAGAAGAAGAAACACCCAATGTTCATTTGCTGCCTGCACATCTACGATGCTCTGCGCACACATTAAGCCTATGTACAACTACGGATGCGAATAAAATTTTAACTGAACAAAATACTCCATTGTCAGATATGCATGCCGGAGTGATGAAAAAATGTAATGCTTTATGGAAAGCTGCAGGACGGCCAAAGTCAGCTGAAATAATTCAAGATGTATTGCAACACACCTTAAGCCGCCCTGGTGAAACCAGGTGGAATAGTTTGTTTGATGCGCTTAAGCAAATTTTAAATTTAAAAGACAAAAACCTGCTCTTACATAAATCACTAAATATAAAAAATGCTATCAGAGAAAACGAATTTGATTATTTACAAGAGCACTTGGCCTGCGTTGCGCCAGTGGCAGAAGCCCTCCATATCACGCAGAGTGACACCAATACATATTACGGGATAATACTGCCATGCCTTTTGGCATTAAGAAAAAAATTACATAAAATAGAAAACACTAACAATTTTACCTATTGTAAACCTTGAATCAAGTCATACAGGCAAAGTGCAGAAAAAAGATTTGAGAAAATGTTTGATATAAGCACTCCAGTAGCGGAAAAAGCGGCCATTGCTGCTTTGTCATATCCTCGCTTTAAAAACAAGTGGGTAACCTGTTTAGATCACGCGGATCGTACAAAAATCTTAAAGATTTTTAAAACATGCATATCTAAACAAATAAATGAAAATGTAACCCCAACACCTACGAACAAAAAAAACAGTCAAGAAGATGTTTTTTTCAGTTTGGATTCTGATTCGGACTCGAATATGTCAATAACAGAAACAAACCGACTCTCTTTCGATAATCTCACGAAAATATGTCAGATCCACACTCTTATTCATGCTGTAATCTTTGTTTTGGGAAGAGGAGGCAGTCCACACAATAAATTAAACATTAAATAATCCAAAAAATATTATTACATTCAAAAGCAAAAAAAAATAAAAGGATTATACATCTAATTCAAGATTTGAAAATGGGCTTTTGACGGTGATGGACCTTATACGTTTGGAGTTACTTACGGAGGAGTGTGACTTCAGATGGATATTGCCCATGGTTCTCTTCTGCAATGTCATTGACCCAGGTTTTATTTGTTTACCCAGATGCCAGGCCCTTCCCGTATCGGAGAATCTTTCCCAAAAACCTTGTTGATAAATTCTGACTCGACTGCAGCTTCAGGATACTATGTTCAATGTTCTTCCATTTGGAGCTGGGATGTGAAGATTTTCAGATTTTCCAACTCTTGGACAACCTACATACAGTTGAAGTAGGGAGAAACACAGTTTAATAATACCGAGACCAAAAAATTGCCCTTGGCCATACGTTAACAAATTTGATAAATAAGGCTGTTCCGGAACACAATTGGCCAAATTCGTCCCCCATATTGGCGCGGCCATTTTGAATTTATAAGTTTTGATCATAAATTCGTTATTTGCTACCTTAAAAACCCCAGATACCGATTTTTATTGGAATCAGTAGTCAATTTGCAAGTTCGTCGGCCATATTGGGGCGGCCATCTTTAATTTATAAGTTCTGATCATAAATTCGTTATTTGCTACCTTAAAAACCCCAGATACCGGTTTTCATGGCAGTCGGAACACAACTGTTACTGGTGGCCATTTTGAATTCCGGTCATATTTCGGCGGCCATTTTGAATTTAGAAAATCAGGCTTCGAGGTGCATCATGGGACACCCCCACGGACGTTCGTTCAAAATTTCGAAGCGCTGCGATGACTGGTGCGGCCGCTATAACACACACATACACGCATACATACATACATCCATACATACATTACATACTAGCATAAAACCCGCGTGCGTTGCAACGCCTTTAAATAAAAAAAGTTTATGAGTCCACACATAGTCCGCGGTAGGAAAAAAGTATAATGAAAACAACAAAAAATCTGGAAAAAATGATTTTGGATACCATATAATCACTTGGCAGCGTAATCTGTTTCCCGAAAATCATCTTTGCCGGCGTCTGACCGGTTGAACTGTGAATATCTGTCCTGTACAGCGTTTTTTATATTGAATTATATAAAGATGTTCTTCATATTAATTTGAAAACGTATTTCTACTGCTTCTACCGTTTTTACTGTTTCTATACTATTTATTTAAGAAATTTCCTACATTTAAGAATGGGGCAAACTTCACAACAATAGTGGAAATGACCAGCATAAACTATGGTCAATGATCTTCCATTTGGAGCTAGGATGTGAAGATTTTTCGATTTCCCAACTCTTGAACAACCTACATACAGCTGACTGGGAAATGGCACTTATTTGGCAAAATTCGTCCCCAGATTGGCCCCGAAATTTAAAATTTTTAAGTTTTAATCATAAATTCTTTACTTGTTACCTAAAAATCCGCCAGATACCGATTTTCATTGCGGCCATTTTGAATTTATTGGTTTTGACCATAAATTCGTTATTTGCAACCCTAAAAACCCCTAGATATCCACATTCATTGGAATCGGAATACAATTGGGAAAAATTGTCCGCCATATTGGCGCGGCCATTTTGAATTCATAAGTTCTGATCATAAATTCGTTATTTGTTACCTTAAAAAACCCCAGATACCGATTTTCATTGGAATCGGAACACAATTGACAAATTCGTCGGCCATATTGGCGCGGCCATTTTGAATTTGTAAGTTCTGATCATAAATTCTTTATTTGCTATCTTAAAAACCCCAGATACCGATTTTCATTTAAATCGGAACGCAATTGGCAAATTCGTCGGCCATATTGGCGCGGCCATTTTGAATTCATAAGTTCTGATCATAAATTCGTTATTTGCTATCTTAAAAAACCCCACATACCGATTTTCATTGGAATCGGAAGACAATTGGCAAATTCGTCGGCCATATTGGCGCGGCCATTTTGAATTCATAAGTTCTGATCATAAATTCGTTATTTGTTACCTTAAAAAACCCCAGATACCGATTTTCATTGGGATCGGAACACAATTGGCAAATTCGTCGGCCATATTGGCGCGGCCATTTTGAATTTATAAGTCCTGATCATGAATTCATTATTTGCTATCTTAAAAAACCCCAAATACTGATTTTCATGGAAATCGGAACACAATTGGCAAATTCGACGGTCATATTGGCGCGGCCATTTTGAATTTATAAGTTCTGATCATAAATTCGTTATTTGCTACCTTAAAAACCCCCAGATACCGATTTTCATGGAAATCGGTACACAATTGGCAAATTTGGGTGGCCACTTTGAATTTCGGTCATTTTGTAGCGGCTATTTTGAATTTCGAAAATCGGGCTTCGAGGTGCATCATGGGAGACCCCCACGGACGTTCGTGCAAAATTTCGAAGCTCTGCGATCACTGGTGCGACACTGAGATTTTCATACAATAATAACTTTTAATTGTTAGTTTTTAATCAAATCCATTAAAAAGATTGACAAATGATTAATTGTTAATTGTGGAAAGTCACGACTAACAATTAATTAATTGTTAATTGCGAGTTTTCACAATTACAATTAATGAATTGTTAATTGCAATAGATGTGATTAACAATTAATTAATTGTTAATTTTTAATTGTCCAACAATTAAATTTTGCCCAACACTGCCTTACAGGGATAATGCTTTCTTAACAAGAGAGTTTTAGTCGAGTGGCGAGTAATTTACTTACCACTAAACGTCTAAAACCCTATTAGTAGCTAAAAAGTGTCCGAACACAGTGCTTTAGTAAGTAAAGTGTCAAAATGAACAGACGACAACATAGCAAAGTAAAAATTATTAAATTAAATCAACTTTTCCGTTATGTTCCGATCCGTAGGTCCCGTTGGAACCACCTTTCCGAACCGCCATATAGGTTCTAAGCAAACCTCGAATTTTAACTTTGACAGCTTAGCGGATCGGAACGGATGCATTGGGATCCCGGCTTTAATCAATTTGCATGACAAAGTCATGGCATCCTGCCGCTACTCGACCGAAAAAATAGAACAGGAATGGATTGACTCGACTAAATGATTTTAGTAAATTACTCGACTAAATTTGTTGGTCCATACTGGTTTACTTACTCACTCGACTAAAATACTGACATAGTCTGTACCAGCCTTAATGCACAGTCAAACACAATATTATTGTAAAGATGGAGATACACAAACTTCGGAGCATTCTTCTATAGATGTCACCTTAAGGTAAAAAACCTGTGACTGAATGACCCAGGCCTTTAGAAAGGGCGTAGTCTGAAGTCACAGCCAGCTTCTCAAATTGGCGCTTGAGCTGCCTGCACACTAGGATATAGATTCAAGAAGTTCGGATATGTAAAAGCACAAACAGATTGGCGCAGCAGCTGTGGCGTCACCGCCGCCGTGCCAATCTGTTTCTGCCTTTAGACTTCCATTCTTCACAGTTCTTGATATTTACAACAAAAGGTTTTCAAAATCTATCTTGGCCTCTAGTATGTCAGAGCAGATGGTCGTAGATTCAAAATTCGAATCATGTAAGATGCTTAGATAACTAGTTATGTCGCCTGGTGTAAATGTCTGCTTTTTGTAGTGACAATGCACCACAGATAGCATGTGTTCTGACTGACGTGAAAAAAGCCAATTATTAATATAATATCAACGATTGCAGTAGGATTAGGTATATTATGAACTTGATATACTTATGATGGCATTAGGATCCAGGTTTTTCAATTGGGCTTCTGGGCGTTTTTGTTTTGTTCCAGCTTAGGCCACCACACTAGTTCAGCGTAGGGTCGCAATCTGTCTAAAAATGATCGTATAAGTCAATGCATACGTTACATTCCCAGTTTTTCCCAGGCCATTGTATAAAATAATAAGAATTTTTCATCACGCCATACACTCTTCATTCCCAGATATTTAAAATATTTTCATTGCTTTTTTTGGATGTTCCATTTGGATGGTATGTATTTGAAAAAGTGAACGAATACAGTGTAAACGGCAGTGGCTAAATTTGTACACCCATATTCTTTGAGTCGAAATATAGTAATAGTATCACGTATACTTTCTATGGAATGGATTCATTATTCCTTCTGACCATTTTCCGGTGTATTATCTATTTATGTGCAATATGTATTGATAAAACCTTTCACCATGTTCATCTGAGACTGTCCCAAGCTTTTCGTGAATGATAAGTGCTGATAGTAGACCCTATAACCCCTTATTAAGAACCCTAAAAGGAAGCTCTCTGCCAATTTTCAGCCTGTACCTAATTATTTCCTTTTGGGCTTAATTTACCTGTACTATTAATTTAACTCAGTTTTCTCGCAATTTTACACTGTTTCTTGCGGAAAAAATTACGTGATATTTTCCGAGACCCCCTCCCTCCCCCACATGAGATTTTGAGAGATTCGGCTCGACCACCTCCCCCCCTAAACGCCTCACGTAATTTATGGATGACCCCTAAGTACGAACATAAGGTTTCATATGGCACCACCCTAAATTTACTTAATAAACTTGACCGTAAGAAGGGCACAAGACGCTACCATCCGTAAGCGGCATCAGTCCCTAAGCAATTTTTTGGTTACATTTTCTCCTTTTATTTTGCTGAACACTTCTAAGCTGTTGTATATGTATGGGAGAAATTCAAACAACTTAAGTAAAGCAAATAAATCGCTTAAATCTGCCTTTACGGAATTCTAGTCTCTTTACAATTTCCATTTAGAGTCATCTTTCAAAATGATGTAAGTAAGCACGAAGTCGTCCAGTTTTCTTACGGTAAGGTGCGTCATATTAGGTTCAGGCCTTAGGTTCAGTTGCCAGCTTGCAATCATCATCGAACTAGTTGTTCCGTATTTTTAAGGCGTTCCCAACTCTTGTCGAAGTCCGGCATCTCGTCTCTAGGAGTTATGCCGGGCGCACATTGAGACGCAGGCGACACAGGCAGAGCAGCACAGTTTCTGTGTTTTATGCTTTTTAAGGGAGAGCCGCGAATTGCAACGCAGAGCAGGTGACACGAATACTGCGCCAGGCGCAGGCTTCACAACACTTGTGGAAGGGGCACAGAAACTGTGTGCTACGTTACACGTACGGACTTTTTTTTTAAAATGGAAGAACAATTAATCGATTTTAATTAATTTTTTAATTCCTCATCCGAATCTGACTTAGAGCTTAATAACTTTGGTTATTCCTCCATTTCAAAATTACTTTCGTCAAACTGTCTAACAAAACTGCTCCCCAATGTGCTTAGACCACTGTGTAAGGTCGTTTTTTTTTTCTGTACTGCCCTGCTCTGCGCTTACTGCGTGACACAGCTCAATGTGCGCCTTAGCTTATTCTTCGCTCACTGAGCGACCAAGTTCTTACTTGCTGTCGTCTCTATAGCTCGTTGTCCATTGTCTTTAGTGTGCATGAGAACTGTGGGTGGTGACATACTACCTATTACGGACCTACTTTGGCTTTCAAATTTCCCAAGGTGCTTTTACGTCATACCTTGAGCAGGCATTAAGTTCTCGCTCAACTACTTCGATTAATTCTTGTTTTTTATCATTCGGGACTCTTCTGCAGGCAGTGGCGGATCTAGAAATTTATTTTGGCCTCATCCAATGCCTTATCTTAAAACTGTAGGGGAAGAAGGATGGTGTTTGACAAATATAAATAAAAACTCAAAGCATTTATTTTGAGTAAACTTTTATTTATTTAAATAATAAAGTTAAGCCTTCTTGCTTCGAAGCATTCAAATGACACTTCTCGATGAATAGCCAGCACTAACTTTTTTATTCGCACAAACCAAGTCTAACGATTCAGACTGCAGAAGAGTGTTAAGTTGTTCCCAGAACATCGCAAAGAACAATTTCTGATACCAAGGGTCGCTATTCTCGAGGGCACTCCGATGACAAAAAGTTCTGATGATGTTGACTTGTTCTGCCAATAGCTTATACCATAGTTCTTCTTGAAATAATTGAGTCCGTCTGGCTGAAGCATTAGCGAAATGAATCACATTTTCATAGTCCCCCTAACATTTCTACAGGACGCCACACTGCAAGGCTTTGCAAGAGAACTATTCAAAGACTGTAGCAGGTACATCTTTTGACATTCGTTGCTTCAAGCTGGATCCTTGCAACAGCTCCAAGATTCATTTGGTTTTTTTGAATCGATTATATTTATTAACAGTAAAAAGGACTGAAGTTCGCCTTCCAACATAATTTTTTTCAAGAGCGCTCACTGGTTCGAGGTGATTCACATCGGTTTTGGGGGTGGCCATGGCCCCCACCTGGGTCCGCCACTGTCTGTAGGTGCGTCGACATTCAAGAGGCTTATGTTCGCACACGAATGAGCCTTTCATTTATTGATTTAAAGCCGATAAGGTAGGGTTTATCCTTTTGCTACAGATAAAACTTACCCCGAGCACATGGTGTCTTATATGACGGATTTCTAATCTTTAGGCTTATAAATAAACGTTGACACTTAGTGTTGCAGGGTTTTGATCGTTTACGTTCAAGCGAATAATTTAAACGTCGATATTTTGATTAACGTATGTTAACAACGGCCTGCGTTCGATAAATTATATTGATAAATTAAAAAGGGGGCGCCATCGGAATTTTTGCGGCAAGCGTTTGAGTCCTCAGCTACGCCACTGCTTCGTGCTAAGGTTCTGATATCAAGATTCATAAAAAAATTAGCGCAGTTCGAATAGGGTTTTATGTATATCAACTACTACGTAGTCCAAAAAAGCGAATATTATTGGATAAAAAAGGCAAGTGAAGACAGCTCTACTACAGCTTTGATGAACTCAAAAATACCATTACTGGAATCATTTGCACCATACTTATAAGAACTTGAATAATAGAGACTTGGCGAGCTCAGACTGGTGGTCCAAATATTGCACCCCATAGAATTTAAATATAAAGTAGTAGTTAATATTTGTAGCCGGATGATGTGCACAAATATTTCTTTAATTTTATGATTTTTATTTGACTAAGCTTTTATTTTTTTTAAATGTTTTTAGTTTTTACGATTGTTCTACAGCTTTTAGTTCTGCATTGAAAGGGATGTCGTATAATTTTTTTTTCTTCTACCTTATGAAATCTATAACCACCTTTCGAATTTACACAATGTATAATTAAAATAGAAATCTTTCAACGAAGCATGTATAACGATTGCAAACGGGATTTGTCTAATTATGTACATTATATGAAAATACATTAAGCAAGATACAGACTAGCTTTGCATATTGCAAATGCATAAGTAAATCCTATACGTTTGTTTTACGTTCATATATCATCACATGTCTTATTTATTAAGAAAGTTTCATGATACATATTTGCAAAATATTTTTTTTTAAAAAAAGGAGAAAAAGTTTAATAAACTAAAGCCGATATATGTATGTAGATACATATGTACATATTATTAAAAAAAATTCAAAAGTAAATGAAATCAAGTAAGAATTTCTCAGTCGCTTGTTACCCTAATTGATATTATGAACATCTGTGTTTATATAGTCAATTGAGTGCACGTGCATATTTACCAAAATGTATTTTAAAACACAATTACATGCTACAAGCTTATCATCTTATCTAGTATTCTAATTTATTTTTAGGAATTTGAAAGAAGCTGATAAGAAACCGTTTATTGAATTTGCGGAGAAATTACGAGTCACTCATAAGCAAGAACATCCAGACTATAAGTATCAACCCAGAAGAAAGAAAATTAAAGCTGTGGGGAACACAAGGCAAAATGTAACACCACAAGAAGTCAACGAAGAAACGAAATATCCCTTAGTTTCGAGCAAGAAAAACTTTAGCTATCCTGTTAATTATTCCATGAACTTCAGGAACGACAAAATTCAGATAAATCATTCAGTAGAATTGCCACATAACAGAGACTCGAAAAGCGACATCACAGCTTCCTATGTGATGTATAAAAGTACAAAACACAACAAACGAAATGCTGCTGTATCAATTTTCGAAAATAGTTTTTCAGGTTCATTAAGTTCTATAGAAGAGGCAGAAACATTTCGGAAAATTGATTCTTGTAAGCAAATGGATTCTCCATGCTCTACTTCCAGTTCGCTTCACTCGGGGAACGAAATTCATCCTATTACTCCACCTACCACACCTTACAACTTAAACAATAGTGCAATGCAATCAATTTCACCAGCTAAGAATGGTTCGTCAGAAATGCAAAATATTTCACCTTTATATCACCGACAATCCTCCGATGACTATTTAGTAAATCAAAATGTTTGCTTCAGCAATGGTTTACTGCCAAAATTAAGCCCAGACTCGTACAGAACATATGCGCATCATTTGCACCAACATAATTACAACCCGCTGGCATCAACAGCTTCGCAATGTCAGCCATCTCTGAATTTTTTAAATTCCCATCAAATGGGGCAAACATTTGTGGCGCCAATCGACACAGACGTTGACCCTAAGGAAATTGACCAATATTTATATACTCAGCAAGGCCAGGTGACAAGAGGTACCGTAACAAATCTTGTTTACAAGCAGCACGAGGATAATTTGCTAGAACTACAACCTGTTGTTAAAGACAACACGTTCGCAAATGCTATTGAAGGCATCCATGAATATTACAACGATGCCTCTTCGAGCTATCATCACTGTTCGTGAGAGAAAAATAACGCGACGCTGTTGAATATTAAGAAACTAGTAGATTAGAAATGTTGCATATTTTAAGATTTAATAAAATAATTGATTGAGGTAGGTAAGTAGTAACTCGAAGTATGAAAATATAAAAAGACTAGGCTACCTTAAAACAAAAAAATCAATGTGGTCGTGTGATGTATTAAATGCTATCACAAATAACTGTTAATTTTATAGAGAGTCAACTAAATGATTTTGTATTAGATGTATTTTGTAATATAATAAAGTATATGTACATATATATATATAACAAAAGTAAAAATTTAAGGCTACTTAGAAACATTAAAAAACAGGTTGCCCTCTAAGATAGGAGAATACACCTAGGTGTTCTGTCAAACGAAAGTTAGTTATGTTTCTTGTAAAATTGAAGTTACTTAAGCTCAAGCAGTTATTACAAAATAACAATATTCCGTGATAATTATTTGACAAATAAGATCAGATTGAATCTTGGTAATTTAAAATCAGATTGCATGTCATTTATTTTTTTTGTGAAAGTCTAAGCTTAGGTGTCACCCTTTATACTACTAGTCCGTTATGTCGTTCACGTCACGGTGCAATGTCAGTAAGCTTAGCTCCAAGGATAGAAAAAGGATGTGATAAGTTAAGGGTAGTCTGGATTATGCATGAGGAGGATGCAGTGAGCCTCGGATGCTGTCAATATGGTGACTAGCCTTGGAAGGGCAGCAATGGATGTGAATAAGAGTTGCGCATTGATAACCCTTGATGTGAAAAATGCTTTCAACACCGCGAGGTGGAGCCAAATCGTCGAGGCGTTGATAAAACTTGATACACCGAAGTGTCTAGTGCGCATTGTGATAGAATTCCTAGTAGATAGGACACTACACTGCGAGTCAGACGAGGGAGTCAGGGAGTATAGGACAACCTGCGGAGTCCGCCAAGGCTCCGTCCTAGGTCCCCTTCTGTGGATCATCATGTACGATGAAGTACTGGCGCTACGACTCCCGCGAGAAGCGGTCGCTATTGGGTTCGCCGATGACATCGGGGTAGCTGTAGTAGGAAAGCGACTCGACGAAATCGAGATATTCGCGAACGAAGCGATATGGGAAATAAAAACGTGCCTCGAGAACGCTGGTCTAAGGCTGGCCGCACATTGGATGCGTTTTCGTACGAATTTGTCTTGTACGAACACGTACGAATACGCACGAACAATCCCGATAATCAGAGTAGAGCTAGACGTGCGTGTACGTGCGTATACTTCCGATGTCCGAAATCAATCCCAGCATGCTCGGATTTTTTATGCGGTTTTTACACAATATGGATATAGAAAAGTTTATTAATTTGGTGTGTGGACACAAAGTTTATGGGATCAAAGTTATTCGGCATATCACTTACATGACCGTCAACCCAAGGCATGGCGAGAAATATCAGAAGATATAAAAATACCTGGTAAGTTAATTTATTACATTTAATCAAGGTGAAAACTAGTCGTTCTTCAGGAGATATGGTCTTGCAGAAGTTACTGTATTTAGTCAGATTAGATCGTACGCTGCTTAAAATATATTCAAAGGTTTCATTATTCATGCGTAGATAACCATGGAATAGCCCGGGCTCATTATTTAACTCCGCCATAATATGATGGAATTCGCCATATTCATCTCTTTTTAAATAAATTTCACACACCCATTTGGTTCTACGATGGCTATTGCGCCGCCGGCCGCCGCAGTCTTCGAATCAGCGAAGAATTAGCTGGCAGATATATACCCCGGTTACACGGCATTCCGAAAAGTATTCCGACTAAAATCATTCTATAAATGCTTTTTCGGTCAAAAGTTATATGATGGTTCTTAGAATGAATTTTTGCCATGTCAGATTGTTTACCTCTAAAGGAGAATATGCAATTTGTGAAAATGGATAATTTTTCTAATGAAATAACCAATCGACAGCAAATTTTTGTTAACTCTACTAAAACAACTTTTAATAATAACATTTTAACAGTAACAAGAACTTGATATTAAGGTTATTACCAATCTACTTAAATTTTAATAGTAATAAACTCACTTTCTAGTTAGGTGTTACATGGCATTCTTTCGGAAAATATTTCTCAACCAAACAAAATTTTGCTTCCGAAACCAGAATACTTTCGGAATGCTTTTTAGCCCGGTCAACGGTTACATGGACCATGTCATTCCGAAAAGTATTCTCACAACGTTCTGAGAATGCCATATAACCACAGTAATAAATTATTCAGGCCACAGGTCACAGTCACTAAGTACTGGTACTTCAACGGAGAAAAACGCAACCAGTGTGCGCGCTCAATTCGGACGTTCAATAACGTACGTTTACGTACGATACAAATTCGTATCCAATGTGTGCGGCCCGCCTAATGCTAGCTGAGCACAAAAGGGAAGTAGTGCTAATCAGCAAGCGGAAAAAGGTGGAGACCATAGTGAAAGTAGGTGAAAGTAGGTGACCAGGTCATCCACTCCCAGCCCGCACTTAGGTATTTGGGAGTGATGATTGACGAAGATACAACTTCGAAGTACACTTGGCGGGCATAGCGGAAAAAGCTTGCGCCATCAGCGCAGCACTCGCGAGGATGCTGCCTAATATAGGCGGCCCACACCAAGCCGACACCTCCTCATCACAAGAGTTGTTAGTTCGGGCCTATTGTATGCAGCGCCAGTGTGTGCAGCGGCATTGGACAGAACAGGCAATAGCAGGAAAATATACTCATACCGTACCACGTCTTACGAAGCAGCATGCGTGATAACTCGAATGATTCCCATTGATATTCTTGCAATGGAGGGAAAGAGGTTGTACGACCCGGAATATGCAAGAGGGGTCCAAGGATGTACGGCGGACTTTGGCGCGCTGCTAGTCCATCGCAATATACTGGAAGAGGTGGTACGAGTCTACTAAGGTCTGATGGACCCATAGACTCATACCAAATGTGGAGAAGTGGGTTATAAGGGAACATGGGGAAGTTAGTTACTACCTCACACAGTTCCTGAGTGGACATGGAGGTTATAGGGCATATCTTCAACGGTTCGGGTTGGTCGATTCACCGGACTGCCCGGACGATAAAGAGCATGTCTTCTTTAAATGTCCGTGGTTTTCGGAGCAAAGGACTGCGTTGGAAGTAGTTGCTGAAGTGCAGCTAAGTCTTGAAAACATCTTGGACCATACGATAAGGTCGGAGGTTGTGTCGAAAAGAATGGAAGTGGCGCTGAAGGCCATTCACCAGAAGCTTAAGCATTACAAAGCCCAAAGCAACAGAGAAAGGCAAAGAAATGCAAGGAGAGGTAGCAGGTAGGTAGTTAGATGGCTAGACTGTTCCGGCTCTGGTGAGCACCTTTAAAGGATCCCTTTGTTTTTAAGGGTCATGCTGATGACGCCAGGCTGAAGTAATGCCTTAACGGCCCCTACCGGTCTGGACTTGAACGTAATGAAAAAAAGGGTGGGTGAGTTTAGTCAGTAGGAATCTGACACAACCGTCTGGGTACCCACAGCGGAGTCTCATGTCATACAAATTTAACGGACTGAGGGGGATCATCTTTTCCTTTTGCAATCAAATGTGTTAAAATATGAATAAAATATGATTTCTTGATCACTCATATCAGTTATCATTTCTTTATCAGTGAAAGAGACTAAGCAACTGAACGACTGAGAGACTAGCATGTCGAGTCTCCTAATCACTGGTTGCGCAGTTGCCGAGTATCCCTGTGTGAACAGTGCCTTACTCTTCCAAAAAGACTAGAAAGACTAGACACTCAAGCACAAATTCTAGTACAGAAGAAACGGAAACTATAGAAGTTGATGTAGAAAAAATATAGTTTAAAAAAACTAAAAAATACGCTTTTATTTTAAAATGAACTAAAAACTAAAAAAAAAATTTTGAATTTAAAGTTTTTATTGCTCCAGCCAGAATACATAAACAACCTACCTTTCGAAATGTAAAACTGCATATGTGTCATCGATTTGAACTGTAGTAGCTTGGAAATAGTCCTTCGTGTATTCTTTTAGTACGTTGCAGCTGATGTCTTGTCGAATTATGATTGCTGTACCACCGTGAGCACGTTCACTAGGATGGTTTGAGTGAAAAACTTTGTAGTTAGGAATCTTAATATAACTTATTGGTAAAATGGGTTTCGGATATTAGCAGAATGCCACTTTGTTGGCTTTCACCTTGGTCAGCATTACTTTTTACGACATCTGCAAATGTTACTGGAGTATTCGCCTTGATCGGGCGAGGAATTGGCGCATTAGTGATTATAGGTTTTTGTTGACCAGGTATTTTGTTTCGTAGAGCGGGAAATCTTTGAATTTTTAGGGCTTTGTATATTTTACAGCCTTAATAACTTGCTGTGTGTGATTCGCCCCATAGTGCGCATTTGATGTTGCAGCTCTTTTGGTCTTGAGTACACTCGATAGTTTTATGCTTTCCTGCACACTTTACGCAGATTGTATTTAATGTGCAGAAGTTTCTGGTGTGCCCATATTTTTGCAGTTTAAATACGGAGGCATGTTCCTATTTGGTCAATGTGGTTCAAAAGATACTCTGCACTGCAATAAGTGGGTTATGTTATATATTTCTTTATTGTTTTTGTTGGTTTCAATTTCAATGGTGAAGAGGGGGAGAGGTTTTACGTTCGGGCTTGTAGTATGTTGTGGATATTAATTACATTATGACCATATTCACCAAGTTCCTTTTTGATTTCGTTCTGGTCGGTTGAATAGCGCATATTTCGAAGCAGGACTCGGAAGCCACGTTGTTCCTTAGGCTTGGACATATATTCGTGGGGGTTTAGGTACAATGGGGTTTGCTTCTTTTCTGTTGTTACTTGTTGGTGAATTATCAGGTTCATCACTTGCTTCATCCGTTGATAGGATATCAAATTGATTTTGAGAAGTTCCAACAGGTTGATTAAGCCAATAGTTTTTTAATGTATTTAAATTTTTAATTTTTTTAGATTTGTTCAGCTTGTGTGTTTCGGGTGATGTTCTAGATCTTTTGGTTTGCATTACACTCAGTTTAGTTGTTACATCTTTATTTCTTGGTGCTGCAATAGCTACCGGTGTGGTTACTGGTTTAGGGTTTTTTGATGCTAGGCTAGTCGTTGCACTTGCAGTCGATGCAGTTGTAGAAGTTGTTGGCGTGGTTAATTTTGAGGTGGTAGCACTAGGGATAAACAAGTTATCATTTTTTGTTTGGGAAGAGTTGCTCCATGGCGAAGTTCTCTGTATACTCATTATTGCGAAAGCATACTTTTAGGCGAAATCCAATTGACAAATTTAAACGGGTTGTTGTCTAGACTGGAACACTGAACTGTCAGTTGACAGTTGCCTTGACGGCAGGCAGAAGAGAAATATGTAAAATGAATTTTATACTTTCCTTTGCCTTTTCGGTGTTGTTTTGAAGAAAACTTCAATTTGCAGCGATAAATTGCACTCTGTAGAAACAGTGGAAAATTATTACATCTTTCTTAAGCGCGTGTTAGTAATCGATTTTGTGATTTTTTTTGCACTGATTTAACACAATGTATTCAAAACTTGACAGACGATGAAAATCGTAGGGGTAGTTTTAACCCCTGAACGGTTGAAAATAATTTATTTTTGGCTGATTGAATTTGTGTTATTTGAATTTGAATTATCGCAAAAAGCCCTTAAAAATGGGTGTTTTTGCATTTCAAAGGGTGACGTATTTTCAGAATCAGCGACCTAAAAAACATATAGGAAACGAGTTTTAACCGATGTTACGTTTCGACATACAAACGGGCGTTTTGGATGGATTATTAACGTAAGAACAATACAATTTATTAAACTTTAAAGGTGTCTGGCGGGGGGTTTCCACTATGCAAAGCATCTGGCAATCGAGGACGTGACTTCATTGCACTACATTTCATTTATTTATTTTAAAACCAGTACATCAAGATTTATAATCTTATGACGCTAATAACGTCGTATTTACTTAAAATTATAATATGGCAATTTAATACAATATGTAAAATATACTTAATAAATAAGCTGTTGAGAGAAGAGAAAACAGAAAATACATTTCTTCTCAATTTCTTTTTTTTATTATTATTATTTTACGGATTCCCTGGAAGGTGCCTATCAATTTCCCATCCAAAAAAGGGCTAGTTCAGAACTTTTGGCAAATCGCTAAAAAGGGTTCCCTTTGCACTTCTTCCCCTCGTTTTTGTCAAAGTGCTACGATTTGGCGAGTGAATTGCCCAAAAGTAGTGGACACTGCTGCTCAATCTCCCGATTTAAACCCAATTGAGAATTTATCGAATAAAATAGACCGCGAGATCCGCAAAAATTCCGTATTGAGCAGGGAAACGTTGAAAATATGCCTAGAACAGGAGTGGAGTAGAATAGAGCCTGCACATTTACAGAAACTTGTTGAATCCATGCCAAAGAGACAAAATATTACTTATAAAGTTATATTCTAATTTAAAAGAAAAACTGTTACAAAGTATAGCGTGTGGCAATAATTTTGGAACGCTAAATTTTGCAATGAATTTCTTTTTCCTGTTGAATCAATATTATTCAATTAATTTTAATTATTTTTTTTTGAAAATTTATTATTTATAACTTAAACAATGTAATTTTAATCAATAAAATTTGGTAACATAGTCTAAATTTTTAATATGTCCCTTCGTTGTAAAAGTTCTTGGGTGTGCCAGTAATTTTGAGAGCCACTGTACACTTCTAATTCGCTGGCTTCAGTTAGCGAGAAAATTCGGGGAGGGAGTAAACTACAGTGGCGAGACATTTGCTAAAATCACAGGTAACTTCAATGCTAAGAAACTCCAAAGCATTAGTTGTAGATTCCTTAATTTTGAGAGATCTTAGTTTATTCTGAACATAAACCGCTACTCCACCGCCAGAACGATTTTTTCAGTCATTTCTGAACAGATTGTAACCATCTAATGACACGAGTTTTGAGGGGACATGCTCGCGTAGTGGCGCTTCAGACACCAGAATGACGTGAATATCGGATCCGCGGAAAATTTCTTGCAATTCGCCGATTTTATTATGCAAGCTTCTTGCGTTAATGTGGCTAAAAATTCAAAGCTTGAGCCCTACTGTGGAAAATATTGAGCAGGGTTCTAATTTTGTTCATAAAGGTAAGTTAATTCCTTAACCGAAGTCACCGAAATGGGGTAATAAAGTGGGTTCAGGACGTGGCACGGTTGAAAGCAGAAAAGCTAAAAACAGACAACAATATTCCAACATTACAATGAGAAGAAAAGAACATTAAATTAAATAAATAAAAAGTAGAGTTCAAAATAGCCTAAAGAAATTGGAAAAGGGAAAAAACAGAAGAAAGAAATAGAATGTGAAAGTAATTAAATAAAAGCATGCATACGACACTCCACAAATAAAGGCGGATTGACCCAAGTTCTTTAATATGAGCCTGGTGATAAAGTTGTATTGATGGCTTCGTTTAAATCAAGAGCTGATCTGAATATTCGTGGCTGCTTATTTTTCTCCAGCTGCACGTAAACGTAACCGCGACGAGTAAACACCGAAGCGACCAGATTCTTTTTTTGAAGGCCCCGTGCTGTGTGGAATATATCATTATTTTTAGAGGTCAAGCTTTCGTTGACATGTACAAGACTGTCAGACGAGAAGCCCAGAGCTCCTGCTGCTCGTTGGCTGATGGGAACTTCACGATTAGTAACGAACTCTTCCGGCCAGTCTGCGAGTGCGACTCCGGACGCCGCGCCATCGTTGCGGTGGCCAGAACACATTCACGTAATTAATTAAGAAGTTGCTTCGGGTTGTCGTTTTCAGTTATGGGAATTCCGCGAACTTCTAATAGTATTCCAGAGGATATATCAAAAAATCAGCGTTTATAAAATGACGCAAGCAGAAATTTCTTGCACCTTCGCTACCTGTTATGAGTCAAAGCCACTCCGGCTCAAGGTTCTTAGTAGGCCAACGTTGTAACTGAATGGGCCAAACTATGCCTATTCGTAACGCTCAGTGGATGGCTACAACGTGTTATTTTAGAAAAAACGAATTACTTTCTTTGACTTAAATATTTATTCAACAAAAATCAGTTTCGTTAGTTTTAAGTACAAAATTTCAACTTTAACTCAATCTATTAAAAATAGTTAAATTCTCTTTAAACTATACTTCGAACTTCAATATTATTTCTTGCAAAATTCAATTTCGTAATTCTTTTCAAAATATCATTAAAACCTTAACATCAATTTAGACGAGTAATCTTATATAAGTGTAAATGCAGATAAATCCAATATTTCACGAAATATTTTCGTTTCGTTTTCCAATTCAATCTTGATTCTTAACTCCAACGCTGCTTGTACTTGAGTCCAATTGTTTTGCTGCTAAAACTTTCCCTAGGTCGGTTCGCCAATTGGTTTGAAAGCCGGCTAAAATATTCAAACTGGTTAAGTTATACTATTGTTGAGCTATATTACATTAATTCAGGGCGTTAATGTAATATCCAAGCGGGTCCTGAATCAGTACCTCAGGAATACAGGTAATGTTGCATTAACTCAGGGCGTTAATGGTTATAGTTTTTGATAAGGCCTCAGAACTGCCTTTGGTAAAATTACATTAACTCAGGGCGTTAATGATTGTAATTGGTGGTAAGGCCTCAAAACTGCCTTTGGTAAGATTATATTAACTCAGGGCGTTAATATGGTTGTGGAAAGGCCTCAGAACTGCCTTCAGTAGGATTACATTAACTCAGGGCGTTAATGCATATGTTGGTAGAAAGGCCTCAGAACTGCCTTTTTTAGGTTTGAGATCACTAGCCTCAGCTTGGTTCTTCTAGCTCATAACACGTAGAAGATCAAATTGTGATCTGAATTTGCTGCTCAACGTGCTGCGATATTTATTTGCTTCATCACAACAGCTTCCTGGAGATTGGTGGAGTATTTAGCATTGTGAATTAATTTTTGTCTGTGTATTAGTGTTGACGATCGGCTGTCAATTCTGTCAGCTGAATTAAGAGGTAAGATGTTGGTTTATATTTATATTTTATATGTTTTTTAGGATGGAGGGGCTGGCTGGAAGTGATAAGGAAAAGTTTGGTGTTGTCAGATAAGTATAGTTTTATATTGAATTTATTTACTTTGTGATATTTGGTTTGTTTATGTTTTCAGGAACTTGTTGCAGCTTGAGATGTTTTGATGATGATTTTTTTGAATGGATTTTTAGTAGTCATCTTTGGAAGAAACCTTGAACGCATAGGTATTTCCCAGAAAACTGGTTTTTAAGTTTTAATAAATTTTCTATTTTAGATTTTCAGTGTCGAGACTGAACAGTAACCTGCTATAGTGTCCTTACGCAGAAATTCAGCATTTATACTATGACGTAAGTCTGGCGTTCATGGGCTCTTGCTCGCTCTATATCTAAGGCCAAACCTAAATGAAAAGTAACGTAGAAGTGAAGTAGACTTACTTCCACTGAAGTAGATGTAACTACCACTTCGCTTCCATTTTGTTCACTCTCATACATGTAGAAGACTCAGTTTATACTTGTCGTTAACTAAGTAATTGGTAGGAACGTAGTAAGCGGAGAGAAGTCAGGCAGCTGGCAGCAAGGAAGCAGTTGTTTTTTTCATTATTAAAAAGCTGTCATTTTAATTTGTTTATTGATTTTGTAATTAATTAAATCGGTAGATACCAGTTAAATAAGCTGTTTATCCTTTTTAATCCTACATACATTTATATGCAATGGTACCTAACTTCACTTCACTTCAGTTCCCATTTAGGTTGGGCCAAATGGTCTATATGTCTAAGTATACGTCGGATGTATGTATATATATTCCAAACGTCAGTAAAGCTCATAAGTGAACATAATATTAGCGTATTTTTCATTCGAAAAACGTGGCATTTCCTTAATGCTTTTAACACTAGACTTTCACCTTGAAATATTCACCAAGTTTATAGCAGCAACATGAAATCGATTTAATTTCAAGTTACGCCTAATTCACGTGTAAACGGGCATTTAAAACGCAGTCGCATTAAACTTATATTCTTATAACTGCTTAAGCAGAAAAATTTCGGTTTAAGCCATAATTCGAATTCCCCCGTTTATACGGCAAAAAATTTTGTATGATTCATAATTCGAATTAGTTTTGGAATAGCTATAAACTAGGTAATTGACTAATAAATCCAAACTGAAATAAATAAATGTAAGCCTTTGGTTTTATAGGCTGTTTATCTGAACTGGAAAACTTTTCCAAAAACACGCCTGAATAGGCCATAATAATAAAATAATTACCGAAATATACCTGGAATTAAGTAATTGCTCTAATTAGTTCTTCTTCTTTAACGGCTCTACAACCGGGATCCGGTCCTGGCCTCTCGCAACTGCTCTAATTAGTTAGTTTACATAAAATGGCGGTTTCTTAGGTGTTTTTTTTATTTTTTACCTGTATTGCGCAATACCTTGCAGTTTCTAGAATATCTTCTATTTTGGAGGTACAGTTGTAAAATCTTATACTATTCAGTGAGCAATTCTTGTATATTTGTAAATATTTTCTCGAAAACTGCTCTAACGATTTTCACCAAAATTAGTATTTAAAGGTCTTTTCACCCAATGAGTCCGTTGGACTTACTGAAAATTTCCAGAAAAGTTGTTTTCTGCGTGTTTTCCTACATTGATATTTTTTTTGAAAAAAAATACTTTTTTTTTCAATAAGCAACGCCTATTGAAATATTCTACTGTCACTTTAATAATTTTTTTATATTTATTTTTGGAAAAAAAAACTTTTACAATTATTATGTTTTCAAAACCAGTTTTAAGTATTTGAAATTGAGTTTCCAAATGAATTGGTAAGACTTTTTTTGCACCGTCACCCATTATCTCCTGAATCCCATAAAAGAATTAGAAGTCTAAACTCTTCATATGCAATGGCATCTTTAACCTGTGATTCTGACCGAACTATTAATAAGCACGGGTTATATAGTTTTATTGCCAACGGTCAGATTTACCATAAAATTAATGTGGCCGCACAACCTAAGCAAAATTTAGACGGTAGCTTTAAGAAACCTACATATGGGCAAATTTGATTTCTTGAGCCTGAAAAGCTGTAACCGAGCGTATTAATCACCCGATAAATTATGGCATTCGTGTTCCATTAGTCAACTTATTGGAGGAAATTGTTAGATCTCAAAACCCATATGCACGACCACGAAGCTTTATGATGGCGAGGGAAGTAGAAGAAGAAGCTAAACGTGATGCATCATCATCATAAATAGCTCGACAGCCTGTTATTGGCCTTGGCTTCCTGCAACATCCTCCTCCAGAACTGTCTGTCCCTGGCTTGGGGTCTCCAATTTCTTATACCTAGGGTTCGTAGATCCTCCTCTACGCTATCTGTATATCTCTTTTTTGGACGTCCTGTGCCTCTGTGTCCGTCTGGTCTCTTGTTCATAATAATTTTTGTTATGCTGTCATCACTGCTACGTTCAACATGTCCTGCCCATCGAATTCTGCTAATTTTTATAGTTTTTATGATGTTTGGATCTTTATACAACTGATACAGTTCGTGATTGTATCTTCTCCTCCAAACACCATTTTCGTTAACTCCTCCATATATTGTGCGCAGGATTTTTCTTTTAACGCACCCCAGGAGATGTTCTTCATTACTTCTTAGTGTCCAGGTTTCGGATCCATACAGTAGTATTGGCCTTATAAGGGTTCTGTATAGTTTAACTTTAGTCCTCCTTGATATGTTCCTTGTTAAGAAGTGTTTACGTAGCCCAAAATAGCATATATTTCCCAGCGCCAATCTCCTTATGACTTCTGCCGTCGTGTCGTTATCTTTTGAGATTAGCGTCCCTAAGTATATAAATTCTTTTACACCTTCGACGTTATATGTATCAATTGTCATATTCTGGCGATCATTCCGTCTTTTAGAGATGCACATATATTTCGTTTTCTCTTCATTAATTGCTAGTCCGAATTTCTTTGCTGCTCTTTCTAGCAATATGAAGGCTTCTTTCATTGCTATGCTGGATCTGGCTAGTTTTACGATGTCGTCAGCGTATGCCAATAGTTGTACCGACTTGTTGAAAATACTGCCCGCGGTGTTAATTCCTGCGTCTCTTATCACTTTTTCCATAGCTACTTTAAATAGTAAGCACGATAGGACATCTCCTTGTCTTAGTCCTACTGTGGCGTTGAATGGTTCTGACAGCTCTCCTTCAATTCTTATTCTGCATGTTACCTCTTTCATTGTCATTTTGGTCAAATCTACGAGGTGTTTGGGAAATCTTAAATACTCCATAGCTTTATATAATTCTTCACGTTCTATTTTATCATAGGCGTTTCTGAAGTCTATGAATAGCGAATGTATGGTAATATTAAATTCATTTGCCTTTTCCAGGACCTGCCTAAGGGTAAAAATATGGTCTGTGGTGGATCTTCCGGGGCGGAAACCGCTTTGATAGTTTCCCAGAGCTGCTTCTGCGTAAGGCTGCAGTTTAACGTATAAAATATTTGATAATGCTTTATATAGAACCGTATGTTAGACTTTTATTTACCTGTCCAGAAGGACTTGATCAAAGACGTTACAACGTTCATCAAAGTAATGAAGTATGTGCTGTTGTAACTTTAAATGCTGACCAAAGCTTTCCAGATAATGAACTAATTATTCGACAGCTGGAAAATCTATTACAACAATGAAAAATATTGACAAACGCGTAGAGCCTTTTACTTATCCGCTCTTTTTCCCCAAAGGCACATTTGGTTTCGCACTAGAGATGGCATTAAGAAACCCGTATGTAAGTAGAGGTAATATTACTAGACTTGAACTTGCTCGATATAGAATTGCTTATCGACCGGAACTTGCGAAATCTCTTTCATCAAATGTAACTGATGGTAATTATGATTTACGTAACATCAAATTTAATGGTTTGCATTTTGGTGGTCGCCTTTTTCAACAGTATCTTGTTGATACTTATATAAGAGTAGAACATGATAGGATTCAATGGATAAAGGCGAATCAAAAAATACTAGCTGATAATTATACATCAGTTATTTATTTTCTTAATGAGATGGCAGAAAAAATAACGGTGTTTTAGGAGAAAAGATAATAGTTCCATCGTCTTTTTCTGCCTCCACAAGATGCTATTGTGAGCATTTTGAAGATGCTATGGCCTTGGTAAGATGATTCGGGTCTCCTGATTTCTTCATTACTATTAATGAAGATGATAGTGAATGGCAGCAACCGGCTTAAGATAGGCCGGACTTCGTTGCGCGAATCGCAAAAAAAATTTGATGAATTAATCGAGGATTTGGACAAAAGACAATTTTCGGGAGAGTTGCTGCTTATGTTTACACCAATAAATTCCAAAAAAGGGGCTTTCCACACATGCATTTGCTGATAATCATGAAACCTGAAGATAAGATTCATAATTGTGAACAACTCGATGATTTAATATCGGCAGAAATTCCAAATCTACAAGATGTTGAACTTCGAGAACTGGTAAATAAGTGGATGATACATAATCCATGTGGAATACATAATCAAAGTGCATCTTGCCATATCCTTTCAAATGTCTTATTTTGTAAAAGATTACAACAAAAATTAGTTTTCAAAAAGATATCACAAGATTTCCTTTCAACAATTATTGTACTAAATGTAACAAAACGTGATTTAACCCAAGCGCAGCCGACCCGATAAAAGTGTGACCGATTATAGATCGGATTCCTGGTACTGTATATTAAACCTGTATACCAAATGTAGCATGTATGTATACGTGAAATACCGTAATGTGCTCGTAAGAGCTCCAAAAATCATTTGCTCCGAAAACTAAAAAAAAAGTAGTTCGGGGTCGATTTTCAAGCATCAGTGTCCGTTCAAAAACCATTTTGTAGGTAATTTCACTGGCTATAAAACTCTGTTAATTGTATTATATTAAAACCCTTAATTTTCAAAACGTGAAGGGTAAAAGGGCTAAGCAAACGTGGTACTTACACTCTAAAGCAAACTTCAATCCGCTATATCTCCGTCAGATTTTAAGCTACAGGAATATGTACATATTTTTGTTAAAGAAAAATCTAAATTTTGTTACTCAACAGTTTTTTACGTATCTTCAATACTTTTTGAGTTTTTTTGAAATAAACGCAGAAATCTGTAAAATTCGTAAAATCACCTTTTCATTTTGATCGCACCCATTTCGAAAAATACACCCTGCAATGGCTCGAACTCTCTAAAATAAAGTGCCCCGAAAAATGCATCAATTTTCCGTTATTCGACGTTGTTTTGAGTATTTGGTTTGAAATAGGTCCCCTTCGATCAATCATTTTACTCGCTTTGTTTTATACTTAGAGCATTCATTCAAAAACCATTTTCTTCTTTTTTTTATAAGCTTTATTTATAGTCAAAATTTTTGATAAAACGCTTAAACGCTAACTGTTCGAAAATGTGGAGTTTTTTTAATGGAAATTGCAACTTTTCAAACGCTTATAACTAAAAAAATATCAATTTTACAAAAAAAGTTTGTACCACATTTTTTGCATAAAATTAGCCTCTCTAGCGATTAACGGGGTTATTTTGACCAAAAATATTTCCACCCCCGAGTTGGGGTGGAACCACCCCCAAAGAAAAAGCGCCCTTTGGCATATGGTAGACTTTGATTTTTGAGTCATTCCCTATCTACTGTTAAAATTTCAAGTAAATCGGTGGCCGCAGAAAAAAGTAGAGGTGATATCGGTTTGGAACTGGACTAATAGGAGTTATAAATAGTTTAAGTACATGAAACACTTTTCTAAACGTGTTATCGTAAACACCCTGTATCTCACCCCTCCCTAGAACATTTTTTGTCTCCAAATATACCCAGGAATCACCCCTCAACGGATTAGCAGTGCCGTGTAAAAGACCTTGTATAGATACACATGTTGGGATTGATGAGAGGAAATATAAAATATTGACAGCAAAAGGTGCTCCCAGATATAAATGCTTGACAACTTCTTAATGTTAGTACCTACTTACTGGGGGCCCTCCACTGACATATAGAATGGACATATAGAATGAACTGCTCATCAGGAAATTTTCATGGCACCAACTCGTTCCGTGGCTGGTAAACCTTTTTTCATTGACATGTAAACACGTCAGTTACTTTTGTATATTAAAATTGTTTATATTCGTTTTTGGACGATGGAAACTAAATAAATTGTTCTTAAAAAAATGACCAATGCAATTTTGATGTTACTTCCCTTTTATAATGCATTTTTTCATTAATGGCAAATATTTATGTTAAACCATGCGAGGTTCTCTACCCCTGTTTCATCTAAATGTCAGTGATTCCGGGTCTTATGGCGAAACGAGACAGAAATAAAAACATCACTATACCCATCTATTTTTTGTAAATATTCTGACATTAGTTCAAAGGAAAAAATGAAATCAGGTATGGCAACTTCAATATCGTTCAACCGTTGTGGCGGTTTTATTTTAAATTTATCTTAAAATCATTCCATAATTTTATTTACCGTTCTTATTTTACTGTAAAGATAAAAAAGTTATCAAATTTTGTGGTTTATTAAAAGTCAAGAGTAAAAATATTTAATAAAATGGAAAAGTGTGCAGTTTTTTAATGTCAAATTTTATTTTTTCAAGTTTGGCACTATCTGTAAGAGAGGTGGTAATACCTCTGGCGGGGGCATCGTTTAGTTATAAGTTATACGTTATTTGGAATGGCGCGTCCCGCGGTTGGTATACCGTGGTCACCTTTTTGACTGATTACTTTCATTCCTCCATGTACTCTGGTGGTTCTCCAGGCGCTGGTGAAAATGCTGTTAGTGCTGGGCTCATGAGGTGTTTCACTTGAAGAGCTTTCGCAACTCCGGGTAGTTCCAGTTGAATTCAATTTAGGGGAACATATTGATGACTGGCGTTTGCTCAGTCGCCACAAGTTTCGTCATCCCGGATGGTAGCTGGTTGATGTTAATTTAGGTCTTCAAGGCCATGATCTGAGCTTACGCACGCATTTTTAGATTTTCATGCCTGTAGCGGGAGCGTGCATACCTCTATGGCGGGAGCATTTTTAGGTTTGTGTGTCTGTAGCGGGAGCGTGTGTACCCGTGTGGCAGGCGCATTTGTTCCCTATGTATGGGTGAGGAAGATAATTCATGCTAATTTAATAGCGTGCCTAAATTATTATTTAAATTAATCGCCTGCCTGCTTAGCGGTACTTTAGCGGGAAGCTAACTCCAACGTACGGCTTTTTGTGGCAGTGGGCAAATTTTGGTAATCGGTCGTTGGATTCAGAACTGTCAGTTTTGACTGCCACTATTCGGGCCCGGAGTTGTTTCTGTTATACGGCCCAGTTTTCATTTCTGAATGAAGGCGGTTATTTTTTAACGAGAATAAGCCACATACTCCAAAGATACCAGAATTTTCTGTATGTGTTGTATCTGTCCAAGATGGGACTTCAAACCAAAAAGGGTTTATTCGGGGACACAAAAGAGATTCCTATGAGAATATCTGCTAGGGTTAAAGCCAGGCAGCAGACGACACAATTTTTTTTGAATAGCCAAGTGCTCACGCGCAGGATGGACTTTTTTGTTAATTGCCATTGTGGCAGGTCATGATTTTGTGTTCAGGCATTCAATGATATTTCTCCGATGAAATGGAATATTCTTTCATTTCGCTACATTTCGGATTTCCCGGCCTAAGATTTCAGGTGCGTGGGACATAATCTATTTGAATTGTATTTGATTAGCCAAGGCCTCAGGCGCAGGGCACCGCCGGATGGATTTTTTAATTTCCAATTTTTTATATGGTTATTTGAAATGGTGAATTGTCGCAGGTCATGATTTTGCTTTTTTGTTGGATGCAGGCATATTATTTTTCCGATGAAATGGAATATTCTTTTTAGATTACTTTTCGTATTTAAGGTGCGCGAAATATAATTTATTACTTCGGAATCGAATAAAAAAATGTTTTACAAATTGAATTACTTGAGTTTATAAAATTGACCAACCCTAACTTAATACTATATTAATTATGCACCTAGCAGGTGAAGGCTAATTATGCTGATTTCTAGATTCCTATAGATTGTGAAAACGTTCGTGGCTCAACGTCTAGACCAACGGTAGGCAACCTCCGGCCAGCCATCTACAGCCCGCGACAAGTTCCTATCCGGCCCGCCAGATGTTTAGAAGAAATTATAAAAAAGTATTTTTTGATGTTTGTTGTCTAGTTTAAATTGAATATTACATCCATTGGGCTAAGTTACACTATGCATCATTTCTTTTATCGTCCCCATACACAAACCGGTTTTATGGACAAGAGGTCGCAGGGAACTTTATTTTATCCTCATTTTGCCTCAGAAAATTTGTCAGACTCGCCCATCCATCACCGTAACCCAATTTTAACATTGTTCTCGGGGGTCTCAGGAAACTATGAGTAACTCCACATCTCATTCGCGTTTCGTTGCAAGAAAAAGAGACAGAAAAATGAATATTTAGAGGGTTCAAACCTGTTTGAGTTGAGGACCGAGTGTTGGATAGTGTGATTTACCCCATTAAAGAATCTTTCAATTCAAATGCAGACAAAAAATTTGGTGTCGGGTAGGACACGATTATAAAATGAATTGGTAAGAGGTGCCTTCAAATTAGGCCAAGGGCGATTGTAATGCCAGAATGCCAAAAACCAGCAAATTAAAGAAAGAAGCTTATATGCATTAAACTGCCTCAGAGTAAGTAAGAAATCTATGTCTTCACGATGTATATTTATATTTTACAATCTCACCTCATCTAATTTCAAGTTTTTGCTGCCTCAAAAGAAGTAAGAAATGCCTCTCCAGTCGGTATTTAAAATCTCACCTCGTCTCAGCTCAAATTGGATATTTTACTGCAGCAAAAAAATAACAAATGTCTCTCGTATTTACAACCTCACCTCACCTCGCCTCATTTTAAGTTGAATTTTACTGCCCCTAAAGAAGTAAGAAAGAAGAAACTCTTGTCTCTTCACTACGTAATTACAAAACAAACTCTTGTTTCTCCACTACGTAATTACAATCACATCTCAGTACACACTCATATACGAACAGTAGGACAAAAAATTGAGGCCTCAGTAAAATTTACCATCGTGTAAGGGACAAATGTACTGCCTAGTGCAAGTCCGGCTCAATTCTAAAAAAATTATAGGTCACAAGAAGGTGCCAAATGACTATTACGGCCCGCGGAAAAAAGGTAATATTTATGCTGGCCCATGTTATAAAAAGGTTGCCCTCCCTTAGTCTAGACCATCGGATCTGGATCTGTATGCAATATGAGCTTCCTAATTGGGTTGGGCGTAGGACATGGGGTTATCGTATTATCGCAACACGTTATACTAATGCACGTGGGGCTTAGAGGCGGTATCGGTAATGCACGCGACATAATCGATTTTATTGGTTGAAGTTAATTTGGGTTTCTTTCGGTGGAAGTTGATCGCATGGTTTTCAGATCATATATATTCGGATTTTGTTCTGAAAATAAAGGTAAGGATTCAAGTTCAATATATTTTTTCGATGTGACAAAGTCTACAACTTTTTTTTTCATAATTAAACACATAGGTAAAAAGCATTCACTAATTCTTATTAATAATATATATATATATATCTATAAGTGGGGCTCCAGACTTAATCGGCTCCAAAAAAAATTCCACTCGCCTAGATAATTTCATTGTGAAATAATTGGTAATTTGAGGTGGGGTAAGGGTTTTTAAGAAAAACAATTTTAATACGAAAAATAACTGAAATTCTCAAGGCTACTTTCAAATTAGGGGCATCCATAAATTACGTGAGGTGATTTTGGCGATTTTTCGACCCCCCTCCCCCCTTGGTGAGATGTCGTGAGATTTGGCGGGATTAGTAGAAATATAGTAATACTTTTTATGTAATGGATTCATTATTCCTTCTCTATTTGCAATATGTATTGATAAAACCTTTCACCATGTACATCTGATACTGCACCAAGATTTTCGTGAATGAAATCTAAGTGCGCGTCCAAAAAGACGAATTTAAAGATTTTCTCATTTACAGATATTGTACTTAAAATTGAAAAAAACAAAAAGATATTAAGAAATATTGCAAAAAAAATTACAGAAAATACGTGGTACTTACGTCTCAGAAAATCACGTGAAATTTAGTGAACACAAGGTGATATTACACCTTAACCAACGAATGGTGCGGTTTCATCAAGAGTCTGGAATTTTCCTTTCAGCATCGCATTTCTTAAGGACTTTATTAGATACAATAGATACATTGGATACATGGGCAGTTCTACAAAAACAGGAATTTTAGTGGGGTCGGCTCGTGGATTCATCATTTTACAAGTTATGTCCTTAAAGTTTAATTCAAATAAAAGCTTACATCGGTTTCTAATTGGGCATTCAAAATCAGTTATTTCAAACAAGTATTTATAGCTCAAAATTAGTTCCAAATAGTCAAAATTATCACTTTCCTGTGGGGCGATTTTGCAGTAATCCAAAGTTTAAGCCCAAATACTGGCGTTTAGCAAGCAGTTTACCTAAAGAACTTAAGCGTAAAACCTCAATCATAAGTTTTTGTTTGCCAGAAAAGCAGTAAAGTTTATATAGTTCGATTTTTTCGCCAAAATTTTCTTCAAATTATTAGTTGAAATAAGAGGCGACACGTATTTTTATCACTTCCCTGTCATCTAAAAATCCGTTAAAATCGCTTATAAATTGAGTAGCAAGCGACTTTGCCGCTTTGGTGATTGAAAGAAAGAGGTGAAGTCAGCATAGTAACGTGTAACGGTCGGTTATCTACAGAAAAAAATTCTCCTTATGAATTATTCCCCCATCTCGCGGAAATGGCCGAACGATTAATCAAGTCACTTAACGAAAATTTTAGTTCCAAATTCTCAAATAAAGTAGGCGAGAAGAAACAAAATTTTTCTTAGAATAACTTAGCCGCCGCACACACCAGGCACACCTCCCGGTAAAACCTACGGTGCCGTGTGGGCAGTTTTCGCCCTGGGGACGAGGTCTTCCGGAGGACTTTTTGGGTGAGTAAAGGTGAAACCCCAATGTAGGCTTGGCTTGCTTGAACTTGGTGAGCTTTTCAGGTACCACGTGCCAAAGCAAAACAAGCCCAACAAGCCAGAGCAAAACAAACCCAAATACACGCTTTGCTTTAGTTACTTTATAGTTTGCTTTTCATGAGGACAGGAAATAGAAATAGTACACGAAAGAGGTAAGAGGTATGAATTTTGCGGAATTTTTCCTTTGGAATGGACATTATTGTTTCATAAAAAGAACAAAGGATCGAATGTAAATATCTATTGTTGTGTAGAGTGATAAAGAAGCACAAATGGTTTATGGCATTAACTGTTAAAACATTTACGAGAAATTTCTTAAAATGGGATATAGAAATAGTTATCTCAGATTAATTTTGAACTCTTAAATATTTATAGTTAATGTTATTCTCAAAAAAAAAATTTCTTTATGAGATAAATTTTCTCAAACCTCTACATACATTTATTTCTCTAAGCAAAATAAATATTAAACGAACGCGAAGCATACAAACATCAAAAAATTGAACATTGGTCATTTCGAGCTTTGCTTTGCTTTGCTTTGGCTTTGCTTTGACTTTGCCGCTTTGTCATTTGGTTTTTTCCCATAACAAAGCACTGGTTTATTTGATATGCCAAAGCAAAGCAAAGCACTAAAGCAAACCAAGCCTACATTGGGGTTTCACCTTAACCGAGCTGGTCGTGTCAGTGCCAAACTGGCGCCCAAGTTCGTGAAAGCTCGAATACGAAGAGAAATTGGAAATAGCTTGTACGAGCTGGATGATTTGGCTGGTAAATGCATAGGCGTCTACCACGCAAAAGACGTGCGTCCCTGATAGACTTCGAAGCAAGCGCTCCTCGGAGTAGCCCTAAGAAGGCATCTCGCCGGCTTCACCGGTTAATAATAGGGTGCCTTAATCCGCGTAGGTAGCTTCCCAGCGGATGGTACACCTCCTTGCTTTCGGTCAGTCTGGGGAACAACTATCGGCGAATGGTTGGCCTGGCGATCCACCGGGTCATGTCAAAGGCAATGTGGTATTGCTGGAGACTGACCCGATGGAACGAAAGGAGACATCTTCGGCGGGGCTGTCTGTATGATTTTAGAGACCCGGAGGGGGACAATGTGGTATTGCCTTCCGCCGGATCTCTGCAGCTCCAGGCATACCCTCCGTAATACTCGTCAGACTGTTCAATTTTCCAACATTTTGCTTGACATTACGACTAAACCCCTAAATTTGTATCGAGCCCCACATTGGCGCCACATACAGGACTTTACGACAGAAAAACCTTCCGTTTTTTTCGGCTCCTCACTGCCTCGCGAGTCGGCTTTGTGGACCCGAGGGTATGTAACAGTCGGTTATCTACAGAAAAAAATTCTCCTTATGAATTATTCCCCCATCTCGCGGAAATGGCCGAACGATTAATCAAGTCACTTAACGAAAATTTTAGTTCCAAATTCTCAAATAAAGTAGGCGAGAAGAAACAAAATTTTTCTTAGAATAGAAAAAAATAGAATTTTTTGACAGTTTTGGATTAATTCTCGAGGAAAGAGGGTCGGTGTTTGAGCATGGACCTAAATGGTCCAGTTTGTTGAAAAAAGTTGAATTTTGAGGTGACCTAATACGGTCGAGCTTTGCTGCGGATAATTAAATCGAGTTTGGATTTGAATTTAGCCCAGAAAGTTGTGATTTAGTCGACTAAGGGAGCATAGTACCCTCGTCAACTAGAAATATTTTTCGAGTTTCACGCTGTAAGAGAAAAAGTGAACAATTTAAGTCTATCCGTGGATCAAAGTCGGTGATACATACTGCTGGTACGAGCACGTTGGGACAAACCTAAACCAAACAGCACTACGCTGAACAGTGCATGCGAAACTGGAACCCCGGGAAGAGTGAGGTAGTAGCTGAACAACCCCCGTCTGGAATAACCAACATTCACCAGGAATAACCAATATTAATCGGCAAGCACCGATACCCAGGAACAATACCCCCAGGCTACCAGGTACAGTTTAATTAATATTAGTAATGCGGTGGTAGAAATTGTGATGGTGGAGGCGGGAAAATAAATAAAAAAAAACAAAAACGAAACCCCTGCCAGCTATCACACATAATGCGGTCAGGGCCGAGAAGTTTTGGAAGGACTCGTTCTTGAGAGTAAGCAGTAATATTATCACCCCGTGTCCCCATTACGGCCGGCGGGCGACCCAGGACGTACTACTAACTCGTCGAGAGGCAGCTGCTATTGGTAACCAGTCATTTAGTACCCCAAGCAAAGGTAGTGATTGAGTCAAAATTAAACATTTGACAGCTGAAAAAAAGACATCATCTGAACGATTTATTCAACTTTTTGTCCATGAAGTCGTGAGTTTTGAAAATAAAGATAAAAATACTGATTTTTTAGCTATAAGTGGTTGTGATATGTATAGAAATTTGAATTTTGTTCATTTTATTAGTGAAACCATAGTTTTAAACTTCTGAATTACGCCATTTTAGAACTTAATCCGTATTTCTAGAAGATATTGAATGTTTTTTTAGAACGTGATCATATTTGGATTTGATGACTGCTGTTTTGAGGTTATATTTACCATATATTTGTCATTATATCACTCAACCAAATATACTCATTTCATTATCGCATTGCTTAAATACATTCCATTCAGTTGTATTAATTAACACTATTATATATATATACACACATTTTAATTATTATATTGATTACTTTCAATAGCTATTATATATATACACATTTTAATTATTTTAATTACTATATTGATTAGTTTAAATATCTATTATATATACACTGTTCTTGTTCTGGTGTGAACAGGCACTGGAATTTTCTTCTTTGCGGTAAAATTAATTCTGTTTGGACATCGATTGCCTGAATTGGCTGAGAATCGTGCGGTTGTTAGTATTGAATTAAGACGTTCGTTAGCAGATAACACCGAGTTGGCCAATTCGACGTTGTCGTTACCTTTCGTAGTTGTGGTTTTTATTTCTGTTCAAGCAATATCGTCCTCGAGTTGTTTTTGTGGTGCCCACTTGTACACCAGGACACATATTACACGGACTCCTTTCAGTTGGTAAATTGTTATTACTACTTGTTCAATTCTTTCACAGCAGGGAATTTCACTGGTCTATCTTCTGCATTTTGTTTCCTCTAAATCCTATCACCAGATCACCTTAGGACATGTTAATACTTCTTTATTTCAGATAAATAAGGCTAATCCAAGGAAACCAGGTGCAGTCAAACATATTTTGGGATCGCTATGGAAAGGAATCATAGTCAGTCAGCTATTATCAACAAGTGACGTCATCATCTTTGGCTATCGTGGACATGAATCAGCACCACACACCGTTATTATTTTTAATACCTATTAATCTAGTTTTAAAATTATTGTCCCAAAACATTCACTTAAAATTTACGATATTCCTTCAAATTTCATCTGGTAACACCTAGCACTTCAACACATGTATGCGTATAAAATTTATCCCCACCTGATCATCAAAGCAAGATCACTTCAAACGTTACGGTATACTTCTCTATCCCTACTTGAATTCAAGCAAGTTTATAAATAACGTTGCGCGACTTAGAAACCTTCAGTATCGCGACAGAAAAGAAATCACTCCGAGCTAACTAAAATGCCGCAACAAAAATATTTATTTTAAATTAATTAAAAACACTCCTTTACTGTAGTAAGTTAATAAACTTTATTATTATTTAATATTTATCGATAACACTTTTCAAGTTAATTTATTCCCGACAACAAGTTCCGACAGACTGACTTAATTTAATTCTTTTAAGAGCCAAAATCCTATCTCCCTGCAACGTGACTTAAAGTTTTACAAAGTAAGCCTTTTTCTTATGAGAACGGAAAATCATTCTAGGAATATGCAATGCTTAAGAATTTGAGATATTCAATGACAGTGTGGGAAAGGTTGAATTTTAGTTTTACCATGCCATTGGTCTTTCTTTTAATTTTATTTTATATGACTCTGGTAGATCCGGAGTCTCATGTTGCTTTAAGTCATGTTGCAGGTTAATATATGTAACTCCTCCCCTCTTAGGGTCAGAAGCCTCCGGCTTCATATTTATTATATTAATTTTACTTTTTTGATTTTTCTTAAGCAAGAACCAAGCTATACTTAACAAACTTATAATCAATATTAAGACAATGCTTCCACTAGTTCCATATATAATGTTTTTATGAAATTTGAGCTCTTTTATTTCTTCTAAATTATTGATATTGTCTAAAGTAATTTTTTCAAAATTTATAGGTTTAACAAATATAGGTTTAACATCTCAAAATGAAACCTTTTTATTATAGAATTTTTTATCTCTTATACCTAACGTACAATTATTAAAGTTTATTAAATAGTTACCGATTAAATTAACTTTTCTTTTATCGCAATTTTGATATAAAGTGTCATTATATGCATTTTTTATTATAATCGTCTCGTCATCTATCTCTTCTATATTAGTAATATTATTATAAACTAGAGTGCATTTACCTTTAAAAACACAATTTTGACTCAATCTGAGATCTTTCAAGAGAGTTTGTTCTTTATACTCATATGTTTTTTTATTTATTTCTACAACTAGTTCTTCTTTTTCATTGATTTCAAAATTTTGAGAGTTTGGCATGGGTTTTATCAATTGCAATTCATTTAATATATAACTTTTTGGTATTTTAATTGCAAAAATTAAGAGTTCATTGTTATACCTCATGACTCCTGCTTTTAATAATTTTAATTTGTGAAAATCTATATTATAAGTATCTAATTCTTCTAAAGTTAACATGCTGGGGTGTATAAGATTATTTTTAGTAGCCATTATGTTATCCAAAATTTGATTCAATTCATTCTCCAAATATCTAAGCTTCGTTTCTTGGTCAAGGAATAAAATTTTATAACTTAATTCTTGTACGTTGCTGTTGGCTGTATTAATTGATTCTAATAGTTTACTTCTGTCATTTTCAATAAGTATTTTTAAGTCCGTCAATGTCTTATTAAAATGCCCATTAATTTTGATTTGTCTATTTAAATTTTGAATAGCTTTATGATTGTTTTCGGTTATTACATCTAAGTGTTCAGTTATTTCTTGCCTATCATTATCATCCATGGTTCCAAAGAGCCATTTATTAAAAGAACCGACAACATTTATCAGTCCTCTTTTTTGTCTGCTTGGATTCTGAATAGTTCTGAGTTTACTCTTAATTATTTTAATTTTGGAGTAAAGAGTTTCCCTGTCTTCTAGTTTTAAATGTTTTATATTATATTCTAACTTACCCAAAATTTCTGCCATTTCGTTTGGGTTTATTATGTGCAAAATGGTGTCAGTATTGTCGGCTATTTCTATTTGCTTTATTTTTATTTTTATGTACCCGTTATCCTCCTCAATGGGATGTACCTGCAGTAGCCCTTGTACTCCGGTTATCATCATAATCATTATTAGTATGGTTACCTGTAAATTTGTATGCTCTTTTAATATTAGATACATGTACGTTTTTTAATAGATATTTTCTAAAGTATGGTTCGTCTTTGTGCCGTACTCTTTTATAGTTTTTTATAAAGCCCTCTTTTCTGGTTTCTTTATATTTTTCCCTATGTCTGTTTGCCTTTTCAATATACTCTTTCTTTTTCTTATTTATTCTTCCTATTAACGGAGTTGTGTCTGTTAACTCATTAGCTTCCCTTGGAGTCATTTCTATTGTTGAGTGGTACCTATCATTGTAATTTCCTATCGCTTTCTGTATTTTCTGTTCTAATGACATATTCTCATCAATAGCCTGAATCTTTTCTATTAATGTAGAGTGCAATCTCTCTACATCGGCATTTCCAGTGTGACTATTGGGCTTAGTCCAATGCACATCTATACCCTGTTCTCGTAAATACTTTATTACCTGTTCCGATTTGAACTCATTGTCCATAATGATTTTCTTTGGTTTACTAAATGTTGCTATGTATCCTTCTAATGTCGCAATCTTTTTGATCCAGTTTCTATCGTTTATTGAGTATGTGACGGCAAATTTTGTCAATTTGTCTATGATGGTAATAAAAGTTTGTTTACTATAATGGAAGGTATCTAAATGAATGACTTCGTTTTTATTCATTGGAGTTTCTGTAATATTTAATTCTGGTTTTACGGGGTTTCGATCATATTTTATTCCTTGACATTTTTCACAATTGTTTATAATAAGTTGGATATTTTCCTGTAGTTTTGGGTAATAAATTTTTTGTTTTAGTGTTTGGTAGGTCTCATTGATTCCGCTATGTAAGGATTCAACAGTGTGGTATAACGCTATCTGTTTATGACACTCCTCTTCATTATGAATTTCTTGAGCTCTCTTAGTGGTTTTAATAAATTTAATTCGTTTGTCACCTGAGAATAATTTAATAACTATTTGTTGTATTATGTTGTATTCTCTGTCATTTACTTCCGAATAAATGCCTATGACCCCTGGTTTGATATATTGTCTTAGTGTATTAGTAATTATTTCTTCACTGTCTTGAGGGTTAATTTGTAAAATTCTTCTATTATGTAATATTTCCATTTCCTTACTTGGACTATAAGTTAGGATGATTTGGGTCTTATATTTATTTACTATTTCATCTTTTATTCCGATATGATCTAGCAATTGTTCCTCTCCCGAATGTACCGTGTCAGACAGGTCCATGTTGGATTCACTGCTGTTACAGTCATTTATTGGGGGGCTGTTTTCTACTCTACTTAGAAAATCAGCAACTTTATTTTCCTTTCCTTGCAGGTAATCAATATCGAAGCTATATTCTTGGAGCTTGAGAATCCACCGTTGATTCCTCGGTGAAAACTCTTTGCCTTTATATTTGCAATTAAGATATTTTATCGGTGCATGGTCCGTGACAACTTTGAACTTTCTCCCATATAAATATGGTCTGAAATAGTTTACCGAATAAACTATAGCTAGAAATTCTTTGTCGGTCACGCTATAATTCTTTTCATGCTTATTTAGGGTCCTTGAAACATAGCATATTGGATGTCCTTCTTGTGAGAGAACGGCACCAATAGCATGCTCACTAGCATCGGTAGTGACAGTGAAGTGTTTTTCGTAGTCTGGGAATTTTAAAATTGGATGAGAAGCGACCAGAAGTTTTAACTTTTCAAAAGCTTCGACGTATTGGGGGTCATTAAAGTTAATTTTAGCATTTTTTTTCAGGTATTTTATTAATGGCTGTGCTATCTTAGCATAATCTTTTACGAACTTCCGATAGAAACCGGTCATGCCTAAAAAACTTTTTAATTGCTTTTCGGTTTTAGGCAATTGAACTCTTAAGATATCTTCGATTTTATTCGGGTTGGGTTTAATCCCGTCTTTTGTTAAAACGTGTCCCAAGAACTGAGTTTCTTTGTTCATGAAGCTACATTTGTCTGCCTGTATTTTTAAATTATGTTCAGTTAATTTCTTGAAAATTTTTTCAAGTGAATTTAAGTGTTCTTCTAGTGTAGTCGAGAAAACTAATACGTCATCTAAATAAACTACGCAAATTTTATTTATGTATTCTCGTAGGATTCCATTCATTAGGCGCTGAAAAGTTGCCGGAGCATTCTTCAGTCCGAATGGCATCCTCACATATTCATACAGACCTGCCGGTGTTACGAATGCGGTCTTTTCTATATCTTTTTCAGCGACCAATATTTGGTGATATCCTTTAGCGAGATCTAAAGAGCTGAAATATTGTGCCCTTCCCAACTTATCTAATATGCCGTCAATGTTTGGCAATGGGTATTTATCGTCAATAGTAACTTGATTTAATTTTCGGTAATCTACTACAATTCTGTATTTTTGGACCCCTGAATTGTCTTTCTTTTTAGGTATTACTATTATAGGAGAACTGTACCTACTATTACTTTTTCTAATGATACCCTGAGCTTCCATTTCATTCATTTGTTTTCTAACCTCTTCTTCGTGCTTTGGAGGATATCTATATAATTTAGAATTTATTTGTTCGTTAGTACTGGTATTAATTTCATGGACAATGCTGGTCGTACTTGTTAAACTATCCCCATCTTTGTAGAACAATCTCTTATATTTCCCTAACAGATTTATTATTCCCTTTTTCTCTTCCTCATTTAAAAAATCTACAGTTATGTTTTTCAATTCGCTTGTTTCTAATACATTTACCTCTTCTTGTACCGTTTTTTTTAGAAATGCCACTTTTGCATTATTCTTTAAAACAATTTCATTATTTTCCATATCAAACGCTTTAACATTCATATCGATCCAATCCATACCTAATAGAAAATTATAAGGTCTGTCTAAAGGGATTTTAGCCCATCTCATTTTAGCATTAGAAGGTTGTTGAAATTCACTAGGACAATTAGTTTTGACGTATCCATTTGGTGGAAGTTTTCCCGCAATAGTATTAATTTCTACATTACCTGATAATTTTTCGTGTATATTATTTGGGACATTATCAGAATTTAATATACTTATCGTCGAACCAGTGTCCACCATAGCAGAAAATTTTTGATCTTTTATGGTGATAATAATAAAAACTTTTTTTGGTACCGAGGCTAATTTATAAAAAACTCGGGTTCACTTATTTGATGTACTTCTTCTTTAGCACTCATTGCATCGACATCCATAGGTTGAGTTTGCTTATTGTTATTATAGTGTGACGAATTTCTCCACTGGGCACTATAGTTATTAGTATTAAAATTTCTTCGAAATTGGGCAAAATTAGTTTGGGGCTCATTATTACGAAATTGTCCAGAATTGTGGTTAGAATTGTTATTACGAAATTGTCCAGAATTGTGGTTAGAATTGTTATTACGAAATTGGCCAAAATTATTGTGAGGATTATTATAACGAAAGTGTCCCGAACTGTGGTTGGGTCTTTGTAGGTTTTGTCTTTGTGGCTGTCTGTCTGGTATTGTCAAACTTGTTCTATTAAATTTCAGATTAAAATGTTCTTGACCAACATATTTATTGAGTATTGATCGAATCTCCGATAAACTAAATTTATTATATAGTTCGGCTGCTAATGCCCCAGCAGTTAACTCTTTGATTTTTAATACTAAGACACTGCTTAAGTGGTTAACTATTTCATTTTGAAATTCACTAAAAGTTGCACATTCGGAAATATTATCTACGGTAATTCTAATCTTATCTAATAAATCAGTAATAGAACTTACTTTTAATGACGATATTTCAAACATAATTTGTCCTTGATCCTTCGATGGTTTGTAATGTAGCTTTAATTTTGCTTTGCATTCTTCCCATGTTGCTGGTGGAGCTGTTTCCAGATAATTTTTCGCCGAACCTTGAATTTTCTCATTGTAAATGACCATGTATACTTGATGTGCCTGGTGTCCATATTCCGCCAATAGTCTTTCCACTGAGTTAATAAATGAAGGTAAAGTTCCCTGTTGTCCTTCAAATGGTTGTAAAAATCGTGTTTCCTTCTCAATCCTACTTCTTAGAGTCGGTTGTTGAGTCTGCCGGTTTATAATGTCTGTCAACATGGCTAGACATTGTTCTATCATGTTTGGTGCAGCTTGTTGTGCCTGTTGGGCCATCCTTCTGTCGTCGATAGCTTTGTTCCTTAATTGTCTTCTCTCCAGGATGTTATTAAAGTTGAGTGGTCGTTTCTACGCAGTTTGCTAAATTTTGGCTCAAACTGCTTCGTCTCACACTTTATACACTTTTAACACTTTTAATGATGAAAGAGAGAATTATTTTTCGAATTTCGGTTCGAATCACTGGATCCTTTTTTAAGGATCCTACCGACTGCGCCACTTAGAAACCTTCAGTATCGCGACAGAAAAGAAATCACTCCGAGCTAACTAAAATGCCGCAACAAAAATATTTATTTTAAATTAATTAAAAACACTCCTTTACTGTAGTAAGTTAATAAACTTTATTATTATTTAATATTTATCGATAACACTTTTCAAGTTAATTTATTCCCGACAACAAGTTCCGACAGACTGACTTAATTTAATTCTTTTAAGAGCCAAAATCCTATCTCCCTGCAACGTGACTTAAAGTTTTACAAAGTAAGCCTTTTTCTTATGAGAACGGAAAATCATTCTAGGAATATGCAATGCTTAAGAATTTGAGATATTCAATGACAGTGTGGGAAAGGTTGAATTTTAGTTTTACCATGCCATTGGTCTTTCTTTTAATTTTATTTTATATGACTCTGGTAGATCCGGAGTCTCATGTTGCTTTAAGTCATGTTGCAGGTTAATATATGTAACTCGCGCTTGAATCGGCCTCTCTCTTGGGCACGATCATCATCAGGGTAAGTTGGCTGACTCCGAACAATATTTTTCCTTCCCTAAACAACTATTAACTTCCTTTGTTTTTTGGGACTCGACCATTAAACAACTACTAACTTGCTTTGTTTTTTGGGACTCGACCATTAAACAACTACTAACTTCCTTTGTTTTTTGGGACTCGACCATTAAACAACTACTAACTTCCTTTGTTTTTTGGGACTCGACCATTAAACAACTATTAACTTCCTTTGTTTTTTGGGACTCGACCATTAAACAACTACTAACTTCCTTTGTTTTTTGGACTCGACCATTAAACAACTACTAACTTCCTTTGTTTTTTGGGACTCGACCATTAAACAACTACTAACTTCCTTTGTTTTTTGGGACTCGACCATTAAACAACTACTAACTTCCTTTGTTTCTTGGGACGCGACCATTAAACAACTACTAACGTCCTTTGTTTTTTTGGGACTCGACCATTAAACACTTTTTTGCCTTTCCTTTGTTTTTGGGATTCGACCATAAACAAACTATCCATCCTCAATTTTTTTTTCTTTCCTAGTTATTGTTCAAGTTCAAGGCCAACTATTGAGGTCAGGTGAGTACCTTATGATCAGAATTATATTTAATTTTTTTTGCAAAATATACTTTTGTTCTTTGAATTTCCTTTTGTGATTTGGTGATATTTAAAATTCCCCTTTTGTTTCTTTTCTCAATTGTGCAACACGAATACGGTAAACTTTAGTGATCAACGTTGATGAGGTGTGTCTCCTTTTTTTTGCAATTTAATAATTAATCAAATCTTGAGTGTAGCTTACATCGTTGATGAGGTGCATAAATAATTGAATAGTGAAAAACCCAATTTATAATTAGCTATCTTAAGTTAACGTCACTAATTGAATTAACTATTGAATTATAATTGAAATTTTCAGTGAATCTATAATCTTGAATTTATATTTGAATTTTGAATTTTTAAAGAATTTATAACTGAATAGTGAATCTATAATCTTGAATTGTATAGTGAATCTATAAAATTGAATGAATGGAATAAATCATTTGATTGTTACAAAGAGAATTTTTATCTTTTTATATTTGTGTACTGTAACTAGAGGCAAAATTTTGGCAATTTACTTCCATATCTTGAATGGTTTGTTTTTTTTTTGAAACAAAAAACATATGGTCCTTTGTACCGGCACAATGGAGCTCCTTGCTGGTGACAGCAAGGCTACTGCCATCGTGCTTGGGTAAACATAAAAAATTTTGAAAGACCACATCCTCCCTATTTTCCTAAATTCTTATAGGGGATGCTAAACCGGCCACACGGTTTACGCTAGCTCGCCGGTGGGGGCGTGGGGTTGTGTGACCGGGACTCTACACATATGATTCACCACTTACCTATTAGTTAAAAGGGAGATCTCTTCATACCGTTCTTGTACTAGGTTAGCCAAAGGTATTCATCGCTGGAAGTTCTCAACGACCTGGTGGACCTTTAAATGTTCAACGCGACTTCGAGATGACCCTGGAGAGAAAGCAAAACCCGACCATCCTGGATAAATTACCCCCTTAGGCTGTCATGCCTAGTAATACTAGTGGAATTAAAGAAATGGACAACAAATATATTATATAATAATTACAAGTTAATACAATATATTTAATTAACACCAAAATGAAGATAAGTTTGAAGTAACTATTAGATAAGTGTACAGAAAAAATAACCTTACAATATAGGTAATGTGGATGCAACCATCTATTACCATTAAACAACGCGGTGCAGCCAACACCGGACAGGAAAAATACAAATCGTCGCTCTGGTACCAGTCGAGGATTCCTGTTTCTCTTACAACATACACATTCGAAAAAAGTAATACGTAAGTGGAATCAAAGAAATTACCTCAATCTTGTTATTAATTACGTTGTGTAATATAAGTACAAGTGTACAAGAGTACAATTTTAATGGAGTAATATAAGTTGTTTTCTTTCTTTGTGATAGATAATTATGGTATATGGCGTAAATATATATATTTATATAGGTTAAACAATATAATAAAATTTGAATATAATTGTAATATAATTAAAGGGTGAATGTGTTAATTATCTATGAGTGTTATTATTTATTTATTAGGCTACAAAAAGATGTAACAAAACAAAATGAGCTTACTGCGAAAAAAATTTGTCTTTAGTAACCTGGATCATTAACCCAAGAATAAGATTCATTGAAGCACGGTTTCAATCCCTCGTAGTTTCTGATGAGAAAAACTGGCATGCACTAAACATTTTACAATCCGTTTTGGAACTTCATTGTACACCTTTTCTTACATTTAGCTCAATTATAGGGGTAACAATAATTAACAATAATTATTAGTCAAAACTGAAATCAATAACATTTTAGCTGATAAAAAATAGACAGACTCATGCGACTAAGGTCAGTTTCTCTTTTAATATCTGGTAAGAATCCCTGAAAACGTCCAGCCTGTAAACAGCCAAATGGACTGTTGTCGTGCAAAATCAGAAATTTTCCGAGAGTCTTTAATTAATGTCCTTAAATTTCGCCTAAAATCACTATGCTTCGTCTGGACCCAAATTCACTTTTTTTGTTCTTCAATTTCTTTTAAATTATCAATTATACCTGGTGTGCACTCGGAGATCCAAGTAAATGATGAAACATTGGTGGTTTTTTTTTTATTTTTGAATATCTCCCTTTTCCATATTTGCATTAATAGGAGCACCAATTTTCAAATCACAATCCTGAATTGAAGAATCCTCCGACCAGCAATCGAAACAGCCTGTTGAATTTGTGCCTTATCCTCGACAGACACCTACCAATTTTGAGTTCTTCCGACCTTCTACTTGACCATAGGCAACATAACTAGTTTTCAGTATTGGGGCACACCATTTAAGTACAAACTACTAATTAAACTTTATTTCAAAGACATCCCTATGAACCATCGGGATCGCAGATTAAAAAAACCTCTGCTTACGTCCTTTTACGTCTATATGTATCCCAATATCGACTATATTTCCTCACGGCTCAATCCCGTCTCTCAGAAAAAATCTATTTTTCCCATTCTCAGAAAAATTTTGTTTTCATTCGCCTACGTGATTCAAAAATTTTTCGAATACTTAAGCTTCCTAAGTGGTTATGAATAATTTCTGAAATTTCCGCGAGATGGGGGAATATTTCGTAAGGAGAATTCTTTTATGTAATTAACCGACCGTTACATACCCTCGGGTCCACAAAGCCGACTTGCAAGGCAGTGAGGAGCCGAAAAAAAACGGTAGGTTTTACAGCCGTAAGAATTAGTGTTTGGCGCCAATGTGTGGCTCGTATCACACCCTGAGATTCAGAGTCTCATGCCCCAGCTACAGAGCTAGCCGGGCATTTAGTATATAATGCTTTGAAAAAAAATCGGTGAGAATTTATTCGTGCTGTCAAAATTAAAATTTTGAGATATGGACAGTCTGACGAGTCTCTCGGAGGGTAAGCATGGAGTTGCAAAGATCCGGCGGAAGGCAATACCACATTGTCCCACTCCGGGTCTTTACCTTCTCCCAGACATTCACGTCGAAAATGTCACCTTTCAGTCCATCGGGTCAGTTTCCAGCAATACCATATTGCCTTTGACATTCCCCGGTGGATCGCCAGGACCACCATTCGCCGAGAGTTGTTCCCCAGACTGACCGAAAAGCACGTAAGTTTAGGGATACTCCGATGAGCACTTGATTCGAGGACAATCAGGGTCGTAGGTCTTTGGTCACAGTGGTTTAGCACTGGGCCGAATAAGTAAGGGGAGAATCAAAAATATCTAACCGTTTAACAGTATTACCACCCAAATATAACAATGGCTCAACCTAGTACGTCAAAAAACTTTTTAATACTGACTGAGGCGCTATAAACTAACGTAATACGTAACAATGATATATTATTACTACATAACTATAACATTAACACGCCACTAACTATACGACTAGGACTAACGGGATTTAACATAACCAACGAAACAAGGGTTATCCATTAAAACAAAGTAACAAGAACGTAGAACCATATGAATACCATGAATACATCATGAAGTCCTGAATGCCGTAATACAAGAAAGTGAACCAATCGCCAACTGGATCTGTGGGTCGACAACAACATAACAATTAACGCTAACGAGAACATGAACAAGGAAGTCAGAAAATATAAGGTGGTAACAGCAACAAAGAATTTAACACCGCTTAAGATTTTTTTACGCCAGGACGTTCACCAGGGGGATGTCCTGTACAAATCGCGTAACCTCAGGAAAATCTTATAAGGGCCGTCCTCTATCAGCTCCCAACCGGCTGCTTTGCACGCTTGGCACAGGCATTCCAAATTGTCGGGAGTTGGCTCTTGGAGTAGCTGATTCGTCAGCCCATCCAGCATCTGCCCCAGTTCGCTTCCAAGTGAACGAACCTGCTGGAACCGACCATAAGTTTCCGCCACGAGTAATGTTATGCCGTGCAAATGGGAACCCACCGGTGGAACGTACCTCTGAATAATTTCCTGTTGATAGGCCAGGGTCATACGCAACAAATTCCTAAACACGCTATCCTCCACAGGATTCAACGAGTCTAAAAGTTCGTACAGCCTCGCTCCAGTACGACAGAAGCTTGGTTCAGTTAGCGCATGGTGAAAAATAATTTCAACAACGTGGATCAAAGATAAAGGTTTATCCACTATGTCGGTCAGCATGGTCAATATCCTTGAAGCCATTGTATCAAAAGCACCTGGGTGAACTTCTAAGCGTTTGACAATGTTTAGGGTGTATTTTATAGCGGCCCCCTCCATCGCTGTGGACAACTTCCTTGCATTGATGGCTGCATGGATTGGAATAAACTCGGTGGCGTGCGGCGATAAAAAGTACAACCGATGTGGCCTTCGCAATACTTTGTGTACCACTGGACGTCCATAAAAAGTTAATGCTCCGGTCACGTCCATCTTCTCAGCGACGGTAAACACGGATATCCCGTGCAGAAAAGAAAGTATGAGATGTAGGAGTAATTAAAAAGTCAACAATAAGCACAATAATTAAAAAGAGAAACCAGTTAATTGGTCTTTACTAGTCGAGATATACTTAATACCCATAAACAGTAAATGCCACAAGATCGGGACTAACCAACAAAAGAAACAAATTAATAAAAATGATGATAAAGTCGGTACTACTACGGTAACTGTAGATATCCTAATCAAAAAAACTTCCGTGAGCCGACTAACAATAGTTGTGATACTCGCAATAATCAAAACCGTACAATAGCTGAAAAAAATGAAAGTGTAAAATAGTTTTTTTTTGTTGTGTTAAAATAGTTTGGTGGATTTCCAGGATGGTCGAAAAAAAATCTCTCCGCCGGACTCTCGGTGGCCGAGGTCATCGGTGTCAGTCGGTGGTAGTTATGAGACATAGCCAACACCAAATGTCATCGACAACGCCGGAAGCACCACACGTCTTCATCCACTCGAACGACATGAAGTGTCTACCTCAACATAAAAGACAAGGAAATCTTCTTCGAAAATCATAAAAATTTAGTTGGATTCCGCTGTCCAACCACAACTGAGCTACACTACGGAAAATCAATCAGTAGTGGGGACAGAATGGAGAGAAAAACCAGTAAAAGCACAAGGAAGAAGCCGGATGTCCCTCAACAAAAGTCCACAGGGCGCAGGTGATTAGCCAGACGGTTAAGCCTGTGCGGCCTCCTAGAGGTTCACCTGAAGTGACCCCATCCCTTACCACATTTCGACCAATTGTCTAAATTGAAAGAAAAGAAAAAAAATTTGAGGGGACTGAATGGATTAAAGATGTCCACGGGGCGCAGTGGGCAGGCGATATGACGCCTTTTACTTCAGACGGTTAAGCCCGAGTTACAACTCAAACGTCCATCAGCAAAAAGTAACAAGGATCCTGTCCACTGAACGAAGCAGTGGCAGGCGGTATGACGCCTGATACTCAGGACGACGAGCAAAAAACAGGACAAAAGAACTCCAGACTCAGCCTTCACCCATGGCCAAGCGGTCATACGCTTGTTAGCCAGCGGTGCCGGTAAGCCTAGTTCCAAGATGCCTAAAGCGAAGAAGATAAAATGATACGGGATAATCTAAAAGTGAAAGCAACTCAAAATTCACACTAAATTTAGACAATTGATATGAATCTGTAAAAAGAGGCATTGGTGGTGAACCACAGTCAAAGATAATTTTAATACGTTACAGAAGTTGGGGCGTCATTTATGAACTAAATGGGCGCCGTAATTTAATCTCGAAACTGGTTTGCCGAAAGCGTTGGCATGTAAGCATCCGTTGGGCGCCATTTATGTACCGGCACAATGGAGCTCCTTGCTGGTGACAGCAAGGCTACTGCCATCGTGCTTGGGTAAACATAAAAAATTTTGAAAGACCACATCCTCCCTATTTTCCTAAATTCTTATAGGGGATGCTAAACCGGCCACACGGTTTACGCTAGCTCGCCGGTGGGGGCGTGGGGTTGTGTGACAGGGACTCTACACATATGATTCACCACTTACCTATTAGTTAAAAGGGAGATCTCTTCATACCGTTCTTGTACTAGGTTAGCCAAAGGTATTCATCGCTGGAAGTTCTCAACGACCTGGTGGACCTTTAAATGTTCAACGCGACTTCGAGATGACCCTGGAGAGAAAGCAAAACCCGACCATCCTGGATAAATTACCCCCTTAGGCTGTCATGCCTAGTAATACTAGTGGAATTAAAGAAATGGACAACAAATATATTATATAATAATTACAAGTTAATACAATATATTTAATTAACACCAAAATGAAGATAAGTTTGAAGTAACTATTAGATAAGTGTACAGAAAAAATAACCTTACAATATAGGTAATGTGGATGCAACCATCTATTACCATTAAACAACGCGGTCCAGCCAACACCGGACAGGAAAAATACAAATCGTCGCTCTGGTACCAGTCGAGGATTCCTGTTTCTCTTACAACATACACATTCGAAAAAAGTAATACGTAAGTGGAATCAAAGAAATTACCTCAATCTTGTTATTAATTACGTTGTGTAATATAAGTACAAGTGTACAAGAGTACAATTTTAATGGAGTAATATAAGTTGTTTTCTTTCTTTGTGATAGATAATTATGGTATATGGCGTAAATATATATATTTATATAGGTTAAACAATATAATAAAATTTGAATATAATTGTAATATAATTAAAGGGTGAATGTGTTAATTATCTATGAGTGTTATTATTTATTTATTAGGCTACAAAAAGATGTAACAAAACAAAATGAGCTTACTGCGAAAAAAATTTGTCTTTAGTAACCTGGATCATTAACCCAAGAATAAGATTCATTGAAGCACGGTTTCAATCCCTCGTAGTTTCTGATGAGAAAAACTGGCATGCACTAAACATTTTACAATCCGTTTTGGAACTTCATTGTACACCTTTTCTTACATTTAGCTCAATTATAGGGGTAACAATAATTAACAATAATTATTAGTCAAAACTGAAATCAATAACATTTTAGCTGATAAAAAATAGACAGACTCATGCGACTAAGGTCAGTTTCTCTTTTAATATCTGGTAAGAATCCCTGAAAACGTCCAGCCTGTAAACAGCCAAATGGACTGTTGTCGTGCAAAATCAGAAATTTTCCTAGAGTCTTTAATTAATGTCCTTAAATTTCGCCTAAAATCACTATGCTTCGTCTGGACCCAAATTCACTTTTTTTGTTCTTCAATTTCTTTTAAATTATCAATTATACCTGGTGTGCACTCGGAGATCCAAGTAAATGATGAAACATTGGTGGTTTTTTTTTTTATTTTTGAATATCTCCCTTTTCCATATTTGCATTAATAGGAGCACCAATTTTCAAATCACAATCCTGAATTGAAGAATCCTCCGACCAGCAATCGAAACAGCCTGTTGAATTTGTGCCTTATCCTCGACAGACACCTACCAATTTTGAGTTCTTCCGACCTTCTACTTGACCATAGGCAACATAACTAGTTTTCAGTATTGGGGCACACCATTTAAGTACAAACTACTAATTAAACTTTATTTCAAAGACATCCCTATGAACCATCGGGATCGCAGATTAAAAAAACCTCTGCTTACGTCCTTTTACGTCTATATGTATCCCAATATCGACTATATTTCCTCACGGCTCAATCCCGTCTCTCAGAAAAAATCTATTTTTTTCCATTCTCAGAAAAATTTTGTTTTCATTCGCCTACGTGATTCAAAAATTTTTCGAATACTTAAGCTTCCTAAGTGGTTATGAATAATTTCTGAAATTTCCGCGAGATGGGGGAATATTTCGTAAGGAGAATTCTTTTATGTGATTAACCGACCGTTACACCTTCGAGCCGGATCGGTTTCTGAGTGCAGTGCATAGTGTTTAAAAGGATATAGGTTGTACTTTGTGACAAATTGATAGACGGTGCAAGTTAAGTTTTGTGATTCAGTTAATATGGCTACCGTTACCCCTTTCAACGAAGCATTAACATTGCAAAGGATATATATCGAACTTTTGAATAATGCTATCTCCGGTTATAAGAGGACGGCTCTTGTTAAAAGAACTAAAGAATTTATAACCGAACGTATTCGTCAACTTCGAGAACAATGGTCGAGGCTAGAGCAGAACCACATAAAAATTGAATTACTCTTTGCAAGTTTAGTTGAGAAACCCACTTGTGAGTATTTTGTAAATAATACATATCTAAAACTTGAAGATAAATATTTTGAATTCATGGGAGTAATTAATGCTGCCCTTAGTCAATTTGAGGAACCATCGCCTCCACCAAGTCCCTCAGTGCACGAGTCGACACGTTTGAATTCAACATCCATGTCATCACAGTTACTGCGACTTCCAAAAATTTCACTCCCCACTTTTTCGGGCTCTTATGAATCATGGCGCTCCTTTCACGATCTATTTAACTCATTAGTCCACCAAAATCCCTCACTTTCAAATGCACAAAAATTGCATTATTTAAAGTCTGTGTTATCTGGTGAAGCTGAGTATCTTATTCGACAATTTCAAATAACAGATGCGAACTACGAAAGGGCATGGTCAATATTACTTCACATATACAATAATAACAGAATTCTGGTTAATTCTCAATTAAAAAATTTATTCAATCTTAAACAAGTATCTAGTGAATCAGTGAATTCTATCAAATCCTTAATGGATAAGTCTAATGAATGCTTATGTGAGTTGGAAGCGTTAGGTGTTAACACGTCTTACTGGGATCCTTTCCTTATTTATCTCATTGTTCAAAAACTTCCTTCTGAAACCCATCGGATGTGGGAAACAGAACTTGATGGAGCAGCAACACTTCCAACGTTCGAAAGACTCAAGCAATTTCTCGAGAAACGTTTCCGTATGCTTGAAGCTATCGCAGAACATAAAACTAATAGTCAACAACGCCCTTCTAGTGGATCAAATTCAAAATTTCTTACCCACTTTACTTCCCCCGCAACGACTACTTGTCCGTGTTGTAAAAAATCTCATACATTATTAACATGCTCTAAATTTTCAAATCTCCCTCATCAGCAAAGGTATGACATTGTAAAGTCAAACAAATTGTGTTTTAACTGTCTTTCAAATTCTCACCACACTTTAAGTTGCTCTAGTAAGTTCAGATGCAGAAAATGTGGTAAATCTCATCACACCTTACTCCATAGAACTCCTTCACAAGGCTTAAATCCCAATAATAGCCAAACTTGTAACATTCCAAATTCTTCTTCAGGGACATCAGCTCCCAAAGTGAATAGTGCGCACGACTCAACTAATAATACCGAATCCACGGTCCTTCTCAACACTCAATCGTTCTGCTGTACTAATCAGAACAAACCCTTATCTAAAGCCCTTCTTGCCACTGCCTTGGTAAATGTTCCAACCAAAGCAGGCATTGTCACTCTCCGAGCTCTTGTTGACCCGGGATCACAAGTTTCTTTTATTACTCAAACTGCAGCAAGACAGCTCAATATGAAAGGTTCTCCGATCTCAGTAACTATTGATGGATTGGATAAAAAGGAAACTGCTCAATCTACTAAGCAAATTGAGTTCATAATCCAATCAATCGACCCGTCCACTCAGGTGCAAGTTCCTGTCACGGCCTTGGTTGTTCCATCCATTACGAATATATTACCACCCTCACGTCTCCCAAACAAACGCTGGACCCATTTAGATAACCTTAATCTGGCTGATCAGCATTATTATTTACCGGGGAAAATTGACATATTACTTGGAGCTGAGGTGTATTCAATTTTAATCCTAGATGGAATAGTAAAAGACCCTATCGGTACACCTACTGCTCAAAACTCATTACTTGGTTGGTTGATATTTGGTAAGACTGAATCAAAAGGTGATGAACCTAACATACAGTCATTTAACATCCAAGCACATAATATCACCGATGAGCGTGATCTTAATACAGTATTGCCATTGCGATCGTTTTGGGAGGTTGAGGAATTACCGAGTCAGGTTAAACAAAGTGCTGCAGAGATAGAATGCGAGAAGTTGTATAAAGATACAGTACGGCGGCTGCCTTCAGGTGCATATCAAGTAAAAATTCCATTTATAAATAACCAACTTCCTGAATTAGGGTCTTCTAAATCTTTGGCTTTTAAACGGCTATCTTCCCTTGAGACGAAGCTATCTCAACATCCACAACTATCTTCGGAATACACAAAAACTTTACAAGAATATCTTGATTTCGGGCATATGAAGCCAATACATTACAAATCCTCTTCTCCGTCTTTTTATATGCCTCATCATGCTGTTATTAAGGACAGTACCACCTCAAAGGTACGTGTGGTCTTTGATGCGTCAGCCAAAACTTCTAACGGTCGGTCGTTAAATGAATGTATGCATTCTGGTCCGATTTTACAATCAGATCTTTATTCCATTCTCCTTAGATGGAGAAAATTTCAGTATGCTATGTCAGGAGACATAGAGAAAATGTATCGGATGATTCATCTGCATCCGTCGGACCAACCTTATCACCGCATTCTTTGGCGACCAACAACCTCGGAACCAGTCAAGGAATTCCAAATGACCCGCGTTACCTTTGGGACTACGGCTGCTCCTTATTTAGCAATTAGGACGCTTCGTCAGTTGGCAGACGATGAGCAAGAAAGGTTTCCCAAGGCCGCCCAAGCAATAACTGAAGATTTTTATGTGGATGATGCCATAACGGGCGCAGATTCAGTACCGGAAGCCATATCTTTATAGAAAGAATTGACTCAATTATTGCATTCAGGAGGTTTCAACCTTCGAAAATGGTCAAGTAATAATACTGAAATTCTCGCAGAGATCCCGGAGGACAAACGGGAATTAAAACCAACCCTAAGGTTCGTCCATGATGATAAGGTGAAGGCATTAGGACTGATTTGGCATCCAACATTTGATTATTTTACCCTGCAACACCCAGAAGTAGTAGTTGGGTCCTTTACAAAGAGACAAATTTTATCTTGTGTAGCAAAACTTTTTGATCCATTAGGTTGGATTTCTCCATATGTGATTAAGGCCAAAATTTTAATGCAAAGCCTCTGGCTTCTCGGCTCATCTTGGGATGAAACACTTCCCGCACCCATTCAACGAGACTGGCATGAATTTCATAGTCAATTTCCACAAATCGCATCACTTAGAATACCCCGTTGGATTCACACCACCGCCTCCTCGAATATTCAACTTCATGGATTTTCCGATGCGTCGCAACAAGCATATTCCGCCACTGTTTATGTACGAGTTATTGATGATCAAGGTAGTTCTCAAGTTAATCTTCTGACAGCCAAATCTAAAGTTGCACCTGTAAAACCTATGACTCTTCCGCGTTTGGAACTTTCAGGAGCACATCTTTTGGCCAGATTATTGAGCAAGGTCCAAAGAGAATTGAATTACTCTGCCGTCACCACTTATACTTGGACTGATTCCACCATAGTTTTCAACTGGGTTCAATGCTCACCTCACAAACTTAAAACGTTTGTGGCAAACCGAGTTAGCCAAATCCAAGAGCTCCTTCCATCAAGCACCTGGCATTTTGTTCGCTCGAAAGACAATCCGGCAGATTGTAATTCCCGCGGATTGACCATTTCTGAATTAAAATCGTCTTCTCTCTGGTGGCATGGACCAAGCTGGCTCCATGAAAACGAAACATCCTGGCCAAAGATTCCCGATATATCTGTTAAACATTTACCAGACATGCGTAAGGATCATTTAACTTGTTCTCTATTCTCACATATCTTTCAAGATACAATTCAGAAATTTTCTTCGTATTCCAAACTTCTCCGAGTATTCGCATACGTATTCCGATTTTTAACAAGGTTAACAAATTCAGACTCACCTATAACCAGATACCCGACAGCCACGGAACTAAATACTGCAAAGGTACATTTAATTCAATCCATCCAGAGACAAGCCTTCCCCCAGGAATATCAAGCATTAGAAAAGGGACTGAGAATTTCACCACGAAGTACGTTACTCCCTCTAAATCCACTACTTGATAAAGATTACCTGCTTAAAGTTGGAGGCAGATTAGCCCATGCCAACATTCCTAATAATCAAAAGCATCAAATAATACTTCCATCTAAACATCATTTCACCAAGCTGCTTATTGAATATTTCCACAAGCTAACACTTCATGGTGGAACGGAACTTGTTCTGAATACCTTACGAAGGGAATATTGGATTTTAAGAGGTCGACAAACTATCAAGCAAGTCTTACATAAATGCGTACCTTGTTTTAAAGCATCCGCCAAGGCACGTCCACAATTAATGGGTGATCTTCCACCTGCAAGAGTAACAGTATCAGCACCCTTTTAAAGGGTCGGAATTGACTTTGCTGGTCCCTTTCAACTAAAAATGTCCAAATATCGTAGTGTCAGAACCTATAAGGGTTATATTTGCATTTTTGTATGCATGGCTACTAAGGCTATTCATTTAGAAGCTGTGTCAGACATGTCCACTTCCGCTTTTCTTGCAGCACTAAAAAGATTTATTGGTCGTCGTGGTCTCTGTTCAGACATTTACTCAGATTGTGGATCAAACTTCATTGGTGCTAACAAGGAATTAAATTTACATCTTCTGCATTGTCTCAACGTTTCTGAAAATTTCCTTAACATTTCCGGTATCAATTGGCACTTTAACCCACCTTCAGCCCCTCATTTCGGAGGACTGTGGGAGGCTGGGGTTAAATCAGTCAAATCCCATTTACGTCGGGTTCTTCAAGAATCAAATCTTACGTAGGAAGAATTTTCAACCGTTTTATCACAAATTGAGGCATGCCTTAACTCCAGACCTTTACGACCTTTATCTGATGATCCAAGCGATTTACATATCTTAACACCTGGACATTTTTTAATAGGGCGACCACTACGGGCCCCCCCCTGAGAGAATTGATGAAAATTTAACATCTATTGACAGGTGGAAGTATGTACAAGCCCTGCAAAAACACTTCTGGGTGAGATGGTCGAAGGAATATTTAAATCAATTGCAGAATCGGCCAAAGTGGCTAGTACAAAATGCGGACCCTAAAATCGGAGACTTAGTTATCATTAAAGATAATCACTTAGCTCCACGATCATGGTTAATGGGACGGATAGTACAAGTACATCCTGGTAAGGATGGGATAGTACGGGTTTTAACAATTAGAACCCAAAATAATGTCATAAAAAGACCGGTGCATAAAATATGCCCATTTCCAGTCGAGTTTAATGCCTCTAAAAACGAATAAACCTAATTATTATATTTCTCAAACCCTTTCACATGAAATCTCTGCTTCTGTGTATAGAATTTATGACCCATTTTTCTTCTAAACTAATTCAGTATCGAGCTTAATCAAAACAAAAAAAACAACAACACCCTCAACGTTGACTATTATCATAATTCCATTGTCATATGTTGTTCATTGTATTGCTAAACTCGTATAACAACGACTTTACTACAAAGAAAGGTCATACTCGTAAACATTCTCTTAACTCGTAAACATTCTCTTAACCCTTATTCGAAACTAACGGTTATACTACCGACAGTGTTGTGAGTCCATCACTCAAAAATTTGATAGGAAATCAGTTCTTATCAATGAGTGATAGCATCAACATGTCGAACCTTGACAACAGTGATCAATTTCAACCAGAGGAAGAGTTCATCATCGACCTGACAAACACCAACGACGACAACATAGACGATCAACTTGGACCAGCAGACGAACAGCAAAGTGCGACACCCACACCAACCGTGGCAGAAGATGACTATGTCCATGACGTACGAATGGAGGACATCACCATATCCGTGAGGAACCTCTCAATCTCAGCGCCTCCCTGTGTAAGTTTAATTATGGCTACGCAATTGGTTCCACCGAATGCTAATGAGGATGATATGTATTGTACTGTGGTCGATGAAGACAACGATTATGTAGAAACGCAAAAATTTTCGTTTACGTACTTATTGCACACAGCAAGACGGAAAATGCGTCTTCATTTTAGTAATGGAGACACTGTTAAAATAAAGGTGTTACAAAATGGGCTAATAAAAGTTACTCGACATTAAAAGTCATTGTTTTAGTTTATTTATTGCTTTCCTTCCTCTTTTCTCATAAAAGTTGATGTGGATAATAAAGGTTACTGAATCTAAAAATCATTGTGTCAGTGTTCTATTGCTTCTCTCCTCCCTCTTCTCATTCTAATTGCGAATCCTGAAGGTAACTTGTCACTTTACAGTTTAAAACACAATAAAGTGTTTCAACGGGGGGAGTATGTTCAATTCTTTCACAGCAGGGAATTTCACTGGTCTATCTTCTGCATTTTGTTTCCTCTAAATCCTATCACCAGATCACCTTAGGACATGTTAATACTTCTTTATTTCAGATAAATAAGGCTAATCCAAGGAAACCAGGTGCAGTCAAACATATTTTGGGATCGCTATGGAAAGGAATCATAGTCAGTCAGCTATTATCAACATGTGACGTCATCATCTTTGGCTATCGTGGACATGAATCAGCACCACACACCGTTATTATTTTTAATACCTATTAATCTAGTTTTAAAATTATTGTCCCAAAACATTCACTTAAAATTTACGATATTCCTTCAAATTTCATCTGGTGACACCTAGCACTTCAACACATGTATGCGTATAAAATTTATCCCCACCTGATCATCAAAGCAAGTTCACTTCAAACGTTACGGTATACTTCTCTATCCCTACTTGAATTCAAGCAAGTTTATAAATAACGTTGCGCGCTTGAATCGGCCTCTCTCTTGGGCACGATCATCATCAGGGTAAGTTGGCTGACTCCGAACAATATTTTTCCTTCCCTAAACAACTATTAACTTCCTTTGTTTTTTGGGACTCGACCATTAAACAACTACTAACTTCCTTTGTTTTTTGGGACTCGACCATTAAACAACTACTAACTTCCTTTGTTTTTTGGGACTCGACCATTAAACAACTATTAACTTCCTTTGTTTTTTGGGACTCGACCATTAAACAACTACTAACTTCCTTTGTTTTTTGGGACTCGACCATTAAACAACTACTAACCTTCTTTGTTTTTTGGGACTCGACCATTAAACAACTACTAACTTCCTTTGTTTTTTGGGACTCGACCATTAAACAACTACTAACTTCCTTTGTTTTTTGGGACTCGACCATTAAACAACTACTAACTTCCTTTGTTTTTTGGGACTCGACCATTAAACAACTATTAACTTCCTTTGTTTTTTGGGACTCGACCATTAAACAACTATTAACTTCCTTTGTTTTTTGGGACTCGACCATTAAACAACTACTAACTTCCTTTGTTTTTTGGGACTCGACCATTAAACAACTACTAACTTCCTTTGTTTTTTGGGACTCAACCATTAAACAACTATTAACTTCCTTTGTTTTTTGGGACTCGACCATTAAACAACTACTAACTTCCTTTGTTTTTTGGGACTCGACCATTAAACAACTACTAACCTTCTTTGTTTTTTGGGACTCGACCATTAAACAACTACTAACTTCCTTTGTTTTTTGGGACTCGACCATTAAACAACTGCTAACCTTCTTTGTTTTTTGGGACTCGACCATTAAACAACTACTAACCTTCTTTGTTTTTTGGGACTCGACCATTAAACAACTACTAACTTCCTTTGTTTTTTGGGACTCGACCATTAAACAACTACTAACTTCCTTTGTTTTTTGGGACTCGACCATTAAACAACTATTAACTTCCTTTGTTTTTTGGGACTCGACCATTAAACAACTATTAACTTCCTTTGTTTTTTGGGACTCGACCATTAAACAACTACTAACTTCCTTTGTTTTTTGGGACTCGACCATTAAACAACTACTAACTTCCTTTGTTTTTTGGGACTCGACCATTAAACAACTACTAACTTCCTTTGTTTTTTGGGACTCAACCATTAAACAACTATTAACTTCCTTTGTTTTTTGGGACTCGACCATTAAACAACTACTAACCTTCTTTGTTTTTTGGGACTCGACCATTAAACAACTACTAACTTCCTTTGTTTTTTGGGACTCGACCATTAAACAACTACTAACTTCCTTTGTTTCTTGGGACTCGACCATTAAACACTTTTTTGCCTTTCCTTTGTTTTTGGGATTCGACCATAAACAAACTATCCATCCTCAATTTTTTTTTCTTTCCTAGTTATTGTTCAAGTTCAAGGCCAACTATTGAGGTCAGGTGAGTACCTTATGATCAGAATTATATTTAATTTTTTTTGCAAAATATACTTTTGTTTTTTGAATTTCCTTTTGTGATTTGGTGATATTTAAAATTCCCCTTTTGTTTCTTTTCTCAATTGTGCAACACGAATACGGTAAACTTTAGTGATCAACGTTGATGAGGTGTGTCTCCTTTTTTTTGCAATTTAATAATTAATCAAATCTTGAGTGTAGCTTACATCGTTGATGAGGTGCATAAATAATTGAATAGTGAAAAACCCAATTTATAATTAGCTAACAACGTTGTTGAGAGTTATAATCGCGAAAATTTAAGTGAATGTTTGCATAATGTTCAATCTATCTTAAGTTAACGTCACTAATTGAATTAACTATTGAATTATAATTGAAATTTTCAGTGAATCTATAATCTTGAATTTATATTTGAATTTTGAATTTTTAAAGAATTTATAACTGAATAGTGAATCTATAATCTTGAATTGTATAGTGAATCTATAAAATTGAATGAATGGAATAGATCATTTGATTGTTACAAAGTGAATTTTTATCTTTTTATATTTGTGTACTGCAACTAGAGGCAAAATTTTGGCAATTTACTTCCATATCTTGAATGGTTTGTTTTTTTTGAAACAAAAAACACTACTAATGTTTGATTTGTATGTGCACTGTTAAGATTCTTTGCAATAATATATGTATTTTGAAGGTTATATAAACTGTTTACGTCTGTATTAACTATGCAGTTCTAGGGTTTTTCTTTGAGTATACAGGATGGTTGGGGAGGGAGTTTTTTTATTTCTCTAGGGTCCCCGTCGAACATTCAACGTGGTTACAGGTCCCACAATTCAGTGGCACCAGTCAAGTGAACCGTGTGACCGGCTTATCATCCCCTAGGAATATTTAGGAAACTAGGGAGGATGTGTGTTTTCAAAATTTTTATGTCTACCAGAGCATGATGGTAGTAGCCTTGCTGTCACCAGCAAGGAGCTCCATTGTGCCGGTACATAAATGGCGCCCAACGTTTGTTCAACTTATTTAACAATTTTTGTTTATGGTTCACCACCACTGCCTTATTTGTACAGATGTATTTAAGTTGTCTAAATTCAGTGTGAATTTTGATTTGGTTTCACTTTTAGACTGTCCCGTATCATGTTATCTTCTTCGCTTTAGGCATCTTTGAACTAGGCTTACCGGCACCGCTGGCTAACAAGCTAATGACCGCTTGGCCATGGGTGAAGGCTGAGTCTGGAGTTCTTTTGTCCTGGGTTTTTGCTCGTAGTCTCTAGTATCAGGCGTCATACCGCCTGCCAATGCTGCGTTCAGTGAACAGGATCTACGTTACTTTTTACTGATGGACGTTTGAGTTGTAATTCGGGCTTAACCGTCTGAGGTACCAGGCGTGCTATCGCCTGCCCACTGCGTCCCGTGGACACCTTTAATCCATTCAGTCCCCTCAAATTCATTTTCTTTTCTTTCACTTTAGACCTGTGGTCGAAATGTGGTAAAGGATGGGGTCACTTCAGGTGAACCTCTAGGTGGCCGCACAGGCTTAACCGTCTGGCTAATCACCTGCGCCCTGTGGACTTTTGTTGAGGGACATCCGGCTCCTTCCTTGTGCTTTTATTTATTTCTCTAGAATCCCGTCTGTCACCACTGCCTGCTGATTGATTTTCCGTAGTGTAGCTCAGTTGTGGTTGGACAGCGGATCAAATCTAAATTTTTATTATTTGTGAAGAAGATTTTCGTTTCCTTTTATGTTGAGGTATAGATACTTGTTGATAGCTCAGTCTCACGTACCTATAGTTGCCATTAAAAGATAATATAAAATGGATTGACGTGTTGGTCACCATGGAAAAAAGATATATGTATAAAAAATGTCTGCACTGGCTGGGATTCGATCCTGGTTCTATGGTCATATTCATATCATCGGCAGTTCCATCACATTTTTTTTTTTTTTTTTAAAAGCATTTTATTTTCATATCTTATATCAGTTCCATCACATATCCCATCAGCCATCCAGGATCATGTATTGGTTTGGCTGATTGCTTCAATTAAAATAAATCTGACTCTCTCTAGTAGGGATTTCTGCCTGTTAACTGTTACTAGAGGCGACACCCCAGTTAAATGATTGAAATTCAACGCAACACTTACGACGATTCACCACTACTTCAATTTAATGAGTTATACCAATTCAAAACAAATTGAGATAATATAATTCATAATTTAATATTTTCACATATAATAATTCAATAATATTTTCACATATAATATTTCCATTTAATAATTACACCAATAGTACTTCTATTTAATTATTTCACGGATAATAATTCAGGTTAATAAATGTTATTGGTGATTGATTTTAGGTTTTAATTTCGATGTATATTGCAAGATTTAATTATGATGTTGAGTGCAAGACTCGAACTCAGCAAGGTTGCTGTCGGTTCTGGTCTTCAACGGAAAGTAATTTTCGCCTACTCATCCTTTCACTTGGTCACCTCGATCTTTGAATTCTAGATGATTCTTCCACCGTTTCGTTGTGGAATTATCCTGTTGTACATTGTTTCCAATTAGAAAAAACCGATGTACTTCGGCTTTTTCCCCTTACTGGGTGGGACCTTCTTTTCCTTTGTGGAACGTGTTGATCTAAGACACATTTAGTGTCTCTGGTATCATTAGATCTTCGAATGGTGCCTTTTTGGTTTTGACTGTTGTCGCTCTGTCTGTCATTAACCTTGTGATGCAAGTGAGTGATGGTTGATGTTTTTAGTTAAATGTAATGCGTGTTAATATCAACCTTGGTGAATTAGATTTACAAATTATTTATCTATTATGCAAGTGTTCTTTGCCGTTTTCATTTGATTGTTGGTGACTGCGACTTCCACAGTAATGATTCCCAAGTTCGTTGACCTTAAGTAAGGGCTAATCCCTTGATCTACTATTGGGTCGCCCTTGGAAGTTCCTCATTAGGTCATGGTGGCACGGAACAATACTCTTCATGTCGTTCGATTATTGAGGACCTGTGGTGCTTCCGGCGTTGTCGATGACACTCGGTGTTGGCTGTGTCTCATAACTACCACCGACTGTCACCGATGACATCGGCCACCGAGAATCCTAGAGAGAGAGATCGTTTCTTCCAACCATCCTGGAAACTTGAAGAATATTATTAACAACACACATTTACCTGAACCAACCTATTAGAATCATTATTACCAACTTTAGAGTGTTAATTGCAAGGACTTGTCAATTGTAGTGTTTACAACGTAGTTATAGCACACCGGCATAACAATTACATTGTTTCTTTTGAATTCGTGGTAATTTCTTTGTGGGATAGATTCAGTTACCTTAGTGGTACTAATTTTTGTCGTAAGTTGTTTACTACGTACCTTTGGTGTCGAGGAGAGCTCACTTAAAGTTGGAGCAAGACGTTGTTGAGAGTTATAACGTTGTTGAGAGTTATAATCGCGAAAATTTAAGTGAATGTTTGCATAATGTTCAATCTATCTTAAGTTAACGTCACTAATTGAATTAACTATTGAATTATAATTGAAATTTTCAGTGAATCTATAATCTTGAATTTATATTTGAATTTTGAATTTTTAAAGAATTTATAACTGAATAGTGAATCTATAATCTTGAATTGTATAGTGAATCTATAAAATTGAATGAATGGAATAGATCATTTGATTGTTACAAAGTGAATTTTTATCTTTTTATATTTGTGTACTGCAACTAGAGGCAAAATTTTGGCAATTTACTTCCATATCTTGAATGGTTTGTTTTTTTTGAAACAAAAAACACTACTAATGTTTGATTTGTATGTGCACTGTTAAGATTCTTTGCAATAATATATGTATTTTGAAGGTTATATAAACTGTTTACGTCTGTATTAACTATGCAGTTCTAGGGTTTTTCTTTGAGTATACAGGATGGTTGGGGAGGGAGTTTTTTTATTTCTCTAGGGTCCCCGTCGAACATTCAACGTGGTTACAGGTCCCACAATTCAGTGGCACCAGTCAAGTGAACCGTGTGACCGGCTTATCATCCCCTAGGAATATTTAGGAAACTAGGGAGGATGTGTGTTTTCAAAATTTTTATGTCTACCAGAGCATGATGGTAGTAGCCTTGCTGTCACCAGCAAGGAGCTCCATTGTGCCGGTACATAAATGGCGCCCAACGTTTGTTCAACTTATTTAACAATTTTTGTTTATGGTTCACCACCACTGCCTTATTTGTACAGATGTATTTAAGTTGTCTAAATTCAGTGTGAATTTTGATTTGGTTTCACTTTTAGACTGTCCCGTATCATGTTATCTTCTTCGCTTTAGGCATCTTTGAACTAGGCTTACCGGCACCGCTGGCTAACAAGCGAATGACCGCTTGGCCATGGGTGAAGGCTGAGTCTGGAGTTCTTTTGTCCTGGGTTTTTGCTCGTAGTCTCTAGTATCAGGCGTCATACCGCCTGCCAATGCTGCGTTCAGTGAACAGGATCTACGTTACTTTTTACTGATGGACGTTTGAGTTGTAATTCGGGCTTAACCGTCTGAGGTACCAGGCGTGCTATCGCCTGCCCACTGCGTCCCGTGGACACCTTTAATCCATTCAGTCCCCTCAAATTCATTTTCTTTTCTTTCACTTTAGACCTGTGGTCGAAATGTGGTAAAGGATGGGGTCACTTCAGGTGAACCTCTAGGTGGCCGCACAGGCTTAACCGTCTGGCTAATCACCTGCGCCCTGTGGACTTTTGTTGAGGGACATCCGGCTCCTTCCTTGTGCTTTTATTTATTTCTCTAGAATCCCGTCTGTCACCACTGCTGCAGTGGCGGACTAACCCCGTCAGAGGCCCGGGGCGGCAAACTTAAATGAGGCCCTCAGTCTAAGAAGTCGATGTAATTTTGCCATTTGTAGGGACAAGTGTGTGTATATGTTTATTTCCCAGTAGGAAAAGCATTTAATTACCCATCGATTCCGAAAGTCGTACTAAAGCCAAGTCTCCACTATAGAGTTTTTTCGGTAGAGTGTAGAGCGTAGAGTGTAGAGTTCTACCTGTAGTATGTACACTACAGCGCTTCTTTACCACTCCACCGCCCGTAGAGTTGCTCTAGAGAAATTTTGAGTAGAGATCTACCACGAGCTCTACAGACTGAGTACACTGCAGATGCGTGTTTCTCTACTGTAGGGTCGTATGGTAGAGCGCGCAACTGCGGTCATCAACTTTTGCATGTCATTTCATTTCTCAGTCATTCAGAGATGCGTGCGTACATATATTGTGTAAAAAATTTAAAGGAAATTAATAGAAATCAAAAAAATAATAAAATGAGTTTTCACCAAAAGAAAGGAAAAGAAGGAAAGGAAATGTTGGGAGCGAGATTGGATTGCGAAAAGAAAACAAAACGCTGGAATGTATCGAGAATTATGGAATGAGCTCACGGAAGAAGATACATCTTCATACCAAAATTTTCTGCATATGTCGTACTCGAATTTGGTTGTTGTTGAATACGCCGATGCAGTGCCGCGGCTGGCATATGTGCAGGGTGTGTAACTGCACAGGGCCGCGCGTGTTTGGGGCACCGCGAGCGAAGCGAGCAAAACATTTTTTGGCAATAAAAATCATTTGAATTGGTAATCAATGAATGGGTCATACAAATCAGCATATGGGTCATATCAGACGAACTCGCATAACACTAAATATTACATAGGGTCCATTTTCCATAATTCTGTCGCGGGGACGGGTCTTTATGACAGAAAATTTTTTTTGGAGACTCTGGGGCCCCTCGCTCAATTTTTGCACAGGGCCCCCAATTGTCTGGCCACGACACTGCGCCGATGTACAACAATTCGAAGCGCAGTCGAAACGCAAATAAGAATGCATACTGTAGAGAGAAAAACTCTATCAAACATGCTTGTTAGAGCGTAGAGCAGATGTAGAGCTCTACCAAACGCAAAAAAATGCGTATACACTATAGAGTTTTTTAGCAGAGCGCGTAGAGTGGGTGTAGAGAGCATGTGTAGAGCTCTAGACGGTGTATACACTTCTCTACGCATCTCTACGCGAGAGTTTTCTCTAGCTCTACGCAAAAAACTCTATAGTGGACACTAGGCAAGTTTACAAAAACTCCTCTTGCATGATACAACCGAGATGAAAATGGTCAAGAAGTATTGAAGTATGTATAAGCGATGTAGAGGGTAACGATTCAGTAAAGACCCATTTTAATAATTACATTCTGTACTTATTTGTGTCGACGGGAACATTGTACGGGAGCTCCGACTCTAAAGTCCCACTTAGGTAGGCACTGACCATATTATAAAAGCCTTGTTTAGGATTTGATCAAGGGAACTTGTAGACATTTGGAGGCCCCCAGGAACCAGAGGCCCGGGGCGGACCGCCCCTTCCGCCCCACCCTTAGTCCGCCACTGCACTGCTGATTGATTTTCCGTAGTGTAGCTCAGTTGTGGTTGGACAGCGGATCAAATCTAAATTTTTATTATTTGTGAAGAAGATTTTCGTTTCCTTTTATGTTGAGGTATAGATACTTGTTGATAGCTCAGTCTCACGTACCTATAGTTGCCATTAAAAGATAATATAAAATGGATTGACGTGTTGGTCACCATGGAAAAAAGATATATGTATAAAAAATGTCTGCACTGGCTGGGATTCGATCCTGGTTCTATGGTCATATTCATATCATCGGCAGTTCCATCACATTTTTTTTTTTTTTTTAAAAGCATTTTATTTTCATATCTTATATCAGTTCCATCACATATCCCATCAGCCATCCAGGATCATGTATTGGTTTGGCTGATTGCTTCAATTAAAATAAATCTGACTCTCTCTAGTAGGGATTTCTGCCTGTTAACTGTTACTAGAGGCGACACCCCAGTTAAATGATTGAAATTCAACGCAACACTTACGACGATTCACCACTACTTCAATTTAATGAGTTATACCAATTCAAAACAAATTGAGATAATATAATTCATAATTTAATATTTTCACATATAATAATTCAATAATATTTTCACATATAATATTTCCATTTAATAATTACACCAATAGTACTTCTATTTAATTATTTCACGGATAATAATTCAGGTTAATAAATGTTATTGGTGATTGATTTTAGGTTTTAATTTCGATGTATATTGCAAGATTTAATTATGATGTTGAGTGCAAGACTCGAACTCAGCAAGGTTGCTGTCGGTTCTGGTCTTCAACGGAAAGTAATTTTCGCCTACTCATCCTTTCACTTGGTCACCTCGATCTTTGAATTCTAGATGATTCTTCCACCGTTTCGTTGTGGAATTATCCTGTTGTACATTGTTTCCAATTAGAAAAAACCGATGTACTTCGGCTTTTTCCCCTTACTGGGTGGGACCTTCTTTTCCTTTGTGGAACGTGTTGATCTAAGACACATTTAGTGTCTCTGGTATCATTAGATCTTCGAATGGTGCCTTTTTGGTTTTGACTGTTGTCGCTCTGTCTGTCATTAACCTTGTGATGCAAGTGAGTGATGGTTGATGTTTTTAGTTAAATGTAATGCGTGTTAATATCAACCTTGGTGAATTAGATTTACAAATTATTTATCTATTATGCAAGTGTTCTTTGCCGTTTTCATTTGATTGTTGGTGACTGCGACTTCCACAGTAATGATTCCCAAGTTCGTTGACCTTAAGTAAGGGCTAATCCCTTGATCTACTATTGGGTCGCCCTTGGAAGTTCCTCATTAGGTCATGGTGGCACGGAACAATACTCTTCATGTCGTTCGATTATTGAGGACCTGTGGTGCTTCCGGCGTTGTCGATGACACTCGGTGTTGGCTGTGTCTCATAACTACCACCGACTGTCACCGATGACATCGGCCACCGAGAATCCTAGAGAGAGAGATCGTTTCTTCCAACCATCCTGGAAACTTGAAGAATATTATTAACAACACACATTTACCTGAACCAACCTATTAGAATCATTATTACCAACTTTAGAGTGTTAATTGCAAGGACTTGTCAATTGTAGTGTTTACAAAGTAGTTATAGCACACCGGCATAACAATTACATTGTTTCTTTTGAATTCGTGGTAATTTCTTTGTGGGATAGATTCAGTTACCTTAGTGGTACTAATTTTTGTCGTAAGTTGTTTACTACGTACCTTTGGTGTCGAGGAGAGCTCACTTAAAGTTGGAGCAAGACGTTGCTAAGTGTTTTTTCCGTTGTTGTTACGAAGTGATTTAGTCCTGAATTAGTGGCGTATTATTTGTTTTATTAGAACTTTCGTTGCTTGCACGTTGACGGCACGAACTCGTTTTAAAAAAAAAAAAAAACCCGTCCTACTGATTATTTGGTTGGTTGGAATTCCGAGTAATATCGTTGGATAAATGGAACTTCGAAGTGGAAAGAATACCGCCCCCGCTTCTGATGGAAGCGATATTCCGGGCGGTTCTCAAACCGTCTCGGAAGAGATTTCCCCTCCCGAGGCAACTACCCCGGAGCTCGTGGAGCAATTACAACAAATTCGATAGGAACTCGAGGCGCTCCGGGCCCAGCAACGAGCTGCTGAGTGTCCGGTGGCACCAGCTACGGATCATTACTTCTCCCCAGTCGAACCAGTGCGTAACGAAGGTAGGATAGACTTGTCGTCCGGCCCCTATCATCGCAAGTCTCCGGTTACGTCCTGGAACATTAAATTCTCCGGCGAGGACAATATGCTGTCGGCGGAGGAATTTTTGTTCCGGGTGGAGCTGAGGGCTCACGATGAGGGGATCAGGCGATCGGAAGTCTGCCGTAACCTCTCGGCATTGTTGTTTGGCCGTGCTGCGGATTGGTACTGGTCCCAGTTTAGACGCCAATTCCCGGACCCCGATTGGGAAACCGTCAAAGCCCAGTTCATTAGATATTTCCGAAGCCGGGAGTCGGATGAAGAACTAATTCAACAAATGATGGACTGCAAACAACAACACCAGACCTTCGATGACTTTACCGCACAGCTTTTGTCCTTGCACAACCGGATGGCTGTTCCCATGGCTGAGTCCCGTTTGGTAGGAATGGTAGCCCGGAACTTGAATGTCCCCTTGGGTTCGGCAGTGATAGGCCACTGCTTCACCAGTATGCCACAACTTCGTGAAACTTGTATACGAGTTGAACGCTGGCAGAAGCAAAAACGTTTAGAACGTAGACCGGACCTACAAGTTCATGAAGTGGAATACCCCGACGTTCCCGACGAGCCCACGACCTTTCCGTTGTTGGAATTGCCAGCAACAGGGTCATCCTTTTATGGACTGCCCATCTGAGACTCGTGGCCTGTTTTGCTACAAGTGTGGCAAGCCAGGAGTCGTGACACCAGTATTTCCCACCTGCCAGGGAAACCGGAGCCGGGGTGCGAGACCGTACGGGAGTCCGCGCCCAAACTAAGCTCGCCCGTCATTTCCCCGACCATTTCAAACCCCATTACTACGTCTACCATCAGCGACTTCACGTCAACTGATGCTCTTTCTCCTTTTCCCTCCGAGGAGGTCAGACTTTCATTTATTTCCCGTTGGAAGAGATATATCTCCACTCGTGCCCGCATCTTTTCGGAGCCCCCTTTGGTGGACTCCTGCATTCCCGGAATACCCCTCCCCAAATTAGAGCACGAGCTAAGGAGAAGCGACATCTTTCGCAGGAACTTGTTTCTGCTTTCATCTCTGACTTGTCAGATCCTCGTCCTTTTACTAAGGTCACCTTACTTAATGAGGAGGTGAATGGTTTATTGGACAGTGGCGCTAGTATCACCTGTCTGGGAAGAGATGCTGAATCCTTCATCCCGAAGTGACAGTCTCCACTTTGCACACTGCGTTGCAAACTGCTGACGGGGCTTCACAGAGAATTTGCGGTTATATCCGGGTTCCGGTCTCCTGTGGAGGACGGACCCGTGATATGACCATCTATGTGGTGCCCAGTCTCAGCCAGAGACTGTATCTAGGGATCGATTTCTGGAAACTATTAAGCATCGCTCCCCATTTAGTCTGCGAGTTAAACCCTCCCACTGCATCTGCTAACATGCACGACTTAACGTCCTTGCAAAGCGAGCAGTTGGAGCGGGTCAAGGCCAGGTTTCCCTCTTTCGATGTCTTAGGACTGGGAAAGACCCACCTGGAAGAACACACGATCGACACTGGTGACTCAGTTCCCATTAAGCAGAGGCATTATCCTGTCTCACCCGCTATTCAACATTTGATGTATGGCGAGTTGGACAGAATGTTGGCTCTGGGGGTGATTGAGCCATCGAACAGTTCCTGGAATTCTCCAGTGGTGTTAGTTCGAAAACCAGGTAAGGTCCGCCTGTGTCTTGACTCTCGCAAGGTCAACAGTGTCACGGTCAAAGACGCCTATCCCCTTCCACACATCGATGGTCTTCTTGGTCGTCTTTAAGACACCAAGTTCATCACGAGTTTGGACCTTAAGGATGCTTTCTGGCAAATTCCATTAGAGGTGAAGTCACGAGAGCGGACAGCTTTCGCTGTCCCCGGTCGTCCCCTGTACCAGTTTACAGTTATGCCTTTCGGCTTGTGTAATGCCCCACAGCGCATGTGTCGCTTGATGGACAAAAGCATTCCTGGACATTTACGTGAGAACGTCTTTGGGCGCGTTTAGGCCGAGGTTAAGTTAACTGAGCTAGGCAAGTTAACAACGGCATAAACAGCAATTTTTTTAGCGCTGTTAGCTAACCTATTTCTGCTTTTTGGCTTAGCTAAAATAGAGCACAGCCAAAATGAATTGACGTTTGCTTGTAAATTTTTGTTGTAAGCAAATAATTTAGAAATATTTCAATACAGCATGAAGATATTATCATTATTATTCATTTTTTAGCTTTTTATTATTTGTAAAATGAGAAATGTTATTATTTTTGCTTGTTATTAGCTGTAAAATGAGAACAGTCAAATGGCATGCTAGAAACGGTGCTAAGTTGACAGCGCTAATTTACCAGAGTTAAAATAACTCGGGCCTAAACGCGCCCTTTGTCTATCTGGACGACCTGCTCATAGTTTCACCTGACTTTGACTCCCACCTAAAACTTTTGGACGAAGTCGCCAGCTGTCTCCGTCGTGCGGGGTTGACACTCAATCTGGCTAAAAGCAAATTTTGCATGACTGAAGTCAAGTATCTCGGCTTCATAATTGGTGATGGGACACTGAAAACGGATCCTAACAAGGTGACGGTCATCACGGAATTCCCGACTCCGAAGTCTCATAAGCAGACTAGGAGGTTCTTGGGTATGACTGGATGGTATCAGCGTTTCATCCCCAATTATGCTAGCGTGGCTTCTTCAATCACGGATTGTTTGAAGACAAAAACTTTTAGTTGGAATGATGAGGCCCAGCAGGCGTTCGAAACTTTGAAAAAGCTGATGACGGAAGCTCCTCTTCTAGTCACTCCAGATTTCTCCAAACCTTTTTATATTCAGTGCGATGCCAGCAGAACTGGTGTAGGTAGTGTGCTCTTTCAAAAGGACATGGATGGAGGAGAACATCCGATTGCTTATATGTCCAAGAAATTGAACGGAGCACAGCGAAACTACACCATTACTGAGCTCGAGTGCTACGCAGCCGTTCTGAGGATAAAAAAGTTTAGAGCTTATGTGGAGGGACAGGCTTTCACAGTCATTACTGACCATGCAAGCCTGAAGTGGCTCATGGGCCAGAAGGAGCTCAACGGACGTTTAGCCCGGTGGAGTCTTAAGCTTCAGGGGTTCGATTTTACGATCGAGCACCGTAAAGGCACCCACAATGTGGTTCCCGATGCCTTGTCACGCATGGATTGCGCTGACGATCTGTCCCTGTGCTTCGACGTGGACTTAAATGCCACGTCCTTCAAATCCCCTGATTATCTTCGTCTGGTTGAACGAATCAGGCAAGCCTCACCGCAGCTACCAGACCTGCGGGTTGAAGATGGGTACGTGTTCCAGCGTACATCCCCACGTACTGGGGACTCTGTTGCTGACGACCTAACTTGGAGGTTGTGGGTTCCAACGGAACTAACCACGCCTCTCATCGAGTCGGCTCACTTGCCACCTCAAACCTCTCATGGTGGAGTGGGAAAAACTCTAAACCGTCTAAGATGTAAGTACTTTTGGCCAGGTATGTCCAAACAGGTGCGGGAATTCATCGCCAACTGTGAGGTCTGCAAGACCACCAAAGCCCCCAGTTCAGTACTTCGACCACCTATGGGCAACCCCATGGATGCGTCGAAGCCGTTTCAATTTCTCTACGTAGACTTCTTGGGTCCTTAACCCCGATCTAAGAAAAGTGTTTGTCGTCTTGGACGCCTTCACTAAGTTTACCTTCTTGCACCCCGTGTCCGCTGAGACCACGGCGGTGGCCGTCAAGTTCCTCGAGCAAACTATTTTTCACACCTTTGGAGTTCCTGAAACCATCTTCTCCGACAATGGTCGGCAATTCACCTCCAAGGAGTTTGCTAAACTGCTGAATGACTACGGCGTACGACATGTGCGCACGGCAGTATATTCGCCCCACCCTAACGCTTCCGAGCGGGTGAATCGATCAGTCCTAGCCGCCGTTAGGGCGTACTTAAAGGAGGATCATCGTAAGTGGGATAGACATCTCTCGTTCATTGAATGTGCTCTTCTTAGTGCCCACCACGAGGCAATAGGCATGTCACCGTATCAGGCCCTTTTTGGTAGCCATATGATCCTGCACGGATCAGCTTATCCAGTCCTGAAGAAACTGAACGTTTTCCAGGAGGGGGACATCGCCTTTTTGCCCTTGACGGACAAATTGGAGAAACTCCGTGAGCGGGTCGCGCTAAACTTAGCCGCCGCACACACCAGGCACACCTCCCGGTACAACCTACGGTGCCGTGTGGGCAGTTTTCGCCCTGGGGATGAGGTCTTCCGGAGGACTTTTTGGGTGAGTAACCGAGCTGGTCGTTTCAGTGCCAAACTGGCGCCCAAGTTCGTGAAAGCTCGAATACGAAGAGAAATTGGAAATAGCTTGTACGAGCTGGAGGATTTGGCTGGTAAATGCATAGGCGTCTACCACGCAAAAGACGAGCGTCCCTGATAGACTTCGAAGCAAGCGCTCCTCGGAGTAGCCCTAAGAAGGCATCTCGCCGGCTTCACCGGTTAATAATAGGGTGCCTTAATCCGCGTAGGTAGCTTCCCAAGCGGATGGTACACCTCCTTGCTTTCGGTCAGTCTGGGGAACAACTATCGGCGAATGGTTGGCCTGACGATCCACCGGGTCATGTCAAAGGCAATGTGGTATTGCTGGAGACTGACCCGATGGAACGAAAGGAGACATCTTCAGCGGGGCTGTCTGTATGATTTTAGAGACCCGGAGGGGGACAATGTGGTATTGCCTTCCGCCGGATCTCTGCAGCTCCAGGCATACCCTCCGTAATACTCGTCAGACTGTTCAATTTTCCAACATTTTGCTTGACATTACGACTAAATCCCTAAATCTGTATCGAGCCCCACATTGGCGCCACATACAGGACTTTACGACAGAAAAACCTTCCGTTTTTTTTCGGCTCCTCACTGCCTCGCGAGTCGGCTTTGTGGACCCGAGGGTATGTAACGGTCGGTTATCTACAGAAAAAAATCCTCCTTATGAATTATTCCTCCATCTCGCGGAAATGGCCGAATGATTAATCAAGTCACTTAACGAAAATTATAGTTCCAAATTCTCAAATAAAGTAGGCGAGAAGAAACAAAATTTTTCTTAGAATAGAAAAAAATAGAATTGAATTTGAATTTAGTTGAATTTTGAGGTGACCAAATACGGTCGACCTTTGCTTCGGATAATTAAATCGAGTTTGGATTTGAATTTAGCCCAGAAAGTTTTGATTTAGTCGACTAAGGGAGCATAGTACCCTCGTCAACTAGAAATATTTTTCGAGTTTCACGCTGTAAGAGAAAAAGTGAACAATTTAAGTCTATCCATGGATCAAAGTCGGTGATACATACTGCTGGTACGAGCACGTTGGGACAAACCTAAACCAAACAGCACTACGCTGAACAGTGCATGCGAAACTGGAACCCCCGGGAAGAGTGAGGTAGTAGCTGAACAACCCCCGTCTGGAATAACCAACATTCACCAGGAATAACCAATATTAAGGTCAAAACAGAATTGCGACTGCGACGGCGGACGGCGAAGTCGCTCGTTTATCGCAAATGTAAAACAACGTTGTATAACGAAATTACAACTGCAGCGGCACTGCGCCCCAAAATCGAAGTCGGCGTACAAAACATAATTTTTTTCAAACACAATTTTTGGATATGCAAAACGTCACGTCTCAATAAAAGTTGCGGTTGCAATTTCGGTATACATTAGCTGCTCCGTCCAAATATGACATAAATCGCAGTTGCAGTCGGCCGTCGCAGTCGCAATTCTGTTTTGAGCTTTAATCGGCAAGCACCGATACCCAGGAACAATACCCCCAGGCTACCAGGTACAGTTTAATTAATATTAGTAGTGCGGTGGTAGAAATTGTGATGCTAGAGGCGGGAAAATAAATAAAAAAAAACAAAAACGAAACCCCTGCCAGCTATCACACATAATACGGTCAGGGCCGAGAAGTTTGGGAAGGACGCGTTCTTGAGAGTAAGCAGTAATATTATCACCCCGTGTCCCCATTACGGCCGGCGGGCGACCCAGGACGTACTACTAACTCGTCGAGAGGCAGCTGCTATTGGTAACCAGCCATTTAGTACCCCAAGCAAAGGTAGTGATTGAGTCAAAATTAAGCATTTGATAGCTGAAAAAAAGACATCATCTGAACGATTTATTCAACTTTTTGTCCATGAAGTCGTGAGTTTTAAAAATAAAGATAAAAATACTGATTTTTTAGCTGTAAGTGGTTGTGATATGTATAGAAATTTGAATTTTGTTCATTTTATTAGTGAAACCATAGTTTTAAACTTTTGAATTACGCCATTTTAGAACTTAATCCGTATTTCTAGTAGATATTGAATGTTTTTTTAGAACGTGATCATATTTGGATTTGATGACTGCTGTTTTGAGGTTATATTTACCATATATTTGTCATTATATCACTCAACCAAATATACTCATTTTATTATCGCATTGCTTAAATACATTCCATTCTATTGTATTAATTAACACTATTATATATATACACACACATTTTAATTATTATATTGATTACTTTCAATAGCTATTATATATATACACATTTTAATTATTTTAATTACTATATTGATTAGTTTAAATATCTATTATATATACACTGTTCTTGTTCTGGTGTGAACAGGCACTGGAATTTTCTTCTTTGCGGTAAAATTAATTCTGTTTGGACATCGATTGCCTGAATTGGCTGAGAATCGTGCGGTTGTTAGTATTGAATTAAGACGTTCGTTAGCAGATAACACCGAGTTGGCCAATTCGACGTTGTCGTTACCTTTCGTAGTTGTGGTTTTTATTTCTGTTCAAGCAATATCGTCCTCGAGTTGTTTTTGTGGTGCCCACTTGTACACCAGGACACATATTACACGTACTCCTTTCAGTTGGTAAATTGTTATTACTACTAATGTTTGATTTGTATGTGCACTGTTAAGATTCTTTGCAATAATATATGTATTTTGAAGGTTATATAAACTGTTTACGTCTGTATTAACCATGCAGTTCTAGGGTTTTTCTTTGAGTATACAGGATGGTTGGGGAGGGAGTTTTTTTATTTCTCTAGGGTCCCCCGTCGAACATTCAACGTGGTTACAGGTCCCACGGGGATGGACCTGTGAACGATGAGGACATGAAGAACTTCCGCACAGACAACTAGGTAAGTGGTGAACCCAACATGTATCGATCCGGTTACACACCCCACGACCCCTTCCGGCGAGCTAGCGTGAACCGTGTGACCGGCTTATCATCCCCTAGGAATATTTAGGAAACTAGGGAGGATGTGTGTTTTCAAAATTTTTATGTCTACCAGAGCATGATGGTAGTAGCCTTGCTGTCACCAGCAAGGAGCTCCATTATGCCGGTACAAACGGCTATGTTTTGTTTCAGTCGGTGAGCAACTAGTCGTGGGAGTGAGTTTAGTGGAGATTTTGGAGTTCGGGTCAGTCAAATTCCCACTTCCCTGTCACGTAATTACGTTTCAGCTATTAGATATTATTAAATTTTAATTAATTGTACGTGTTTGCTTCAATTACACTGATCATTGGTGCATAATATATTTATAGTATGATAAAATACAGCATTCTTATGGATTTGAGACAAAACCATTTAAATTATCACTTCCCTGTATATCACTTCCCTGTCGACATAGACTGAATGCGAGCATTTCCGAATAGGTTTTATAAAATATTGTGGAAAACAAGGAGCAAAAGTTGACGGTGTAATTTGGGGAATCAGACTAGGAAAGAAATAATGTTTAAAATTAATAAGACTTAACATTTGCTCGAGTACTTTTTCTATACTAACCTCACTTCCCTGGTAGGCATTCTTGTACATACTTATTTAGCCTTCTATTCTCAGAAAATTTAATAGATGTATCACTTAAATGCAATACTTACTATATTGTTAACCGAAAAATCTTTTTTAAGTAAAATATTCGTCACTTTCCGCTGTCTATTCTCAGTTCCCTGTCTAGAAATCAGCATAATTATCCTTCACCTGCTAGGTGCATAATTAATATAGAATTAAGTTAGAGTTGGTCAATTTTATAAACTCAAGTAATAAAAACATAAATTCAATTTGTAAAACATTTTTTTTATTCGCTTTCGAAGTATAAATTATATTTCGCGCACCTGAAATCTGCGGCCGGAAACAAAATGTAGCATAATGCCTTAAATACGAAAAGTAATCTAAAAAGAATATTCCATTTCATCGGAAAAATAATATGCCTGCATGCAACAAAAAAGCAAAATCTTGACCTGCGACAATTCACCATTTCAAATAACCATATAAAAAATTGGAAATTAAAAAACTCATCCGGCGGTGCCCTGCGCCTGAGGCCTTGGCTAATCAAATACAATTCAAATAGATTATGTCCCACGCACCTGAAATCTTAGGCCGGGAAATCCGAAATGTAACGGAATTAAAGAATATTCCATTTCATCGGAGAAATATCATTGAATGCCTGAAAACAACAAAAAAACAAAATCATGACCTGCCACAATGGCAATTAACAAAAAAATCCATCCTGCGCGTGAGCACTTGGCTATTCAAAAAAAATTGTGTCGTCTGCTGCCTGGCTGGTATGGCAAAGTGAGTGAGGGGTGGAGCAGGCGAAAAAATACATTTCGTCCGTGTGAAATGAAGCTCTGTAGCCACCATGCCCTTCCTCTCTTCCTTTGTCTATCAACAGAGAACTTGGGGAAATGCGCGGAGAGCTTTGTGGAATGTGTATTCTAAAGCTTCGCCTTAGGAATCGAAACAAATCCTACCCAGCAATTTGCTGGTGCCAAAATTTTGTATGAAGCGGAACATCTGTATTACCACAGACTTAACTATCTGTAATACAGATGTTCCGCTTCATACAAAATTTTGGCACCCATTTCCCCAAGTTCTCTGTTGATAGACAGAGGAAGAGAGGAAGGGCATGGTGGCTACGGAGCTTCATTCCACACGGACGAAATGTATTTTTTCGCCTGCTCCACCCCTCACTCACTTTGCCATACCAGCCAGGCAGCAGACGACACAATTTTTTTTGAAAAGCCAAGTGCTCACGCGCAGGATGGATTTTTTTGTTAATTGCCATTGTGGCAGGTCATGATTTTGTTTTTCTGTTGTTTTCAGGCATTCAATGATATTTCTCCGATGAAATGGAATATTCTTTAATTCCGCTACATTTCGGATTTCCCGGCCTAAGATTTCAGGTGCGTGGGACATAATCTATTTGAATTGTATTTGATTAGCCAAGGCCTCAGGCGCAGGGCACCGCCGGATGGGTTTTTTAATTTCCAATTTTTTATATGGTTATTTGAAATGGTGAATTGTCGCAGGTCAAGATTTTGCTTTTTTGTTGCATGCAGGCATATTATTTTTCCGATGAAATGGAATATTCTTTTTAGATTACTTTTCGTATTTAAGGCATTATGCTACATTTTGTTTCCGGCGGCAGATTTCAGGTGCGCGAAATATAATTTATACTTCGGAATCGAATAAAAAAAATGTTTTACAAATTGAATTTATGTTTTTATTACTTGAGCTTATAAAATTGACCAACTCTGACTTAATTCTATATTAATTATGCACCTAGCAGGTGAAGGCTAATTATGCTGATTTCTAGACAGGGAAGTGAGAATAGACTGCGGAAAGTGACGAATATTTTACTTAAAAAAGATTTTTCGGTTAAAATTATAGTTAGTATTGCATTTAAGTGATACATCTATTAAATTTTCTGAGAATAGAAAGCTAAATATGTACAAGAATGCCTACCAGGGAAGTGAGGTTAGTATAGAAAAAGTACTCGAGCAAATGTTAAGTCTTATTAATTTTAAACATTATTTCTTTCCTAGTCTGATTCCCCAAATTACACCGTCAACTTTTGCTCCTTGTTTTGCACAATATTTTATAAAACCCATAGGCGCCGGCAGAATTTTTTCAAGGGGTGCAAAAAATTTGGTCGGGGGGGCGCGGGTAGAGGTTAGAATTTAAAGTGGTTTGCCAGATCTACTTTACCGACATGGTTTACAGAATTTGTTTTTCGTACATATTTTTAGTTACGAAGAAAAAAATAGAACTCGCGCTTTGGTATCGTCTCAGAAATTATTCACAGAATGCATTTAATGTTATCAAACTTGGATTCAAAAATCCTAAATTTAATTTCTGAGACCCTAAGCTCACCGATATTCGGATAAGCTTGAATGCGTTTGTAATAAACTTCAGGAATTAAACATGAATATAACCACAGTATCCGATCCTTATTATCGGAATTGCTCCAATCTCACAGTATGGACGCCTTAACAGAGTTCTCAGGCATCTTCGCAGTTACTGCAAGGCAGAAGCACAGATCAAATCTTCCATCTGAAAGTGTAGAAGAATTCTTCACATGTTATATATTTATTCCATGTTCTATATTTATCGCCATCGCAGAAAAGATAATAATTCTTTACGGACATATTTTAACAAATTTTATGTCCGAAGCTATTACGTGGTACATACGAAATGTGGTCTATTCCCAAACGAATCCTTGGAATACGCAGATTTGATTTCTAAGGCAACACCATTTCATCCAGCTGTAGCTGATGCAATCAAGATTGGTCTTACTCTTCCAGCAACAACATGCAGTATCGAACATTTAGCACATTACGTCGGGTAAAACTTTGGAATCGGCCTACGATGGGAAATGCAACACTTACCGGACTGTGCAAATATTGCTCAGCGTTCACAGAAAGAGAGTGCAAGAGGATACTGAATTCATCAACAGTGTTATCCACGAATTTGGACAACAACCAAGACGAATGAGGCTTTAACTTTTCATTAAAAAATTATGATTTTTTAACTTAGATGGCCGCCATTTTGTTTTTCGAAAAAATGATAACGGATTCGTAATCACCGAGCTCGAAAACGCGCGGGAACCAAATTTCAAAGAATTATCTCAATTCCTTAGTTTTGGCCGTTCCTTTGGTTTGGTTTTTGGCGTTTTAAACCACTGTGTTGCATTGATTGAGTTAATCTGTTTTAGTTAAATAAAAAAGAAAAACTTAATAAAATAAAATATAGTCATTATATTTATTTAAAGTATTACCATGTAATAATTACATTATAAAGTTACGTTCTGCATTAATTCTTTGATTTATTTATTACTGATTTTTCCTCTCTCATATAATCTTAAGTTTTTAGTCTATTTAGACATTTAGTTTAAAAGCCAGGGGGGTGCAAATGCGATGTTGAAAGGAAAATTCGAGACTCTTGATGAAACCGCAACATTCGTTGGTTAAGGAGTAATATCACCTTGTGTTCACTAAATTTCACGTGATTTTCTGAGATGTACCACGTATTTTCTGTAATTTTTTTGCAATATTTCTTAATATCGTTTTTTTTTCAATTTTAAGTACAATATCTGTAAATGAGAAAATCTTTAAAATCGTCTTTTTGGACCCGCACTTAGATTTCATTCACGAAAATCTTGGTGCAGTATCAGATGAACATGGTGAAAGGTTTTATCAATACATATTGCAAATATAGAAGGAATAATGAATCCATTACATAAAAAGTATACGTGATACTATTACTATATTTCGACTCAATAGCATTTGGGTATTGCACTGCCGTTTACACTGTATTTGTTCACTGTTTTAAATACCATCCAACTGGAACATCCAAAAAAAAGTAAAGAAGATAATTTAAATATCTGGGAATGAAGAGCGTATGACGTGATGAAAAATACTTATCATTTTATACAATGGTCTGGGAAAAACTGCGAAAGTAATGTATACATTGACTTATACGACAATTTTTGGACAGATTGCGACCCTATGATGAACTAGTGTGGGGGTCTAAGCTTAAACAAAACAAAAAGGCCTAGAAGCCCAATTGAAAAACCTGGAACCTAATGCCCTCCTAAGTATCTCAAGTGCATAATGTACCCAATCCTACTGCAGTCATAGAGATTATATTAAAAATCGGCTCTTTTCACATCAGTCAGAACACATGCTATCTGCGGTGCATTGTCACTACAAAAAGCAGACAGTTGCACCAGGCGACATAATTAGTTATCTAAGCATCTTACAGGACTCGAATTTTGAATCGACGACCATCTGCTCTGACATACCTACTAGAGGCCAAGATAGATTTTGAAAACCTTTTGTTATCATTATCGAGAGTTGTGAAGAATGGAAGTCTAACAGATCCACACTTCTTGAATCTGTATCCTGATGTGCAGGCGGCTCAAACGTCAATTTGAAAAGCTGGCTGTGACTTCAGACTCCGCTTTTGTAAGGCCATACGAAAGTAGGAAGCAAACGGAAGCTAGTAGCGATGCCTGATAAATCTTCGAAAAGAAATTATTTTCAGCCAACCAACTTCTTTTTTTAACTTAATTTGACATTTTGATGCGAACAATAAATTGTTTCAAGAATATTTAAAGAGTTTTTAGAATATTTTAAAACAAACAAATAAATGCAGCGCATGCGGCAATGGCTTTACTCGCGGACTGAAATCCGATAACAGGCGGACAAATTTAATTCGAATTCGCATTGGTGGAGGATACCATTTTCTTATTTCCGTATTTCATGACTTTCGAATCGCATTTCAGGATAACCCCCTGGGTCATTCAGTCACAGGTTTTTTACCTAAAGATGACATCTATAGAAGAATGCTCCGAAGTTTGTATATCTCCAGAGTCATAAATGGTTCTACCATTACTATTCAAACAGTCAAGTCGTTACTCTCTAAAAACGATTCAGTGGATGCCAAAGTCAACCTTCGTATGTCAATATATTGTAAAATTCTAAATTTTTTTTTATATTCCATATGCTTGCTCTAGAAATACACGAGTTGAGCTCAAACTAGAATTGAAATTTTTCTGTTCTCTTGTTAAGAAATCATTATCCCTGTAAGGCACCATGAGGTTGGTTTCCAAAGGATAGGCAGAATCACTTGTTAAATGGTAATCCACAGGTATTGTAGTTTATATTGTGTGCATGCCGAGTTGGTGCTGTTATGATTTTGTGGTACTGTTCTTCAACACAAATTATGTTTTTTTAACAAAATCCAACGCGATCAAGCACAGATTAAGGTATTTACACTAAAAATACGCATAATAGTGTAAATTCTACAAATTTTTAAAAATTATAAAAATCTCACGTGAGATTGACGGGGGGGAGGGGGTCGAGCCAAATCTCACGACATCTCACCGGCGGGGGGGGTCGAAAAATCGCCAAAATCACCTCACGTAATTTATGAATGTCGTCCCTAATTAGAAAGTAGCCTTGAGAATTTCAGTTATATTCCGTATTAAATTTTTTTTCTTAAAAACCCTTACCCCACCTCAAATTACCAATTATTTCAGAATGAAATTATCTAGGCTGGTGGAATTTTTTTGGAGCCGATTAAGTCTGGAGCCCCACTTATAGATATATACCAAAAAAAAAATAGGTAAAAAAACTTTTAAGTTAAATGGTTTTATTTGAAATCATAAGCTATACCAAAAACTAGAAAATAATTAGAACACAAACATAGACCTTCTTGAGATTCCGACGTCTGGTAAGAAATCATGCAATAGTAGCCGTGCTGTTTTCTTATGTCGTATGCAAAAGTACCCTTTGTGTCGCTGCGTCAACGGATTAAGTAATATTCTGGGACTTTTAACAGACTAAAATAAAAACATGGGGCGCATTTGAAATATATTGGTGGACTTGGAAACACATTCTTCTAGACAAGTCGTTCTTATTTAATTATACAGTGGTTATACAGGTTTTTATGCGCCCCATGTTTTTATTTTAGTCTGTTAAAAGTCCCAGAATATTACTTAATCCGTTGACGCAGCGACACAAAGGGTACTTTTGCATACGACATAAGAAAACAGCACGGCTACTATTGCATGATTTCTTACCAGACGTCGGAATCTCAAGAAGGTCCATGTTTGTGTTCTAATTATTTTCTAGTTTTTGGTACAGCTTATGATTTCAAATAAAACCATTTAACTTAAAAGTTTTTTTACCTATTTTTTTTATTTCATAGTTTTTAGTTTGATTTTGGCTCGTATCATTATGCAAACTCTTCATCCTTTCCAACTCTTTCATTGCATCTTTATTGCACGGTTTCTTACCTGTTAATTTCTGACAATCAAGCTCCTCAATACATAGCCCTTCCAAAGCCCTTACGCGACTCAATGCTACATACGCTTGACCTTCCTCAAACAGTTTGGAGCCCAAATACACTACAGCATGGTCAACAGTACTACCCTGCATTTTATGGACAGTGGAGGCCCATGACAAAATTATTGGCAACATCCCTCTCGGCCGTTCCATAATTAAACTTTGCTGGAAATTGTATGGCTTTAGGATGAATAAGGTGTACGCCGTCTCTTTCAAAATCAATTTGAACAGATGGTATATCTGTTTCATACATTTGCGTCCTACGAAACTGAGGCCATACAATCTCTGCGATGTAGCCGATAGCGCCGTTCACCAACCCTTCCGAGACGTCAACGTTAGCACGTAACATAACTTTGGCTCCTATGAATAATTCAAGTTCTTGTGGTAAACCTCCGGTCTTGTTAATATCTGCTGGTAAGATATCAATTATATTAACGTTGTACGATTTAGGACGCATTTGCAAAATTCATCCGCCATTTTGTATTTTCAAATTTTGATCACAGAATCGTCATTTGTGGTCCTAAAAACCCCCCCATACCGATTTTCAATGGATTCAGATCACATTGGCAAAATTCATCCGCCATATTGGCGCCGCCATTTTGAATTTTCAAATTTTGACCACAGAATCGTCATTTGTGGCCCTAAAACCCCCCGATACCGATTTTCAATGGATTCAGAACACATTGGCAAAATTCATCCGCCATATTGGCGCCGCCATTTTGAATTTTCAAATTTTGACCACAGAATCGTCATTTGTGGACCTACAAACCCCCCGATACCGATTTTCAATGGATTCAGAACACATTAGCAAAATTCGTCCGCCATATTGGCGCCGCCATTTTGAATTTTTAAATTTTGACCACAGAATCGTCATTTGTGGCCCTACAAACCCCCCGATACCGATTTTCAATGGATTCAGAACACATTGGCAAAATTTATCCGCCATATTGGCGCCACCATTTTGAAGTTTTAAATTTTGACCACAGAATCGTCATTTGTGACCCTACAAACCCCCCGATACCGGTTTTCAATAGAATCGGAACACAATTGCAAAACTCGTCCGCCATATTGGAACCGCCATCTTGATTTTTGTACAAAATTGTCAGATTGCATTGTCACGGGAGCTCAATGTGTGGGCAAAATTTCATAAGAATCGGTTCAGTAGAAGTAGACGAAAAAGCTGTCGCAAGATTTGAACCAAACAAACAAACAAACAAACAAACAAATATACGAGGTGAAGCTAAATAAAACCATTAAAAACTCCCCAATACCGATTTTCAATGGATTTAGGACGCATTTGCAAAATTCATCCGCCATTTTGTATTTTTTAAATTTTGATCACAGAATCGTCATTTGTGGTCCTAAAAAACCCCGATACCGATTTTCAATGGATTCAGAACACATTGGCAAAATTCATCCGCCATATTGGCGCCGCCATTTTGAATTTTCAAATTTTGACCACAGAATCGTCATTTGTGGCCCTACAAACCTCCCGATACTGATTTTCAATGGATTCAGAATACATTGGCAAAATTCATCCGCCATATTGGCGCCGCCATTTTGAATTTTCAAATTTTGACCACAGAATCGTCATTTGTGGCCCTACAAACCCCCCGATACCGATTTTCAATGGATTCAGAACACATTGGCAAAATTCATCCGCCATATTGGCGCCGCCATTTTGAATTTTTAAATTTTGACCACAGAATCGTCATTTGTGGCCCTACAAACCCCCCGATACCGATTTTCAATGGATTCAGAACACATTGGCAAAATTCATCCGCCATATTGGCGCCGCCATTTTGAATTTTTAAATTTTGACCACAGAATCGTCATTTGTGGCCCTACAAACCCCCCGATACCGATTTTCAATGGAATGGGAACACAATTGGAAAATTCGTCCGCCATCTTGGAACCGCCATCTTGATTTTTGTACAAAATTGTCAGATTGCATTGTCACGGGAGCTCAATGTGTGGGCAAAATTTCATAAGAATCGGTTCAGTAGAAGTAGACGAAAAAGCTGTCGCAAGATTTGAACCAAACAAACAAACAAACAAACAAATATACGAGGTGAAGCTAAATAAAACCATTAATATGTATTGAAACTTATTAATAAGAATTAGTGAATGCTTTTTACCTATGTGTTTAATTATGAAAAAAAAGTTGTAGACTTTAGGTCTGTATGTTTGAAAAAAGTTTTTACTTTTAGTAAAAAGTTTTTACTTCACAGCTGTTTAGATGTCGAGTAAAAACTCTATATTTCCCCTCTTACTATTTTTTACACGAGCTCTTGAGCAGAAGTAAATTCTAGTAAACTCAGATGGCATTGCATTTTGTTGTGAAATTGTGAAAAATACTACTGTAAACATTTCGCCCGGAAAATTTCGAAAGATACACTAAATTTTTACTTGACTTTTACTCGAGAACTGTTTGTTTAAATTCCCCACTTCTTTACTATTTTTTACTTAACAGCAGTTAACGAATTTTTACTGGATTTTTACTTGACTTTCAAACATACAGACCAATTGTCACATCGAAAAAATATATTGAACTTGAATCCTTACCTTTGTTTTCAGAACAAAATCCGAATATGTATGATCTGAAAACCCTGCGATCAACTTCCACCGACCGGAACCCAAATTAACTTCAACCAATAAAATCAATTATGTCACGTGCATTACCGATACCGCCTCTAAGCCCCACGTGCATTAGGATAACGTGTTACGATAATACGATAATCCCATGTCCTACGCCCGACCCAATTAGGAAGCTCATATTGCATGCAGATCCAGATCCGGTGGTCTAGACCAAGGGTCGGCAACCTTTTTATAACATGGGCCAGCATAAATATTACCTTTTTTCCGCGGGCCGTAATAGTCATTTGGCACCTTGTTGTGACCTATATTTTTTTTAGAATTGAGCCGGACTTGCACTAGGCAGTACATTTGTCCCTTACACGATGGTAAATTTTACTGAGCCCTCAATTTTTTGTCCTACTGTTGGTATATGAGTGTGTACCGAGATGTGATTGCAATTACGTAGTGGAGAGACAAGAGTTTGTTTTGTAATTACGTAGTGAAGAGACAAGAGTTTCTTTTTTCTTACTTCTTTAGGGGCAGTAAAATTCAACTTAAAATGAGGCGAGGTGAGGTGAGGTTGTAAATACGAGAGACATTTGTTATTTTTTTTTTTTTGCTGCAGTAGAATATCCAATTTGAGCTGAGACGAGGTGAGATTTTAAATACGAATTGGAGAGGCATTTCTTACTTTTTTTGAGGCAGCAAAGGTTCCAACTTGAAATTAGGTGAGGTGAGATTGTAAAATATGGTTTTTGGCATTTTGGCATTTCAATCCCCCTTCGCCTAATTTGAAGGCACCTCTTACCAATCCATTTTATAATCGTGTCCTACCCAACAGTAAATTTTTTGTCTGCATTTGAAGTGAAAGATGCTTTAATGGGGTAAATCACACTATCCAACACTCGGTCCTCAACTCAAACAGGTTTGTGTATATTGTAGGTATAATCCTCTAAATATTCATTTTTCTGTCTCTTTTTCGTGTAACGAAACGCGAATGAGATGCAGAGTTACTCATAGTTTCCTCAGACCCCCGAGAACGATGTTATAATTGTGTTACGGTGATGGATGGGCGAGTCTGATAAATTTTCTGAGGCAAAATGAGGATAAAATAAACTTCCCTGCGATCTCTTGTCTATAAAACCGGTTTGTGGGGGATGATAAAAGAAATGATGCATAGTGTAACTTAGCACAATGGATGTAATATTCAATTTAAACTAGATGACAAACATCGAAAAATACTTTTTTATAATTTATTCTAAACATCTGGCGAGCCGGATACGAACTTGTCGCGGGCCGTAGATGGCCCGCGGGCCGAAGGTTGCCTACCGTTGGTCTAGACGTTGAGCCATGAAAGTTTTCACAATCTATAGGAATCTAGAAATCAGCATAATTAGCCTTCACCTACTAGGTGCATAATTAATATAGAATTAAGTTAGAGTTGGTTAAATTTAAAAACTCAAGTAAAATCATGACCTGCGACAATTCACCATTTCAAATAACCATATAAAAAATTGGAAATTAAAAAACCCATCCGGCGGTGCCCTGCGCCTGAGGCCTTGGCTAATCAAATACAATTCAAATAGATTATGTCCCACGCACCTGAAATCTTAGGCCGGGAAATCCGAAATGTAGCGGAATTAAAGAATATTCCATTTCATCGGAGAAATATCATTGAATGCCTGAAAACAACAGAAAAGCAAAATCATGACCTGCCACAATGGCAATTAACAAAAAAATCCATCCTGCGCGTGAGCACTTGGCTATTCAAAAAAAATTGTGTCGTCTGCTGCCTGGCTGGTATGGCAAAGTGAGTGAGGGGTGGAGCAGGCGAAAAAATACATTTCGTCCGTGTGGAATGAAGCTCCGTAGCCACCATGCCCTTCCTCTCTTCCTTTGTCTATCAACAGAGAACTTGGGGAAATGCGCGGAGAGCTTTGTGGAATGTGTATTCTAAAGCTTCGCCTTAGGAATCGAAACAAATCCTACCCAGCAATTTGCTGGTGCCAAAATTTTGTATGAAGCGGAACATCTGTATTACAGATAGTTAAGTCTGTGGTATTACAGATAGTTAAGTCTGTGGTTATAGGTAGTTAGTGAAGGAGGAGGTATACAGAAAGAAAGGAGCCAATGTTAGGAACTAGAGATAGGAACCTGGGAGTTTAGTTCACTATTGGACATCATCGCGAGTCGATGAACTTCAACTGTTTTACCGAGAGATTTAGTAAAGTTTTTTTTCGAGTTTATTGTGTTTTATATAGTTTAGTTTCATTCTGCGCATAGTTTTGTTTATCAGCAGACATGGCGACTTTTAATATGGAAGGCTTTATTGAACTTATTAAAAATAAACCGATATTGTGGGATTTAAATCATCCCCAATATAAAAATTTAACAAAAAAAGCCGACGTCTGGAAAACCATCACCCTCATTACACACATCGACAGTGTCGATAAAATCGACATGTCGATAAACTCGGGATACAAAAACATGCAGATTTCATATAATAAACAATATTATTAGGGGCCATCCATAAATTACGTCACACGAATTTCATGATTTTTTGACCCCTCCCCCGTCCTTGTCACAACTGGTCACATTTGTGAGACTCCCCCTCCCTAGTGTGACGTCACATATTTTGGAATTTTACATCTAGAAATTATTAAATTAAAACAGCAGTTCCGAAATTAGTTTTATTTCTATTTAAATTATTAACTTCCCAGTAGGAAGTTATTGTAATCGGTCCGAAAATCGGATTCGAAATTTTCAATGTATTTACACGTTTCAAGGTCCCAATAGCATTTTAAGCAAAAATTTGAGAAGAAATATGTCTGTGTGTGTGTGCGTACGTATGTGGTCATTTTTTCCTGCACGATTTAGCGCGAACCAAAAAAGATTTCGACTTCGTTCTATGTTCTTTGACCTAAAAGAAGACATTTTGAGCCAAACCTAAAATCATGTAAGCGCCCCTTTTCGGTTTTTGGCCCCCAAAAAACCACCCCCTAAAAAAAATTTCGGTTTTTGACTAATACCTCTTGAACAGTTAGTGTTATCATAAAATAGTATTTACAAAGTTTGTAGATTATGCGATTATCTACAAAAAAAGATATTACACATTTTCCCGTACGATTTGCCATTCATGAGATATCACCGTTTTAAAGATTTAAAATACTCATTCGCGACGAGTATAAGGTTATCAGACGCTCAATAAATCTTTTGTTGGACTACGTGGCTAATATTTTCAGGGGTGATTCCTGGATGTATTTGGAGAAAAAAATTGTTATAGAGAGGTGGTCTATCCCCACTATCCACAAAAATACAGGGTGTTTACGAAAAAAAATTTAATGTTTTTAAAATTTACTTAAACCTCAATTACTCCTAGACTAATTATCGTAAAGCAACAAAATTATGCTCACCTTTTAGGTAAATGTGTATTCTTTAATTTGATATAAAGATCAAAAAGTTGAGTGACTCCGTTTAGAAGATATGTAGGTTTAAAGTGTGAGCAAAATCCCAATATTCTTCGTTTTTCAGGATTTTGCACCTAACTTCCTACCCGGAAGAAATAAGATCCATATAAAAGATCACAGAGAAGAAAAATTTGCAAACGACCCTTACCTACATCGCAAATACACAATGATTGCGAATAAGGCCATCACCGACAGTAATCCGCGGCAGTGTGCCCAACTTAAGGGCGAAATTTTATGTGATATTTTGTAATATGTACATACATGTATGTATGTGGGGAATTAAACATGCAATATGTATAACACCGTTACCCCACCGATCTTAAAGAGCTGTGATGCCAGTTTGCGGCTCTCTTCCAATGTTGGCCTGGACGTGGACAGTAGATTTTTTGGTTACTTTTTATTAATATTGAATTATATTTTTATTAATGTTTAATTGTTTTCGTTTTATTAATATTGAATTTGTTATTTTTTATTGGAATTTAGCGAGTTTTGTTTTAAAACACATCAAATCTTATATGTATAATGTTTATTCGAAATAATATTGAGTTTCTCGGTATGTAATAAAAAGAACACGTTTATTAATTCACAGTTTCACCTATGTATTTATAACAATTTCTCTAAATTCGTACCGGTAATTAAAAGAAACGACACTAAAGTTTATTTCTTCATTAATGTCCATCCCTTCAGACAAATTAATATAATATTTTCTAATATATTTTAATTTATGCTCTCGCTTGTTTTCCTACACATACATACCAATCACACTGCAACCTTAGGAAATTGTTCTATTGTCAGTACGTAAAGTCCATGGCAAATTTAAATTAAAGAAACACATTTTCTTTACATACATAATGTACATATAATGCTCTTTTATAAAATTTTATTTTAAGGTTAAAGTTGTTTAATTTTTGACATGAAATAATTTCATAACTGCAAGAAAATAACATGCAATATTATTATTTAGATAAAAATGTAAAGTCCGCTGCCGAATTTTCCATACTGCAAGCTCACATTGTGACTGTGCATGTGGCGGCATTGGTCTAACAAAAGGTCAATGTATAAACTCTCTAACCTATAAACTCTATAACTCATGTACAGTATTGTCCAATATTAAAGCACCAACCTTACATATTTCATAAATTTTTCATTATTTTGATAAAAACTTAATAAAAACAACTATCCAATATTACAAAATTTATATCTAAATATTTATTTATATATCTAAAATATAAAAAAATTCAAAAATTATAACATAAATACTCCAGTCTTACACTTCAAACTATACAATGAAATGATAAACTATTGTACCAGTGGACAAAACATATAATAGGGAGGACTCTTTGCTAAAAGGGACCATCTTTAAATCCTGATATATCCTCAGCAGCACAACTTCCTAAAGATTTCGGGTTCGGAATAAGTCAGAGAACAATCCGACGAAGACCCGTACAAGCTGGACTATTAAGTCGAAGACCCGCTAAAAAACCACTAATATCTGGAAAATATATGAAATATTGATGGGGGGTGCTTTAGCATTGGCCAATACTGTAAATTATCGAAATAAAAATTACTTACTTACTTATTTACTACAGTTTGATAGAAATAAAATATTTACATTTCCCATATTCTTAGATACTATTCTACAAAATGTATATATTAAGTTTAGGGGTTTTTGACTCAATTTCAGGGGAAACAAATCTCGGTGCTGGCCACACTGCCCCGTTCACAATGCGGCATCACCGACAATTTTGATTGAGTTGTTTATATATTGTTAACGGTTTATCGAGCTCAAGAATTTTATACTATTTATTGTTCATAGTTTGTTTAACTAGTAATCATGCAAAAAGTTAGAAAATGGTGGTTACCGTGACAAACCGAGACACAATATGCCCCAATCCAAATAGCAGCCGAAAACAACACCTAAACATCCGAAAACTCTGTACAAAATGCATCATTGACCACTTGTCTTTTATTCACAATACATAATTTTACTGCGCTATGTACATATACATAAATATTATTATTCCGATCAAATCGAATATATGCAAAATTCCTTCGAGTGTAGTGGGCGTAATTTGCAAATAAATACCTCAACATTCAATCTGAAGTTATTAACAAACGGAAACCAAATAATTCAGCACGCACACAAGAATTGTTTCCTTTTCAATTATTGGAAGAACGCAAATAGGTTTTGTCAACAGACTCAAAATAATTGGTTCTGTAAAAAGAACCCAAAAATCACACATTTTACGAGGAGCTATTATATGGGAAATGGAGTTTAAAGCTAACAAATCAAAGTGGAAACAGTCGAAGTTAATTTTGGTTCATTTAAGTGGCGTCGTACAATCTACAAAGAAAGGTATGTATCCAATTTCAACTTTGCTGCTACGGCCTCACTTAGCTTAAATTGAGCCACAAAACTGGGGACGAAAAGTAAACGATGGAACAAGCACATCAAGTCAAATGTGTATACAACCGTACCATGGTCGTACGAGTATGTACAAACACAGTAAAGCTAATGAAGTAAGTAGGAATTAGATTACATATTCCAAGTCACTTTATCAGGCTCGGGGAAATTAAGAATAAAGTGTAGCTCGTGGCCCTAGTTAATACTATTAACAAATTGATTGTATTGATTGTAGGTGCTCTTGCTTTCATTTTTTTTATATAAAATAGATTTAAATAAGAAAATTTCAAAAACTGTCATAACATTGTGTTCATAATACATTTCTTTGGTATCATGTAATTGATTTATTGAGTTCTCGCAGGTAGTTAATATCTGATTGCAATTATGGGGATTCTTCCAGGAATTCAACAGCTGCTTGTTCCAATTAATTTTATGCAAGCAATATGTGGAACCGCTCCACGTAACAGCAGGGAATTTGGTCCGTATTCCAAATTAAACAATTTTGTCTTTAATAGCTTTAATAATTTTTTATTAACCCACTTAATAACTTTTACTGGACACTAAGTCTATTCAACACTATTTATATATATTTATTACTTCATTTTTATAGAATTGGAAAAGAATGACAATTTAATATACTTTTGTAACTCTTCAAAATCTTAGTTAATTTATTGACAACTAATTTGTTATTAAATTAATTGATTATTTTTCTCATTACTTGATGCAAGTAGGCTATCAGCCTTATTCTCGTTGTCGAGTGACGTGACTATCAGGGACGCGGTGGAATGAAACTGTCGATACCGACAAACGTATCGAGGGAAATATGACTTTACCCACCACCTTGCGACAATTAGAATACGACGTTTATAGATCTAGTCTTTTGCGCACAGTCTTTTGCAGTCGAGTAATAGGAGTAGCGGGACGATGTCCCTACAGATTTCCTCATTTACTTACAGAATATAATAGTTTGTACAAACAGGGTGCCCCGCAAAACCATAGATAATATGTAGTAGGTATTAGAATTTCCAGATCCCTATAAATTACTGCAAGTTTGTCAAGGCATTCGCCCTTGATTTAAAATCTCGAAAAATTGAAACGTATAAAACGCTTGTTGTTCCTCACCCACCCATATAAAGATTTTATGGATATTTTTGATTTATCTTACGGGAGCTTTCAACCTATGGGGCAACTTGCCAACTAGGTCTCTTATACGAGAAAATCATACTATTTTTCTGTTAATCCCTAAATGGATCAACTTAAACTGGAAAATATTTAGGAATTTTAATTTATTAGTTGTCCGTTTCACGAGAAATGCTCTCCTTTTGTAAATAGGGTAAAACCGAGACAGCATCTCATTTGACTGAGTATTAGAACTTTAGAACTTATTGTGCTTTTGGTTATACACGTATGTACATACATACAATTATACAAATTCACAGTAACACAAATTATTATAATTAATTCCAGTGATGGATTTACGCTTAGGCCCGGGCCTAAGGCGGCAAAATTTTAGGGGCGACAAAATTTTAGAGGCTGCAAAATTTATAGAACGATTAAAATTTAAAAATCAATTTAACTTAGGTTTACTCTGTACTCTGAAGCACTCTGAAAAATGGAGAGATCCAAAGTAGTGCCTGTCGTCCCTTGAGTCTATAAACGGTTTTCAAATTTTTCGTAACGATCGCCAAGGTCGCACTGGTGGTGGTGTTGCTAAATTTCTTAGGGACTACCTTAAATGGTCACTCTATGAACTTTGGTATTGAGTTTATTTGTGTTGAAGTCTCAAATGGTTCTGAAAAACTTTTACTTGTCAGTGTTTACTCTCCCCCCGGTCTATTTAAACCTGATAATTCCGCTGAACTGGAGGAGACCCTGGAGCATCTTTCTCATACGTATGCTCACATAGTTGTTTCCGGAGAATTTAATGTAAACTTATTAAAATCTTCCAGTCAAGAAAAATTCTTCAATCATACAATGCAGACCTTAATCCTTATTCAAATGAATACCTTGCCAACTTACTTTAATGCGACGAACCCATCTCTACTTGATGTCTTCCTTTGTTGCGAACCTAGTACGATTCTCTTTCAAAATCAAATCTCTCCTCCAAGTTATTTGGATCACGACATCCTATTTGTTAATTACATTTTTCGCGTTGACGCAATTACCAGGAAAACTATAGTGTCTTGTGATTTTAAAAATATTAACCGCGATCGGCTCCTGGATCACTGTCAATTGCTGCCCTGGGATAATATTTTTACAGAAGACAGGAGGAGTTTCCCGTGCAGTTATGTGATGAATTTGCACCCCTGCATACTAAATGCTTGAGTGATAAGTCTAAACCATGGTTCTGTACTGAAATTAATTCACTTATCGCCGAAAGGGAGTATCAATATCATCGTTTCTGATTGAGTTGGTATGTTGCATGTTGTCTACTCTTGCTAGACTTCTCCTAAGGTTTTGATAACGTCAATCACATCGTCCTTTTACGCAAACTCTCTACACAATTTCGTTTTTTTTCTTCTGTCCTTACCCTCATGTATAGCTTTTTAGCTGCTCGTTCACAACAGGTGAAAATTCCCCATTTAATTTCCTCCCCTGCTATGCTTTTTGCTGGCGTTCCCCAAGGATCTATATTAGGCCCTCTACTGTTTAGTATATATATAAATGATCTTCCACTAATAGTAAAGCATTCTTACGTACATATGTGTGCTGATGATGTACAACTCTATTTTAGTGATGCTAAAAATCAACTTGAGTAGTGCACAAATAAACTCTCAAAAGATTTGCATAACATAACTCATTGGTCCTCTTTAAATTCACTAAAACTTAACCCATCTAAATCTCAATGCATCATCTTCTCCAATTCTAACGCGTCATCAACCGACCTCTCTCAATTTACCTTAAATGGGACCCTTGTCCCGGGACCGGGTCAAAAATCTCGTTATTGTCTTGAACAGGAATATGACGTGTTGTGACCACATTAGCTATTCTGGGCAAAGTATATAGTATTCTAAGCCGGCTTCGTATTCATCTTAGTCTCTTATCACAAGCATGAAGTTGGTTAAATCTATACTCTTGCCGCACATAATGCATGGCCTCTGTGTCTTCCCTTCGATTCATCCTTTAACCGTAAGTTAGAAGTAGCCTTTAAGGACCGCATACGATTCATTCGTAGCCTTAGCAGGTATGACCACATTTCGCCTCACCGGCACTCAGTTTTTGGATGTGACAGCCGAGATTTTAGGGTCTTGTGCTACTATCATAACATCATCAACAACCGAAAACCCTCCTATCTGAACAAGTTTATCCAGCTCTCACAATCCCGCAGAAATAATACTGTGATTATCCCCCGCTTTCGGCATCTATCGGGGCAATGCTCTTTCTTTGTTCACGAAGCTCAATTGTGGAATTCCATTCCTGTTGAAATACAACGGATTGAATCAGTGTGTACTTTCAAAAGGCGTCTTTTTGAATTTATTTCTGGCAGGACAAACTGAAGCACGTGTATCACTAAGGAATATCTTTTTTTGTTTATTAGTTTTTTTATATTTGCCTTTATAAAATCACATTTAAAATTTGATTTGCAAAAAACCCAATTCTATTTGACAGTAGAACTTACTTAAAGCTACTACTGATAGCGATGTTAAGAGCTTAAGTATCTTCGCGTAAACATGGTCAGTGTTGTATATCCAAGCAAAATTGGTGCAAGAAATCGATTATGAGGATATAATTGGAGTTTTCACCCAAATTAATAAAGCTTATAATAAAATATTTTCATTATTCGTAAATTAAATGTTTTATTATAAAAAGTATCACTACAACGGAAAAAAGACGCCATATCGGACGGGGCCTAGAGCGCAGTCGAGCTTAAATCCGCCACTGATTAATTCAAAATTAATACCGGGAAGCGCAGTACTATAAGGGCCCTAGAAAAATAAGTAAACATAAACATAACGGAAACTGAAAAATGATATCCTTCATCACTAATAGACTATAGTAGATCTTTTCCATTATAATAAACGAAATCTCGGAGCTATAACATGTAGATAAACTTACAAAATTCGCGATAGAAATTAATTCATCATCATAAATAGCTCCACAGCCTGTTATTGGCCTTGGCTTCCTGCAACATCCTCATCCAGAACTGTCTGTCCCTGGCTTGGAGTCTCCAATTTCTTATTCCTAGGGTTCGTAGATCCTCCTCTACGCTATCTGTATATCTCTTTTTTGGACGTCCTGTGCCTCTGTGTCCGTCTGGTCTCTTGTTCATAATAATTTTTGTTATGCTGTCATCACTGCTACGTTCAACATGTCCTGCCCATCGAATTCTGCTAATTTTTATAGTTTTTATGATGTTTGGATCTTTATACAACTGATACAGTTCGTGATTGTATCTTCTCCTCCAAACACCATTTTCGTTCACTCCTCCATATATTGTGCGCAGGATTTTTCTTTCAAAGCACCCCAGGAGGTGTTCTTCATTACTTCTTAGTGTCCAGGTTTCGGATCCATACAGTAGTATTGGCCTTATAAGGGTTCTGTATAGTTTAACTTTAGTCCTCCTTGATATGTTCCTTGTTAAGAAGTGTTTACGTAGCCCAAAATAGCATCTATTTCCCAGCGCCAATCTCCTTATGACTTCTGCCGTCGTGTCGTTATCTTTTGAGATTAGCGTCCCTAAGTATATAAATTCTTTTACACCTTCGACGTTATATGTATCAATGGTCATATTCTGGCGATCATTCCGTCTTTTAGAGATGCACATATATTTCGTTTTCTCTTCATTAATTGCTAGTCCGAATTTCTTTGCTGCTCTTTCTAGCGATATGAAGGCTTCTTTCATTGCTATGCTGGATCTGGCTAGTACCGACTTGTTGAAAATACTGCCCGCGGTGTTAATTCCTGCGTCTCTTATCACTTTTTCCATAGCTACGTTAAATAGTAAGCACGATAGGGCATCTCCTTGTCTTAGTCCTACTGTGGCGTTGAATGGTTCTGACAGCTCTCCTTCAATTCTTATTCTGCATATGACCTCTTTCATTGTCATTTTTGGTCAAATGTACGAGGTGTTTGGGAAATCTTAAATACTCCATAGCTTTATATAATTCTTCACGTTTTATTTTATCATAGGCGTTTCTGAAGTCTATGAATAGAGAATGTATGTTTATATTAAATTCATTTGCCTTTTCTAGGACCTGCCTAAGGGTGAAAATATGGTCTGTAATGCATCTTCCGGGGCGGAAACCGCTTTGATAGTTTCCCAGAGCTGCTTCTGCGTAAGGCTGCAGTTTAACGTATAAAATATTTGATAATACTTTATATGCTACGTTCAATTGCGTGATACCTCTATAATTACGGCAGTTTAGCTGATCTCCTTTTTTATGTATGGGGCACACAATGCCCTCGCTCCATTCCGATGGTATTCGTTTCTGGGTCCATATTAGTGTTACGATTTCATGCAGGCTTAATATTACGTTTTCACCTCCTTGTTTCAATAGCTCTGCTACGATGTTATCTTTGCCCGGAGATTTGTTGTTTTTTAGCTTTTTCACTGCGTCTTGTACGTATTCTATGTAGGCATGTCTCCCGCTAGTTGTTCTGCTAGTTCCATGTTTTCTGTAAGGGGTTGCTCCTCATCTCGAGCTAGCAGTTCTTGAGAGTGTTCACGCCATCTAGTTAGAACTAATACTTTGGTACTTAAGATCTCTCCATTCTTATTTTTGCACATTGTTACACTGCAAATCCAAGTGTTTAGCAGGTGTTGAGAAATAAAACGCTCTAGTGTTTTATTTCTAAACGATAAAGTATTTAATGTTTACTTTTAAAACAGAAGAAGCGTTAAATTCACAAAATCTAAACGCTAAAGTGTTTGTTTCTTAAACACCTAAAGCATTTAACAGAAATTAAACGCGTAAGGTATTTACCAAAAAATTCTAACCTAAGCGCAAGTGTCTAAAAGTAAAACACTTATTCGCCAATTAAACACTTGGGAAGGTAAACACTTAGTTATGATAAAACACTTATGGGGAACTAAACGCTCTAGCGTTTTATTTTTACACGGTAAAGTGTTTAGGGGTGGGAAGTGTCTCTAATGAAATCCTGGGTGATCCATTTTAGAGGTACTATTTTCAGAAATAAAAAAAATAAAATCATTCAATTTTATCGGGTAATTTTTATTATCATACAAAAAAACTAGAATTTCAAGGAACAGGGAAGTTATTATGAAAAAAAACAAAAAAATCACTCAATTAATATTACTTACACTATAATGCTTGAAAATAACCCAGCAAACCAAATTTTAAGATATCTTAACGAATTAGTTACGGAAATTCGTATATTTTTCCCGAATTCGCAATCGATTTCTGAACTAATTCGGAAAGAAAATTATATGAAGGGGTTGACACGACTTCGTTAAAGAAATTCTTTTCGAAATCGTTACGAAATTTAGTAATAATTTAGCAACGCTTTTTACCCCTAATAAAAGCTTCAGATTCATTTGCTTTTTTGCTTTAAAATCCTTAAAATGAAATAAGAAAGGACATGGACTCCATTATAATATTTTAATATATTTATTTTATTATAATTCAAAAACACCCAAATTAAAATTACTTATAAAATAAATTCACAAATGCACTTGCGCACTTCACTTATACACGATTTGACAGTGGAAGAAGTTTGATAGGAATATTCCGATTTCTTTCTTACTTCCTTAAGAAAATTTGTTACCGGCTTCTTCGTGACATTGTTTTTGAATTATTTTCGGCTAATCGCCACATACAAAGCTTTAGTTTTTGTTGTTGCATTGCTTCCGAAAATCTTTCGACTTGTAGGAATTCTGAAAGTTGGTTTGCTGGGATAAAACTTAAAAAATGAATAGTATAGGTTTCAAAGTGATACAGTCCAAATTATAGCTCAAAATATGTATTTGTTAATTAACAATTGGCCAAAATACAAAAAGTTAAATATCTCGAGTTCACGTCTTTCTTTTTTCTTTTCTTTCTTTTTTTTAAAATAAAGGTCCCAAAATTCTCTACGAGATCTGATAAAAAACTTTTAAATTGTTTTTTCACAAGGGCCAAAAGAATGCAATTGTTGTTATTTTAGTAATAAACAGAAGTAAAAAAAGTAACCAAAATTACATCCAAAATTATTTTAGAATATACATATTCTTCATTTTTTGGCCTTTTCTTACTTCATTTGTTGTTTTCATTTATTTAACTTAGTTTATCCTGAATTTTTTACGCCTTTGTTGACAGTTATTTTGTTAATATGAAAATAAAACCGTAAAGATGCTTAAGTATTACGAATTTTAAATTATCAGTATCACTGCAAATCTGAGGTTTTAGAAGTGTTTTATTTCAAAACGTTTAAAAAATGTCTACAATGTTAATCAAATGGGTGACGTCAAAATAAAACGTTTTAAGCGTTTTGAAATAAAACACTTTCAAAAGCTGAGATTTGCAGTGATAAGACGAAAAAATATGAGCGACCCATACTTCCCGCAATTATGCTAACTCCCGCCAAGGGTACCATTTAGCATATTCAGTAAAGCCCATCTCGTTCTATCACGGAAGTCAAGCAATATTGGAAGTGGTTTGTACTTAGTCGGGGACCGCTTGGAAAAACGGCACTTGGGTTGGATTTTTTTTTGTTTTTTTTGTTTTTTTTTCACTTTTTGCAATGATAGTATTATATTTTAATACTAGCAAAAACCCGCGTGCGTTGCAACGCCTTTTAATAAAAAAGCTAATGTGTGCACAGTACGGGATAGGAAATAGGTATAATGAAAAAAATAACAAATTTGCAAAACATAATTTAGTGCACACAACTCGACTATAGAATAATCTCTCACAGTCAGTATTTCCGACTTCCTACAATATCCAAGAGTTCAAACGCAGGGTTAATCCGCACCTTCTTCAACAACCCCCGGAACCCCCATAACCCTTAACCTATTCCCCCCTTACTAAGCTCCCTGCTAGACATCGCGCCATGACGTGCAAACGACATAACGGACTGGTAGTACAAAGGGTGATTCCTGAGCTTGGCACTGCCACATAAAACAAATAAAAAAATTTAAAGTTACTTATAAAAAATGTGTTAGAACTTTTTTAAAATGCGGTGTTGAGCACCGCCTATCGGAAAAATTGTGTGCTACATGCACAACAATCACATTCAGAACACGTGCCTCACCCTGTGCGGAACTTGCCCAATAGCGTCCTCAACATTTTGTTCCCATTTGTTTATTGAGTTCGATATATTCTCTAATTTTCATCAGACCTATCGATCATTTGCGGAGATGGCAAACCATAATCTTCACAGTATTTTCGCAAATTGAAAGAACAATATCTCGCCGTGACAGCATTTCATTCGCGTTCCTTCGATTATCGAGTCATGTTTTCGGTCTAACCCGACAGTCGGATAATACTGCTAGACATCGCGCCATGACGTGCAAACGACAGAACGGACTGGTAGTACAAAGGGTGATTCCTGAGCTTGGCACTGCCACATAAAACAAATAAAAAAATTTAAAGTTACTTATAAAAAATGTGTTAGAACTTTTTTAAAATGCGGTGTTGAGCGCCGCCTATCGGAAAAATTGTGTGCTACATGCACAACAATCACATTCAGAACACGTGCCGCACCCTGTGCGGAACTTGCCCAATAGCGTCCTCAACATTTTGTTCCCATTTGTTTATTGAGTTCGATATATTCTCTAATTTTCATCAGACCTATCGATCATTTGCGGAGATGGCAAACCATAATCTTCACAGTATTTCCGCAAATTGAAAGAACAATATCTCGCCGTGACAGCATTTCATTCGCATTCCTTCGATTATCGAGTCATGTTTTCGGTCTAACCCGACAGTCGGATAATACTGCTAGACATCGCGCCATGACGTGCAAACGACAGAACGGACTGGTAGTACAAAGGGTGATTCCTGAGCTTGGCACTGCCACATAAAACAAATAAAAAAATTTAAAGTTACTTATAAAAAATGTGTTAGAACTTTTTTAAAATGCGGTGTTGAGCGCCGCCTATCGGAAAAATTGTGTGCTACATGCACAACAATCACATTCAGAACACGTGCCTCACCCTGTGCGGAACTTGCCCAATAGCGTCCTCAACATTTTGTTCCCATTTGTTTATTGAGTTCGATATATTCTCTAATTTTCATCAGACCTATCGATCATTTGCGGAGATGGCAAACCATAATCTTCACAGTATTTCCGCAAATTTAAAGAACAATATCTCGCCGTGACAGCATTTCATTCGCATTCCTTCGATTATCGAGTCATGTTTTCGGTCTAACCCGACAGTCGGATAATAGTGAAAAGTATTCTAAACGCCTAAGAAGATTCTGAATCATCCCGTAAAAGTCCTAAAATCGGATTAACCGTTCCGAGCTTTGAGGTTTACAATTGGAATGATAAAAAAAGTTTCCACTGGCTTTTCTGCGACTATCGGATCAAGTTTTCCGCCTGAATCAATAGTCGGAACCGAGTGAAGCCTAGAACATGCCCAAGAAAATACTGAATCTTCCCGTGAAAATCCCATCGCAATCGGATTAGCCGTTGTTGGTACGTAGGTAGCTACACTGATAAAAAAATTGTCTTGATTCCAGCAATTCGATAGTCTTCGTTTCATTGTCTTGAGTAGAAAAAATTTTCAGTCTTAACATGAGAATGCTGTCTCAGAGGAAGACACTGGAAATTCTTGAGCCAAGCAAAATTATTTCTTCGTTCAATACTTATATTTTTCGACCAAGATATTTCTTTCTCGAACTAAGATTGTTTAATTTTTTACTCAAGAAACTAAATTCTTAATTCATCGGACTTTTTTCATTTACCGCACTTTCACGCTCTAAAAATGTATCACAAACTATTAAGACCGATTTTAGAACTTGAATTTTTTTCAATTATAATATCATCGGTTTCGTAATTTTTTTAACATCAAGTCAACTTTTGTCTTCATCCAAGACAATAAAACCAAGACTATGAGTATTGCTTATCCCGAGACAATTTTGTTTTCGTTATATCCAAAACATGAGTTGCTTGGTTCAAGAAAAAATGCTTTAAGCCAAGATTTTTTTTTTATCAGTGTAGGTTGTTATTATATACTGGCTGGAGCAATAAAAACTTTACATTCAAAATTATTTTTACTTTTTAGTTTATTTTAAAATAAAAGCGTATTTTTTAGTTTTTTTAGACTATATTTTTTATTTTCTACTTTTTAGTCTATTATATGTCTTCCACCATTTTGTAGTGACCGTCATATTATATTTAAAATGACGGCACACCGCTTACTGCACTATACTCGCTTTCATTTGATGCCCATACCGAAGAATAATCCGCCATTTTGTGCTGGCCACCATTTTGAATTTTGAATGACCCCACATAGCTTATTGTAATCTACTTGTCTTACCCTTTCATTTGATATCCATGTCGGGGGGTCCGGGAACACAATTGCAAAATTCGGCCGCCATCTTGGAACCGCCATGTTGATTTTTTTCCACAAATGGTTAAATTGCATTGTCACGCGAACTATACATATGTGCAAAATTTGAAGTTGATCGGTTATATGGAAGTGGGTAAAAATCAAGTTGCAAGGTTCAAGTTTTCGGTCTAATCTGGTAGTCGAACACGGTAATCGGGCCCGATAATCGGATCCGATAGTCGGATCCTAGTAAAAAAATAGCCTAAAACATGCCCAAGAAAATACTGAATCTTCTAGTGAAAGTCCCATCGCAATCGGATAAGCCGTTTCCGAGATTAGCCCGGACAAACAGACAGACAGACATACAGACATACAGACATACAGACATACAGACATACAGACATACAGACATACAGACAGACAAAAATTTTAAAAATACTTGATTTCGTGTTAATATCGTGTAAATAACCATATGAACTTAGAAAATGACAATTATTTTGAAATCACAGACAGACACTCCAATTATATTTATATAGATGACGGCACACCGCTTACTGCACTATACTCGCTTTCATTTGATGCCCATACCGAAGAATAATCCGCCATTTTGTGCTGGCCACCATTTTGAATTTTGAATGACCCCACATAGCTTATTGTAATCTACTTGTCTTACCCTTTCATTTGATATCCATGTCGGGGGGTCCGGGAACACAATTGCAAAATTCGGCCGCCATCTTGGAACCGCCATGTTGATTTTTTTCCACAAATGGTTAAATTGCATTGTCACGCGAACTATACATATGTGCAAAATTTGAAGTTGATCGGTTATATGGAAGTGGGTAAAAATCAAGTTGCAAGGTTCAAGTTTTCGGTCTAATCTGGTAGTCGAACACGGTAATCGGGCCCGATAATCGGATCCGATAGTCGGATCCTAGTAAAAAAAATAGCCTAAAACATGCCCAAGAAAATACTGAATCTTCTAGTGAAAGTCCCATCGCAATCGGATAAGCCGTTTCCGAGATTAGCCCGGACAAACAGACAGACAGACATACAGACATACAGACATACAGACATACAGACATACAGACAGACAAAAATTTTAAAAATACTTGATTTCGTGTTAATATCGTGTAAATAACCATATGAACTTAGAAAATGACAATTATTTTGAAATCACAGACAGACACTCCAATTATATTTATATAGATAGTATTGATTAATAGTTCTATCAACATAATTTGTATTATTCATAACCAAAAACACGCTACAAACGTTTGCTAATTAAACACTTAAATGTTTACTCATTAAACGCCGCTAAGTGTTTAAATTTCGTCTACAACGATTTAAACGCTTTAAGTGTTTAGCAGCTAAACACTTGAGTTTACAGTGTATTCTGGGCTTGAAGCCGACTCGTTGCTCCTTTACTTTTTTATATAGTTTCCTGACATCGTTTCGGTTGTTTGCTTCTTCTATTTTCAACATTTCGTTTTCCCAGTACTCCATTTTCTTCGCTTTGTGCACTCTTTTCTCCTGTCTTCTTTTTTCTTTGTATGTCTCAACTGCATTTCTCGTTCTGTGTTTCTGTATCATTACTTGATATGCTATATTCTTTTCCTGCGTTACACGGGAACACTCATTGTCGAACCATTCATTTCTGCTTTCACGGGGTTCGTATCCTAGGGTGCTTTCCATTTGCAACACAGCGAGACACTGTGTTCAACACAACGTGTTGACCTGTGTCCTTCTGTGTAAGACCAAATGGAACACTTAAGTTCATGAAAAATCATTTTCGTCGTTTTCATTTTTGTTTCACAAGTTAGTCGTAAATTTTATGATAATTGTCATATACTGGCAACCCCAGTATTCGGGTTTAAGTAAGTCAGAGTGTTGAGAGAAGCGAATCTGTAACGAGGAGCGGTAAAGAAATAAAAAAATAAATAAAGTTATCTAAAACGCCTGTTTTAATCCTACTAATATTATAAACGCGAAAGTTTGTATAGATGTATGTGTGGATGTTTGTTACTCTTTCACGCAAAAACTACTGAATGGATTTTAATGAAACTTTACAATAATATAGCTCATACATTAGAATAACATATAGGCTATGAGTTTGTGGTCAAAACTTATAAATTCAAAAAGGCCGCGCCAATATGGCCGACGAATTTTCCAATTCTATTCCGATTTCAGTGAAAATCGGTATCTGGGGTTTTTTGAGGTAGCAAAAAACGAATATTTGATCAAAACTTAAATTAAAAATGGCCGACGAATTTGCCAATTGTCCTGGTCAATTCCTCTATTGTCGTGAAGTTTTCCACATTCTTAGTAAAAACGGTAGAAATAGGTTTTCAAGTGATTTAATATTTCGAATCGCCCAACAGGATGAAGACCCACTACGACCTAAGGGCGAACGGATCTAGATTTAAGGAAGGCGATCGAGTCTAGCTATAAATTCCTCTACGAATAAAAGGTAAATCGCCAAAACAAAACTACAAAGGAAATGGAGCGGCCCCTCCATTGTCATCACGAGGTTAAACCATGGCAACTATCGCATCCAAAAATGTTCGATCGATTAGAACGGGACATGTAGGAAGATGTGTTCGGGAGGAGCACAAAGTAAGAAGGTGGCAGTTAAAATAGAAAGTAAAAATTCCAATTCACCGATAAATTTCATGTTCAAAGGCACCTACTTGAATACATACATTACGCAGTGTCACATCTCAATTTAGTACGGTTGTTCTAACTGAACCGCCAAGAAGAGGAAGGAGGAACACATGTGTGCAAGAAGTTTTGTTTTGAAATTAAAATTGTTAAAAAGAAACAAATTGTTCCAATTAATCCCTGACAAATCCGAGAACGCTCGAGAAGAAATATTACAATATTTTTTATAGGTAACTCTAAATTTCTGTATGGTATCCCAAATCATTTTTACCAGATTCTTTGTTGTTTTCATTATACTTTTTTTCTACCGCGGACAGTGCAAGTTATATATCCAAATAATCGGCTTTTAGCTTTTTGATTTTACACTTTTAGATTTAGCTTGGCACAGAACTTTTCCACTTGTCCGTGTAGGCTCCCACGGACTTATTATAAAAAGCCTGATTTTTAGTGGAAGGTCTGCCCTTGCTTTAAGAAAACTTGATGTTACTTGTTTCGATGGTTAATATCGAATGATTTTTAGCTGCGGATCACTTTCGCATTACACCTTTCTTCCGATACCGAAATTATTTACTTTGCTTTAAAATTTCTTCGCGGTCCCTTATTGGTTGCCGCGGTTATTTACATGAATGCATTTAAATGCATTGGGGGGGAGGGGCTAATGAATGTATTTCTCGTTCTTGTGCATAAACAAGTGCAGAGGGAAATTTCTGCAAAGCCTCTCTGTGAGCGAGCAAGTGCAGAGGGAACTTCTGCACAGGTTAAACACTCTCGTCGAGGGTGATCGTACGCGATCGAAGAAATGGGTCAGGCTCAGGGTTTCCATTTTGGATACAATTGTATCTTTTGGATACATTTTAAATTTTTGTATACGCGGATACTTTTTTTATTAAAAGGATACTTTTTAAATAGAAAAATTTATCCAATCTTTTCATTCGCCAAAAACATCTTTCATTTATTTTTAAAATTATTTTTACGACCGAAAACTTTTATAAGCATTGATAAAACTCTTGAACTTTTTGGCCACGGGCTCTTCGACTATTAAGTAAGCTACAAATTTACTAATGAATTATAAAAGAACTGAATTTTTAATAAGTTGAAGGTGCTTTTTTTTAAAAAAAATATTTGTTTAAGTAATGAACTGAAAATTTGAATTTAGAATATATAACATGAATTTAAGATAAGAAAGAGGAAATGTATTTTTCAAACTGTATTTTTTTTACTGTTGAGTATTAATAAGTTACTTCAGATGAATAAATGAATTAAGTTTTTTTTTCGTTATCACTTGTGTTTTAATTTTTATGTTTAGAATGCATACGGATTGCTTATCATTATATTATAGAAGTTTTTAATGCAGAGTAGTATATTTTTTGAAATTTCTAGTATTGGATACTTTTTGGATCCTATTTTTTTCTCATTTGGATACTTTTTTGAGGAAGTGGCGTGGAGGCTGTGCATATGTTCTCCACACATGTTCCCGTCGGTTAGTTACCCTGGTGGTCGCTTGTGTGGCCGGAAGGTATGTTTCGAAATATACTTGAATTGACGTCAAGTAAATGTAAACAATGGCATTGACCATTGTTTTTTTTTTATTTGTGCTGCATATGTGCACTGAGAATCTTTTTATTTTAGGATTTTAGAATCTTTTGAAAGATTCAGGGTCTTTTGAAAGATTCAGATAAAATTTGATTTATGCCTTTCAGCTGTTGGGAAGATAGAAATAAGAGTAAACTTATTTCAAAGCGAGTGATTTATTTAGCCCTGGATAAGCACCTTCAACTTATTAGTCAGTTCTGATTTAACCGCGGAATTAACCGTTTGTCGTTTATATAAAATTTTAATAAAGATCAACATTTAATATTTTAATTTAAAATCAATTGACTTTTCTTTATAAAATAACTGGCCGGTGAGATCGCCAAACTAGTCGGAAATTTTTTTTACATGTTTAAATATAGAGAAAAATATTTGTGTGTGTAAATTCCGTTGTGGAAAATTTGGTGGAAAATTTGTTACATGAGAGAAAAAAAATATTTTAAAGAAGCAAAAAGGAAAATTTGTGAAATCAAGGTGATTTTGATTTAATAAAGGTGAAGGAATTAAGATTACAGAGTGAGAGTGAATTAAGTTTAAAAAGATAAATTTAAACCATAATTTGCATTAAAAGAAAGGTGAAAAAAAAGTGGAGTAAAATTAATATTATCGACTGGTTTTCTATTAAGAATTTATTGGCGTTCAATGAATGAAACCCTACACTAAACCAAAGCGGGATCCACGAATGTCAGAACTCGATTCAAATACAGAAGCTAATTACAACGAAACCCTTACTGCCATCCAGAGTTCTCTCAACTTAAACATGACTACCACCAGTACAATCACTCCTAAGGATTTAATTGTGGAGGCTAGAGCGGTGCCAGTATTCCGAGGAGACGACACCTTTGAGCTATCTAATTTCATCAAAGAAGTCGAAGCCCTTGTTGCAATGGCTCCAGATGTAGGACTGAAGGGATATCTACTGAAAATTTTCCTGAGCAAAATTCAAGGACCAGCAGCCTGATCTATAAGAAGACTAGAAAGTGCTACATGGGATCAAATTAAAAATCAACTAAAGAAATCTTTCGGCGTGCAACAATCCTATTTAAAATTGAAAGAAGAAGCAGATTCAGTTAGATTCATTAATGTAAGTCAATACTATTTTAGTCTTTCAAAAATTTTAGATAAGTTAAACATAAAGTATAGATTAGACGATAACTCCCCTGAAGAATTCAAAACAAGCAATAATGAAAAAAGTATATTAGAGAAATTTCTAAGCAAACTTCCTCGATCCGACAGCATGTATTTGAGAATAAAAAATGTCAATACCTTAGAGGAAGCTTACTTCGAATTGATTGAAACTGGAATTGTTAATCCTCCCACACATATTCAAAGACGTAACAATAACAATACACAAACAACTAATAATTACAGTAATGCACAAAAATTTAACAATATTAGAAGCAATAATTTTAGCCAAAGATTATATCACAATAATGACTATAGAAATAACGAGTCCAATCCTAATAGGCATCGAGATTTCAATGGTTCCTATAATAGATCGTTTCAAACCCATAATAGGCGCAATAATTTCACTTCACGCAATAACTATAATAATAGCGGAAATTTTAATCGAAACAGTTCTCAAAATTCAAGATTTTCTAATTATAATAATAACCAAAACTATGAATCAATGGATGTAGATGTTAATACTGTAGAACAAAATTTTCAAACCCCGCCTCAAACGATACATTACCCATAGTAGAATGCTCAATCAATAATAACAAGTTAGATTGTTTAATAGACACTGGGGCAACAATTTCAGTAATGGATAGCAAATTGTTTCCTAATATAAATTCTATGCAATTGCAAAAACCAATCAAAATATTAACTCTATTAGACAATGGTGAAATAACACACGAAAAAATTACAAAAGTACCAAAAGAATTTAACCATAAGGCTACTATGACATGGAAATTATTAAACCTAAGCAAAAAAAAATTTAACGCAATATTAGGGAATAATATATTAACCCAAGTAGGTGCAAAGATTGATCTAGGTAAAAAGTACTTGGAAGTCATGAATAAAAGGACTAAATTTAAAAACTCTTGCCCTTATGATGAGATTCACGAACTATATTGTGTGGATCTAGTAAACAAAATATTTTTAATCTTATAAACGTCGAACACCTAAGTAAGAAGAATACAATGTCCTAAAGAAACTTCTGATAGAATATAAGGATTTATTTTTTCAAGAAGGACAGCAACTAAGTAGTATAACTACGATAAAACATCGAATTATAACAAAACACAGCCAGCCTGTTTACTCCAAAATATATCGATTTCCTAAAATCCACGAACAAGAAGTGGAAAAACAAATTTCGGAGATGTGACATCAAGGTATTATAAAACCAAGTAATTCTCCTTACAATTCTCCAATCTGGGTTGTTCCAAAAAAATTAGATCAATCTGGCAAACAGAAATGGAGAATTGTTGTGGATTATAGGAAACTTAACGATATAACTATTGATGATAAGTTCCCTATACCTAATATCGAGTCACTTTTTGACAAGTTAGGTAAGGCTCAATATTTCACTACAATAGATTTGGCCAAGGGCTTTCATCAAATCCTAGTTGATGCAAAAGACCAAGCAAAAACAGCATTTTCGACCCCACAAGGTCACTACGAGTACGTCAGGATGCCATTCGGGCTAAAGAATGCTCCTGCTACTTTCCAAAGAATGATTAATCACGTATTAAGGGAATTTATAAATATCAATTGTGTTGTATATCTTGATGATATAACTTAACACCCCAGACAAAGGCCACGGTCATATTTCCGTCTACCATCAACCGTAGAAACTGCAATCTGGCACCTTTCAAAGAATCCAGAATTAAGAATAAGCTAAGCTTAGGAAGAAGCGTGGAAACTGCAATGTTGCAATTTCCAGATTATTAGAATCTAGAGAGTAAGCAATTTAAGTTAAGCTTAGGAAGTAGGAAAGATAAAATTTATAGTAGTTTAGTTTGTAGTGAGACTTCGTTCAATAAAGTTGAACTTTTAACTGATTTCTGTTTTTATTTAAAAACCACGTTTTTTTAAATTATTAACTGGCGCCCGAGCAGGGACCGGTGAAAAAGTGTTAAGTAGTGCTTAAATAAAGGGGACAACCAATCCCTCATTCTAGAAGTTTAAAGGGATAACCAAACCCTTGTCCTAAAAATTCAACAGGACAACCAAGCCAAATTTTAGGAATCTTCAATAGGACAAACAAGCCTGGAAAAAATCAGCACTCAGGAAAGTAGGAGAACCACGCCGAAATAATTCCAACACGCAACACCGGAAAACCCCGAAAGAAAAGATGCGAACCCCGTATCTAATTATTCTAATGTAAGTTAAATGTTAGAAATTTTAATTGAATTGAGCTTTTAAAGAAAATTACTATTTGCTTAAAAGAAAGAAAAAAAATAAGTGAAGTGACTATTTTTACCTTGAAAAAAAAAATTTTTTTTTTCAATGCATTCCAAATGAATAAATAAAGAATTGAGTTCTCTAAGTTTTAGAAATTTTAATCGAATTGCGTTTTTAAAGAAAATTATTATTTAGTTTAAAAGGAAAGGAAAAAATTAAGTGAAGTGATTATTTTTTATCTTGAATATTTTTTTATTTTTTTATGCATTTCAAGTGAATAAATAAATTATTGAATTTTATGCGTTTCAAATAAGTAAATAAATTTTTTTAAATTTCAAATAAATAAAGGAAATATTTTTTTAAATTCTAACATTTCAAATAAATAAATGAAAGGGTTTTTAAATTTTTCTGAAAAGTTATAAACGGAAAAAATTACCAAACGTACAAAAATTTGTGAAATTAAAACCCACTTTTAGTAAAAGAAATTATATGCGAATCAGTGCTAAATATCAAAATAATTCTTTACAAATTTATTAATAATAAGGAGGTGACCTAATTCCCTGAATAAAAAAATAATTTTTTTTTGACTTATTATTATTATTATCGTTGATTTTTTGAATAAAATCCACTTATAAAGTTCATTGAATAACAAAATTGCGAATTGAAATTTTCTCATTATTTGCAACTATTTCATTCTTTTATATTTAATCGTTGATTTTTGAATAAAATCTACTTATAAAGTTCATTGAATAACAAAATTGCGAAGTGAAATATTCTCAATATTTGTAACTATTTAATTCTTTTATTCTTTATTGAAACAAATTCCGTGATTTTATTCGACAACATGCCTAACGACAACGACAATCCCCTCCTAAGACCCCCAGTTATGACTCCCTCGCCTACAGTGAGTGGAACTTCTGCCCCATTAACCAACATCCCTAACAATATAAATCAAGCACAATTGGCAGAAACTATAAATCAGCTAGTCGTACTTGCCTTGAGAAGAGAAGGTAAGGCTCTTATTCAATCTCTACTTAATCCCGGATTAGACATCAACAATGATAGCGATCAAAAAATTGACGCAGGCCATGAAAATAATTTATCCGAAATGGATAAAATACCTGATGTCGTCAAAAGTCTAAGAGAATTTTCTGGACAACCCGGAGAATTTTCTTCGTGGAAAAAAAGCGTAGACAGAATTTTGAAAATCTATGAACATTTAAAAGGGTCACCAAAATATTATGGAATTTTGAATGTGATTAGGAACAAGATAACAGGGCAAGCTGACATCGCTCTGGAATCCTACAACACCCCCTTAAGTTGGGAAAAAATTTCAAAGTGCCTCACATTGCACTACGCTGACAAAAGGGATTTAGGAACCCTAGAATACCAAATGACAACTTTGGTACAAGGTCGACATTCGATATCAGAATTCTACCAGATGGTCTACCACCACCTATCACTAATTCTTAATAAACTCTGTAGTATGGAAATGAGCTAAGAGTCGCTTACTAATATGACTCAAGCCTATCGCGACAAAGCGTTAGACTCTTTTGTCAGGGGACTCAAAGCGGACTTACCTAGACTCCTTAGTATGAGGGAACCAATAGATCTTCCCCAGGCATTACATTTGTGTCTCAAGTTAGAGAATGTTGACTATCGAGTGTAGCAGTCGCTACTTATCATGTATATACGTTTTTTTGTAGTAAGTTTTATTCAGGTAGTTACTCAGTTTCTGTACTCGTTAATTTTTAATCGAGTGTTTTTGAATACGTCATAGTTTGGATTCTCACTACTACTAGGAAATACACTTGGAGAATTTAGCTTGACATATCACGTATGTATACACTGTACACAGAAACGAAATTTAAAAAACATAGACACACAAATATTGTTCAATAAAATAATTTTGAAATATTGTAATAGTGTTAGTTAGAAGTTCATTCGATTTGGAACTTCGACTATGTAAGATTATAACGGTTATATAAAAAGATTATGTAATTTTAATTCTTTCGAATACGTAACTATTAAAGTTTGTATATTAAAATAAAATAACGATATAAAATAAAAACTTGAAGTTTATCTAAATAAGTATATATTAATGAAAATATTATTGGCAATACGCGCATAGCATATTGCAATGAGATGGAGTTTGGCCAACAGGATATTTAATTATACCAACACCCCATTTCATTTTGGTGACCCCGCGAGTACACCATGCAAATTACACTGTTCACAGAACACAAAATCTTCCAACACCCCCCGTTCCACCTAGAAGGAATTTCATTCATCGGCAGTTCGCTAATCCAATCCCAGCTCCTCGAACGCAATTCTACCCGGAATTGGTCCACAACCCCCAAAGACCTCAAGTCTATCGTCAACAGCAACCCCAATTTTACCAAACACCAAGAAATCCAATAGGATTACCTCCTAAGCCCAGACCTAAACCTGAGCCAATGGACGTAGACCTTTCATTACATTCACGCAGAGCTAATTATCAAAATTACTCAAATCGAAATCATTTGGCCCAATTCGCCAACAATAGACCAATACCTCGACAGATTCAATACCCCCAGCGCCAAAAGATTAATCAAATCGAACAAAATCAAGTAGACGAGGAAGAAAATACTGAACAAAAATCTTTTTATAATAATGATGCAATTGAGTATGAACAGGACATTAGAACAGAAGATCTTAATCATGACCAGAGTCTCGTCGATTATATTAATTCCGGTACCAGCCTTGTCCTAGATCCTCCTGAGCAGTTAGATGATATTTATTTTTTAAACTGAAGCGCTCTTCGCTTCCTTACTTTGAACATACAGCGAAGAGTGGGATATTACTTAAATTCTTAATTGACACCGGGTCCAACAAAAATTACATCCAACCCAAACATATTCGATATCCTATCCTAAACGACAAAATATTTTTCGCTACTTCAGTTGGTGGAAGTATTGAAATAACCCATCACGCGTTAATAAATTTATTTGGAACAGACACTCGGAACCTTAAATTTTTCATCCTTCCTAGCCTTATCTCATTTGACGGAATAATTGGTAACGACATCCTCAAAGAAATGAAAGCTGTAATTCACACCGATGAAAATTACATGACGATTAACCCCAACATTCGAATACAACTGAAACAACACCTATCCGACTCTGTTAATTCAATTAATATCAGAACGTCTCATATGAATAAAGAACAAATTCTCAAATTAAACCAAGCCATAAAACATTGCCCTAACCTATTTTCCGAACCAAATGAAAAATTAACGTACGCCACCCCTGTCCAAGGCGAAATTCGCACAACGACAGACGACCCAATCTATTCGAAATCTTATCCTTACCCAATGGCACTAAAGGATGAAGTCGAAACTCAAGTCAAGAAACTGCTCGAAGATGGTATAATTAGGCCATCAAGGTCTCCTTACAACTCTCCAGTATGGGTAGTGCCGAAAAAAGCAGACGCATCCGGAGAGAAGAAGTACAGGATGGTCATTGATTATCGGAAATTGAACACCGTTACGATACCCGATAAGTACCCCATCCCAGAGATTAATGAGGTGTTAGCCAATCTAGGACAAAACAAATTCTTTACCATTGTGGATTTAAAAAGCGGCTTCCACCAAATACCCCTAAAACAATGCGATATTGAGAAAACTGCATTTTCCATCAACAACGGGAAATACGAATTTACGCGCTTACCCTTTGGTCTCAAGAACGGGCCGGCTATTTTTCAAAGAGCCCTAGACGACATCTTACGAGAACACATAGGGACACGATGTTACGTCTACATAGACGACATCATAATATTCGGAAGGAGTGAGACAGAACACTTCAAAAACCTTGAGCTCGTGTTTAAAACCTTGGAAACTTCTAACATGAAAATCCAGTTAGACAAATGTGAATTCCTCCAAGAAGAAGTTGAGTTCCTCGATTTTGTAGTGTCGAAAGAAGGAATCAAAACAAACCCCAAGAAAGTGGAGGCAATTGCCAGCTTACCTCCACCTAAAACACTAAAGGACCTCAGATCGTTTTTGGGAATGTCAGGCTATTACCGACGTTTCATAAGAGACTACGCAAAACTGGCAAAACCACTAACATCCCTTTTAAGAGGGGAAGATGGACGAGTGTCCAAAAATCTCTCAAAAAATAAAACTATCAACATAGACACAGAAGCCATGGAAGCCTTCACGAAATTAAAAAGCTCGTTGATATCAAAATAAGTGATCCTTAATCACCCTGACTTCGCCAAAGAATTTGAATTAACAACAGACGCCTCCGACTATGCCATAGGGGCAGTACTTTCCCAGAGCAATCGGCCCATAACATTCCTGTCAAGAACATTGAGTAAGACAGAAGAAAATTATGCGGCCAATGAAAAAGAAATGTTGGCAATCATTTGGTCCCTAAATTCTCTCAGAAGTTATATCTTTGGAGCCAGGAAAGTAAAAATCTATACAGACCATCAGCCACTTACCTATGCCCTTAGCCATAAGAACTCGAACTGCAAAATGATGGAAAGCTATCTTGGAGGAATACAACTACGAACTCCAGCATAAACCCGGCAAGACAAACGTACTAGCCGATGCACTTTCGAGACTTCCCAGAACTTCAAAAGCTAATCCCTTATCCACCATCCAACATAGCGACGACAGTTCTCCCCATAACCTTATTCCAACGGTAGAGGTACCTTTAAACGTTTATCGCAACCAAATAATATTGCAGACAGGTGGAGAAACAAGTTACGAATTTCAATGCCCATTCCCCGGCTATCATCGGCACATCATAATACAACCAGAATTCACTAAAACCGATATTGTGAACACATTTAAAAAATACCTCAAACCTTCCACGTTAAATGGCCTAAAGGCTGATGAAACTTTAATGGGCCTTATTCAGCAGATCTACCCAATGCACTTTAAAGACTATAAAATTAGATTCACTCAAATATTTGTTCGAGACCTTACAAGTGAAACAGAACAAGAGGAGAAAATACTCTCCGTCCATCGCAGAGCACACCGTAATGCCGAAGAAAACCGGCAACAACTCCTAGGGAAATATTATTTTCCACGAATGAGCTCGAAGGTAAAAACTCTTGTAAAACGTTGCACAACGTGTAAAGAACATAAATATGATAGGCATCCGAACAACCAACACATCCTTCCAACCCCCATTCCGAAATATCCTGGACACACCGTACACATAGACATTTATTCCACAGAAAGAAACTTAGTCCTTACAGCAATTGATAACTTTACTAAGTTGGCTCATGCCAAGATAATAAAATCCAGATCAATAGAAGATATTAGACGCCCACTTCGCGATTTGCTATTCTTCTTTGGTGTCCCAGAAAATGTCGTAATGGACAACGAGAAATCCCTAAATTCGGCCTCAATCACTTCCATGATGGAGGATGAATTAAAAATAAATACCTATAAAACACCTCCCTACAAAAGTGAAGTCAACGGTCAAGTGGAGCGCTTCCACTCTACCCTGAGCGAAATAATGCGTTGTCTGAAAGCAGACGGTATAACTCGATCCTTCGAAGAACTACTAGAACGCTCTGTCAATGAATACAATTCTACAATCCATTCGACCACAGGGAAGAAACCCGTTGAACTGTTTTACGGTCGCAACCCAAACATCGATCCCGAGAAATTCGAACAGGCTCGTAAAGATAACATAGAAAAATTAAAACAGAAACAAGGGCAAGTCGTCCGATATCATAATCTGAAGAGGAAACCCATAAAACAATATTCAGAGGGAGAAGTAGTGTTCGTTAAACACAACAAAAGAATAGGATCTAAGTTAACAGCTAGATATGTCAGGGAAACAGTTAAAGAAAATTTTAATACCACCATTCTTACCAAATCAGGCAAAAAAATCCACAAGAGCAATATCAGAAATTGAAAATTTTTTCATTTCAGATACGTCGTCTACAAAACCAGAGGCGAAGTGCAAATCCTGGATTACTCCAATTCACAAATAGTAGCTCTAAACGCAGGCACGGCAAGAATCCAAGACGGTAACTTCAAACTAATTCACATTATAAATCTTAACCTTTATGAGTCCTTTATATCCGAAGTCAGTCTCTTCCTAGAAAACCAAATAAATCAAAAACATTCTTTATTTCCCTACCTTAATCACGAGCTAACACAAATACGGGATTTGTTTAATAATCTTAAACCACACAGAGTTGCAAGGTCAATTAATATTATTGATAGTGCATGGAAGTGGATCGCGGGCAACCCCGACCACGATGATTTTGTAATGATACAAAACAAAGTAAATAATGTCTTAGACAATAACAATAGGCAAGTTGTCATCAATGAACTCTATAATGCGAGAATCAATAATATTACTAAAATAACTAATGAAATAAATAAAATAATGAAAGAAGACAACAAAAGAACTCTAGTTTTAAGCATTCAATATAAATTAAAATTAATTAAAGAAGAATTAATCAATATAGGGTATGCCATTCATTGGGCAAAATCAGGAATCATTAATTCAATTATGTTATCAAAAAGGGAAATAAAATTAGCTACAGATTTATTAGATAAAGAAAATTTGCCATATTCAACGCCGGAAGAAGCACTAGATTTCGCTAATGTTAAAATTATTACTGATAGCACTTCACTATTCTATGTTATAAATATTCCAATAACAACAAATGTAACTTTCGAAAAATTGTTAATAAAGCCTATTAAGAGAAACAATGTAGTTACAGACATAGCTCATGAAAATATTTTAAGAAATAAAGTAAAAATATTTGCGGTAGTTAATAGTTGTAGGACCTTAAGTCACTTAACAATATGTAATCAGCAAAGCATTGTGGACATAAGCAAATCCACCTGCATTCCGCACCTTCTCAAAAGTTTGAACGCAACCTGTAAGGAAATCAATAACCAACATGTCCCCACGATTGATGAAATTTCTGATGGTGTTTTACTACTGAATCAATTCAATGGCGTCGTAAAGATTGAAGATGCGTTACACAACATAAATGGTACTTTCCTTATTAAATACCACAATACAACGATCAAGGTGAATGGACGAATCTTCATATCGAAGGAAGAGTCAACCCTTCATGCCTTACCTGCTATCCTACAACCCAGTCCAAGAGAAAAACAATATCGAGAATTGCTTTCACTGGAAATGATGAAAGACCTGCATATCAATAACACTCATCAAATAAAACTCCTGCAAACTGAAAAAGATTTTCAGCAATGGACTAGTTATGGATCCCTCACGATGATGGGCATTTTAATAATTATCCTGATCGCGTACATCGCCAGAAATAGGAAGACGCAGATTAACATTCAACAGAAGGAAAGAGAAATAGTGCAAAGGGCCAGCACTCCACAGGCAGAAGAAGAAATAAACATCCAGCCATCCGTATCAATATCTGAATTATCAACTTGTAATCAACCAATCAATCAACCCAGTCGTCCGATGCACATCCAAAGATTTTTTGAGCTTTAACGAATGGGGACATTCGAATTTAAGAGGGGAAGACTTAACACCCCAGACAAAGGCCACGGTCATATTTCCGTCTACCATCAACCGTAGAAACTGCAATCTGGCACCTTTCAAAGAATCCAGAATTAAGAATAAGCTAAGCTTAGGAAGAAGCGTGGAAACTGCAATGTTGCAATTTCCACATTATTAGAATCTAGAGAGTAAGCAATTTAAGTTAAGCTTAGGAAGTAGGAAAGATAAAATTTATAGTAGTTTAGTTTGTAGTGAGACTTCGTTCAATAAAGTTGAACTTTTAACTGATATCTGTTTTTATTTAAAAACCATGTTTTTTAAATTATTAACTTATACATACAAGATTCTATTCAAAACTATAATGAACAACTGAATATTCAGGCAACAAAAACGGGAACTGGAGGGGGACCAAATGCCTTAACGCCGGTTGAAGAGCTTGTACTTGACATCTTGGGGCGGGAGTCTGAAAGCTTACTTTGAAAAAACCAAAGCTCCCAGTCGACCATCTGGAGCTAATTAACCACAAAGCAAGGTTGGAGATTTTGGCACTTGAGCGCCAACTCAAAATTCTTCCTACTTTTACAAAAAGCCTAAAGCCTGAACCAAATATGACGTGCCGTAGCGTAACCGTACCTACTCTAACGTACGAACATGAGTGTTCATAAGGCAGCGACCTAAATTGACTTAATGAAATTGCATATGTTCGTTCGTTAGGGCACGTACGGTTACGGTACGGCACGTCAAATTTGGTTCAGGCTTAAGGGATGGAAGCGGTGATAATTTAAAAGAGGCTACGCTATGGTATTGTGCACCCGTTTCGAACCAGTTAGCACTACACTTAACAATTTCTGTTTTACAGAAAGTGATTGGCTTCTATTAGTCACTGAGTTTAATTTATTATGTAAACTCTGTACAAGTTTTTCGACCACTGATTCTGGCACTCTGAATTTATCTTTAAAGTTACTGTCACTAAGTTCAAAAGGACATTATCCATTTTGGCCCAAATGTGAAAGTGCCGGCTAAAAAAGATTTTTGCTATATTCTCTTAGAATTTGTCCGCCTAAGCATTTTTTATTATGGCATCCTACAACTTTGATACCATTATCCTTGGCTTTATTTGAGTTCAAAGAGGATATAGCAAAACATTTTTTTTGGCCGGCACTTTCACATTTGGGCCAACAATGTATGAAAAATGACTAATGTCCGTCCTCATTTTATATTCACGAATGTGTTCCCACTCGTCTTCACTTTCATCACCATCATCTTATATATAAATATAAATATTTTTTGCACTTAATTTAAAAGATGCAAAGGTGTTTTAGCTCAAACCGCTGATTACTAACTGACTTGTACAAATATTACACATGTCAGTTTGTTCATAAATTTTTTCTGAGAATTCTACAAGTCTAGCTCTAATTGAACCTACACTTGTAGTTTCGTGCAACAGAAACTAGGGAAATCGAAATTTCCCACTTGTAAAATTCGTTCTCTACACTTGTAAGTTAAGGGGTGGATTTGTAGTTTTGTGCAACCGAATTTTTCTACACTTGAAACAAATTGCTTGTAGTACAAGTACTTGTAGTTTCGTCCAACAGACCGGTCTGCCAGAGGTTAGGCCACAGCCAGGGCGCGACACACCATGCGTTTTAGTAATTACTAGGTGTATACTTCAATTTAAAAAAAAATTATCCTTCTGGTCGATAACATAGGTTTGGACAGAAAACCACCACAAATATTACCTAATTTCTCACCTTAGGCCACACTTTAGATTAGGCACACCACGCCTAAAGTATTCTCCTATCTCTAATGTTACTTACAATAGGTTTTGTTTTCTTCTTCCCGATAACATATGGGGCCCATCCACGGGCAAACTGGTTGCCCAAACTGAGTTGTGTTGTCACTAAATCGAAGCGTGTGTGGGGTAGTTGGCAAACTGATTTGACAGTTGGGGTCTCAGTTGGGATAAATCAAAATCTTTTAGTTTTATGGGGGCGGGGCCAAGAGTTTGGGCAACTAGTCGCACCGTGTGTATTGCAGTTTGGCAAACTGTTTGAATGAATTAAGCCTAAATAGTAGTACCTACATATTTAATTTATAAGTTTATTATTTTCATTATTTTGCGTTACTTCTAATTTCAATTATGAAAGTTCAAATAATATTAAATTACTTCCAGAAATTATATTTTTAGAATTTAGTTTATATTTTTAAATCCCATAAATATTTATATTAATAATTAATAACACCTGTAAATCATGCTCATCTGTTTTTTGTACAGCAGCGGTAGTTGTTGAACGACCAGTTCAAATTCAAACTACTGACTGCTTTACTATACTTATTATTATAAAACATAATCGCGGGTTTCCTAAAAATTTCACTTCACTGTCAAATTGCCTGGCAAATATCAAAGTGACAGTCGAAGTATCTGTTCAGTTGAAGTGTTTTTGGCAAACCACCAACTCAGTTTACAACTCAGTTTCGGCAACTAGTTGGCCCGTGGATGGGCCCCATTAGAATTCAAACGCAAGGTTCATCGACCTTTCCTCGAACATCCCCCAGACCCCCTCTAACCTTTCCTATCCTTTTTTGTAACCTTCAAACCAAGCTTACTACTAGACATTGCACCATGACGTGTACGACATGACGGACTGGTAGTACAAAGGGTGACTCCTAAGCTTGGTTTTTTCACATAAAAAGAAAGAATTCGCACACCTATGTTGAAAGACTTTAGCAGCATGGTTTTTAGTAGACTTGTAAGAAAAATAAAAGACAGGGCCAAGATCCAGATAATTATAACCGATGATCGGCAAAATAGAATAAGGAATTATTTGTACCACAAATGAACTCACTTTTGTATGGATAGCTCAATAAAAACTCTTTATAACTTTAGCAGCTTGAACATTTACCAACTTTATAACAGCAAAATTAAATCGATTTAATTTAAAGTTACGCCAAAATTTCGAATTAACGTATAAAGCGGTATTTAAAATGCAATCGAATTAACTTGCATTCTTCTAACGTTGGCTTAGGCCGAAATATTTCGGTTTAAGCCATAATTCGAATTACTCCGTTTATACGACAAAAAATTTTGTATGATCCATAATTCGATTTATTTTTGGCATAGCTATAAACTAGGTAATTGACAAGAATAAGTAAAAGTCTAAGCTCAGGTGCCACCCTTTATATTACCGTCACGTCGTTCACGTTATGGTGCAATACCTAGTAGGAAATTTAGTTCAAAGAATAGAAAAAGATAGGATAGGTTAAAGGAAGTCTTAGTGATACATGAGGAGGTGGCGGTATACCTGGCGTTTGAACTCTTGGATGTTGATGAGTTCAAAAGCAACCGTCAGGGTTAGCGGGAGATCGCTTCGTTGGAGTATTACGCCTCCTAAAAATGGTGAATCCCGCTAACCAGGCTACAAGGAGGTGGGCCTCCGCTAGGAAAAGACCTCAGGAGAACTTTGGTACCACGATTAATCAGGCCGACAAGATGCCTTATTAGGGCCATGTATACCCTTAGAGTGCTGACAAATGACAATTCGTCAAAGCAATAATGCTGATTCTATTATTGAAATATGGATATTGATATTTTATAGCTTCAGCTTCAAATTTTTTGTTATAGTTTCAATTTCATTTGAAGCTGTGAATGTGAATCATTGTAAATAAAACCTATAATCCTAATTTTTGAAGATTAAGGCTTGAAGCGTTCATTGTGAATGGGCCCAAACATATGACAAGCCCCTGTTTTTATAATACTCTTGTTTTATAGTTCGTGTTCAATCATAGTAGATCTTGCCCTAATAAAGAAAGAATATAAACAAAGATATGAACAGTAATGTAAAAATCCTTTTTTGGTTGTGAGTTATTAAAATGCTTTAAAATGTAATTTTCAAGACTGACTATTATTTTAAAAAATCTCACTTTAAACGCAGGCACAGGAGGACCTTCCCCCACTTTCATACCTTTTGAATATATTTGCTCGCATAAATTTTGTACCGCGCAGTAAATGAAAAAATTAGAGGGAACATTGTGATGCAAGTTACACTATCCAACATTTCGTTTATTACCCCACACAACCCGATTTTTTAGGCAACGGGTCGAAGGGAAGTATATGTCATGCGTCATATGTCTCCTCACTTTTGAGCCAGAAAATTTGCCAGACTCATCCATCCATTACACTAACACAAATATAACATCGCAGGTTTGAGAAAACTATGAGAAATTCCCCCCTCTCATTCACGCTTATTGTACAACTACAAAGGCATCACAATCATTACACGAAAAAGAGGCAGAAAAATGAATGCTTAGTGTAATACCCGCATCATACACAAACCGTTTTGATGTGATAGACCGAGAGCAGACCGCTGAAAAACCTATGTTATCGGGAAGAAGAAAACAAAACCTATTGTAAGTAACATTAGAGATAGGAGAATACTTTAGGCGTGGTGTGCCTAATCTAAAGTGTGGCCTAAGGTGAGAAATTAGGTAATATTTGTGGTGGTTTTTTAGTCCAAACCTATGTTATCGACCAGAAGGATAATTTTTTTTAAATTGAAGTATACACCTAGTAATTACTAAAACGCGGCTGTGGCCTAACCTCTGGCAGACCGGCCTGTTGGACGAAACTACAAGTACTTGTACTACAAGCAATTTGTTACAAGTGTAGAAAAATTCGGTTGCACAAAACTACAAATCCACCCCTTAACTTACAAGTGTAGAGAACGAATTTTACAAGTGGGAAATTTCGATTTCCCTAGTTTCTGTTGCACGAAACTACAAGTGTAGGTTCAATTAGAGCTAGACTTGTAGAATTCTCAGAAAAAATTTATGGACAAACTGACATGTGTAATATTTGTACAAGTCAGTTAGTAATCAGCGGTTTGAGCTAAAACACCTTTGCATCTTTTAAATTAAGTGCAAAAAATATTTATATTTATATATAAGATGATGGTGATGAAAGTGAAGACGAGTGGGAACACATTCGTGAATATAAAATGAGGACGGACATTAGTCATTTTTCATACATTGTTGGCCCAAATGTGAAAGTGCCGGCCAAAAAAAATGTTTTGCTATATCCTCTTTGAACTCAAATAAAGCCAAGGATAATGGTATCAAAGTTGTAGGATGCCATAATAAAAAATGCTTAGGCGGACAAATTCTAAGAGAATATAGCAAAAATCTTTTTTAGCCGGCACTTTCACATTTGGGCCAAAATGGATAATGTCCTTTTGAACTTAGTGACAGTAACTTTAAAGATAAATTCAGAGCGCCAGAATCAGTGGTCGAAAAACATGTAAACACGTCAGTTACTTTTGTAAATTAAAATTGTTTATATTCGTTTTTGGACGATGGGAACAAAATAAATTTTTGTTAAAAAAAATTACAAATGCAATTTTGATGTTATTTCCCTTTTAAAATGCCTTTTTTCATTAATTACAAATATTTATGTTAAACCCTGCGAGTTCTCTACGCCTGTTTCGTCTAAATTACTAAGTTTATAGCAGCAAAATTAAATCGATTTAACTAAAGATTACGCCAAAATTTCGAATTAAGGTATAAACGGGTACTTAACCCCTTGAGTACCGGAGATTTCTTCCATGCATATGCGAAAAATACCGGAGTTTTTTTTTTAATGTGAAAGTCAAAGTGGACTGCTGCTGATAGGCTTTGATTAGACGAACAAAAAACGTATGGGTGGGTGGGCGGAGTCGAAACTGTTTAGCCGCTAGGGCGTTTTCAATTTTTTTTGTTCGAGTTTTACATATCATATCGCAGTTTTGAAACCGTATAACTTATTTACATGAATAAGGTAGCAGTGTACGCAGAATACTCCCACCTATTTACAATTGTAAAAGGGGCGGTTCCACCCTACCAATTTACAGAGTTATGAGTCGTGAAAATCAAACTTTTGTTTTTTTAAGCTAAAATTTCATCTTCAACAACCTTTTCACCATACGTAGTTAACTTATAATTTTTTTTCCAAAATTAGATAGCTTCGAAAATTTCCTATGAATAATATCCCTATAATTTTTATGCTCCGGCCTTTAGTTTTGAGGTTATAAAAAATTTTGATGGTAAAATTGGCTTTATTTGGTACTTTTCGACATAAGCTTTGGTGAAAAATACTAAAAGTTGACAACTCATAATTCTGCGAGTATAAGTTAACACCATCACCATCGGTGGCAAAATATCTCACGGCGATTTTCCTGGAATCCCCAATTGCGCAACTGCATGTGGGTGCTGACGAAGCGTCTGTGACTTACCCACTGCAATTACCAAGAAATTAGATGATAAGTGCTTAATAGTAAAATATTAAATAACAATCAAAAGAGACTAGTGTCCAAGTAGGAATAATTTTGTGAGCCACAAGGCAGTCTAAAAGTTGCCGTCTTAAGATCGAGACTATTGTTAAATTTAAACGCGGATTTTAAAGATTAAATAAAGTTCAATAATTTTTTATTATTAGAAAAGCGTTTTAAATCTATTAACTGGCGCCCGAGCAGGGACCACGGTAGTGCTACGTGTAAAAGTGAAAGCAAAGTGAAATAATTTACCGATTAACTCACTGCTGTGTAAATTAATCATATTTACAGTTCAACTAATTAGCTATTAAAGTGCAGATAACCATAAAGTGCGATAATAGCATTGGAAAGTTGAATCACGTCACGTCACTCAGTGGCAATTAAAAGGGATAAAATCCTTTGAAATCATTCCCAAAAAAAGGAATAGGAAACGAGGCCCCGGAGTCACCGAAGAAACCATAACTCATCGGAAAAAACGGAGTCACTGATTCAGGATCAGACAACCAAGCTGACAAAAAAATTTGCTAACAGCCGCCTGTTCCAGGGGAGGAAATACCACAAGTGGTCCCACCGCACAAATTTCACCGGGTATTGTGCGGAGAAAAAAATAAAGCAACGGACTCATCAAGATGCTCGTCCTTCGACTTATTATTTTAATGTAAGTCAAAAACTTGTACCTTTCCTAAACAAAAAAATAATAATACAAGAAAAATATTTAATAAAAATTTTTTTAATTAAATTTATTAGGGACAGAAAAATCTTAGCATTCTAATGTAAGTTAGAATTTCTATCTTGCGCTTAAGCGGGGGGGCGAACGGCTAACAAAGACCTCGGAAGGTGGTGGCACCCGATTTGTCACTTCTGCCAAAACCCGAGAAGAGTCACTGCAGACGAACACCTAGCAGCTCTGTTAGCAAGTCCTAATCCCACCTCCCCGCGGTGCCCCCTGGGGTACTTCTTCGGAAGGAGCTAACGGGAGACGGTCGAACGGCGAGTTCTCTGCGCCACAAAACAGAGTTCTAAGTCGGTTGGGCTGAGGGTTAGCAACCCGCTCCTATAAAACACATAATTGCTACGAATCGGCAAACAATGCCTCGGAACCGGATGGACAACACGACGACGACCTTTGCTTTTCGAACCAGGACACGAATCGGATCATGGAATGTGAGAACGCTGCTTGCTGATGGACGGCTGGATGAAGTCCTCAACGAGATGAACCGCTATAAAATCAAGGTCATGGGACTCAGCGAGACCAGATGGACCGATGCGGGGGAACATATCTGCCCAAACGGTGAGTCCTTCCTATATTCTGGGAGAAACGAAACTGAAAATCGTAGGAATGGCGTTGGCGTAATACTCACCAAGGAAGCCAGGTCCAGCCTCATTAGCTGGTCACCAGTTTCTGAGAGGATTATTACCGTGCGCCTACGTACCAGGCTAAGAAGTACTACGATAGTCCAATGCTACGCTCCGACTGAAGACGCAGAAGATGACATCAAAGACGAGTTCTACATGCGACTGAATGAGGTTTTTCGCTCTATTCCAAGGGGAGACATCATTGTTTTGATGGGTGATTTAAACGCACAGATCGGCCCCAACAACACCGGCCTTGAGCACACTATTGGAAATCAAGGCCTAAGCCAAGTTACCAATAACAATGGTGAGCTTTTCGTTGACTTCTGTAGTTCCCATCAACTCATGGTAGGTGGAACCTACTTTTGTCACAAGAAGATACACAAGGAGACCTGGGTATCGCCCGATGGTAGAACGAAAAATCAGATAGATCACGTGGCCGTCAGCCGCAGATGGAGAACTATTCTGGAGGATGTCAGGAGCTTTAGGGGAGCAGACACTGGATGTGACCACCATTTGGTAGTAGCAACTATCCGCCTAAAAATCGCCGCAATCAGAAACGTTCAACGCGATGCCATAAACCGTAGACGGTTTAACGTAGACCTTCTGCGGGAGAGCACTAAAAGGAGAGAATTTGCTGGAAATCTGCAACAAATCTTAAACCAGCAAACCGTTTCTGACGACACGAACATTGAAGAGCTGTGGAGCACAACAAAGGGCGCTATAATAACAGCAGCGGAAACAAGCATCGGTTATGTCCAAAGAAACCAGCAACACTGGATCTCGGACACAACCTGGCAAAAAATTGAACGCAGAAGGGCCCTCAAAAATAACGTGAACTCTACAAGCGACCCGGAAAGACGCCAACAACTTGAACGGGAATACTCCCAATTACACCGGGAGGTAAAGAGAAGTGTCCGGCGTGATAAAAGGCGGCAGATAAATGAGCTCGCAGAGAAAGCGGAAAACGCGGCAAACACAGGCAACAGTAAGGTGCTGTACCAAATTACTAAGCAGCTCTCGGGAAAGCACTCTACTAAAAAGCATGCCGTAAAGAGTGCGGATGGAAGGCTGCTGTGCAGCGACGAGGAGCAACTCCAAAGATGGAGAGGCTACTTCTTCGCCGCCCTGAATGGTTCCTTTTCGCAGGAACCTGAAGAAAATAACAACAATGCACAGCCAATAAGAATCGCCACTCGTGCACCATCCAAGACAGAAATAGTAACCGCAATTCATGCAATGGCCAATGGTAAAGCAGCTGGAAAAGATGGCATCCCGCCAGAATTGTTGAAAGCCGACTCAAGCCTCATAGCAGATGCGCTACAGCCAATCCTGGAAATAGCATGGAACACCTGTACCTTTCCGGAGGATTGGACGGAAGGTATCATAGTCAAAATACCAAAAAAGGGGGACCTAACAATATGTGACAACTGGAGAGGCATCTGTTTATTATCTACGGTGGGAAAAATCTTGTCCCATATATTACTATCTAGGATAAGAGAGGCAGTAGATCGAACGCTTAGAAGACAGCAGGCTGGATTCAGAAAGGGCCGCTCCTGCATAGACCATATTAACACCTTGAGAATCATAGTGGAGCAGTCTACTGAATTTCGATCCCCCCTTTACCTTGCTTTCGTAGACTATGAGAAAGCGTTCGACAAAATAATAGAATTGATAAAAGCTCTATACAACAATTCCAAATGCAGAGTTCTCCATAATGGAAAATTATCCGACAGCTTTGAGGTGAGCTCAGGAGTACGACAAGGATGTCTACTTTCACCATTACTATTTCTTATAGTAATAAACGACATTCTTGTCAGCGCTCTAGATAGAAGAACAGGTGGCATACAATGGGGATTGCTAGACCGCCTTAAGGATCTCGACTACGCGGATGATATCTGTTTGCTGGCCCACAGACACCAGGACCTCAAAAACATGTTAAACAAATTGACAACAGAAAGTAGCTCGGCGGGCTTAAGGTTAAATCCGACTAAAACAAAAGAAATGCGGATAAATGCAAACACCCTTGAACGGACAGCGCTAAATAACCGTGACGTGGAACTGGTAGACAAATTCTGTTACCTCGGTAGTATTATTACCGAAAACGGCGGTACAGAAGAAGATGTCAGTTCCAGAATAAATAAAGCAAGAAGCGCATATGCATGCCTGTTTCACATATGGAGATCAACAGAGATCTCAATTAACACCAAATTGCGGCTGTTCAACTCCAACGTTAAGGCAGTTCTTTTGTACGGTTGCGAAACATGGAAAGTCACCCAATTCATCACAGGGCGCCTACAAGTTTTCATCAACAGATGCCTACGTCGTATCCTAAAAATCCGCTGGCAAGATAGAATTTCAAATGAAGAACTATGGCGCCGTGCCGGCCAAGAAAGGATAGACGACCAAATCAGGCGAAGGAAATGGAATTGGATTGGCCACACCTTGCGACGCGAAGACGATAATCTAGCCAAACAGGCCCTTGACTGGAATCCGCAAGGATCCCGTCGAGTCGGAAGACCTAGAACAACGTGGAGGAGAACCCTATTATCAGAGGCCGCAACAACCGGGAGATCCTGGTCAGAGCTGAGAGCTGTCGCGCAAAACAGAGTCCGCTGGAGGGCAACTGTTTCCGCCCTATGTCCCATGAGGGATTAAAGGAGCAATTAGTAGTTAGCTTAAGCAAAGAAATTATTTAAAATTTTTTTAACAGAAAATAAATAATAAAGGAAAGTGATTACTTAAAGTTAAATTTAAAATTTGAAACGAAAAATAAATAAAAAGTGAATTTCTGTAAAAGAACTTTTTTAGTAAAAACCAAAAAGGAAAAAATTCAATAAAATAAAAGTGATCGGAATTATTAATTATCCTATAAAAATTAGGGAGAGTAGCGTGTGCACTGTTTTTATAGTTTAGAATAAAGGCATTAATTATCGCCTTCAGTTTAATTGATTTTACTCGATAGGAGAAAAGTGGTTGAAAATAGTTTTCCAAAAATTTAGTTTATGAACGCAAATTTCTTTGTCTTTCTCCTTCAGTTAGCTCAAGTCAAATAGCTCCATTTATTCCTTTTCAAAGTACTGAATAATTTTTTAAAAAAAAAGGGGTGGATCAATTTTGTCAATTTAAAGGTTTTTATTGTTATTACATTGATTAATTTAATTTTCGACACAATTTCTTTAAATAAAATTAAGGGTTTTTTTTCTCTCTGTTACTATCTAAAAAGATAAAAAAACATGGCACAAAACGCTGATGAAGGAGCAGCTAGTCAATCTACTTCCGCAAATCCCATTACCCCAATTTTAGTAGAGCAAATCACAGCTCTAGTCGGAGATGTTCTAAAAAGAGAAGGGAGAGTAATTTTAAGCTCACTCTTAAACCCACCTGCAGATAATAGCAATGATATTGACCAACCAATTAATATTAACTCAGAAAGAGGATACTCTGAATTAGACAAGATTCCAGATGTTGTGAAAGGTCTGAGGGAATTTTCAGGTAAACCAGAAGAATTCGGTTCATGGAAGAAAAGTGTAGAACGAATTCTTACCATTTATGAGCCATTAAAAGGCACCGCAAGATACTACGGCATTCTGAGTGTTATTCGTAACAAAATAGTAGGACATGCTGACATCGCCTTAGAGTCCTACAATACCCCACTTAATTGGGTAAGGATTTCCAAATGTCTTGCACTGCACTACGCAGATAAACGTGGTACACTGGAATACCACATGACGACACTGGTGCAAGGGAGGTTAACGGTCCCTGATTTTTATCAAAATGTTTACCATCATTTATCATTAATCTTAAATAAATTGTGTTCCCTCGATATGAGCCAAGAATCCTTAAATATTATAACCAGGTCCTACAGGGACAAAGCCTTAGACACGTTTGTGAGAGGTTTAAAAGGCGAATTGCCTAGACTGTTAAGCATTAAGGAGCCTACAGACTTACCACAGGCCCTACATCTTTGCACAAAATTAGAAAATGTGGAGTTCCGCACTCAATATGCCCATAGTTTTGAAAGAAACACTCGAAGAAATTTACCTCCACCGATTCCACCAAGAAGGAATATTCCACCTCCACAGCAATATTACCCTACTCCTGCTCCTAGAAGTAAATTTTACCCCGAATTAATAAATTATCCACAAAGACCTCAAAGACCTTATTTCCAAAAACAAATTCCCCATCAATCAAATCGAAATCAAAATTGGAGGCCAACACAATATTTACCGACACCTTTACCAAGACCAGAGCCGATGGACGTCGATCGAACTATTCAATCGCGAGCATTGAATTATCAGAATAATCCTAGAACACAACAGCGCGTGCAAGAAAGGCCATTATCTAAACAAATGCATCCCTCAGGTAAACAACAAAGAATTTTTTAAACAAATATTCAAAATCCAGTAAGTGAAATAGAAACTTACAAGGAACAGGTAACAAGTGAAGATGCCAATTACGACCAAACACTTGTCGATTATATTGAAGCCAAAGAAAACCCGATCGAAGAAGTCGAATTTATCGACGACATTTATTTTTTAGACTAAGGCACTCTTCGCTGCCTTATATTGAACACGTAGCGAAGAGTGGGCATATTTTGAAATTTTTGGTCGATACAGGCTCGAATAAAAATTATATCAAGCCACGTTATATCCGTAATCCTATCCCCAATGAAAAAAATTTTATCGCAAGTTCCGTAACAGGCGATATTCGAATAACTCAGCACGCATTCATTGACATTTTTGGCCCTATCACAGAAAAATTGAAATTCTTTATTCTCCCAAGCCTTCTAGGCTTCGACGGCATAATAGGTTACGATAGTCTCAAGCAGCTCAAAGCTGTCATCTATACCGATGATAATATTATGATTATTACCCCCGGTATTGAAGTCCCTCTTCAACAACACATCTCTGAATCTGTTAACTCTGTAAATCTTCGAATTTCACACATGAGCCAGGCACAAAATTTCAAATTGAATAATATTATAAAAAACTGTCCTAATTTATTTGTTGAACCTGACGAAAAACTCACCTACACCACGGTAGTAAAAGGCGAAATTCGTACAAATTCAAATGATCCTGTTTATTCCAAAACATATCCTTATCCGATGGCATTCAAAGCAGAAGTCGACAAACAAATTAAAACACTGCTAAACGATGGTATCATTAGACCTTCAAGATCGCCCTATAACTCCCCAGTTTGGGTGGTCCCAAAAAAATTAGATGCTTCAAAAGAGAAAAAATTTCGATTGGTAATTGACTACCGTAAGCTGAACACAATTACCATTCCAGATAGGTACCCTATACCAGAGATAGGCGAAGTTCTGTCCAATTTAGGAGAAAATAAATATTTCACTATAGCAGACCTAAAGAGCGGTTTCCACCAAATACCACTTAGGGAATGCGATATTGAAAAAACTGCGTTCTCTGTAAATAATGGGAAATATGAATTCACGAGATTACCATTTGGCCTGAAAAATGCACCATCAATTTTCCAGAGAGCACTGGATGACATACTAAGAGATCATATCGGAATCAGATGTTACGTCTACATCGATGATATTATTATTTTCGGTAAAAATGAAGAAGAACATTTCAAAAACGTTGAACTTGTTTTTAAAACCCTAGAGGCAGCGAATTTGAAAGTTCAGCTAGATAAGTGTGAATTTTTTAAAGAAGAAGTCGAATTTCTCGGATTTGTCATATCAAAAAATGGAATTAAGACCAACCCCAAAAAAGTAGAGGCTATTTTCAATGTGTCTACACCAAAAACTCTTAAAGAGTTACGATCATTTCTTGGTATGTCAGGATATTATCGCCGATTTATTAAAGACTACGCAAAAATCGCGAAACCCTTGACATCCCTTTTAAGAGGGGAAGATGGACGTGTGTCCAAACAGATTTCGAAAAATAAACCTATTGTTCTTCCTGCAGAGGCTATCGAAGCATTTAATAAAATCAAAAATTCACTTGTTTCTCAAGAAGTACTACTGATCCATCCGGATCTCAACAAGGAATTTCAGTTAACCACCGACGCGTCTGACTTCGCAATTGGTGCCGTGCTTGCGCAGGACGAAAAGCCAATAACGTTTCTTTCTCGAACTCTAACAAAAACAGAGCAGAATTATGCTACCAATGAGAAAGAGATGCTCGCCATCATTTGGGCGCTCAACTCCTTGCGAAACTATTTGTATGGTTCAAGAAAGGTGAAAATATTTACTGATCATCAACCTTTGACGTATGCGTTGAGTAACAAAAATACTAATAGCAAAATGAAAAGGTGGAAGACTATCCTGGAGGAGTACAATTATGAACTTAAGTACAAACCAGGCAAAGCTAACGTTGTAGCTGATGCACTATCAAGACAACCACCAAAAGTGCAAATTAACTCAATGACAGCAACACATAGTGACAACAGCTCACCTCACAATTTAATCCCGACGGTAGAAATACCAGTAAATGCCTTCCGCAACCAGTTGATTCTGATAAAGGGTAACGAAAATAGTTACCAAATTATAAACCCTCACCCAAATTACCAAAGGCACATTTTTATCCGACCTCATTACACAGATCCCGAACTTATAAATATCTTTAAAAGACACTTAAATCCGCACACATTAAACGGGCTCAAAACAGACGAAGATATTATGGGAAAAATCCAAAGGATTTATCCAACTCATTTCAAACATTACAGAATTCGGTTCACGCAAACATTAATCGAGGACATTACTAACGAAACAGATCAGGAAGAAATAATTCTATCAATTCATCGAAGAGCACATAGAAACGCAGATGAAAATAGGTTACAGATCTTGGAAAAATACTATTTCCCCAGAATGAGCCATAAAGTAAAAAGACTTTTAAAAGCATGTAAAGTGTGCAAAGAAAATAAGTACGACAGACATCCCAATAATCCAAAATTAAATCCTACACCTATCCCAAACTTTCCTGGACATACTATCCACATCGATATTTATTCCACCAAAAGATATCTCGCCTTAACGGCAATAGACAAATTCACTAAATTTGCCCAGGCCAAAATTATAAAGTCGCGCGCAATAGAAGACGTAAAGTAACCTTTAAGAGATATTTTACTTTTCTTTAGCGTCCCCGAATTCATAGTACTCGACAATGAAAAATCCTTAAATTCCGCAACCATAATATCTAATGTAGGGCAAATCATTTTTGTGAAACACAACAAAAGAATAGGGTCTAAGTTAACAGTAAGGTATAAGCAAGAAATCGTACAAGAAAATAGACATACAACAGTAATTACCCAGTCAGGAAAAACAGTTCACAAGAGTAATATAAGAAATTAATTTTACAGATTCATCCTTTCCACCAGCGAGGGAGAAGTCCAAATACTTGACTATTCCAATTCCCAGATTATCGCCTTTCATTCCGGTATAGCCAAGCTACAAAATGGAAATTTTAAGCTGATCCACATCATAGAACTTGAGCAATATCAAAAATTCATCTCCGATATGAATTTGGTCCTCGAAAAACAGATTAAGAAAAACCATTCCTTATTCCCATTCCTTCAACATGAGCTGCTCCAAATCCAAGAATCATTAGAGAACATCAGGCCACATAGAGAGAAAAGATCATTAAATTTCATAGTGTAACGAGGCAACACTGGCAATGTGTTACACACAAAAAAAGAACAAGAACCAGGCAGTTGGAGTAGAATCAATATCCGAAGCGGATGGACTTTTTTAGTGTAAATCCACGAAATGTAAAATTTAATGTAGATTATTATTATTTTTGTAAAGTTTTTTTTGATAAATAAATTTGTGAATTAAAAATATACTACAAATTGGCGCCCAACCGCTTAACTAAAATTTTCCAGTGCTTCAAAGTGTAAAATTTACCCAAAAAAAAAAAAAAAAAAATGCCACGGCAACGGGATCCAACAGAGGAGGGGAACGACGCGGAGACAAAAGATTTACTGCGCACACTAACAGCAGCAATAGCGGCGATGAACAGTCCCAGAGGAAATTTTTCTGCGTGCACTGCTCGCTTCGCTGGTGGTAAAGCAGAAGATGTCGTAGCCTTCATCGACACAATAACAACATACAAAGAGTGTGTGCAGATTCCCGATGCCAGTGCATTAAAAGGATTAACATTGCTTCTCACGGACAACGCTTCAGTGTGGTGGCAAGGGGTAAAAGCAAACATAAACAGTTTTGATGATGCACTCACAGCCCTGCAAAGCGCTTATGGAAGGACATTACCAGCTCCAAAAATTTACAGAGAATTGTTTGCAAAAGAACAAACAGACGAGACAACTGATGTTTTTGTAGCCAAAGCTAGAGCATTATTATCGAAATTGCCACCTCCAGCACTGCCAGTATCGGTTCAACTTGATATGGTGTATGGATTATTGTCGTTAAAAATTCGTAAACGCGTGCCAAGAGAAAAATGCAACAATTTCAACGAGTTACTTCATTTGGCAAGAGAGGCGGAAGAAACCTTTTATGAAAAAGAGCACAAAGCTGGAAAGGAAAATGACCACGATAAATCCAACGCTCCAATAGTGAATGTTAGCAAAAGGTCCAAGTGCACTTACTGCCGTTGTGTTGGACATATAAGGGAAGTTTGTAGAAAACGAATTGCTGATGAAATGCCAGCCAAAAGTGAAACTAAAGACGAAACACCAAAAGTCATAAAGTGTTACGGTTGTCAAAAAGTGGGACACGTAATAAGTCAGTGCCCAAATATCAAAGTAAAACCAGAATCCCTCGATTTTTGTGCGATAGAAAGTTCAGATGCTAGACCCATGGTTAAAATAGAGATACTAAATAAAAAAGGTTACGGCTTATTAGATACAGCTGCCAAACGATCAGTCGCTGGCTACGAATTGTACCAGATTCTCAAAGAATCAAATAAAATGGTGCGTAAAGTAATGCATATCGTACTTGCTGATGGCAAAGGAAAGTGGGAGGAAGTTGTTACAGCTGACGCAGAGGTTACTTTGGAATATAGAACTATAACTACTAACTTTCTTATTTTCCCAGATAACAAAGAAGCTCGTACACTGTTAGGAATAGATTTTATACGAAAGGCAGGTATAGTTATAGATCCTGTTGGCGATACATGGAGTTTCCGTGACAATGAGCAGAAGAAATACCGCCTTTACGAGGAAAACCAAAAACATTCCTCCACAATTGTTGCGCAGTCGCTCAACGCCCTGAGGGCGGACGAAGGCCAAACCCTCCATCCAGAACAACGTCGTCAGGTTGAAGAGGTAATCAACGATTTTCCACATCTATTCGAGGAAAGTGGACCACCTACGACGTATGCAGAACACGCAATTAATACGAAAAATGATTCCCCAGTGGCTCAACCTCCATACCGAATACCAGAGAAAAAGAAAGAAATCTTAAGGAAAGAGATCGACGCGATGATATCTGGAGACATCATAGAAGAGTGCGAATCTCCATGGGCATCACCAGTGGTCATGGTTCCGAAACGTGATGGTGGCATCCGGGTGTGCGTGGATTTCAGAAAATTAAATGCCACAACCGTCACTGACAGCTATCCGATGCCACGCATCGATGATCTCTTGCACTTATCAGGAAAAGGTATCTTCATGTCGTCCATTGATTTACGTTCCGGTTATTGGCAGGTACCTGTGAAAGAATCTGACCGTGATAAGACAGCCTTTATTACTCCCTTCGGGCTCTATAGATTCAAAAGAATGCCATTCGGTTTGAAGAACGCTGGAGCAACTTTCCAAAGACTTGTCGACAGACTGCGAGCCGGTCTCCATTGTAAAGTACTGGCATATATAGACGATATTGTGGTAATATCAACATCATTTAACGAACACCTCACCGATTTAAAAGAAGTCTTGGATAGATTAGGAAAATTTCAACTCCGAGCAAATAGACCAAAGTGTTTTTTTTGCAAGACAGAGATCAGATTTCTCGGACACATACTGACTCAGGATGGCATAAGTGCAGATAAAGGGAAAATATCTGCTATCGCCGACATGAAACCACCAATGAACGTGACTCAGGTGAGAACATTCATTCAAACATGCAGTTGGTACCGTAGGTTTGTGCAGAGGTTTGCGGAGATTGCCAAACCTCTGACAGACCTCACAAAGAAGACAGCCATATGGAAATGGACAAAAGCCGAAGAGGATTCGTTCCAGACCCTAAAGTCAGCATTGACGAATGCCCCTATACTAAGACAAGTCGATTTCAACGAACCTTTCATTATCAGGACTGACGCCAGCAATTATGCCATTGGGAGTGTTTTACTCCAGGGGGAGGGATTCGCCGAAAGGCCAGTGGAATACGCCAGCCGTCTATTATCACCAGCAGAACGCAACTATTCAACGACAGAGAGGGAAGCTCTAGCAGTAGTGTGGGCGGTCACCAAATTTCGAGGATACATAGATGGATCTAAGATAATAGTGGGTACAGACCACCAAGCTTTACGGTGGCTCATGTCGATAAAGTCACCCACAGGTCGTCTCGCAAGATGGGCATTGTCAATACAGGCTTTCGACCTGGAAATAAGTTACACGCCAAGCAAGGCTAACGTAGTAGCTGATACGTTGTCGCGACCAAACATGCAGGCTATGGAAACGAACGATGTCTGTGCGTTTGAAGCAGAATTCCCCCGAGAAACTCCGGCAACGGTACGCGAAAGACAAACAAGTGATCCAGAAGTGAATAAGATCATCAAGGCGTTCGAAGAAGAAGGTCATCCAGAGCTAACCAATTGGACAGCACGAGGCTACGTTCTAATGCAAGGAGTACTTTACAGGTTCATCCCAGAAGAGGACACCGAGGACCCACAACGAATCGTACCCCTATGCGAAAGGGGGGATATCCTGAAACAATATCACGATGCTCCAACAGCCGGACACAATGGAGCAGACGGCACATTCCGACGGATCGCCCGAAAATATTATTGGCCAGGTATGCGCCGATATATCACCGATTACGTGAAGAGCTGCATAGACTGTCAGAGATATAAACCAAACAACATGAAACCAGAAGGCTTATTGAAAACCCCAGTGATGCAACAACGTTTCGAGATGTTGGCAATGGATCTTTTCGGACCGCTACCAGCGGATGAAAAAGGAAACCGCTGGGTCTTCGCTGTAGAAGATACTACATCAAGATGGATAGAGCTTTTCCCGATGCAACAAGCAACTTCCGAGAAATGTGCGAAACTGCTCGTAGAAGAAGTTTTCTTAAGGTACGGGTTCCCGAGGAAAATAATTTCAGACAACGGACCACAATTCGTGAGTGAGGTCATGCAACAACTGACGCATGTATTAGGGATAAAACAAGCACTAACCCCAGTGTACCATCCAGAAGCTAACCCCATAGAGAGACGCAATAGGGATCTCAAAACACAATTAGGAATCTTACTGGGCCACGATCATACCCTATGGGCTGAAAAATTACCCTCAATACGTTTCGCTCTTAATTCAGCAACGTGCAAATCGATAGCGCAAACTCCAGCATACGTCACTTTCGGAAGAGAACTTCGATCTTTGGAGGACACGAAAAAGGATCTAAGGCAAGTTATGCAAGATGAGAGTATAATACCGCAGATTACACCATATTTGAAAAGGTTAGGGGACAACCTGCGTGAAGTAAGAGAGACACATGAAAAGGCACAAGACAGGGCTAAAGAAACCAAAGATAAGACGCGGCGTGAAGCAGAGACATACAATGAAGGAGATTTAGTATTCGTCAATACTCACGTATGCAGCAATTCCAAAAAAGGGACAACATCCAAATTTGTACCTAAACGAGACGGACCATACAAAATTCTCCGACAGCGGGGCACAACTACTTATGAGATTTCTGACCCCACAAATCCAGTATCACCGGTCGGATGCTACCACGTATCCCAATTGAGGAAATATAGAGCGAATGCGACCCATTCCCAACCAAGGATAGCGCTTCGACGGAGAGGACGACCACCAAGCAATCCACAGCCAATAAGTCAATTGTCCTGCATCGCTTGTGGGGACACTAGCCGCGATGCAGAGGGGGAGTCTGTAACGAGGCAACACTGGCAATGTGTTACACACAAAAAAAGAACAAGAACCAGGCAGTTGGAGTAGAATCAATATCCGAAGCGGATGGACTTTTTTAGTGTAAATCCACGAAATGTAAAATTTAATGTAGATTATTATTATTTTTGTAAAGTTTTTTTTGATAAATAAATTTGTGAATTAAAAATATACTACAATAGGAAGCGCATGGAAATGGATCGCTGGGAATCCGGACCATGATGACTTCGTCTTACTAAAAGACAGAATGAATAATGTTTTAGTAAATAATAATAAGCAGGTCATAATTAATAATTTACATAACGACAGAATAAATAATATTACTCGTATTACTAATGAGATATTAAGAATATTCAAGGAAGGCGAAGGCAAACGAAAAAAATTAGCATTAGGCACACAATACAAGATTAGGTTAATAAAGGAAGAATTAGTAAATATTAGATACGCCATCCAATGGGCGAAACTCGGTGTAGTAAATTCAATGATGTTATCAAAAACAGATATAAATTTGGCTACAAAATCTCTTGATCAGGAAAATCTTCCTTACTCTACAGCAGAAGAAGCATTAGAGTTTGCACAAGCAAAAGTCATAAGCAATAGTTCTACTTTACTTTACATAATTAATATTCCGATCACAACAGAACAAATATTTCAAAAACTAATTATAAAACCAGTAAAGAAAGGTAATATTGTCAATAAAATTTCTTATAATATGATATTAAAAAATGGTAACAAGTATTTTGGCATTAAAAAGGAATGTAAAACTTATAATTATTTAACAATTTGTAACCAGGACAGCATCTCCGACATTAGTAATTCTACTTGTATTCCGAATTTACTTAGAAGTCGCAACGCCACTTGCACAATCATAAATAATCAACACATACCCACCTTAGAGGAAATAGAACCAGGAATAATACTATTGAACCAGTTTAACGGAACAATTAGCGCACAAAATTTCGGTCATAGCCTCCAAGGGACATTCCTCATAAAATTCCACAACGGCACCATAAACATCAACGGTCAAGAATTTAAGTCCAAGGAAGTTTCAACGTTACAGGCCTTACCACCGATCGTTCAACCAACAGCATTGGAACGAGATTACCAAAAAATCCTGTCGTTAGAGATGATGAATGAACTTCAAATTAACGGCACAAATAGAATCCAACTCTTAGAAGCGGAGAAGAGAACCCACCAATGGATAACATACGGACTTATCATCTTAATTGGGTCGACACTCGTCATCGCCTTTGTTATCAACCGAAAGAAAACTACAAAGATCGCTATTCAACAGAACCAGGAAGTTGAAAAAGGGATAGAAAATATTGCCCTCGACGAAAAGAGCGAAGCACCTGCAGAGCCCACTCTATCGCTTTTCTAAGGATGAATGAGGACATTCAATTTAAGAGGGGAGAGTTAACACCATCACCATCGCTGGCAAAATATCTCACGGCGATTTTCCTGGAATCCCCAATTGCGCAACTGCATGTGGGTGCTGACGAAGCGTCTGTGACTTACCCACTGCAATTACCAAGAAATTAGATGATAAGTGCTTAATAGTAAAATATTAAATAACAATCAAAAGAGACTAGTGTCCAAGTAGGAATAATTTTGTGAGCCACAAGGCAGTCTAAAAGTTGCCGTCTTAAGATCGAGACTATTGTTAAATTTAAACGCGGATTTTAAAGATTAAATAAAGTTCAATAATTTTTTATTATTAGAAAAGCGTTTTAAATCTATTAACTTATATAGGGTGGAAATGTCTCTTTTACAATTTTGGATAGGTAGGAGTATTCTGTGTACACTGCTACTTTATTCATGGATATAGGTTATAGGGTTACAAAAATACAGGGTGCTATGTAAAACTCTAGCAAAAAAATTTAAAAATTCCCTAGCGGCTAAACCTTTACGTCCCCCCCACTTACGATTTGTTGTTCGTCTAACCAAAACCTATAAACAGCCGGCCGCTTTGTAAACTTAGTGTATACACCCTTTATATAAAAAGATACTTTTTTGGCTTGAATTTTTTTTAACCCATATTTTTTAAGCACGTTCTAGGGAGCGGGTATGCACGCTCCCGCTACAGGCACGACAATCTAAAAATATTCACGGCGCTAAAGGTATGCATGCTCCGGCTACAGGCATGAACATCTATAAATGCACCCGCATCGGAATAGACCATTCCAAACGCATGTCTTTTTACCAAGCAGTCCCCAACTAAGTACTGCCACGTCCAATGCCGCTTGACCTTCGCAATCGAACGAGAATCGATGTACAGAGCATGCTCATGGCAGCCTTTATGGTAACCAAGTAACCCGTTTTCTTCGTTCTTTCATATAAGTGTGACCGTTTGGGTTCCACACAGGCGATTTGACGCTTTGCGGGTGTTCTTGTTGCAGGCTAGGAGCCTCCCAACAGGCTAGGAGCCCTGCAACAGCATATGAGTTCGTGTAAGATTCTTAAGAAATGCGGTTCTCCTTCGTTTGTCAACTCAGCTGCCACTCCATCGACGCCTGGTGATTTGTTGCATTTTTGCCTTTTTACAACTTCACGAAGTCAGTGTCGGTAGCTCTATTGAAATATTATCTTGAGGTACAAACACCTCCGTCTGTGTATGCTCTTTTATTATAAGGATTGGATTCAATAACTTTTGAAAATATTCTCTCCACCTTTCTTTTATCCTATAAGGGTCTACTAATAGGTAATTTTGGAACTGCTGTTTTAATTTTAATAATTGCTAGATGTAAAATTGCAAAATATGAGACGTCACACTAGGGAGGGGGGAGTCTCACAAATGTGACCACCTGTGACAAGGACGGGGGAGGGGTCAAAAAATCATGAAAATCGTGTGACGTAATTTATGGATGGCCCCTTATTATATGTCAGTGGGAAGAGGTCAACGAGTGACGTCGCACTAATACAATATTCAGTCTTTTACATTACCTTGTTTCTGTATACGGTGATGTAACTTTCATTACCATGGTAAAGAAAATGCTTAGAATATAGAAGTACAGGAAGGGCCTTCGCAGAATTTTAGCGTAGTGAAATTCAAACTGCACACTTCATTGTTCTTTTTTTCACTGAAAATTCCCTCGTAACAACTTCAATTACACTAAAAACAAATTCTTTAAACTTTCTTTCCTTTTTGATATTAGTTTTTTAAAAAACTGTGAATAAATTTTATAGAAAAACTCGTTTTAAAGAAAGTGCCGCGGGAATATTTGACAGTCAACTAACCAGCAATTATACCAATTTGACAGTCGACTGACCCCAGATTTCACTACGCTCGCATACACGGATTTTATACGCGAGGGCCTTTCCTGTAGTTCTATATTCTAAGAGCAAATGACGGGGTGACACATTACGCTTCACTTTCAATTGCATGTAGCATATCAAGTGAGGATATAAACCTGCATGATGGGGTTTAACTTCGTTCCCGGAAGGTGATGTGCAGGTAAAATCCTCCGCTAATTTTGAACTTCAAATTAGCCCTTATGATAATCCTGGCACTATAATTCTTCTGTGCCACTATTAGATTAACAGGTGCAGCTTGACGACCCCAAATTACCAAAAGAAAGAGCACGAGGAAGCCAATGAGAAAAAACACAGAACTCACGTTTATAATTTTTTAATCATCACACTTGGTCTGAATCCAAAAATCAAGTGACCAACAAATTTCATTTTAGTTTTACCGAAGTTCACATTTTTTACAAAACGGTTAAATTTTAGTTGTTTTATAATATACAATAGGCCAGAGTGGCATCAAAAAAAATTTGTTTTTATAAGAAATGATTTAACCACAGTGGGCTACAAAAATATAATAATTTTAAGTTTATAAATTTTGCAAAGATTAAGAACATTAATAATAATAATTTTAAGTTCATAAATTTTGAAAGGATCAAGAACATTAATAATAATGATTTTAGGTTTATAAATTTTGAAAAGATCAAGAACATTCTCCCGCGCGTTGAAAAATGTTAATTTTTTAAGATAAGAAAACATCTGCAGACCTTAATTTTTTGGCAGAGGGATGACCTTGTTAATTGGACGTTTGTAGGTTCCTTTAAATGTTTTTATCGTTACCACACGTATGATGTCGTCATGTCCTGGATGTACGTCTATGACACGTCCGATGGCCCATTTTGTAGGAGGGAGGTTTTCTTCGCTGATAATCACCAAATCATCCTTCATTACTGAGGGTTGCCGTCTGTTCCATTTGGGTCTTTGTTGCAAAGATGTAAGGTAGTCGCGTTTCCATCGACGCCAAAAACCTTGAGTCATGGCTTGGATTTGATGCCACCTTCCCAGTCTTGTGATGTTTTGCTCATGTATGATTGGTTCCGGAATTGATGTTAGTAGATCGCCAATGAGGAAATGTGCCGGGGTCAAAACTTCGAGGGACTCGGGATCCTCTGAAATTTGACAGAGAGGCCTAGAATTTAGGATAGCTTCGATCTGCGTAAGTAGTGTCATCATTTCTTCATAAGAGTGTATTTTGTCTCCAATGACTCTCTTTAGGTGTGATTTTACCGCCTTGACCCCGGCTTCGCAGATGCCGCCAAAGTGAGGTGCGCCTGGGGGTATAAAGTGCCAAGTTATATTGTTCTGCAAAAGAAAATCATTTATTAATGGATCTTTGATAGACATATTTAAGGCTTCATTTTATGTGTATGTTAGCTTTCGATTGGCACCAACAAAATTTGTGCCATTATTTGAATACATATCACTTGGAATTCCTCTTCGCGAAACAAAACGACGGAGTGCAGCTAAGAATGCGTCGGTAGATAAACTTGTTACAATATCGAGATGAATGGCCTTGGTAGAAAAGCAAACGAACAAGGCAATATATCCCTTGAAAGATTTGCAACCCCTACTTATTCTTGGATACATATTTATAGGCCCTGCAAAGTCAACGCCGGGTCTTAAGAAAGGGCGACTTGGAGTGACTCTGTGACTTGGTAGGCTTCCCATTAGTTGATTAGTGGCTCTGGCCCGTTGGCGAAAGCAAGAGATGCAGTTGTGTGTCACTTGTTTTACCATGTTTCGTAGACGGATAATCCAATAATTTTGCCTGATGATGTTCATGAGTAGTGTAATTCCGGGATGTAGATACCGCACGTGCATTTCCCTGACAATGAGTCTTCCGATCTCGTGATCACTTGGTAGAATTACTGGATGCTTAGTGCTGTAATCAAGATTCGAATGTTGTAACCTACCACTGACTCTCAAAATTTGGTTGCTGTCGAGAAATGTATAGAGGCTGCTTAGCCGATTTTTAGGCCGTATCTTGCTGGTTCAAAATAACAGGCTTGTTTCTCTCTTCGAGATGGGTGCTATTCAAGTCTTCTATATTTTTAGGCCAGGAAGAGACATTGTCTAATAACCATGGTGGGCCATTCCACCATAATTCTGATTTCAGTAGATCTTGTGGGCTGATTCCTCTGGAGGCTTGGTCAGCTGGGTTTATTGCTGAAGGTACATGTCTCCAACGGTTCCGCGGGATATGCTTCAATATTTCGGATGTTCTGTTGCCTACATACGATTTCCAACGTCTTGGAGTATCTGAAAGCCAGGAAAGTACAATTGAAGAATCCGTCCAAGCCCACACTTCTATATCTTGTATTGCTAACGCGTTGCAGACTTTAACGATCAGCCTTGTTAGAAGAAGAGCACCACATAGTTCTAGACGGGGAAGAGATACTTGTTGAAGTGGTGCAACCTTTGTCTTTGCTGCGACTAGTCTTACTGATGTATGTTGGCCTCCTTGCGTACGACAATATACGACAGCACTATACGCTAATTCTGACGCATCAGCGAATCCATGGAGTTGAATGTTGTCTGAGAATAATCGTATGTGACGTGGTACCTTTATTTTAGCCAGTTTTTCTAGGTTGCTTCTGATTTGATTCCATCGTTCTGCTAGCTTTGGGGGTAAAGGATCATCCCATGCGAGCTTAGAAAGCCAAAGCTGTTGAAACAGAATTTTGATCGTTATAGTCACTGGTGCAAGTAGCAAAGGATCGAATATGCGCGAAGACTCGGACAGAAAACGTCTTTTGGTTTGGAGCTCGTTGCTGAACGTTGAAATGTGAAATCCGAAGGTGTCATCATAAGAATTCCACGCTAATCCTAGGACCTTAACTATATTTTGGTTGTCATCTATGTGATAAAGGGAATCTGTACTATGAGTAGATGTGCCGTCAGTTAAGCTGGTATGATTAGACTTCCACTTAGTTAGATTAAATCCGCTCTCAGCGAGAATTTCTGTAAGGTTCCTCTTCAGCAGAACTGCTTCTGCATATGTGTCTTTTCCAGAAAGTAAGTCATTCACGTAGAAATCATTTTTAATTTTTGCAGCAATTTCGGGACGAGACGATTGAATATTTTTCGCAATTTGTAGTAAAGTCCTTGTAGCCAAAAATGGTGCTGATGATGTGCCGTAAGTCACTGTAGACAATCTGTAATGTTGGAGTGGTTCTGATACATGTTCTCTCCATACTATTCTTTGAAATTCCTTATCGTGGTTGGCTATTCTAATTTGACGGTACATTTTTTCTATGTCTGCTGAAAGAGCAACCTGATGTTTTCTAAAGTTTGTTCAAATGGAAAAGAGGTTCCTTTGAACGACTGCACCGACCATTAAGATGTCATTTAATGCATGACCGGTTGCGGTCTTGGCTGAACCGTCAAAGGCCACTCGGATTTTAGGTATGGGCGGTGATGTTCGTCCTCGTTTATTTCTGATGCCGGGATGAGCTCCATGTGGCCTAGTGATGCATATTCTTGCATTAACTTGGTGTATTGCTCCTTCAGGGATGGGTCTCTTTGAAGACGGCGCTCCACTGAATAAAAACGTTTAGTTGCTATTGGCAATGAGTGTCCTAGAGTGGGAGCACTTGGTTTGAAAGGTAGGGAGACAACAAAGCGACCCTTCTCGTCGCGTAGTGTGTTCCGTTGGAAATGCTCTTCACACAACTTCTCTTCAGCTGTTGATAATGTTTCCTTCATGGCAACATCTTCCTGTTCCCAGAAAAGTTTGAGGGTTGAATGGATGTCTGAGAGAACCGACGTGTGAAAACTGATCGCTGAATTGGAAGATTTAGAATATGTGCCAGCTATTACCCATCCAAAAATTGTGTTTTGCAGTATCGGCAGGTTCTTATTAAAATGAGTTTGTCCGTTTTCCAAGATTTCAAAGAATTTATCTGCGCCAAGTAGTATGTCAATAGAACTAGGTTTGTTGAACTGAGAATCGGCAAGTTGGTAATTCTTTAGATGCCTCCAGTTGGTAGTGTTGAATTCAGTAGAAGGAAGTAAGGACGTGAGTTTGTTTATGATGTAACCATCGAAATCTACAGCGTTTGATTCTGAGAGTTGTGATGAGATTTTGAGTCTGACCTTTCCTTTTGTATATCCAGTTTTTGTTGCCGCGATGCCAGTAATTGCAAGACGTGCATTCGTCCGTTTTAAACCAAGACGGTGCACCAAAGCTTCTGATACGAATGACACTTGGGAGCCAGAGTCTAGTAGCACACGGCAGGGTTGAGTATTTCCCAAACTATCTTTCACATTGGCTAAAGCATTGGGAAGAAGGCATATGGATTCCGTTGAATATGGTGATTGCTGATCGTTATGTTGAATGCTGGAGTTGAATGATGATAATTCTTGATTGTTGGTTGTTAACGTGTTAGTGTTGATTGGAGGTTCATGTGAAGTGTTGGTTGCAGAAGACTTTATTGGATCATTCAGGCCACTAGTTGAAGGCTGATCATGTTGTGCTCCGTGTAGGAGGGTATGCTGTAATCCCTTGCAGTGACTACAGCGATTTTTTGAAAGGCACGACCGTGCTGAATGTCCAGGTCGGAGACAATTGAAGCATATAGAACTGTGTATGACATATGTCTTTCTATGTTGAAGTGATTGTGCTCTGAACTGAGGGCATTGAAATAGTAAGTGGTCACCGGTACACAAAGAACAACCAAGTCTAGATTTTATGATTGGTGAGGATGATGTATGGAATGTTTTAGTGATGTGAGTTCTCTTCAGAGGGTCTGTAGACAACTCTAAACCATCGCAGCGTTTATTCAAAAATCCTAAAAACAATTCAAATGTGGGAAATTCTATGTCGGTAGTTTCGTTGGACCATAACTGTTTCGACTCAGAATCGAATTTGTTTAAAGCTATGTGAATGAGCCATGGATCTCTTTTTTGTGCGTCTTCTCCTAAAGCCCGTAACGCTCGTACAACTTCATCAAATGTATCGAATAAGCTGCGCAAGTGCTTTGCTGAAGGTTGTGCAACTGTGTGAGTGTCAGTAAAGGTTTTTATTATTGATGTTGTGATTTGACGCTTTTTATCGTAACGTAACTTCAATTTTTCCCATGCTTCAGCATAATTGTTGTCCGTGATATCTAGATGTCTGATAATTGCAGCCGCTTCCCCTTGTAGTAAACCCTTCAAATATTGCAGCTTTTTACAAGAACTCAATTTTTGATTTCTATGAATTGACGTCTCAAAAATGTTAGCGAAAGATTGCCATTCCTTAAGGTTTCCCGAAAAACTCGGTATATGCAACTTTGGAAGATGGCAGTCGTCTTTAGGGGTCTCTACAGTTTGAAATGAATTTGAAAACCTTTCAAAAAAGGCTTGCTGCGACGTAAGGATGCTGCTAGTAGCTGAAGAAAATTGATCATTTGAAATAGTGCTTTGGTTGACAGTTGGAGGCTCGTATAGAGTCGAATTGATTAAGCCTTGATTAGATAGCCTAGCATTCCGGGCATGCATTAAAGTATCCTTTATATCAAAGTATTTAACTTCAAATTCATCTCGTTCTGAAACTTGGTTTGGAAATAATAATAGATTGTCTTCAATATCTTTAAATTCATTCCAAGTTTCTTCAACTTTTTCCAACCTGATATTAATTGCTTCAATTGTTGTCGAATCGGAAAGATTTTAAGATAAGGTTTTTAATCGTGTGAGTGTTCCCTTCACCCGTCCACGTTTTTGTATAAAGACACTTGGTTCAGCCATTTTGAATATTGGGAACGCCAGGAAAAACCGAGAATGCTATGTATTGTTGAATTATTGCAAGATACCGTACATGAACAACCTTGCAATTGATTGTATGTGTGCTTATTATGAAGTGTGAAAATATTCCTCAAAGAATTTTGCCTTTAATAGTGAATAATGAACTCAACTTTAGAATATCAACTCAAAAAAGGGAAAATGTTTATTTAACATAAGATCGTAAGAGAGCACAATTGAATAAAATTGTTTCTGAAACCGTTAAGTTGGGTCCCGTTTAATTGTTCCCGTTTCACCAAATATTTATTAACAAATAATCCAAATAAATTTCGAATAAAAAAACCAAAACACTGTTATATTTTAGAATAGTATATTAATACAGCACCTTTGGATAAGATCAAACAATTGAGACCGTTATGGTGGTTACCGTTTAATTGTTCCCGTTTCACCGTTTAATTGTTCCCATTACACGTGTTTGTAGGCATATGGGTATATATATTTTAACAAGATTTAAAATTTACCTTTATTAACAAATAATCCCATAAATTTCGCATAAAAGCAAAAAAAAATGTTATATTTTAATATAATAGAATAGTATATTAATAAAGCACCTTTGGATAAGATTAAACAAGTGAGACCGTTATGTTGGTTACCGTTTGATTGTTCCCGTTGCAATGAATGTTAATCTTATCACACGTGTAGATATGCATACATTTCACGCACCCCTTATGTTTATGCAAGGATTTAAAAATTCACCTTTATTAATAAATAACCCAATAAATTTCGAATAAAAAACCAAAAAAAAATATCTTGTATTTAGAATAGTGTATTAATAAGGCACATTTGGATAAGAATGAATAATTGAAACCGTTATGTTGATTACCGTTTGAATGTTCCGTTGCAAAGAATATCCTTCCACCCGTGTAAATATGTATATAATTCACAACCTTATTTGTTTTTTAATGTTCCTGGTTTTTTATGTATAGTCACACACGATTAAGTTTAATGTATCATACGATTCACTTGTTACTAAATGCACCTTTATGAATATGCCGCACTTCTATTGTCTTAGATTTAATAAAAATTCCACCGTGTATTTGTATCAAAAGGGTAACAATTTCATGCATATTTAAATATAAAGGAATCGTAAAAATTACTTATCTTGTGGTGACTATTATGTTGAGTGATGAATCCAATTAGTTTAACAATTAGGCAGATCCGTTGTATCCAGTTGGATCCGGCTCGAAGGACCATTAAATGTGGCGGTTTAACTTCGTTCCCGGAAGGTGATGTGCAGGTAAAATCCTCCGCTAATTTTGAACTTCAAATTAGCCCTGATGAAAATCCTGGCACTATAATTCTTCTGTGCCACTATTAGATTAACAGGTGCAGCTTGACGACCCCAAATTACCAAAAGAAAGAGCACGAGGAAGCCAATGAGAAAAAACACAGAACTCACGTTTATAATTTTTTAATCATCACACTTGGTCTGAATCCAAAAATAAGTGACCAACAAATTTCATTTTAGTTTTACCGAAGTTCACATTTTTTACAAAACGGTTAAATTTTAATTGTTTTATAATATACAATAGGCCAGAGTAGCATCAAAAAAAATTTGTTTTTATAAGAAATGATTTAACCACAGTGGGCTACAAAAATATAATAATTTTAAGTTTATAAATTTTGCAAAGATTAAGAACATTAATAATAATAATTTTAAGTTCATAAATTTTGAAAGGATCAAGAACATTAATAATAATAATTTTAGGTTTATAAATTTTGAAAAGATCAAGAACACTGCATGTTTTTTCGCTTTAATTTTATGTTGTTTTAATTTGGATTTTTTGCCGATGCACCATGCGGTGTTTTAATTAAAACGCTTGATTTCGTTATTAATCCTATTTATTTATATAATTAACTTTCGATTTTTAAACGTTTTTATATTATAGGTTGATATAAGATATCTATATATATATATATATATATATATATATATATATATATATATATATATATATATATATATATATATATATATATATATATATATATATTAGTCCGGGTACTATCTAATATTTGGTCGGAGCACTTTCGGTATCGCGTTATACGCCTGCGAGACTTTTTGCAAGTGAAGTGATTGGAGATGCCGGAAATTGGCTAGCTCACTAGGGACGATAGGGACGGAACGGAAAGTGGCTAGATCACTGAACTTTGGGTTCGGTGATCTATGAAATGTTCCGATTGATCGTTATTGATCGTGTTTACCATTTCGGAATATGTTGTGTGACTTTGCGTAAAACTTAGTAATTAAGTTTGTACGCGGTCACCACATACTCCCCCCCCAGCGTAGCGTTAACGGAATGTTACCGCTTTAAATGGCTTAACTTCGTTGTCGCGGTCACAACCGAAGGCTGGTTTTAGCCTGTCAATGGATATTGACTTGGTTGTGCCGTTCAATTTGACGACGAAGTGTTTTCGTAATCGTTTGATTACTTCGTATGGGCCTTCATATGGAGGTTCGAAAGGTTTTCGAACTCGGTCAACTCGTATGAAAACGTAGTCGGCGTTCTCCAGGGCTTCTGGTACGTAGGTATCCTTTTGGACGGGTCGCCGAGGATGTATTGCTTTAATGTTCTGCATATGAGAACGAAGGCGAGAGAGGAATTCTGATTCTTCAATTGGATTTTTATCGGTTGTGATAGAAATCGAATTGGGAAGTCTCAGATTCTGACCGTATACAAGCTCGGCTGGTGAGCATTGTAAGTCGGTCTTAATTGCCGTGCGTATGCCTAACATGACAAAGGGCAAGTCTTCACTCCAATGAGTAGTGTTATCCCTTGCCATTAAGGCTGCTTTTAGTTGCCTGTGGAACCGTTCGACCATCCCGTTTGCTTGCGGATGGTAGGCGGTTGTCCGAATTCGATGAGTGCCGAGTAATTTGGCAACTTCGTTGAACAGTTTCGATTCGAACTGCGTACCTTGATCGGTTGTGATCTCAAGTGGTACGCCGAATCGTGGGACAAATTCAGCGACGAATCTTTTTGCCACTGTTGAAGCTGAGATATCCCGAATTGGGTATGCTTCAGGCCATCGCGTGAACCTATCGACTATCGTTAAGATATAAGAGTATCCACGAGATGGGGGTAGGGGTCCCACTATATCCATATGGATATGGTCAAATCTATTATTTGGAAGTTTGAAAGCTTCCAATGGAGATTTGGTATGCCGTGAAACTTTGGACTTTTGGCAACCAAGGCATGATCGAGACCACTCATTGCAGTCTTTATTGACCGATGGCCAGAAGTATTTCTTGGTAACGGCTCGTCTTGTAGCACGAATACCAGGATGAGAGAGACTATGTTCGGAATTGAACGCTAGTCTACGTAAGGACATGGGTATATAAGGCCTAGGAATACCTATACTCGTTTCACACCACACCTGATGGGCGGTAAATGGTATTGGTATGAGAACTAGTTTTACCCGTGAGCCGTTGCTGGGGTGTTCTTGTAGAGATTTCAACTCTGTGTCACCTTGTTGAACCTGAGCTAGTGTAGGCAGGTCGAAGGTGGCCGAGTCAACGTTGTCGGTTGCTAGTGAGCGAGACAAGTAGTCTGCGACTATGTTTTGTTTACCCGACACATGTCTGATGTCTGTGGTAAACTGAGAGATTAGACCCAAATGTCTGGTCTGTCTAGGGGATCGTTCGGTCTTTGTGTGAAGGGCGCGAACCAGTGGTTTGTGATCGGTATAGACCACGAAATTGCGTCCTTCAACGAAATAACGGAAGTGTTTGATCGCTGCGTAGATTGCGAGAAGTTCGCGATCGAATGCAGAGTACTTCCGTTCTGTTGGTGACAGCTTTTTGGAATAGAAAGCTAGAGGTTGCCACCGATGACCGTTGAATTGTTCCAATACGCCTCCGATTGCATAATCAGAAGCGTCAGTCGTTAGACTGTATTTTGCATCCTCGATTGGATGGTTCAGCAGAGTTGCTTCAGCCATCGAGGTTTTAACCTTGAGGAATGCTGCCTGACATTCTGCTGGCCAGGTAAATACTTTATTGGCACGCGAGTGGTTGAGAAGTTCTCTCAAATGCTCGTTTATCGGCACCAACTGTTCAGCCAATTTTGGTATAAATCGGTGATAGAAATTCACCGTTCCCAAAAACTTCTGGATCGATTTGACAGAAGTTGGGGGTGCGAGATCAACGATAGCCTGAACCCGATCGGCGGATGGAAGTATTCCATCTTTTGTGATGCGGTGGCTTAGAAACTTAATCTCTTGTGCACCAAAAACGCATTTTTCTAGCTTAATGGTTAAACCGAAGCTATCGAGGCGTTTAAAGAGCTCTTCGAGGTGAACGATATGTTCTTCCTCGGTTTTACTGGCGATAAGTATATCGTCCAAGTATACATAAACGAAGTCGAGATCTCTCGTAACTTCGTTAATAAACCTTTGGAAGGTTTGAGCTGCATTCCGTAAGCCGAATGGCATACGGGTAAACTCATATAGGCCGAATGGCGTAATGAGTGCAGTCTTATGCACGTCTTCTGGGGCGATTGGTATGTGATGATATGCACGTACCAAGTCAACCTTCGAAAAAATTGTGCAACCGTGAAGATTCACGGAAAAATTCTGTATATGCGGGATCGGATATCTATCCGGCACAGTGACAGCATTCAGCCGACGGTAGTCGCCGCATGGCCTCCAATCATGTGAGTCCCGTTTAGGGACCAGATGAAGTGGAGATGCTGCGGGGGACGACGAAGGTCGACAAATCCCCAATTGGACCATATGGTCAAATTCTAATTTTGCCACCTTCAGTTTCTCCGGATGGAGTCGCCGAGCGGTGACGAAAGGTAATTGCCCTTTAGTCACAATGTGGTGTTGCACATTGTGCTTAACTGGAAGGTTAAAATTGGGCGGTTTTGTTAACGAAGCGTACTTCGTTAATAGCTCTTTATATATACCTGTAATTAGGCATGGATGGGATTCGGGGTTGTAGTCGACTGTAGCGCACACGTTAATTTTAAAATTCGTGCGCTGGTCTACTAAATGTCGATACTTGAAATCGACGCACAACTCGAACTTCGTTAAGAAGTCCGCCCCAATAATGGCTTTTGTGGTGGCGGCTATGATAAAGTTGTGAACATATCGTCGGCGTAAGCCAAGATGGAGTACAAGCAACTTTGTGCCGAAAGTTCGGATCAGTGATCCGTTGGCCGCATGCAGAAGGACGTTCGGGCTTCCGTTATGGGCCGGAAACGCCTTGGCAGGAACAATTGAAACGTCCGAGCCCGAATCAATCAGGAAATCCATCCGATTGTTGGTGTCACGGACGAACAAACGATATGAGCGGCCAGTTATTTGCTCGCTCATGTCGACCCCCTGTCTCTCTAGTTTTTTTTAGGGTTGGAGGTGGCCTTTTTTTTCGCCGGCTTGGCTTGGTCACCACCGTCAAAACTGCAGGGGGCCTTGCACCTACGTGCTTCACTACCATAACGGTAGTGGAAATAGCACAGGCTACCCCGCAGCTTGTTGGCCCCTGGTGGCCGATTGGCCGAGGGCTGTGAAGGGCCGCCCTGCCGATTGGTAGGTGTTCGGCCTCTTGTACTTTGCTGGCCTTTGATTAAAGTGTCCAGTTTTGACGTTAGTTTGTCTATGGCGCTTTGGAATGACCTCCACGTGGGATCTGTGTTGGTCGGTGTTGCGTGGACAGCGGACGCGTATGAGGCGCTTCCGTGTGGAAGCACCTCCCATACTTTGTCTGCTGCGGCAGCAAGCCCGGCCAGCGTTTGGTCGCCAGTGGTGGCCAATGTTACCTGTATGACCTGTGGAAGTCTCCTCTCCCACAGTGTCCGGATCAGGTCATCATTGACCGCCGTCGATCCGCCGGCTAGTGCCTTGAGAGCCTGGAGAAACTCCGATGGTTTTCGGTCTCCAGGCTCTTGCACTGACAGTAACTGCTCGAGCCGGCGCTTCTCGGAAGTGCCGTATTTCTCGAGCAGGTACTCTTTCAGTTCTTCATAGGAGGAGGTATGGTTTACGATGCTGAGCCGCATCGCCGTTACCGCCTCTTCCGGCAGTGCGGCCATTACATTGTAAACCTTCATCTTGTCAGACTTGCAGCTCGCCATTTGAAACATGATTTCGGCCTGGTAAAACCAGGAGGCGGGCTGGTGTACCCAGAACTTCGGGATGTCTAATTTTGACACCGAAACGGCATCGACTCTCGAAGTTCCGGGTTTTGGGTCCTCTACTTGCGATGTCTCTTGTTCCATGGGCGCTTCATCTTCTGGTCTCGACATATTGTATGTATTTTATATAAAAGAAAAGAAATCAAACTAAGAAAAGTAACGAAAGTAAACTTAAATAAAGTGCCCAAAATCAACCTGGATAATAGAAGATTAGAAGTGGAAATGCAAACCAACCAAAAGTAATACGGTTATATAGATGTATATCTATATATGTATATATATATATATATATATATATATATATATATATATATATATATATATATATATGTATATATATATATATATATATATATATATATATATATATATATATATATATATATATATATATATATGTATATATATACAATGAATATATGTTCGAAGCTGTACTTCTTTATATTAAGTATACGTGATAAATATGAGGCAACAGTAATATGTACATATATAAAAATATAATAATGTCATGCAATATATCGATATGTATACGAGAATATAATAAAATGTAAAGCAATATAGCAGTATATAATATGAAAATATAATAAATGTAATGCAATATAGTAGTAATATGTATATAAAAGTGCAATAATGTAATGCAATATAGCAATATGTGTATGAAAATATAATAAATGTAATGCAATATAGTAGTAATATGTATATAAAAGTGCAATAATGTAATGCAATATAGCAATATGTGTATGAAAATATAATAAGTGTAATGCAATATAGTAGTACTATGTATATAAAAGTGTAATAATGTAATGCAATATAGCAATATGTGTATGAAAATATAATACAGAGTATTAGAGTTCAATTTATCTACAATTTTATTTCAAAACAAATCCCAAAACGAAACCGAAAACAAAATAGAAAAAAAAAAAAACTATATTTATTCTAAGTAAAATAAAACCACTGTTGTTCTTTATTTTCTTATAACAGAAATTTTTCTTGCGCCGCTAAATAGGTTTTTATCCGTCGTAGATATGTATGTCAAAGCATTCCTTCCAGGTGTTTTAACCTTGACTCCTTTGGTATTTTAGCCTGTCTTAAATAACGGTGTAAACAGATGTTTTGTGTATTCGTAAATATTATTTAATTGCCGATATTGTCTGATCGACTTTGAGAATACTGCTAGGTAATTGTTAAAATTTATGTTTTCGTTCTTTTGTTTTTGTACGGGAACGAAAAAAAAAATGTCTCATTTATTCATACGATTCTATGTAAGCTCGGAACTGTAATTGAAACTGAAATTTGATTCAATGAATTTAAATTTCTACTTCCCCGGTATTCCTGCGTAGCGTTCGTCCAATATTTTGCTTTTTGATGTAGTCACTTCACCGATTGCTTTAATATCGCCTGATTTTCTTGTTCACGTAATTGCCGATATCAGCGTCCATGTTATTTTCACGGAAAAATTTTTTATTATAAATAATAATTTTTAGCAAAATTTTCTGGTTCACTACACTTTTCGACGCGTGCTGCGTCGTTTTTTTTATAAATAGTAATTTTTAGAAAAACTTTCAGGTTCACTACACTTTTGTCGCGTGCTGCGACGTCGGGGTCACCAATTTTGCCGATGCACCATGCGGTGTTTTAATTAAAACGCTTGATTTCGTTATTAATCCTATTTTATTTATATAATTAACTTTCGATTTTTAAACGTTTTTATATTATAGGTTGATATAAGATATCTATATATATATATATATATATATATATATTAGTCCGGGTACTATCTAATATTTGGTCGGAGCACTTTCGGTATCGCGTTATACGCCTGCGAGACTTTTTGCAAGTGAAGTGATTGGAGATGCCGGAAATTGGCTAGCTCACTAGGGACGATAGGGACGGAACGGAAAGTGGCTAGATCACTGAACTTTGGGTTCGGTGATCTATGAAATGTTCGGATTGATCGTTATTGATCGTGTTTACCATTTCGGAATATGTTGTGTGACTTTGCGTAAAACTTAGTAATTAAGTTTGTACGCGGTCACCACAGATTATTTAAAAAAGTATTTTTCAAAGTAGTAAAAAACATCCTTGCAAATTGTTGAACCTGATTTACACGACACGTTTTTTGCTCTGCCTTGTCAAGAATTATCTTTTGTGTTACGTGCGTGCCCACCGCTGTAGGTTTTTACGTTGAAGTTTTTAACGTGCGCCAAAACTGACATATTGTTACGGTTACTACATATTTGAACAGCGTGATGTTTGTGTGGCTGTGTGTTTGTATGACGAGAAAGGGAGAAAAGAAAATCAAGAAAACGTTTACGTAAGCCTAGTACGGTGATCAGGCATGTAAAAAACCATGGCAAAATTTTGCCTCAGGCACACTTCAACAACTAGCAGAAGATGAAAGACAGAAGTGGCCCTTAGCGTCCAAGGCCATATACTCAAACTTCTAGGTCGACGATCTGCTAGATGGGGCTGATAGTATCACAGAGGCAAAACAACTACAGTCTGAGCTTCTTAGCCTAACCCGAGCAGGTGGTTCCAACTTGCGCAAATGGACTAGTAATGACCCAGAGCTATTAAAGGATTTACCCGTGGAACATCGCGAGCTAAAGGACATACTGACATTCTCAGATAATGACACGGTTAAAACACTTGGCATCCGATGGCATCCTGGACCGGACCATTTCACATTTTCAGTCATTCCAATGCGTGAACACAAGGTCATCACAAAACGCAACATGTTATCCAACATAGCATCACTTTATGATCCATTGGGTGGTTATCCCCGGTCATAGTCGTCGCCAAAATGCTTATGCAGACATTATGGATTACTGGCACTGCCTGGGATACACAGGTATCATCACAAATAGAAACCCAATGGTCTACATTTAAGCAACAGCTGAAGGCTCTTGAAGCAGTACAAATCCCACGATGGATACAATATTCCCCAGGTACTAATGCACAATTACATGGATTCTGCGATGCGTCCACAAGGGCATACGCTGCTGTATTGTACCTACGAGTTGAACATGAGAACGGAGATATCACATCAACCTTGCTTACGGCTAAAACCAAAATCGCCCCAATAAAACCTACCACAATACCCCGATTGGAACTAAACGGAGCTGTCATCTTAGCCCGATTACTCAAAGGCACGATCGCTGACATGCAATTGCAGCACATTGCAACATATGCCTGGACGGATTCTACCATAGCCCTTCAATGGGTTAAAGATCACCCATCCAGGTGGAAGACGTATGTAGCGAATCGTGTTGTGGAGATCCAGGAAGTGATACGGTATGATCAATGGCGACACATCCCTACCAAGGAGAATCCAGCAGATCTGGCATCAAGGAGCATCTCGGCAGCAAGTTTGGCAAACAATCATTTATGGTGGCATGGGCCAAGTTGGCTAACCAGCAACCAAGAAACATAGCCTAAGTTTCGAGAAGTGAACGAACAAACAGAGTTAGAAGCAAAGAAACCAAAAGTGAAAAGCTTCCTCATTACATTCCAAAATGATATATTGCTACGCTACTCATCAATGACACGACTCACTCACATCATTGCATTGATACAACGATTTAAGCACAACTGTGTAAATCCAGAATTCAAAGGAAGGAGCCACATATCCATTTGTGAGTAGCAAGAAGCAGAGAAAACAATTGTACGACTTGTACAACAATCAAGTTTTCCAGAAGAATATAGCAACTTAGCAAATGCCAAGCCGCTAGCACGAAATAGCCGTTTGCTTAAAATAAACCCATTCATGGATAAAGATAAAATAATAGGAGTCGGAGGCAGGTTACAGAAGGCGATAATGTTATATGATGCAAAACATCCAATCATCCTACCACAGGAACACTACATCACACATTTAATTATTGATAGAATACATCTAGCAACAATGCATGGCGGAGTATCGGTGGTCCTCAGTACAAGTAGACAAAAATATTGGATCCTAAACGCCAGACGATGCATTGCTTCTCATATAAACAAATGCGTCACATGTGTTAAGCAAAGAGGAGAAACATTAACACAACTAATGGGGCAACTTCCTACACCTAGGGTGACCATTAACAAACCATTCAGCAATGTTGAAATTGACTACGCTGGTCCAATAGTAATTAAATCATCAAACATCCGCAATGCCAAGTTACTTAAAGCATATATTTGTATATTGATTTGTCTTACAACAAGAGCCATTCCATTTATCCACTGGGGCATTCCTTGCCGCTTTAAGAATATTCATCGCCAGACGAGGTCTATGTTCCAATATTTACTCCGATTGTGGCACTTATTTCATAGGAGCTAAAGCCATCCTCGATAAAGAGATTAAACAAGCCGTCAAGGAGGCCACCTCGGCAGCCGCACAATATTTCATCCCACAACAAATCGCATGGCATTTCAACCCACCTGCAGCTCCACACTTCGGAGGCATTTGGGAGGCCGGTATTAGATCCATCAAGCATCATCTGCGTAGAACAATAGGAAGGTCAACTTATACTTTTGAGGAATATTCAACAATACTTACCCAGATCGAAGCATGTCTTAACTCTCGCCCACTATTAAAAAATCTATAAAGGAACCGGACGTTACTCTAATTTTCTAAAAGACCTTATCGTTCTGTTCACGAGTTGTTTATTGGCTGCAGTTGTAATTCCAACTAGTTGTACAATAATTCGTTTTAGCGGTAACCGAACATTGATTGCGTGGATTATTGTGTTAGTATTCAATTTACAATATCGAGTATATTTATTGTGTTAGTATTCAATTTACAACATCGAGTATATTTATTGTGTTAGTATTTAATTTACAACATCCTCGGGCCCGGCAAAGTTCTGCATTTCGAGAGGGTAGAGCAATTGAATTGGCCTTCGTAATTTATTTCCGTTTGAGAGCCGAATTTCACACGCTCGTATTCGATTGTCGCGCCCTGGGAAAACTTTATCGATGACGGCAATTTTCCAGTGAATCCTAGGAACAGACCGATCATGTAATAAAACTACGTCACCTGCTTGTATATTCGTTGTAAAAGATTTCCCTGTGTTATGGAAGGATCGCAGAAGTTGTAAATATTCGTGTTTCCACCTCTTCGCTAGATAACGGATGCTTGCGTTTTTTATCTGCAATGCCTTCCTTAATTCTTTCGCTGTTGTATCAGTTGGGCAGTCATCTTTATTTAAAGTTCCAAATCCTCTAAGAATAGAATTAATCGTTACCTTCAAAATTCCTTTTACGTTTCTTATCAGTCTCTCCCAAAATCCTCCCCACCAGGGAGCCCGATCGACAATGAATTTCCACTCAATTCGATTATGCACCATGAAGTTCATAAAAGTTTCGTTTTGGATAATTGCTGCTAGCTCACTAAGTTCCCTTGACGCACATTTAAAAGTTTTCGCATTATCTGAGTATATTGTGCTGGGAATTCCCCTTCTAGATATAAAGCGTCGTATTGCAAGCAAGCAACTTTCTGTTGTTAAACTCAGAGTTATCTCCAAATGAATGCTTCTAATCGCAGCGCAGGTAAAAATAAGCAAATACATTTTATAATGTGGATCTCCCTTCTTATCTTTGACATAAAGTGGGCCGGCGAAATCGATGCCCACAGTACCGAATGGTCTTACTAGCCTTAGACGATCCTTTGGCAATGGGGCAAATGGTTGTGTCAATGGCTTCACATGAATTCTTCGACATGTTCTGCAATTTTTAACAGCTTTCTTGATTAATTGTCGTCCTCTTATGATCCAAAACCTTTCACGTAACTTAGATAAGGTTAGATTTACTCCGCTATGAAGTGTACGTTGATGAACGTCGTTAATAATCAGCTTCGTAATATAGCAATCCGGTAGGATAATCGGATGCGAGTTGTTCATGGTTCCATCGAGTAATTGCAAGCGTCCACCAACACGTAGTAGTCCATCGTCATCGACTATAGGATTTAAATTAAAAATCTTCGATGAGCTGGTAAGATTTTTGCCCATCTGAAACGAAACAATTTCATTAGAAAAGTAGGTAATTTGAACATACTTCAACCAGTATATCTCTGCAGCTTTGATTTCACAGGTTGATAGGGTCTTATTTGTCGGTGATTCCATCTTGTGATGCATTCGATTGACAAATCTCAGTACATATCCAGTCACTCGTAGTAAATGTCTCCAACAGCTAAAATTCTCAAACGTCAATACTGGGGCTCGTTCGCATGTTGAAATCTCCGTTGATAATAATGTTGCTAACACAATTGGCAGATGCGACAAATTTGTGTTTTCGTTAGGCCACTCTGTCATCCCTTTTGATAACCACTCCGGTCCTTGTGCCCATTTTTCCGTCTTCATTAGTTGTGCTGCGGTCACTCCTCTTGTTAAAAGATCAGCCGGGTTGTCCATTCCAGGGCAATGTCGCCAGTCCTCTATGTTGGTCAATTCTCTGATTTCATTCACTCGATTAGAAACATAAGGCTTCCACTTCTTTCTATCACCTCGGATCCAATGAAGCGTTATTTTTGAATCAGACCAGAAGAAGAATTTTTCAATAGATATATTTAGCGATTTTGTTAAATAGAGCTTTAATCTAGCAGCAATTAAAGCGGCTGTTAACTCCAAACGCGGAAGCGTAATTTCGAGATTTTCGTTCTCCTTAAGCGGTGCCACGCGACTTTTCGCGCATAAAAAACGAACAGAGAAATTTTTGTACATATCTTCGCTTCTAACAAAAGCAACAATACCATAAGCTCGCTGGCTGGCATCCGCGAATATATGGACCTGTATATTACTTACTTTGTTTGATAGATAAACATTGCGAGGTATGAAGGCTTCATTTAATAACAAAATTTCGCTGACATAGCATTTCCAACGTCGCTTTAAGTCATCTGGCAAAGGAATATCCCAATCTAACTTGGCCTTCCATATATCCTGAAATAGAATTTTCAATCCAATTGTGGCAGGACCAAGAACTCCTAATGGATCATATATTCTGGATATCGTTTGCAGTACACTCCGCTTAGTTCCTTCTTGAGCACCATTCACAAATTCAACCAGAGAATCCAGGCAGGGCGATATCTCGTCACTAATGGTATTCCACCTTATTCCTAACACCTTTTGCTCCACTGGTATTTCGGTATCATCAAATATTTTTCGCACTTCTACAGCATTACTGTTCCATTTTCGTAAACGCATTGACGCTCGTTGCATTAATTCCTTCCCTTCTGCGTAAATTCGTTTTGCAGATTCCTCGTTATCAGTACTAAGTATGAGATCATCCATATAGAAAGAATTCCTCAGAATAGAACAAGTTTGAGAAAAACTCTTAGCTTCCGCATCCAAATGCTTTAAGATAGCAGCAGAAAGTAAAAATGGGCTTGATCTGACGCCGAATGTCACTCTTGTCATTCTATACGTTGAGAAGGTTGGCAGGGTATTAGTTGACTCTATTGCTTTCGAAAACCATATAAATCGGTGACTGTCACGATCCTCTTCCTTTAAAGAAAGTTGCAAGAAAGCCTTTTCGATATCTGCTATAATGCCGATTTTTCCGAATCTGAAATTTAAAATTATTTTCAAAACGTCCGGCAACAAATTTGAGCCAGTGTGTAAATGATCATTTAGTGAAAGAGCGGAATGTGCATGGGAAGAAGCGTCAAAAACAATTCTCAGTTTTGTTGTTGCTTTGTCCAACCGGTAAACAGGTCGATGAGGCATATAATATTGATTTCTACCTCCTTCCTCATTTAACACCAACTCAGCTATTCCTGACTGTATCATTTCATTCATTGCCTTGTCATAATCTAATAAATTTCTCGGATCTCTAGACAATTTTCGTAATAAAGATTTCAATCTGGTCAATGCAATTTCCTTGTTAATTTCAAGAGCGACATTTAAGCCCTTCCAAGGCAAACTCGCCTCATATCTTTCATTTCTTTTCACTATGCACATTTGCTGCAGCTCGGACGTCATTTCGTTTTGTTCAAGTGCATCTGGTTTTATCCCTAATACGTCTAATTCCCAAAATTTAGATAAATTACTTTCGTCCAGCACAGAAGCCGCTAAAACATGAGAAACTTTAGTACCTTTACTCATACTCATACTTACTGGACATGCGCCATGTAATGTCCACCCAAATATTGTCTTAATAATGGATAATCCATCAGTTATCCTTTGAATATCTGTGGTTGTTACTTTCCAGAAGTAATCTGCACCTATTAGTAAGCTTAATCCATCCTCTACATCAAAGTTACCGTAGTTGACATCTGCTAAATTCAAATTATCCAAAAGGGTTGCGTTTTCATTTGGCACCGGCAAAACATCAGCACATATTACTGGCACAACGACCGCAGTGATGCAAATTTCATTAATTTGATATTTGTCTTTTAATTTTACCGACACTAATCTATATTCTTCAAAATTATTGACACTAGCACTTCCGAAAGGTAATATGTTCATTTTCACAGTACCGACAACAGGCAATTTCAATTTATTTGCGACACTTTCCCGTATATATGTTCGTTGACTCGCGCTATCAATAATTATCCTCACAAAGATTTTATCATTCGATAAAGGCGAAATAGCAAATACTCGCGCCGTTTGCAAAAATACATCCATCGGTTCGTTTGATTCACCGTACGTACACAAACTTATTGTTTTTGTTTTATTATTTAAATCCAATTTTTCGTTTAACCCAACTTTCGTTGTTTTCGCCTTGTGCGTCGGATCGCACATACAAGTAGCATGTCTACCTGAGCATTTTTTGCAAACAAGATTTCTATACCGACAAAATTTAGATCTGTGACCTTTACTAAGGCATCGAAAGCACATTCCATTTTTTCTAAGTAATTCTTTTTTGCTTTCTATGGTCAACATTCCATCGTCGCAATCCCTTGAATCGTGCTCTTTTGAATTGCAAAACTGGCAAAAATGCATATCATTCATTGTTATCAAACCAGCAGCTGTGGTCGGTGCATGTCTAGTTCTAGGAGCATGTACTGGCTTCGTGGTTTCAGTCACACCAGCCCGTTCTAATGATTCGACTTCGCATTTTAAAAATTTTAGGATGCTTTGTAATTGTGCATCACCCCTAGACAATAGTGAACTAGAAACGGTTGAATCTGATTCACCTTTATTATCATCAAAATTTTGTGATGTAGATTTTTGTTCGTCTTTATCATAACGCCGATGGTACTCAATTCTCAATTCGATCGGAAAAGCTTTGAGAAGGATTGTTTTTAGCATTATGCTATAGTGCGCTGTGGGAACATTCAATGCTTTCAGTGATCGTGTACCTGATACTACATTATTGTAAAGGCGGCGAAGTCTAACAACGTCGTTTCTGCTATGGGGTTGCGGTAGTGCCATTAGCTGCTGCACAGTCATGTCGATTAATTTTTCAGGCTTTCCATATTCTTCTTGCAGGAGGCTGATAGCACTATCGTAGCATTCGTCTGACGGCGTGAAACCTTCGATCGTTTTTTCGGCAGCTCCCGTAAGAACGGTCTGCAGATAATGGAATTTCTCTACACTGGAAAGATTTCGATTTTCATGTACAGCAGTGCGAAATTGCTGCCAAAAGGAAATCCATTCTTTATGATCTCCAGAAAACTTTTTTAGTTTTAGTCTTTCTAATTTTGTGCAGATCTCTTTCGTTGGCAATAATTTAGGTTCTGATGCGGTGGGTATTCCATGAAGTTTATTTTGAACTTTAGTTAATCGTACTTTAATGCGGCTAATAACGTTGATTGCAGTGTCTTCATAGTCAGCAATTTTTTCATACTCGCGTTCCATTTCATCTGATTTTAACAGGTTCTTTTCACGCATCTCGTTATTAATGCTGCACAAACTTTCATGCGCCGTGGTTAAACGTTGTAAATAAGATTGCAATTCTTCTTCTACGTTGTCAAAATCGACACTTTCATTATTAATTTGCGAATCTGGGCTGTTTAGAAAATCGAGCGCGGCTTTGGAAAGGCGCGTTATTTGACCACGATAGGAAGCACGTGCAGTCGATTCTAAACTCATCGTTGCAATAAAAAAAAATGTTCGTTTGAGCTCGAAAAATTACAACCACGTTAGGAATCGATATATTCTCGCGATCGTTATTAATTAAGGCAAGAGTTCCCGGGTTTCGGCACCAAATATTAAAAAATCTATAAAGGAACCGGACGTTACTCTAATTTTCTAAAAGACCTTATCGTTCTGTTCACGAGTTGTTTATTGGCTGCAGTTGTAATTCCAACTAGTTGTACAATAATTCGTTTTAGCGGTAACCGAACATTGATTGCGTGGATTATTGTGTTAGTATTCAATTTACAATATCGAGTATATTTATTGTGTTAGTATTCAATTTACAACATCGAGTATATTTATTGTGTTAGTATTTAATTTACAACACCCACTATGTCAAATTAGAAACGATCCAGAGGATACATTCATACTTACCCCAGGACATTTCCTGATTGGACAGCCTCTCAATGCTATACCTGAACCAATGACTGGCGAGAACATATCGCTTTCGCTGCGATGGAAGCACATCCCAACATGCAGTCAGGAAGACTGCAAGGGATTTTGGGGCAAATGGTCTAAAGATTACCTCAACCAACTTCAACAAAGACCAAAATGTCAACAAGAACAACATAACATCAAGATCGGAGACATCGTACTCATCAAACATGAAAATCGACCACCAACAAAGTGGCCGCTAGGTACCATTGAAAAAACGTTTCCTGGACCAGACGGTTTAACACGGGTAGTACAAGTGCGAACAGTCAACAATAGGTTTCAACGACCAATAGCTAAAATCGGTCGACTACCGATAGAACAATACACCGCTCAGGATAAGTAGCAACTTCATGAAGGAGCAACCTTCAGCAAGTGTCGTCGTGTTGTCCTGTGACTGGTATCGTTCTAAGTGTTCTTTGTTTTGTGTTTCCTCCATATTATCCACTCATTTTAGATGTCTGAGTTAGACTACACCGAGGAAGATCTCGCCGCAGCCGAAGACCACTGGCTATATGGAACTACAGGTCCGATGGGGAGTCCTTTCCTCGAGATTAACTGCGATTTTACGGCTGAACTTGCCGAATTGTCAGCAGCCCTCGACGGTCCACCTAAGACGAGTCAAACAAAACAAGGTATGGGGAAGCCAGCTAGTCCACCAAGACATCGACTCTTCCAAGGGTAACAATACGGGAGGTCCCGCTAAAACCCTGGACAAGTTCTCCAGCACGACCAGTTCCAAGGAGAAATTTCGAAGCCATGCCATGTGGATCAGAATTTCGAGTCCGGACACAGCCGCGAAAGATTCCCACCACGAAGACCAGCTCCACGCAATCGCAAAGGGAATCAGATATACCCAAGACAGCAAAACTAGGGCCAAGTAAACAACTTTTAAAACGCAAGCTTGATGAGCCCAACAATCGTCGCTTGCTAAAGCAACCCCGCAGCGATCTGCCTAAACCAGCCAAGGCAGAACAACCAGGGCACGAAAAACCAATAGACATCATAATCGACCTAACCACACCAGATGTACCAGCTCTCAAGCGACAGGCAACTCAACACATCAGTATACAACCAAACCTCAAAGGACAACCAACAATCGCCATTGCCAAAACATCACAAACGATGTGCATCACCGTTGAAAACCACGGCAGATAACGCAGGCGTAACCGTACAGACACCAACAACCATAAACGGGCGACGCCTCACTAATCTATCATTGTTGAGACCAACTACCACTGTACAGGAACTTGAAACGAGGATCAACAATGATATTCAAAAATTTATAACGGGAGAAGGAGAGGATTTATACATACCATTATACAGAGACTAAACTTCACACAAATACAACAACGAAGAAAGAAAGAATTTACAGTTAACTTACCTGATAAGTACCAAGTACGCCTACAAATCAAGGCCGATGGTAACATTATTTTCCACCACCACCATTAGAGGGGGATTGGAAAACAAAAGGGTTTGTTGAACGCAGGCGTTCAACGAGGGGGAGAATGTTGAGCCCCAACCCCTAAAAAAAAATACAGATATTAATAATATTGAAAGGGAATAAAAGACATGGTTATACTTACCTGAATAAAGTATACCTACAAATAAAATAAATGTATTAATAAACTGTTCGGCTTCGACGCGATATTAAGCTTAAAACAAAATGGGATGGGCGATATCGAGCAGAAGCATTAATTTCAAAACCAAACTTTCATTCACGTACTATTTATGACGACAATTTAATTGCGATCGAACTTCTACGAACTGAAGTGCTTTTTAACAAACCAATATACGTTGGAATGTGTATTCTAGAAATATCGAAAACCATATTGTACGAGTTTCATTATACATTTATGAAAGAAGAATATGGTGGCAAGTGTAATTTGTGTTACACAGATATGGACTTATGAGATTCAAGTTGAGGACGTATACAAAGATTTAAAAGAAAACTTACACCGATTTGACACCTCAGATTACCCCCAGACAACTTATATGATATACCACGAGTTAACAAGAAGATACCAGGTCTTATGAAGGATGAAAATAATGGATCAATCATGTTAGAATTTGTCGGACTCCGAGCGAAAATGTACTCTTTACGTGTTCGGACCACTGACATATAATAATGGACTGCTCATCAGACATTATTCCCATACAAACCATGGCACCAAAAAGTATAGAAAAGTATAGTCCTCTCGCTCATCCATAAGCCTCTTTTGTCACTGAACTCAAATTTTGTTAAATTTCGTGCTAAGAGTTCAGTGCATTCACTGGCAGAAATAAAATCAGATAGTGCCAAACTTGAAAAAATAAAATTTGACATTCAAAAACTGCACACTTTTCCATTTTTTTAAATAATTTTACACTTGACATTCAATAAACCACAAAATACGATAACTTTTTTATCTTTGGAGTAAAATAAGAACGGTAAATAAAATTCTGGAATGATTTTAAGCGAAATTTAAAATAAAACCGCCACAACGGTTGCACGATATTAAAGTTGCCATACCTGATTTCATTTTTTCCTTTGAACTAATGTCAGAATATTTACAAAAAATAGATGGGTATAGTGATTTTTTTATTTCTGTCTCGTTTCGCCATAAGACCCGGAATCACTGACATTTAGATGAAACAGAGGTAGAGAACTCGCACGGTTTAACATAAATATTTGTAATTAATGAAAAAAGGCATTTTAAAAGGGAAATAACATCAAAATTGCATTTGTTATTTTTTTAACAAAAATTTATATTGTTTCTATCGTCCAAAAACGAATATAAAAATGTTTAATTTACAAAAGTGTTTACATATCAGTGAAAAAAGGTTTGTCAGCTATGGAACGAATTGGTGCCATGAAAATTTCCTGATGAGCAGTCTATTCTATATGTCAGTGGTTCGGACAAATGGTGAAAATCAAAATACTGCAAAGAAAGCTAAAGCCTAAACTACATTGAAAAGCAGTGCAGTGCAGCGCTGCGCAGTATGTTGCAGTGGTTTATTAGAGAACGCGTGTCAAAACACATTGAATAAGCAGTGTTTTGACATTGACGGTTCATATATAAATTTTTTATAGTCCCTGTGACTTTTATTGTATAAAAAGTCCTTATTTCTAACTAATTCGATTAATTTTTCGTCATTCATTTTAACAACAATGGCAATGGCAACTTCATATGAAGTTTTTAAGAAATTGGCAAGCAGTGCGAAGCAGTTTTTTAGAAATTAGCCTAAGGCAAGGCAGTGCAGTGCAGTGCAGTGCAAGGCAGTGAAGTTAATGTGAGTTGCCACATTCAGTTACAAGAAGTCTAAATATCACTGCGCAGTGCTGCACTGCACTGCTTTTCAATGTAGTTCAGGCTTAAAGGTGTAAAAAGTTACGTAGTTAAAATTAAAATCACATTTGACGACTACTTAAAGTGTTTGTTTGAGAATGAGGAAATGATGCATGAGCAAAACGGAATTAGATCTTATCACCATGCACTCTTCAGCACTACTCAAAGAAAAGTAACACTAAGCCCTTTTGATAACCAGCGATATGTTAAGCCTAACTCAGTAGAAACACTACCATGGGGCACTTCAGCATTATGAATGTAGACTAAGAAGAGATTAATTTACATAAATAAATTTTTTATTGTCTTATTGTTCACACATATTACATGTTTCAATTCTTATAGATTTGTAATCTAAGCTGTTGTTTCTGTAAAAATTATATTTAAACTAGTTGGGACCCGGTTCGCCTATGCTGCACCCGTAAGCCAATAGTAGTACTCAGGTGATATGAATTTTAATATACAGTAGGAGAGTTTGAAAAAGGCAATTTTTTGGTATTTTTGATTCCAAATAACAAAATGTGAAACTATTAGGGATCTGACATTTTGATCGAGACAATAAAAACCATCCATTGACATGGCATTTTTCGAGATATGGATTTTCATACACAGATGAAGTGTCTCAATGAACCGCTTATTTTCTGTATTTTGGATAGCTGGGACCCGGTGCGCCTCGCTACACCCAACGTTTAAACATTTAAAATCAATCCAAACCTTCAAAATTCAACTCTTCTTAACCATTTTCGAAAAACCAACTATTCCTATAAAATTTGGACTCATTAGATTCAAAATACATTTATTTGAACTATGACCATGGCCTGTGTATTCTGTTAAAACCATGAACGTTAAAAATTTTAAAATTAATGCAAATAGCAGCATCCAGCACTCGTAATTCGAGGACCATTTTCTATAGCTTTTTTCAATTTAAATCTAGTAGTCTGCAATAACAAAATTTTTCGAGAACAATAAAACTAAATTGAAAAAAATGAAACAAATTTTTTATAGTTGGAAAAAGCAATGCCAAAAAACCAACTTTTATTATCTCTTAATGTCACATATTGCAAAATTGCGTTCATATATTCAAATTAAATGTAACAGATGCCATACGTTTCATAGGGGAATTAATTGTACAATTATTTTCTAATGTTTAGCGTTCTTTTGTCTCGTGTATAAATAAAATTGCGTTTCTGTACTTCGGCGAACGGCTAACAAAGACCTCGGAAGGTGGTGGCACCCGATTTGTCACTTCTGCCAAAACCCGAGAAGAGTCACTGCAGACGAACACCTAGCAGCTCTGTTAGCAAGTCCTAATCCCACCTCCCCGCGGTGCCCCCTGGGGTACTTCTTCGGAAGGAGCTAACGGGAGACGGTCGAATGGCGAGTTCTCTGCGCCACAAAACAGAGTTCTAAGTCGGTTGGGCTGAGGGTTAGCAACCCGCTCCTATAAAACACATAATTGCTACGAATCGGCAAACAATGCCTCGGAACCGGATGGACAATACGACGACGACCTTTGCTTTTCGAACCAGGACACGAATCGGATCATGGAATGTGAGAACGCTGCTTGCTGATGGACGGCTGGATGAAGTCCTCAACGAGATGAACCGCTATAAAATCAAGGTCATGGGACTCAGCGAGACCAGATGGACCGATGCGGGGGAACATATCTGCCCAAACGGTGAGTCCTTCTTATATTCTGGGAGAAACGAAACTGAAAATCGTAGGAATGGCGTTGGCGTAATACTCACCAAGGAAGCCAGGTCCAGCCTCATTAGCTGGTCACCAGTTTCTGAGAGGATTATTACCGTGCGCCTACGTACCAGGCTAAGAAGTACTACGATAGTCCAATGCTACGCTCCGACTGAAGACGCAGAAGATGACATCAAAGACGAGTTCTACATGCGACTGAATGAGGTTTTTCGCTCTATTCCAAGGGGAGACATCATTGTTTTGATGGGTGATTTAAACGCACAGATCGGCCCCAACAACACCGGCCTTGAGCACACTATTGGAAATCAAGGCCTAAGCCAAGTTACCAATAACAATGGTGAGCTTTTCGTTGACTTCTGTAGTTCCCATCAACTCATGGTAGGTGGAACCTACTTTTGTCACAAGAAGATACACAAGGAGACCTGGGTATCGCCCGATGGTAGAACGAAAAATCAGATAGATCACGTGGCCGTCAGCCGCAGATGGAGAACTATTCTGGAGGATGTCAGGAGCTTTAGGGGAGCAGACACTGGAAGTGACCACCATTTGGTAGTAGCAACTATCCGCCTAAAAATCGCCGCAATCAGAAACGTTCAACGCGATGCCATAAACCGTAGACGGTTTAACGTAGACCTTCTGCGGGAGAGCACTAAAAGGAGAGAATTTGCTGGAAATCTGCAACAAATCTTAAACCAGCAAACCGTTTCTGACGACACGAACATTGAAGAGCTGTGGAGCACAACAAAGGGCGCTATAATAACAGCAGCGGAAACAAGCATCGGTTATGTCCAAAGAAACCAGCAACACTGGATCTCGGACACAACCTGGCAAAAAATTGAACGCAGAAGGGCCCTCAAAAATAACGTGAACTCTACAAGCGACCCTGAAAGACGCAAACAACTTGAACGGGAATACTCCCAATTACACCGGGAGGTAAAGAGAAGTGTCCGGCGTGATAAAAGGCGGCAGATAAATGAGCTCGCAGAGAAAGCGGAAAACGCGGCAAACACAGGCAACAGTAAGGTGCTGTACCAAATTACTAAGCAGCTCTCGGGAAAGCACTCTACTAAAAAGCATTCCGTAAAGAGTGCGGATGGAAGGCTGCTGTGCAGCGACGAGGAGCAACTCCAAAGATGGAGAGACTACTTCTTCGCCGCCCTGAATGGTTCCTTTTCGCAGGAACCTGAAGAAAATAACAACAATGCACAGCCAATAAGAATCGCCACTCGTGCACCATCCAAGACAGAAATAGTAACCGCAATTCATGCAATGGCCAATGGTAAAGCAGCTGGAAAAGATGGCATCCCGCCAGAATTGTTGAAAGCCGACTCAAGCCTCATAGCAGATGCGCTACAGCCAATCCTGGAAATAGCATGGAACACCTGTACCTTTCCGGAGGATTGGACGGAAGGTATCATAGTCAAAATACCAAAAAAGGGGGACCTAACAATATGTGACAACTGGAGAGGCATCTGTTTATTATCTACGGTGGGAAAAATCTTGTCCCATATATTACTATCTAGGATAAGAGAGGCAGTAGATCGAACGCTTAGAAGACAGCAGGCTGGATTCAGAAAGGGCCGCTCCTGCATAGACCATATTAACACCTTGAGAATCATAGTGGAGCAGTCTACTGAATTTCGATCCCCCTTTACCTTGCTTTCGTAGACTATGAGAAAGCGTTCGACTCGGTCAATAGGAGCTTTATATGGCGAGCTCTACGGAAACGTGGACTGCCGGACAAAATAATAGAATTGATAAAAGCTCTATACAACAATTCCAAATGCAGAGTTCTCCATAATGGAAAATTATCCGACAGCTTTGAGGTGAGCTCAGGAGTACGACAAGGATGTCTACTTTCACCATTACTATTTCTTATAGTAATAAACGACATTCTTGTCAGCGCTCTAGATAGAAGAACAGGTGGCATACAATGGGGATTGCTAGACCGCCTTAAGGATCTCGACTACGCGGATGATATCTGTTTGCTGGCCCACAGACACCAGGACCTCAAAAACATGTTAAACAAATTGGCAACAGAAAGTAGCTCGGCGGGCTTAAGGTTAAATCCGACTAAAACAAAAGAAATGCGGATAAATGCAAACACCCTTGAACGGACAGCGCTAAATAACCGTGACGTGGAACTGGTAGACAAATTCTGTTACCTCGGTAGTATTATTACCGAAAACGGCGGTACAGAAGAAGACGTCAGTTCCAGAATAAATAAAGCAAGAAGCGCATATGCATGCCTGTTTCACATATGGAGATCAACAGAGATCTCAATTAACACCAAATTGCGGCTGTTCAACTCCAACGTTAAGGCAGTTCTTTTGTACGGTTGCGAAACATGGAAAGTCACCCAATTCATCACAGGGCGCCTACAAGTTTTCATCAACAGATGCCTACGTCGTATCCTAAAAATCCGCTGGCAAGATAGAATTTCAAATGAAGAACTATGGCGCCGTGCCGGCCAAGAAAGGATAGACGACCAAATCAGGCGAAGGAAATGGAATTGGATTGGCCACACCTTGCGACGCGAAGACAATAATCTAGCCAAACAGGCCCTTGACTGGAATCCGCAAGGATCCCGCCGAGTCGGAAGACCTAGAACAACGTGGAGGAGAACCCTATTATCAGAGGCCGCAACAACCGGGAGATCCTGGTCAGAGCTGAGAGCTGTCGCGCAAAACAGAGTCCGCTGGAGGGCAACTGTTTCCGCCCTATGTCCCATGAGGGATTAAAGGAGCAATTAGTTTAGTAGTACTTCTTTGAGCTCAGGGCTACATGGTGAAACAATTTTCGTTACATTTGGAGAGTTTAATTTCTGAAAAATGGTGCTACAAAATAGGTGCTTGCCGTTTAATTATATAATCTTTAAAATTAAACTCTGTATTCTGTTAAAACCACGAACGTTAAAACAACAAACAACCAATAACCAATTATTCCTATAAAAGTTCGATGCTTTAGATGCAATATACATTTATATGATGTATGACCAAAATTACCTATTTATTCTTTAAAAACCACAAACGATAAACCATTTAAAATTAACCCAACTCTTCAAAATGCAACATGCAACTCTTCAACAACTTTTCATAAAGCCGAACGAAAAACAAATTATTCCTATAAAAGTGTGAGACATTAGATTCTATATACATTTATATGATGTATGACCAAAATTACCTATTTATTCTTTAAAAACCACGAACGTTAAACCACTTAAAATTAACCCAGCTCTTCAAACTGCAACATGCAACTCTTCAACAACTTTTCATAAAGCCGAACCAAAAACAATTATTCCTATAAAAGTGTGAGACATTATATTCTATATACATTTATATGATGTATGACCAAAATTACCTATTTATTCTTTAAAAACCACGAACGTTAAACCATTTAAAATTAACCCAACTCTTCAAACTGCAACATGCAACTCTTCAACAACTTTTCATAAAGCCGAACCAAAAAGAAATTAATCCTATAAAAGTGTGAGACATTAGATTCTATATACATTTATATGATGTATGACCAAAATTACCTATTTATTCTTTAAAAACCACGAACGTTAAACCATGTCACACGTATATTTTTTTTTATTTATTTTAATGGATTGCTTTAATGACGTGATCCGAAAGCGCGGCGCTAATTGTGTATTTTCCAAATATTTTCTTTCATGCAAACCTTCACAACAAAAAAAAATCATCCAAATCGGCCGAGATGTAGATAGAAGATAGATAGATAGATTATTTTAATTGGGATTTAATGTTGAGACCAGGTTGCAGGGCACGTAAATAATATATGGGTAAATTTTTGTGGTGATCGGTTGAATGGTTTAGGAATTATTAGGGAACATAATATAACATATTATGTGGGAACATTATGTACATATTATGTACATGCATGCATCCAATTTTGTGCGTGCATGTACATTTATCGCGATTTAACAACTTTCTTTTCTAATTTTACCGAACTTTGGCTATAAACCTTCCACAAACTACTACAAAAAGATTAAAAAAAAATCAAAGAAATCTGTTGAGCCATTCGTGAGTTATGGATTAACTAACGAGCATTTTTTCATTTTTATTATATATATACGTATCGTCTATAGGACATTGTGCATAGTAGATAGTACATAGTGCATAGTACATAGTACATAATACATAGCACACAATATATAGTGCATAGTACATAGTACATAGTACATACATAGTATATAATACATCGTACATAGTGCATAGTGCATGGTACTTAGTACATAGTATCAGTCAACTTTAAAATCAACCTGAAAATATAACCGTTTTTTTATACATCAAAATTGAAATGAAATATTTTTTCGCACCGCCAACTTAAATTTTACTTAATGTACATAGTAGAAAAATAATTTTTTTCATATAAAAATACCATCGAAATTTCGGACTTTTCCCGTGTATTTTCCAAATATTTTCTTTCATATGAACCTTGTCCTAACAATAAAGAACACAACAAAAAAAGAATCAGGCAAATCGGTCAAGCCGTACTCAAGTGATGCTCAGTCATACATGTGGCAATTCATTTTTATATATATAGATATACAAATCTAACGGCGAACAAATAACTGGGCGCAATCTTCTAAAAATTCAATTGGATCTTTATGTTTTAAATTTGTAATACATGAGCTCCTTATTCTTCCATTGAAAACAGATTTCATGTCTTCCCATTTAATTCTATTTGCTGTCCACTCATTATTATTAGGTCGGGTTGGCTTGTAACCTCCTCCTCGTAGCAGATTCGCTTTCAATATTGCTCTATAACTCATCAGTTTACTTATAACACTGCATAAATTATTGATTTCGCAAACATTTTCAGCACTCTTCAGAGCAACATTTAAAAACCGCAGGTTTTTTCTACACAACTTTAGCAATTTCTCTACATCTTTCACATCACTTTTTTTAACAGTTTTGACACCGCTTTCTATATTGTTTACCATTAACCTTGCTTTTTCCATAATAGAAGACATTTTATATAAATTGTCAAAAATTCCGGTTCTATCTGTTATCTCTCTGACTGAGAGATGAAGAATGAGCAATTAGGCTATCTTTTCTCCATTTATATTTTTTGGTGTGCAAATTCGATGCTAAAATTTTCGAAATGCTAAAAAAGTGTGCGCGATTTAATTCAAACTGTATTTAATAACATTACGACGTTTGACGAATGATAATTTAAAATCATAATTAAGTTGATTAAAATCATTTCCTAACTCTCGTCTTAAGACCCTGATAACAGGCATTCATAAACGCATTTAACAAAAAACAATTTTTTCCTCCAACAATAACACATTATTCCTCCAACAAATCTTTAGTACTTGCAGTAGCGTTCCTATATCCATACATATATGTATACATCACGCGCTGGGAATGCGCAAAATCAATTGCTCGCTGCTGCCAGCCTGAGTATTCGTTTTTTTCTTATACCTGATTTTACGGGCTCTTTGCGACTGCGATATAGAAGGTGTGCAATTGCGAGTTGTGCTTTTGGCTTTGCTTCAATACTGTGTTCCTGTTACTTTACTTTTATATCCCCTTGGTTTATACGTTTTACTTTTAAATGGGTTTGTTTGTTGTAACATAAAATTTTTTTTTGTTTTCAAATAATATTATTAACCGTTGTCGTTCTTATTTTACTGCAAAGATAAAAAAGTTATCGTATTTTGTAGTTTATTGAAATTAAAGAGTAAAAATATTTAAGAAAATGGAAGTGTGCAGTTTTTGAATGTCAAATTTTATTTTTTCAATTGGGGGGGGGTATCGTCTAAGAAATTAAATTTCAATAAAAATTAAGTTTCGTAACATTAGATGCACTCTGTGAATACAATTTTTTGGTACAAAAATTTCGTATGCAGGATACAAACCTCAATTTTTTGTTCCAAAAATCTATTCACAGAGTGCATTGGATGTTACGAAACTTAATTTGTTCTCGAATATAGTGCCAACCGATGGATGTAAAACCTGAGGATAAACGCATATTTAGACATGCCTACTCATCTGCCGCAAAAGGACCTCTATGTCGAGTGTGCGTTTTGTTTCGATCGCCACACAGTGGGGCAAATAGCTAATTTTTTGGGCAAACGACAATTCCCAAGCCTGGAATTAATAAAACTTAAAAAAAAAATTTCTAAACTATTCGTTATAACATTGCCTTTAATTCTATCGAGGTGGAATTTTGAAATTTCAAAATTAAAGATGGCTAATCCAATATGGCGGACATAAATTATGTAAGTAAATTAACATTTTATCAAAAGATTCTTTAAAATTATTGAAATTAATTATTATTAATTATTTTCGGTTTCCAAAAAACCCCCCAAGTAACAATTTTTTATATGTTGAAGAAAACAGAGTGAAACTACGCTCAATTATTTCCACGATTTTATTTTGTGGACAAGACGATCTTCCTCTTCGTGGAAAAACTGATGAAGGTTCAGTTTTTAGAGACCTTTTGCATTTTCGAATTGAATCTGGAGGTAACATTTTAAAGGACCATTTGGAATCGAAAGCGAAGAATTCCTTATAGTCTAAGCTCATGACAAAAAAGGTGCCCCCATCGAACACCTTAAAATTATAAAATCATAATGGCTGAAAAACATGTAAAAAATATGTTACCCCCGCCAAACTAACTCTTCTAGCAACAACATGCAGTATCGAATGCTCATTTAGCACATAACGTCGGGTAAAACTTTGGAATCGGTGTACGATGGGAAATGCAAGGGTTAGCGGAGTGTGCATGCTCAGCGTTCACAGAAAAATAGTGCAAGAGGATACTCAATTCATCAGCAGCGCTATCGACGAATTTGGACAACAACCAAGACGAATGAGGCTTTTGTAATAATAATAACATTATAAAGTTACATTCTGCATCAATTCTATGATTTAATTACTACTGATTTGTCCTCTCTCATAATAATCTTAAGTTTGTAGTATATTTAGACATTTAGTTTAAAAGCCAGGGGGTGCAAGTGCACCTCCTTGCACCCCCCCCTCCCGGCGCCCATGAGTGGCAGGTACCTTATTTCACGCTAAATTTGTTGAAAAAACAATCAGTGATATAAAACAAACAGAAAAATAAGCTAATTTCCGGTGGTAGAAGTTTCAAGTCCGGAAATAAAACTAAAATAAAAGTTTGTGCATGAAAAAATAGTAAAAATAATAAATAATTCTGTGTGTTTAAAATATTTTGAAACACGTTTTAATAATTTTATATTTGCATTGGATTTTGAGGAATTTTATTTCGATGAAGACGTTGAAATTCAACCCAAAAAAAACTTTAATAAGAACTTTCTCTACAATTTTACATTGTCAAATTTTATCTTACTAAAAAAGGGTTCAAGTTTCGAGACCCGCTAAAATTTAGTATAGCGCCGAACTTAGTACTATGCTAAAGCTTAGAACAGGGAAGATAAGGAACAGAAAATAGCGTACATGTATACGGATTCGGGGGAAGCACTTAAATTCAAGAACCTCTCGCTCTAAAAAAAAACAACTATACGTTCATAAGTGTCACATAACTTTTGGCTTTTACAGTTCTGTTCCCGGTTGAAAAATTTATAAAATTTCTTCCTAAAAATTACAATTCTAAATTGAAGTTCTAGTTCTTTGGGGTTTTACGATTTCCGTGGCCCCGCTGTTTGATGATGGATTTTGATGAAGCACCCCAAAATAAGACGAAAACATAAAATAAAATTTTTTAATATCTCGCTTAGTTTTCGAGCAATTGACACTTGAATTTTGACGTTTTGAGGTGTTTCCCAAAGGTTTTTTGTTATATCAAAACTACGATTTCCGACGTGTCGATATTTAAATCATGAATTTCGATACAAAACCCCAAGATAAGACGAAAATGTAAAATGATTTTTTTCGATATCGCGCTTCTTTTTTGACATAATTTCGCGCAATTTCTATGTTACTAGAAGAATATGGCGACAACGAAAAACTTATTGATTATGGGTGCCTTCCATTTAGACACAGAAAGACACAGTTGTGTCTAACAGGGTGTTCCATCACCGTCGTGTTTAAATATATTTCACACGGCGGTGCACATTTTTGCCGTTGATGGAACACCCTGTTAGACACACTGTGTCTCTCTGTGTCTAAATGGAAGGCACCCTATACCATACAACAACTCATGTCTCTTCCGCATGTGTCTACTCGTTCTGATATTATTAATCTTCGTAAACTATACAATTCAGTAACTACTCATACAAGGTCTCTTACAGTGTTAGGTGTTCCCGCTACACAATATTCCATCATGTTAAGAGCAATTAAATTAGAGTGTTTGTCTAGGGATTTGGTTGTGGAATTTTACCGATCCCATTCAGAGGGAGAGCAAAAGGTGAAAGAGGCAAGTTCAGCTGATGTGGAAGATGACATAAACTCATTAGCAAACAGCGAAGTTATGCTGTAAACATGCTAAGGGTGACGGCGACGGTGCACACAAATTAAAAAGCACACATAAGAATAATCATCTTCGACATCCGAATGCTACACACGCGCACAGGAACATACGAGAATAGCAACACAATCCCATGTCACACCGCCCAGGCAACTTTGAGGGGCGACGGCTACGAAATAGAACTTGGATTGATTGAGTCGCCACTCTCGGCGACCTCGTCGTCGAGTGGTCTGCATATTGTGCTGCACCCTTCATACTCATAGAAAAGCTGTGTGTTCTATTCGTTTTTGTCAGTCGCTGTGGAAACTTTTTTCGCCCTTAGCATGTTTACAGCATTATGTTCATCAGCGACTAGCTGCTCATCGCTAGTATTCTTACAAACGGCTCGCATGTTTGCCTCTTCTCCATTTAATTGCGGCAGTGAAACAATTTTAGTTCGCGCTATTTTGGATGGTGGTTCACAGCGGAGTTACGTAAGACAGTGCATCGCTGAAGGTCTTAAGTTGAAGATTGTTGACACGGTTTCTATTCGCATTATGCTCTTTGCGTCTTCGAAAAAGGTACCGGTAAAGACATTAAATCGAGTAAAGATTAAGTTGCAAAGCGTTCACGATGGTCAATGGGCCTATTCACACAGTGCATATTCATGGCGCCTAAAACCGGTTTTATAGAGGCGAGAGGAAAGGGAGCGGAAGAGCTTAACGAAACATTTTTCACGCAAAGTCAAACGCGTGAAAACTAGCACAAATATAAAAAGTTACTTCTATCTCTTGCATTCTTTAGCTCTGTTTTTCTCTAACAAGTAAATTTCATCTGCAATACATTTAAATGTTCCTGTATAGCATTCAAATTTACTATCCATAATTTACGCCCCGTGTGAGTTGCTAGGAGTTGAATAAAACCGGTTTTACTCACCACACTTATAGCAACGTGTGAATATGCCCAATGTATTATTGTGTTGGCAGTGGTGGTGCCTGATATTTGCCCAGATGTTCTAATAGATCCAAATATCAGAAGTGAATTGTTTACCGATTTGCGGTTGGCAGATGATCACTCGTTTGGTGCCCCCCAAGGTGGTATTGGACTCTTGTTGGGTGCAGATGTTTACTGGTCAATAGTACAAGATGGATTTAAGCTTGTAAGTAAAGGCTTAATGGCAGTTGAAACTATTTTCGGACGGACTGTTCATGGACCTACCGTTAATTCTTGTGTTAGTTGTGAAGTATTGTCAGTTGCTTGTCTGTCAACAGTCGATGCGGAAGAACACTTTAATGAAGATCGGGAACAAGTCGAGAGTTTTTGGAATCTTGAAGCTATCGGCATTACTCCACCGAATGTTGCGAAAAATCCTATCACAGATATTGATTGCTATATTAATAAAGATAAAGAACGATAGGAGGCAATTCTAATATGGAAGGATCCGAAGTGTACTATTGATAGTAATTATTATAAACGGGAGCTAATTTGTCTCTCAATGATCTGTTATCGCCGGAACCCAATTTATTACTAGATGTTTTGGAAGTTCTTCTTAACTTCCGGATAGGAACTCTTGGCCTCGTAGGAGACATAGAGAAGACATTTCTCCAAATATCTTTATCGCCTGAGGACTATGATGTACACAGGTTTATTTGGTTCAGCAATAAAATTAATTCAGACAATTTGCCAACTCGAGCTATTTATCGAAAGAAACGTGTGACCTTCGGTGTCAGTTGTAGTCCCTCCTTATTGTGCGCGACTTTACAAAAGCACTTCCGCACAGAAATGAGTAATTTTACAGAAACCTGCCAATTGCTGAAGAATTCATTTTATATGGATGACCTGGTGGTTAGTATGGATGATAATTTAGAAGCGTTTAAATTCTTTCAGGAGACCGGTGAGATCATGCGAAATGCAGCAATAAAAATCCATAAATAGAATTCAAATGACCAGTGCTTGCGACAAAAGTTTTTTATCAGCAGACATTTGAGTGAAACTCAGAAAGTATTGGTTTTAATATGGTACTGTGAGACGACGAACTAGCCATTGATATAAATGTTATAAACGGAAAATACACTTTCAATAATTTAGTTCCAAAAAATTTAAATTCCTTAAATTCAAATATTTTCAAAATTCCTTTTTCTTTTCAAAATTCAAATATCCAAAAATAAATTAAAAAATCTTTTTTTATCATACAAAAACCGCCACAAGCAACTCCGTGCAAAAGTTTTAAAAATCTTATCAATGGGTCCGAATTTCGTCCGAAACCCGCCCATGCATTTTCCCAGCCAAAATGCACAATTGCATTTTGCATATTTCGATTCTCCATTCTAATGCAAGGCAAATGTAACGCGAAAAACGTCCACGACATACGCTATAAGACATTAGAGTCGAATTTCGTCTGGGATCTTTCCGGAGACCAAATGCATAGTGTTTTCGTGCATTTTTGTTTTGGTAAAGACGTGACTTTTTCCGATGAGCTGCACTTTTTGCGGCGTGAGAAAAGTTTTTCCCCCGGTTAAAAAACGGCCGGCCGGTGGCGGTGAATTTTTAAATCTTGGAGTTGGGTTCTAATCGTCACCACCGCCGGGTGGTTGTTTACCGAGGCCGGTTAATTTTTAAGTCGAGAGTGTTGTTCTGTCACCACCGGCGGGTGGTTTTTTAACGTGGCCAAAAGTGTGAATCGTACCTTTATCCGCGACGGGCGGACTTTACCGAAACTCTAAGTTTGTTTTAACCAAGTCCCAAAACGGGCTGTTAGGTCGCTCCGGGTACCCCTCTTGTGCAGTGATAGATTAAAAAATAAAGGCGCAAAGTTTCTTTTGACTATAAGTTTGTGAATTAAGCCCAAGAACGGGCATTGTTTGAATTGGTTTCATGTATAGTTAATTAGATTAAAAAATAAAAGCGCGCAGCTTAAGTGGCTCCGCCCAAAGTTTCCTTTGACTATAAGTTTGTGAATTAAACCCAAAACGGGCATTGGATGAATTTGTTTTATGTACAGTTGCATTTATAGAAATTAAAGGCGCGCAGCCCAAGAGGCACCGCCTAAAGTTAAGTGGTGTAAATTTAGTGCCGTTAACTAGGATAAAAAATAAAAAGCGGATCAACAAACCGTAAGTCGTGTTTCATTTCATTAAACACTTGAAAAAGAAAACATACATTAAGTGAGGAGATTATATAAACCAAGACCTTCTCAAGTACAGGCCTGGAAGTTGCCTACCTCACTAACACTAACGCAGCTGCTCGTAGTCCCAGAATCTGTCACTTTTGTTGGATTTATACGCCGTGATGTAAAGTTCGGAATATTTTTGCATTAGTTTTCCGTAAAAGTCATAAAATAATATATTTAACCAGTTTTTATTGCAATAGGATTACCAGTGAATAGTGCTTCAGTGATTTAATTAAGAAAATTTAAAAAAATCGAGTGATTAAGTGTGTTTTAAGTGAGTTAATTGTGAAGGTGGCCAATTTGGTTTACATTCGCGGTGGTTTTTTCTTGTTTATTTAGGAGAAAAATGTTGTATTTGTGTAGTAATATAATAAAAAGTGCTTTTTAAGTGATTAAAGATTATTATAGAATAGTTATTAAAAACATAAGTGCAGAAAAATGTGAAGGAAAAGTGAAAAAGTTATTGTTATGTGTGTTGTGTGGTGGTACTTGCACTTAATCTGTTTAATAACTATTCTATAATAATCTTTAATCACTCAAAAAGCACTTTTTATTATATTACTACACAAATTCAACATTTTTCCCCTAAATAAACAAGAAAAAACCACCGCGAATGTAAACAAAATTGGCCACCTTCACAATTAACTCACTTAAAACACACTTAATCACTCGATTTTTTTAAATTTTCTTAATTAAATCACTGAAGCACTATTCACTGGTAATCCTATTGCAATAAAAACTGGTTAAATATATTATTTTATGACTTTTTACGGCAAAATATCCCGAACTTTTACCTCCTCCATATAATATCTTCCGATTTGACAGATAATGGGTCTATTACCAACACAAACACAAACTCTGCTTCCAGGCCTGTACTTACGAGGGTCTTGTATAAACCATTAAATATATGTGTATGTATCATCACCAACAAAATACACAACATAAATAAAGTTTATAATGAGATACCGATAAATATCACAAAACGGACATTGCTTCAACTAGTGGCCCGAATCTATGATCCAATCGGAATATTAGGACCTTTCACTGTTAAGTCGAAACTACTTTTTCAAGAGTCCTGGGGTCGAAAATTGGATTTGGTTGAACCTCTTCCTGTTCAAATGGTAACTGAGTGGAATAAAATGTATTAAAAATTTACCGCTTTTACAGAATATAAAGATTCCTCGCTGTGTTTTTAGTTCTGCCAAACGAATCAATCAGCAGCTGCACATATTTTCAGATGCAAGTCCGCATGCCTTTGGTGCAGTTGCTTATGTAAGGAGCGAAGACGAATATGGATCCATCACGGAATCATTCCTTTGTTCTAGGAATAGTGTTGCCCCAATTAGAACCGATAGCTCCAAGCAGTTGACGCTGCCAAAGATGGAGTTGACAGCGGCACTAATAGCGGCTCGCCTACTTAAATATCTACGGGAACATTTAAGGATAAAATTCGATTCGCAGCATCTCTGGGCAGACTCGCAAATTTGTCTTTATTGGATTTATGGCAACAAAAGTAAACGTGAGATTTTTTTTCTTGTGTGAGGTACTGGGTCCATAGGTACTGCGGACATTCATTTGCCCTTTGTACTACACCCCTATACCTCATATTTTTAGGCCAGACAGCTTGAAAAAGTTCAGCAGTCTGCCTAGTGGCTTGTCGGTTAGACTTGAATAATCGAGCAGGGACTATTCGAATAAAGAAACCCTGCTCCTCGCTATTGCGGGGCATTCACAGAGGACGTGGAGAGCAGACTCATCCTCCTCCAGGCAAAGCCTGCAGGTGGGGTCCTCCGCTTTTCCTATCCTCCATAAGTGGTAATTTAGGGCGAAGTGTTCGGTAATCAAGCCAACAAGTATCCTGACATCGTTTCTACTGCGCCCTAACAATTTCTTGGCCGTGTTAGGAGACGGCCCAGGAAGGAGCCGAGAGTTGGCCAGTCCAGGCGCGGACCTCCAGCGTTCAGTATGTTTCATCAAAGTCCGATCGGCTAGAGCCCTTCGCAGCAAGCTGGTAGGTGCTCCGATAGCCGGCTCTGGACCGATGAATACAATATCAGAGCCCTGCTTAGCTAGGGCATCCGTTTTTTCATTGCCTTTGAAGCCCCGATGTCCCGGGACCCAGACAAGGGTAACCTGGGGTGGAAGCACGTAAGTTGTTTCAATCGACCTCTTCATACAAAAATTCTGAATTTTTGTATGGAGAAGTCGATTGAAACAACTTACGTGCTACCACCCCTGATTGAGAACGCCCAGCTCACCAAGAGCACGTTGGCAGTCCCAAACTAATTTAGACTTGGTCCTACGGGACCTTATCGCCTAATTGCCGCTTGGCTGTCAGAGAAGATAAAGATCCGTTTACTTTGGTAGGCCCTTCTTAAGTTCTCATGACTGAATGCCAGTATAGCGTACACCTCTGCTTGGAAGACAGTTGCTAGGGTGCCTAAGCTTAAGAGCTTTTTACACCACATGATTTTGTCACAAGCTTTCGCCCATGACTTTGGCCGTGATTTTGTCACTGACAAAATTTATCATATGACCAGTTCTTGTTTATATGTTCCAGTTCTTGTTTACAAAGGTTGTGATTTTGTCATTGACTTAACTACAGAGTCAGAAGAGACATAAATTATTTAAAATTAAAATGGACATCGAATCCAAGAATAATATTATGATTTTATTGCATATTATGAATATTTAGTCAGTTTTGAAACTCAAAAAAAAGGCGAAAAAATTGAGAAACATGTGGGCTAGGAATTGGCTCCTGAAAAGAGAAACCTTGTTATGAACAAAATTTCAAAATTAGTAACACCTTGAAATCTAGAAACACCTTTAAATGAAAAAGAAGATACTCTATTACGTGAATCGATACCTGCTTCAACAAGGTTCCTGATTCTGGCGCCTGATTCAACTTCAGAATTTCAATTCCATCGATTTCTATAATTATACCGGAAACATGGAACGCAATTTACACATCTTTGAAAGATGATTACTTAAAGGTAACTTCGTGGCATATTGGAACAACTCCGAGCAAAATAGTTCCCAGTTGTAAGGAACAATGGAAAGAAGTTGCTGACCAATTTAAAATACAGTGGAATTTTCCGCATTGTCGAAAAATCAAGGCCTTCTGTCGTCACACAGCAAATCCTCAATAAAAAATTAAACAAAAACACACAAAATTTTTCGAAAAAGCAAGGCCTTCTGTTGTCACATACGAAAACCTTATGACTGATCATAAGAAAATAGAATCTGTTCAATCTTCCAAAAAATCATGTGAGTTTGTCATAAGCGAACTCACAAGAAAAATCATGTGGTGTGAATTGCTGAATATCGAACCCAGGACTAGTCTTGTGTCAAATAATGTGACAAAATCATGTGGTGTAAACTGCTCTTTATCGCTCTACTGAATCTGTGGATTTCGCTCCAGATTCCGGCGCCCACACCTGTCTCTGTTTTGGAGCCATCCGTGTACCATACCAGTCCAGCCGGCGATACCTTAGGAAAGGTCCAGGTTAGCCTGAGTAGATAAGCAATGCCGGTTCGGGGCCAAAATCCCATAAGGTTTAACACAGGGGGTCTAAATTCACATTTTCCGCCATCTTGGATTTTCTTTGCTGTGCCAATTGGTTGTGACGTCACAAACAGTAGTGCAATGATGATGATGACGTCATCATGGTTGTTGTTGTTGTATGGCTGAATGGGTACGGGGTACGGGGTACGGGTATTGGTACTGAGTACGGTGTGGAGTACGGGTACTGAGTACGTGTGCGGGGTACGGGTGTGGGGCCAGACGCCACATGATAAGACGTCACCTGTCGCGAGAATTTGATAATGCTGCAAGTGTTGCGAATTAAATTATGATGACGTCATCGGTTGTTGTAAGGGTACGGAGTAAATGGGTTTTGTCGGCCGGTTAGCCCGACACCACGTGATAAGACGTCACCTGCCGCGAGAATTTGTTAATGCTGCAAGTGTTGCGAAATTAAAAAGTCAAAGTTGTGCTGCTTGGGCTTTGCTGGGATTTGAACCTGGGGCATCGGTAGATTAAGAGACCTGTATCGCAGCCTCGAGGCTATCGAGGCTTCTGTGGGTTCTTATTCAATTTGTGTATACAAGCGCTGGGCAATCTAAAAATAGAATTTTTATTTTCCTTCGACCATGCTGCCCGTGGCTCTGATAAAAATTTTACCTAGCCGAATGTCTTAACAGATAAACAACAACAAGACTCGGTCCAGCCTCAACATCTGTTTTCGTTCTTTACAACAACAACAACAGCAAAAGCTTTTTTCATACAAACAACTCAGGCCTTCGCAAATGACTGGTGGTTAATTTGGGTCTGCTGATAAGAACAGTGTTTGAAAAATAATACATACCTTGGTGTCGCTGAGGCCTTTTTGTTTTGTTTGTATGATAAATTTATGCACAAGGTTTATGCAATTGCAGCATATGCATTATAAATATAGAATTATTAGATTGATAAATTATCAAGTTTCAAATAAATTCCTATTGCATAACAACAACAAGATTCCCAATTTCGTCAGACTTATGACGTAATTATTCTGTGCGGAACGTACTGGATAAATCATATTTTTAAATACGTATTAAAATTGAACACTTTAAACACATATTAGACCCAATGCACGAATTTTAATTGCGGATTATGTTTTTAAAATATCCAAAGACAATTTTGATCTGGCGCAACCTTCAAATGGATTCCTTATCTAATATACATTAGACATATGTATGTAGGTGCAAATTCGAAAGTCTTCCATGCCGCGAAAGTTTATTGAGATAAACAAAGGGAAGTTTGCTCCATATATTGAAATTGATATGCAGCGAATTTAGTGGGCCAGTTTCATAAAAATAAATATAGCCAAATTTTAATCAGGTGCAAGTCTTTGACACCGGCAAGGTCGTTCCTTATCTAATATATAAAACATAGGTGGCGTTATTTCATCATTTGCCGTTATTCTGATTTTTTGTTTAGCTAACTGATATTGCACAACAACGTACGAGGAGTATGAGTGAACTTTTATGATGTTTCTATATTTGTCGGTTTCCTTAAAATCACGTCTGTGGGCGTATGTCATTTGCAATTGTTTAATAATTGTTTAGGCCTTTAGGATGCACCTGTGTAAACACAGTGATAAAAATTGAAACATGATTGAACTTGTCACGGGGTGGTGGGTTGGCAAAATTTTTGCTGTTACTTTTGAGCTTATTCTCAATTTTTATGTGAGGATCACAAAAACAATTGTAAAGAATATAAAGAGGGTTCAATTAGCGAGTAGGAAGAATATCATAAATAGTATTTTAAGAAAATAAAAGAATATTTGTAATGTTTTAAAAAATCTGTTTTATTTAAAAACCACTTATTATAATAAATCGACTTTTTGGAGTATTATAAGCTAATCCATGTTATTGTTGCTGTTAGATTCAGGCATCCGTCCTCTTCTAGATCTTTATTAATGCTCTTCATCAAGTATGTTCACTGAGCTGTCTGATTTAATACTGGGCTGGTTGATTTTGATTGTTTATTCAATAATCCCATGCTCTCGTAACTCCTCAATAATTGACACTATTTCATTTCCGGCTTGTTGTGATCCTACCAATATGCGGAGCCGATCAACTAGTTCATTGGGGTCATCCCAATAGATGTAATCAATATTGTCGTTTAGAATTCGCATTATACCCTTACCGGTATGCGGAGTGCGAATCAAGTTTTTTATTATCTTTTTATATTTATAGCTTTTTGTTCCTTTTACTTGCTGGTTTTTCTTAAAATCACGTTTGTGGGCGCATGTGTCGTTTAGGATTGTTCGATAATTGTCCAAGTCTTGTTTTGAGTAACCCTTGGGACGTTTCATAAAAATTAATGCAGCTAAGCCTTCAGTTATCTTATATTGCTTGCAGTTTATAAGAAAGATTTCTTTATCAACTTTTAATCTCGAATTACCAATATTCCATGCATTGTTATAATAGTACACTCCATAAGTTTTATCAAGTTCTGTACTGTCATTTTCAAGTAGTTCTTTATATTTGCTTAGTATCTGGTCTGGAGACTCTAATATCGGCGAATTATGTTCTCTCAATGTTGATGGATGTATAGGTGTGGCAAATTCATCATCATCAGCTTCTCCATCATCATCATCTCTCAATAGAGAATAATCCCTAAGAGGGGTGCTAGTTGGTTCCAGCTTTAAATATTTACGAGCAGGTGGTGTATATGTTTCATCATTCTGAGGTATTTCATCTTCTATCTCTTCTTCTTTTGGCTCAACTTTGACTGCATCTTTTGATTCCAATTTTGCATCTGTTACTAATTGTTTAAGAGGTTTTGTGATTGGTTTAAAGGTTTCCTCCAGATATGTTGCTTGTTGAAGTCTTCCAGCTTTTAAAGCTTTATATTTCTTTCTAATTGAATTTTTGATTTTTACAATGTTCTCAAGCAATTGAATATCCTTTTCATAGCCCATTTTAGCCAAAGGTCCCTTTAACTGATTTATTAACGGTCTGTTCACTGAGCTGTTTGATTTGGTACTGAGCTGTTTGATTTCGCTACAAGTTCATTTATTCAATAATCTCATGCTCTCGTAACTGTTTAAGTATCCAAAATATTTCTTTTCCTTCTCTAGTTGGCGCTAAGCATCTCAATCGATCAACTAGCTCATTGGGGTTGTATAAGTTTGAATTTTCATCATCATCATCATAATCTTCATCTTCAATGTTTAATTGTGGGTGTTTGTAGCGGTACTGACGAAAGTTGTCAGTATATTTATTTGAATCTTCAACCATCTTGACTCGTTTTCCTGTGACTTCGTTAATTGATTCTAAATCCGAACTTTGCAAATTTTCATCATCATTTTCTTCAGAAGTATACGATTGTGACTCATCATCTTGGGTTTTACAAGGGTATTGACAAATTTTACCATAGTTTTCACTATTTTTATTTACATCTTCAACAAACTTTGCTCGTTTTGTAAATGGCTCTAAATCTGAGCTCTGATCTGTTCCAAGAAACGAATTTTTGTTATTATATAGTTCCGCATGATTCTTTTCATATTTATCCATCTGCACCCCCCTAGAGAAAATATTACTAGAACTGCTCTCGCTGTTACCATGTTCGGAAACTGTTTTTGGTGTTTGAATTTGTAAATATTCCCGACCATTTCTTATTTTCAACATTTTATTTCTAATGTTTTCTGTGGGACTATGTCTATTATCATCCTCATACTCCATAGCATTATAGATATCTTCATCAGTATGAATTAGTGATCTATCATTATCTTCATATTCTCTGCTTCTGGATGCATGCGTTGATCCTTTTTTATGCCTAGCAAGACTCTCTCGACGAGTGAATGTCTTGTTACATTCCGTGCACTCATACATAGTGATCACAAGTTACTGCACTATATCGAGCGAGGTAAGTATTTATATACTGGCGTCGGTGCACCGGTGTTGGTGTGACGCCAGCGTTGGCGCACCGGTGTTGGTGTTTGGTGCACCGGTGGGTGCACCGGTGTTGGTGCACCAACATTGGTGCACCGGTGCACCGGTGTTGGTGCACCAACATTGGTGCACCGGTGCACCGGTGTTGGTGTTTGGTGCACCGGTGGGTGCACCGGTGGTGGTGCACCAACATTGGTGCACCGGTGCACCGTTGTTGGTGTTTGGTGCACCGGTGGGTGCACCGGTGGTGGTGCACCAACATTGGTGCACCGGTGTTGGTGTTTGGTGCACCGGTGGGTGCACCGGTGCACCGGTGGTGGTGCACCAACATTGGTGCACCGGTGCACTAAACACCAACACCGGTGCGCCAACGCTGGCGTCACACCAACACCGGTGCACCGACGCCAGTATATAAATACTTACCTCGCTCGATATAGTGCAGTAACTTGTGATCACTATGTATGAGTGCACGGAATGTAACAAGACATTCACTCGTCGAGAGAGTCTTGCTAGGCATAAAAAAGGATCAACGCATGCATCCAGAAGCAGAGAATATGAAGATAATGATAGATCACTAATTCATACTGATGAAGATATCTATAATGCTATGGAGTATGAGGATGATAATAGACATAGTCCCACAGAAAACATTAGAAATAAAATGTTGAAAATAAGAAATGGTCGGGAATATTTACAAATTCAAACACCAAAAACAGTTTCCGAACATGGTAACAGCGAGAGCAGTTCTAGTAATATTTTCTCTAGGGGGGTGCAGATGGATAAATATGAAAAGAATCATGCGGAACTATATAATAACAAAAATTCGTTTCTTGGAACAGATCAGAGCTCAGATTTAGAGCCATTTACAAAACGAGCAAAGTTTGTTGAAGATGTAAATAAAAATAGTGAAAACTATGGTAAAATTTGTCAATACCCTTGTAAAACCCAAGATGATGAGTCACAATCGTATACTTCTGAAGAAAATGATGATGAAAATTTGCAAAGTTCGGATTTAGAATCAATTAACGAAGTCACAGGAAAACGAGTCAAGATGGTTGAAGATTCAAATAAATATACTGACAACTTTCGTCAGTACCGCTACAAACACCCACAATTAAACATTGAAGATGAAGATTATGATGATGATGATGAAAATTCAAACTTATACAACCCCAATGAGCTAGTTGATCGATTGAGATGCTTAGCGCCAACTAGAGAAGGAAAAGAAATATTTTGGATACTTAAACAGTTACGAGAGCATGAGATTATTGAATAAATGAACTTGTAGCGAAATCAAACAGCTCAGTACCAAATCAAACAGCTCAGTGAACAGACCGTTAATAAATCAGTTAAAGGGACCTTTGGCTAAAATGGGCTATGAAAAGGATATTCAATTGCTTGAGAACATTGTAAAAATCAAAAATTCAATTAGAAAGAAATATAAAGCTTTAAAAGCTGGAAGACTTCAACAAGCAACATATCTGGAGGAAACCTTTAAACCAATCACAAAACCTCTTAAACAATTAGTAACAGATGCAAAATTGGAATCAAAAGATGCAGTCAAAGTTGAGCCAAAAGAAGAAGAGATAGAAGACGAAATACCTCAGAATGATGAAACATATACACCACCTGCTCGTAAATATTTAAAGCTGGAACCAACTAGCACCCCTCTTAGGGATTATTCTCTATTGAGAGATGATGATGATGGAGAAGCTGATGATGATGAATTTGCCACACCTATACATCCATCAACATTGAGAGAACATAATTCGCCGATATTAGAGTCTCCAGACCAGATACTAAGCAAATATAAAGAACTACTTGAAAATGACAGTACAGAACTTGATAAAACTTATGGAGTGTACTATTATAACAATGCATGGAATATTGGTAATTCGAGATTAAAAGTTGATAAAGAAATCTTTCTTATAAACGGCAAGCAATATAAGATAACTGAAGGCTTAGCTGCATTAATTTTTATGAAACGTCCCAAGGGTTACTCAAAACAAGACTTGGACAATTATCGAACAATCCTAAACGACACATGCGCCCACAAACGTGATTTTAAGAAAAACCAGCAAGTAAAAGGAACAAAAAGCTAGAAATATAAAAAGATAATAAAAAACTTGATTCGCACTCCGCATACCGGTAAGGGTATAATGCGAATTCTAAACGACAATATTGATTACATCTATTGGGATGACCCCAATGAACTAGTTGATCGGCTCCGCATATTGGTAGGATCACAACAAGCCGGAAATGATAGTCATACTAATGAAATAGTGTCAATTATTGAGGAGTTACGAGAGCATGGGATTATTGAATAAACAATCAAAATCAACCAGCCCAGTATTAAATCAGACAGCTCAGTGAACATACTTGATGAAGAGCATTAATAAAGATCTAGAAGAGGACGGATGCCTGAATCTAACAGCAACAATAACATGGATTAGCTTATAATACTCCAAAAAGTCGATTTATTATAATAAGTGGTTTTTAAATAAAACAGATTTTTTAAAACATTACAAATATTCTTTTATTTTCTTAAAATACTATTTATGATATTCTTCCTACTCGCTAATTGAACCCTCTTTATATTCTTTACAATTGTTTTTGTGATCCTCACATAAAAATTGAGAATAAGCTCAAAAGTAACAGCAAAAATTTTGCCAACCCACCACCCCGTGACAAGTTCAATCATGTTTCAATTTTTTATCACTGTGTTTACACAGGTGCATCCTAAAGGCCTAAACAATTATTAAACAATTGCAAATGACATACGCCCACAGACGTGATTTTAAGGAAACCGACAAATATAGAAACATCATAAAAGTTCACTCATACTCCTCGTACGTTGTTGTGCAATATCAGTTAGCTAAACAAAAAATCAGAATAACGGCAAATGATGAAATAACGCCACCTATGTTTAATATATTAGATAAGGAACGACCTTGCCGGTGTCAAAGACTTGCACCTGATTAAAATTTGGCTATATTTATTTTTATGAAACTGGCCCACTAAATTCGCTGCATATCAATTTCAATATATGGAGCAAACTTCCCTTTGTTTATCTCAATAAACTTTCGCGGCATGGAAGACTTTCGAATTTGCACCTACATACATATGTCTAATGTATATTAGATAAGGAATCCATTTGAAGGTTGCGCCAGATCAAAATTGTCTTTGAATATTTTAAAAACATAATCCGCAATTAAAATTCGTGCATTGGGTCTAATATGTGTTTAAAGTGTTCAATTTTAATACGTATTTAAAAATATGATTTATCCAGTACGTTCCGCACGGAATAATTACGTCATAAGTCTGACGAAATTGGGAATCTTGTTGTTGTTATGCAATAGGAATTTATTTGAAACTTGATAATTTATCAATCTAATAATTCTATATTTATAATGCATATGCTGCAATTGCATAAACCTTGTGCATAAATTTATCATACAAACAAAACAAAAAGGCCTCAGCGACACCAAGGTATGTATTATTTTTCAAACACTGTTCTTATCAGCAGACCCAAATTAATCACCAGTCATTTGCGAAGGCCTGAGTTGTTTGTATGAAAAAAGCTTTTGCTGTTGTTGTTGTTGTAAAGAACGAAAACAGATGTTGAGGCTGGACCGAGTCTTGTTGTTGTTTATCTGTTAAGACATTCGGCTAGGTAAAATTTTTATCAGAGCCACGGGCAGCATGGTCGAAGGAAAATAAAAATTCTATTTTTAGATTGCCCAGCGCTTGTATACACAAATTGAATAAGAACCCACAGAAGCCTCGATAGCCTCGAGGCTGCGATACAGGTCTCTTAATCTACCGATGCCCCAGGTTCAAATCCCAGCAAAGCCCAAGCAGCACAACTTTGACTTTTTAATTTCGCAACACTTGCAGCATTAACAAATTCTCGCGGCAGCTGACGTCTTATCACGTGGTGTCGGGCTAACCGGCCGACAAAACCCATTTACTCCGTACCCTTACAACAACCGATGACGTCATCATAATTTAATTCGCAACACTTGCAGCATTATCAAATTCTCGCGACAGGTGACGTCTTATCATGTGGCGTCTGGCCCCACACCCGTACCCCGCACACGTACTCAGTACCCGTACTCCACACCGTACTCAGTACCAATACCCGTACCCCGTACCCCGTACCCATTCAGCCATACAACAACAACAACCATGATGACGTCATCATCATCATTGCACTACTGTTTGTGACGTCACAACCAATTGGCACAGCAAAGAAAATCCAAGATGGCGGAAAATGTGAATTTAGACCCCCTGTGTTAAACCTTATGGGATTTTGGCCCCGAACCGGCATTGCTTATCTACTAGCCTGCCTTGTATGTGCACAGAGGGTTGCTCAAATTTTGACATTTTAAACGGCATGCTATCGGATAGCATCCCCGCTTCTGCAATCCCTTCTATAATGCTGATTATTATAGAATATCCTCGCCCAAGACCAGCGCCCAGATAGCCATTCGCTTTCAGCCGCAGCGCCGCGTTCATCGCAGATTTCTTTACCTCAAGGTGGAGTGGTTCCAGATTGAGGAGAGTCACCAGTGCTGCCGTCGGGGAAGTGCGGATGGCTCCAGTGATGGAAGGGCAGGCCATTCTTTGAATTTTGCACAAATTGGTTATGAAACCCTTAAGCGCCGTTCTGTGCCACCAAACTAAAGCTCCATAAGTTACCATGGGCCTGACGATGGTGGTGTATATCCAGTACATGGTTTTCGGCTGCAAACCCCATGTGGAGCCACAAGCTCTGCGGCAAGCCCACAGGGATCTGCGCATTCTGCTCATCAGAGTTTCCATGTGCTGGTGGTGCCAGTTGAGCTTGGCATCTAGCGTCACTCCTAAATATTTGGCTTCTTGTGAAAAGCCTATAGTTCTACCTGCGAGTTTCGGCTCCGAAAGCCCCGGTAGTGATAGTTTCCTGGTAAAGGGAACGAAAATCGTCTTGTCGGGATTGACTTTTAGTCCTACGCTGTCGCACCAACTAGATACTAGATCTAGTGCCTGCTGCAGACGTCTTGACATGGCTCCTTCAGTTTCGTCCGTTACTACGATGACGACATCTTTGGGCGAAAAGGTTGCGGCCGTTGAGTAGTTCCAGGAGTTCATCTACAACAAGGCACCACAGAAGTGGGGATAAAACTCCTCCCTGCGCACAACTTTTTGCTGTAGTGCCCTCCAGAGGCCCCTCAACATGAGAAACCATTAGTTTGCTAGTTGTCAGCATAGAGTCGATCCAGTCGCAGGAAGTGCTACTTAGACTTCTTCTATTTAGAGGCCTAGCTATAGTATCAAAGGATGTGTTGTCGAAGGCTCCTTCGATGTCGAGGAAGGCCGCCAGCGCAACTCCCTTGTTTAGTGCTGCGCCTTCCAGTCTGAGCACTTATCGGCCTGAAAGCTTTAGCTTTAGACGTGTAGTCCGAACGCCCTGGCTTGGGTATAAATGTTATGTTGACGTTCCTCCAGATAGATGGGATATAACCATGTACGAAGGAAGCCGTGAATATTTTGCATAATGAGGGAGTGACCAGGTCGCAGCCCTCCCGTAACATAATGGGATAGATCCGGTCTGCTCCAGGGGACTTGTATGGCTTGAACGATCATATCGCCTCCCTAATTGCTTCGTGATTCAACACGGCGTTTGCTTCTGTCCAGGCAGCTTTGGTCGCTTTTGAAAGTGAGCTTGTTAGTTGCCCAGCAGTAGCTGTATTCCCATTTGAATAAATGATTGTGCCTGGGAAGTGTGCCTGGAACAATATCATCCAGGTTTCTTCCCTAGACTATGTGAAGGAGCCATCGGTTCTCCTAATAGATCCAAGATCTCCCGATGTGCCCTTTAATAAAGCTTTGTGGATTTTTGCTGAGTCTCGAATGTCTTCGATACTCTCGCAGAAATTCCTCCAGCTGTTTCTTTTTGCTCGTCTGATCGCCCTATTATAGGTGATTAGCGAGCTTTTATAACTCTCCCAACTGCCGCTCTTCTTGGCTGCGTTGAATAGCTTCCTCGTGGCGGATCTCAACTTGGAGAGCTCATTATTCCACCATTCCTGTTACGCGTCCTCATCAGAACGGGGCAGTTATTGTAAGCAGCAGTAGCCGCCTCCGTAAGGAAGTCCGCGGATAGTTCCACATCCATCGTAGATTTGATTGAGTGCATGGAACCCTTCAGAACGCTACTGAGTTCGCCCCGAAAGCCTGCCCAGTTTGTATATCTGGGATTCCTATATGCACTCACTCTTTCCAAAGACTCACCCACCATAAAGTGAATGTGTCTGTGGTCTGAGCACGATGGCTCATCTGAGACCCGCCAGTCACTCACGTAATTGGCAACGTGTGGCCAGCGTAATGTCTATAACCTCACGTCTCCTACCGTTGTCGAAGGTAGGTTCCGTGCCGCGATTTAATATGTCCAGGTTAGTAGTTAAGAGGTAATCAAAAAGGTATTCGCCCCTTTTGTTCACTCCGCTACTGCCCCAAGCATCATGATGGGCGTTCGCGTCATATCCTATGATGATCTGCAGACCGATCCTGTTAGAGTGACCCACAATATCCTTGAGTTCTTTGGATGGTGGTGGGTCCCTGGAGTCGTAGGGGAGGTATGCTGAGCATAATATGATCATGCTCTTGCTGCCCCCCCCCCCTTCTAATAGGTATCTTCACCACTGCCAGGTCTCTCGACGACTTGTCTGTGAGAGGAAAGCAGTTAGTGTTTTTGTTGTAGACTATACAGGTCCGAGAGTCACCGTCCACATCACTGGATGCAATGCTGTATCCAGCTGCCCGCAATCCCTGTGAACTATTGTGGCGTTTCACAATTGATTTTTTGGGGTTTTGATTTGTGCAGCAGCCTCACTGCACTAATAAAGGCTTTTTGTTAATCAAAACACTCTTTGAAAGTAACTGTGTCAATTTATTATTATTAGGCGGCTTATATAGTGCCATTTTAATACAAAAAACATAAAAAACATCAAAATTTCCCCTATTTATTTTGCAGAATAAACATTTTCCACAAATAGGTACATATAAATGCATTTCCCCTCATTTTACTTTTTAAATTGTTGAATTGCAAAATTGCATTTTCCATGCTTTGAGTAATAAAGGAAAACATCATAATATAAAAAAGAACATTTGTTCTGCCTGGAGAAGCCAGACGAAATTTGATTCCTTAAGAGATAAGCAAAGACACTTAAAATTTATGCAGAACTCTAGACAAATCTAGAAAATATTTTTTAACAAACAAAACAAAACTTATAAATGTAATTTTTTAGGATGCAATCCGAACACCTTCCCCGGCCTTGAAGGCTAGCAGGCTTCAAATAGATTCCATTGGTTTTAGCTCGAAAGCTGTCGTTTTAGCTGAGGCTATCGTTTGTTGTTTATTCCGACGAGTTTTCATCCATTTTATGGTTGTCAAATATGCGATTATCAGTATTCCCAGCAAGATTGCAGAATATCCGGTTGCATAGTGATGAGTATGGTGTCGCTCAGTTCGGTCGGGAAGCACTTCTTGGGACTTCAGGCTGTCTATCGCTTTTGCTAGTTTATCCGTATTTTTGAGATCATATTTATCCAAATGGGGGCTGATGTCAATTAATGGAATTGCAGAAAGGTTGTTATGATGCTTTAAATCAATCGACGGTATGAATGATGTATTAAGTCGGCCAAGATAAACGCTATGTGAATTCAATGTCACTAGACCGTGTTTTAGCATGCAATTTTCATGGAATGTCAAAATTCCTTCACCTTCCAATGTTTTCTGGACTATTCTGTCTTGGCAGATTATGTTTACCGTATATTTTTGGTCCAGAGAATATACCCAATTGTTACGGTTATGGAGTTGAATCCAAAAACTAGTTCTATTTGTTGTCCTTATGATGCAACTTGATTGAACGGTCGATTCATGGTTTAGCATGCTAATTTCGCATTTGTTTCCGTCCTTATGATGAAATGGTCGAGCCTGAGTACATAGGAATTGATGTTCGTTAGCCAATTTGCACCAAGTGAGCTCCTCTCTAGCCATAGGATAGTATTGATCCCTTGGTAAATTTACCACCATGTAGTCCATTGAAGGTTGGATGAAAATAGAAGCATTGCCATGCGGAGTAGGTACTGGAACAATGTTGAACAGTTCGTACATTTCCTTCTTTAATAATGGCAGTTTAATATTAAAGATCATCATGTTGTTTATCACCTTCGTTCGCGCATTCATTAAGTTGTAAAGCTGCATGATATTCTGCTGCCCTCCTTGACTAGGGATGGATACAGAGGAAGGTAAATTGTCTCTTATTTTAATTAATTCCTTGCGAATTTGGTCAGGTGATAGTATCAAGGGACTGATTTTTCCATGGTGAACATCAGTGAGCAGATCGATTAGAGTCAGTTGCTTGATCTGGTAGTCGAATAATATTAAAGAGATCTGACTAGTAATAGTGTTGAAAGATTGGATAATTTGTATATCCTTCAAAGTATTATTCAAGCGCGATATGTAGGAATCAATCAGCTTGAACTGTCTTTCTATCTGGGAGAATTCCTTTTTAAAGATGTGCACCGTGCTCTCAATTATGGATGTTTGATTCTTTATCAGCTTCAATAAATACCTGTCATCGTCCTTGACATTTTGAATAGTGGTCGCCACCTGCTCAGCGTAGTCTTGATCGAGGATTCCGAATAGCTTGTTGGAAATAGTTCCGATGAAGTCAAAAGGCGAACGTCTGACTCTTTTACCTTGTTCCCCATTCAAAATTGCGTTGTTGGCTCTGATTGTCTGCATTTGTAGATCGTATTGCCAGAGAGTACTAGTGCACAAACCCTGGAAGATATGTAATAAGTGGCATAATTTGTTGAGTTCGTTAAGCGACTGTTGTAGCATGTCCAATTCACTCCAGTATCCCGTCAAATTGTAGTAGACGATCAGGTTCCATTCGTCCGTAATCATGTTGACTTGTCCGAGGGATTCAAAGAATATTCCTGGATGATTTTGGAATGAAGTTGTTTCTACTGGATCTCGCATTAATCCTTTTGCAGGTTTGGCCATGGTACAAACGACAGAAGCAACTAGATAAGCCTGCATGCATTTTATTGCCCTTTGCATTAATGGAGCTTTTTGCTTTGCCTTGGGTTTAGTGCATCTGGGAAGCACTTTCGGTTTGTCTTTAGTGGTAGCGCCAGCCTTACTCGAAATTTGGATTGACGGCGATTGCTTGGCTGCAGCGACTCTCTTTGGCCCTTTTCCAGCGCGTTGTGGCATTGTCATCTGCGTTTTGCGACAAGATGCTGCTACTCGTTCGCGAGACTGGTTAATATTTGTAGATAATAGGGCGAGTTTTTTAGTGGTTTCCTCTTTATAGCGCATATACATTTGAAACCACGTCTCCTGTGAATTTCGCTTTGCGAATTTATAGTAGTGATTACAATGCCGCTCCCATAGCGTGTCGCTTGTGACATGTGGGTGGTGGTATTCAATTGATGCTAGTTGTCTAGGTGATGCATATTCCAAGACTGGACGTAGAATAGGGAAAGACATTTTTGATGTAAATCTGATCTTGTCAATGTTTTTCCGTGCTGTTTTGATGCATGCCTGTAATAGCGTTAGGGGCTGCATTAAACTTCCGTTCTTTTTCCCGGAGTAGACCTTTGTTCTGCACGACTTTGAGGATGTTGCTGCATCAATACTGGTTTTTACTGTCTGTGTTTTTGACTTGATAGCTTCTTCCAAATCTATGCATTTAAGTAGTTCCGAGCACATTCCAGGGTCTAGTGGCTCTAAAATGGCAGAGGAAGAAAGCAGTGCCGGAATTTTTGCGACATTTTGCCTTGTAGGGTTAGCCGTATCCAAAGCTTGCTCGAATGTTATTCCCATGGAGGAATTTATTTCTTCGCTTTCTAGCTTGGTGACTTTTACCTTCTGCAGCGGTAATTGCCGTTTTCTTCTTTTGGTCTGGTTACTAGGAGAGTTCTGCTGATTTGCAACTGATTGGTCTATAAGTGATAAACCACAGAACGCAGTAGTTGGCGATGCCACACAAGTCTCGTGCGGGGTTTCCCTTCCTTCATCTAGTGGGAGTGGGCAGATTCTGTTTATACCACGTTGCGTTTCTCCTGTAGACGTGCGTAGATCTACTACTCTCGTCAATCCATCCGCTCCGGTGCGAGTTTTTATTACTCGTGCCAAGCGCCATTGTTGTGGCGGTAAGTTGTCATCTTTGAGCAGTACTAAGCTTCCTTCTTTTATATTGAAGTTAGGGAATTGCCACTTGTACCTGGTTTGAAGTTCTGATAAATATTCCTTGGACCACCTTTCCCAAAGCTCGGTCTGGATGGCACTAGCTAGTTGCAGTTGGGAGGTGAGTGGCATGTTGCAGGATTCGGTTGAAGAACCAGGAGGCATCGTTAATGGCGTAATATTCCAAAAGCTACTAGGGGTTAATGCTCGTAGATCATTTGGATCGTCCGAGAGTGGCGTCAAAGGACGGGAGTTTAGTACGGCTTCAATTTCTGTAGCTGCAGTGGTTAATTGCTCAAACGTCAAGGAATGGTGGTTAAGAATCTTTTTTAAATGGGTCTTGGCGGATTTTATTGCTGCTTCCCAGATTCCTCCCATATACGGTGATCTAGGGGGTATGGGTAACCACTGAAAGCCTTTATGTGCACAATGTTGCAATACTTCTTCTTGATGACTCTTGGTGGAAAATAGCTGGCGCAATTCTGTCAACTGTGAACGAGCACCCATAAAGTTGGTTGCGTTATCGCTGAAGATTTTTGATGGTACACCCCGTCGAGCGATGAATCTCTTGAGGGCGTCAAGGAAGGCTGCTGTTGTTAAGTCTGACACAACTTCAAGATGTACTCCCTTTGTTGCCATGCATACAAAAATCGCTATGTAAGCCTTAGTTGGGCGTTTTCCGCGAAGTTTGTAATGAATCCAGATGGGCCCGCAGAAATCTATCCCACAGTTGGTGAATGGCCGGGTAGGAGTAACCCGTTCTGCTGGTAAATTTCCCATAAGCTGCGTCATTTCCTTGGGCCTGACTCTAAAACAAGTAATACATTTCTTTGTTATTGATTGAGCTAATTTCTTTCCTCGCAGCGGCCAGTAATGCTGTCTGGTAAGCGCCAGAAGTGCCTGTGGGCCGACGTGCAAATTATCAATGTGTATTTGCTTCATCAGCAGTTTGGTGTATATATGTCCATGTGGGAGCAATATAGGATGTCTTGCATTATAAGGTAATGCTGAATGTTGAATTCTGCCTCCAACACGAATGATACCATTTTCATCTAGAAACGGAGTCAGAGCAGCCAACTTACTACTGGGTTGAACATGACCTTTGGAATGAAGCTGCTTATTATCATCTTGGAATTCCTCCTGCATGTGCTTAGCGAGCAGCGTCATTGCATCTTGAAGTTCACTCGCATCTGGATTTTCAGAGAGCTTTCGGGCCTTTCGGTTGAGGCGAGCATTTTTTGTGAATCTCATAATATATGCTACAATTCTTTGTAGTTTTTTGAAGCTGTTATGATGATCTATATAGTTCAAAAAACTTTCAGTGCGTTGCGCGGCCAAGAATATATATTTTGATTTCCTCTCCTCCTCGGGTATAACCATAATTGCATGAATATTTTCTGGCCAGTGCTGGGGTTCCTTAATGAGAAAGGCTGGACCTTCGAACCATAGCGTTGATTTCATAAGGTGTTTCGGATGTACTCCTCTGGATATCAAGTCAGCGGGGTTGTGCTTGGTAGGAACATGACGCCACTGATTGACCTTGGAAACTTCTTGGATAGCCGCTACCCTATTAGCCACGAATGTCTTCATGGTGGATGAAGGTCTTGCTATCCAAGAAAGCACAATTGTAGAGTCTGTCCAATATGTAATGCTATCGATGTTTGTGTGCAGTGATGAATTAACTTGTTGCATTAGATCGACCAGCAATTTTGCTGCAGCTAATTCTAGTCGAGCTATTGTTTGTCTCTTTAGGGGGGCTACCTTGGATTTTGAGCATAGTAGACTAACCTTTACATTATTGTCGTGGTCCTTGGATCGAATAAAGATACAGGCACCATATCCCTCTTCGCTGGCGTCGGAGAATCCATGAAGTTCCAAGAGCGCTCTGTTTTTAATGACAGCGTGCCGGGGAATACGAACCATATCCAGCTGGGTTAATTCGGAGCGATATCTTATATACCTGGTATAAATGTCTTGCGGTAATGCTTCGTCCCAATGTATTTTAAGCTGCCATAACTGCTGGAGGAATATTTTAGCTAGTATTGTTACTGGAGTTAAAAGTCCCAGTGGATCAAATAGCTTGGCTATGTCCGAAGCTAATGTACGCTTGGTTAACCTCTTGGGGAAGTCAGGAGAGACTCTAAACACAAACTCATCATTGTGAGGGTTCCAAATCAATCCTAATGTTTTCACAAAGTTTTCTTCTCCTGCAGAATGAATACTGAGCTCCTGCTCATGATCTCCAGGGGGAATGTTTTCCAGGAGCTTGGGGCTGTTAGCGCACCATTTTTTAAGCTGAAAGCCACCTTTGCTTAACATTGACCTCAGCTGTTGTTGAATTTCCAGAGCTTGGCTTAAATCGTCGCTACCAGTCAGCAGATCATCTACATAGAAGTCCCTCTTGGTGATGTTGGACGCTACTAAAAAGTTCTTAGCTTCAATGTCTGCTAGTTTCTGGAGGCATTTTGTTGCCAAATATGATGCTGGACTTGTACCATATGTAACCGTTTTGAGCTGGTATGTTTTTAATTCACCTGATGCGTTTCTCCACAAAATGAGTTGCAGATTTCTGTCTTTCTCAGCTACTAATATTTGCCTATACATTTTGGTAATGTCGGCGGCGAAAACATAATTATGTGACCGATATCTTAATAAAATGGAGAATAGGTCATCTTGGAGTTTTGGCCCTACCAATAGAATGTCATTTAGCGATATGTTTGAGCTCGTTTTTGCAGAACCATCGAATACAACTCTTAAGCTTGTTGTGCTACTATCCGGCTTTAAAACGCAATGATGAGGTAGGAAGAAATGAGGCTCCTTCATATCCTTGGCCTCGATTTCCTCCATATGGCCTAACTCGAGATACTCCATCAGAAAATCATCATACTGCTTATGTAGTGAAGGCTGTCGGGATAGTTTTCGTTCCATGCTTAATAGACGATTCATGGCTCTTCCTTTGGATTCTCCCAATTGTTCTGGACTGCTTTTTAGTGGTAGCTGCACGATAAATCTCCCGTCGCTGTTTCTTTGGATGGTTGTATTAAAAATTTCCTCACATAACTGCTCCTCGCGAGATAGTAGGGGGACTTCTACAGCAATATTCTCCATTTCCCAGTACTCTTGCAGCTCCTTATCTAAGTTTGAGGCCAGAACGCCACAAAAAAGGGCTGACGAGGATGATGCTTCTTTAACGGCGCCTTGTATAATCCATCCGAATAACGTATTCTGCAGCGTTGGAAGGGAGGGCATTTGTATCTGCCCGACTGCCAATATCAGCGGGCAGATTTCTGCACCAATCAACAAGTCGATACCCCTGGGCACATTGAATTCCGGATCGGCCAACCTTATGTTATTTGGTATTGGCCATTCTTTCACATTTATAAACTCTGCCGGCTGATTAGTTGTAATTTTGGGGATGACGTAGGCTTCAGTCATGGTGGAGTAGTTGTTGGCTTTCGAATGCACAGTTATTGCTACCTTTTTGTTGCATTTTGTCCTATTTATGGCAACGCCGAGAATGGATAAGTTTTGATTGTTGCTCTTCAGTCCTAATTTTAATGCTGCTTGGTTCGTAATTAGGTTGATTTGGCTTCCAGGGTCCAACAGTGCTCGAAAGTCATGTTTTACTCCATGACGATCTACCAATTGTACAATGGCAGTGGAGAGAAAAACATATGAGTTTCTGGATTCCACAAGATGGGTTGACGCAGTTATTGCTGCATTTTGATTTGCCATGCTGGTGCTATCTGCGTTGGTTTCACTTGTTGACTGATTACTGGTCCCTGTAGGTTGATTCGGCTTACTGGCTGATGCTTTCATTGGCTTTTCAAAGTGAAGAAGACTGTTATGACGTTGAGAACATTTTGGACAGTCTTTGAACGTACATTCTTCAATACGGTGTTGCCTGGTCAGACATTTAAGACAATATTTAGCCTTTTTAATTGCCTGGTATCTCTGCTCTGGAGTTAACTTTAGGAAGTTTTTGCAGAAATATACGGGATGACTGGCATCGCATATGATGCACTCTCTTTGCTTCTTCGGAGGGGTTTTGCTGGCACTCAAACTGGAAACCTTGCCCCTTCCTGTTTTTTCACTGATTTCTCTGTTGTCTCGGGACTTAAGACCAACAGCTTCTAGCGCCTGAAATCGGAACTCGATGAAATTGAGAAATTCGGACAGACTGGGAAGTTCTCTTGGAGAATGCAGCTGCTGTTCGAATAAGTTGTGTGTACCTCGGTCAACCTTTTTTAACAAAAGGTATACGAGGAAGGGGTCCCAAGAAGATGTCTGTATTTGTTGTCCCTTGAGGCCCAGCATACACTCTTGAGTGACATCATGTAAATCCTTGAGTGCGTTCGCGGACTCGGATCTGCAACTTGGTTGTCCAAGTAATTTGTCGAGAAGAGCGGTGACTGTAGCTCTCTTGTTGGCGAACCGTGTTTTAACGATATTCCAGGCAGCTTCGTAATTTGCATCAGTGATTGCCATGTGACTTATCACTCGTTCTGCGTTTCCGATCAAAGCGTTTTTTAGAAAGTGCATTTTTTGAGCACCACCTAAACTGCTGTTGTGGACCAGCTGGACAAACACGTCATGAAACTCGGGCCACTTCATATAGTCGCCATCAAATTTAGGAACTGCCATCGGCTGCAACTTCATTTGCATCGACGGTGAGATGCCTGTGTGTTGAGCTGCTGGGACTTCGCTGCTCCGATGTGGGACTCGCAACCTATTTAACGTTTGCCTTAGTGAAATGGTAATTTCTTGATGCCGTTGTTCCAAAGCTAGAAAGGCTTCGGGGCTGTAGCCGCCAACTTCAGCGTAGTCACATTCCGTCCAGATACTCTGATTTCTGGAACTGATGTCATCCCATTGCGAATTTATGGTTTCTAGCATGACCTCACAAAATTCCAGCGGTTGCTGGGGTCCCTCCTGCTCCTGTATTCGGGTTATTAGGGCCTCAAAATGTTTAACGGCTGCCTTTTGCAGCTTTAGTGTACGTTTAAGCTGCACAGGAAGATCTTCAGCTTCTGAGATGGCCTGGGTTGTCTCCTTACTGGTGCCTGCTCCCATCTGAGCATCTAAGTTTTGAAGATAGGACAAGTAAGATTCATATATACTCTTAACTTGTCCATAGAAGTTCTTCTGATAATAGGGGAGGTTGCTTCTCTCTGCTTCATCAATGGCCTTTCCGAGAGCTTGATGTTGCTGCTCAAAGTCTTCCCACAGCCCTGTCAGGATTTCGGTGCGTCCCTGGACGTAACCTTTCCTCTGCTTCCTCTCGGCTGTGTCCTTCTGGCAATTACGGAAGTGCCGCTGTATGTCTTCGCCAATCTGGAATTGGCTTGCCAATGAATCCTGCATGACTGTTGATTGCGTTTAACGTGATAAGGCAATCACGTCGGGGTCACCAGTGAACTATTGTGGCGTTTCACAATTGATTTTTTGGGGTTTTGATTTGTGCAGCAGCCTCACTGCACTAATAAAGGCTTTTTGTTAATCAAAACACTCTTTGAAAGTAACTGTGTCAATTTATTATTATTAGGCGGCTTATATAGTGCCATTTTAATACAAAAAACATAAAAAACATCAAAATTTCCCCTATTTATTTTGCAGAATAAACATTTTCCACAAATAGGTACATATAAATGCATTTCCCCTCATTTTACTTTTTAAATTGTTGAATTGCAAAATTGCATTTTCCATGCTTTGAGTAATAAAGGAAAACATCATAATATAAAAAAGAACATTTGTTCTGCCTGGAGAAGCCAGACGAAATTTGATTCCTTAAGAGATAAGCAAAGACACTTAAAATTTATGCAGAACTCTAGACAAATCTAGAAAATATTTTTTAACAAACAAAACAAAACTTATAAATGTAATTTTTTAGGATGCAATCCGAACACCCTGTATAGTACCGTTATTCACCCATGGCTCTTGCCACGTCAACACCTTGTATGGACGGCAGCATTCGTCAGCCATCGGCTGGTGGCTTCGTTGGCGCAAGTACCATAGTTTCCTTGTACTAGGTATAGTGACAGACAGCTTTGATAGTATTCGTAGCTGTCAAAGTTAAAAGTTTTTGGCGGGATAGAATAACGTGAAGGCAAATAAAACGCAAACTAGATTGTTTTTACCATTGACAACCAATTTGCTGTCAAACAACTGGAAATATAAGTTTCCTTTAATTTCCGCAGCTGGAAATTGGCGCTGAACCTACAACGTAGTATACCATGCAGTAGATGTAGATTTCGAAACCTTGATAATACCAGGGTTGTGCCTAGTACAAACGTGGTTTTTGAGTATAGATGTTTTCAAACTCCGTGACACAAAAAATTTGAACAGTTCTGCGCACCTCGTTGCCAAATTTTATATATGTTGTTCTAGCATTTCCCCTCTTTTCATTTAAAAAGGCAACAAACGCAGAAAAAACTCAACAGAACAATTTGGGAAGGGATGCGCGCATGCCGAATGAATAAAGTTAAGTTATCTTTATATGTATTGAACAGAGCTTTTAAATACATGTAAAAACCCTGTTCAACCAAGTAAATTTATTCATCATAATAAGCATAATTTTATTATAATTATGCGAAATATTTCTAATCTCTAAATATAAAATAATTAAAAAAAAATGCTGAAAAACGTCTTTTTAAATTCATGAGCATTTTCATTCATAAATTAAGAATTCTCCGCAGCCGCAAGCAACACAACCTTCCCTGGCAGAAGCGCGCATGCGACTGGCGGAAAACGTCAACAATCCTAGTATCAAAGTATTAAAAACACAAATTGCGTATTTTTTAATGGGAATTGCTACAAATTATTTCTGTAGCAAATGTACAAAAGCCTGAAAATTAGAAAATATATAAAAAAAGACGTTTTTCATTCATAATTTTTAAAATTTTTAAATAATGATTAACCCGCAGTCGCGATTGATTAAATGACAGCAAGTGATTTTGTAAGAAGGAGGAGGAGCCAATTCTCCGCTCACTTTTTAAAATATACAATGGGTTACAAAATTAAGCAAAGATTAACAATTAAATTGAAAATATGCAAAACCAACATTGTTTTCTGTCTCTTTAAAAAGTCAGTTTATTCATCATAAATTTTAGGCCAGGTTATCACAACCTATCAGTTGCGGGAAGAATACTTGTTGTTGTATTTGTATATAATCTTTCCGATTCCTGAAGCAGAAAATCTTAGTTTTTCCTCGTTACCTAAGAAACGTTTTTCAAAAACCAAAACATTTTTAAAACAATAAAATTTTATTATTCTTGTAAAATGAAAAAATTAAGACATCTTATAAAAAAGGTTTGCAAAACAATTCCTTTAGTCATAAATTTACCTGTCGGTGGGCGTTTATTTCGAAGGGGTTTCAATTTTTATGGGAGCTTATAGGTTTTCCAAGAATATCGTTAACGACTTCTTAAAAAAGTGAGGGATTTTGCAAATATATATAACTCTGCAAAATCAATCTACTTCATTGTTATTTTGTTATTCGTGGAGTAAATATGGAAAAAAAGCAAGGAACGTGAATTAATTTTACATGCGTTTTGTTTTTTGAAAAAATTCAAACGGGCGAAATAAAGGTTAAAGATTGTTCGGAACAAACATTGCTAGATCATACTGCATGGATGACAGATATGTTTATTTTAGAACTTTTTGTGTTTTATATTAATTAAAATTTTCATTTACAGCTTCCAGTGTTAGTACAGTGAGAAGAATCGTCAAAGAAGCTTCCGATGTTAGAAGAGGCAACCTATTTGATGTCGCTGCACAATTTACTACTGGAGCAGGACAGGTAAGTCTTTTTTTTAAATAAACTTAAGTCTTAATATAAATATAAAATTGCAGGGTTCCCAGAATGTTGTACGAATACGCACGCCTTCTCCACAGACAAGTACATTAAGAGCAGATTTCGTATCTTCTTCTTCTTCTTTAACGGCTCTACAACCGGGATCCGGTCCTGGCCTCTCGCAACTGTTCTCTCCACCGGTCCCGATTCTGAGCCGATGTCATCCAGTTTGGCATCCCTATGCTCTGAGCGTCCTGGTCTACGCCATCCTTCCAGCGGAGGTTGGGTCTCCCTCGCTGTCGCACCCCATAAGTCTTATCGCAGAGAACTTTCCCAGCAGGCTCATCTTCACTCATACGAGCTAGATGTCCTGCCCACCGGAATCTACCGAGCTTTATTTTCCTCACAACATCTATGTCGCGATAGCGCTCGTAGATCTCGTCATTGTAGAGTCTCCGGAATCGTCCTTCCTCACATACGGGGCCAACAATCCTCCGAAGTATTTTCCTCTCGAACACCGCCAAAAGGTTAGAGTGCTTTTTGCTAAGCACCCACGTTTCGGATGCATATGTGAGGACCGGCAAGACCATCGTCTTATATAGTAAAAGTTTAGACGTTATGGTTAGATGCTTGGATTTGAAGAGCCTTGACAGGCTATAGTAGGCTTTGTTGGCTTTTAGCAGTCGTGCGCGTATTTCAGGTTCCATGCTATTGTCGGCTGCTACTATTGACCCAAGGTAGGTAAATGGTTTTACCACATCAAACTCGTCTTCCTCTACCTTGATTGTGGGACCAATGTTAGGTGTTCTTGCAGACGAGGCCACCATGTACTTTGTTTTGCTTTCGTTGATGTGCAGTCCTAGATTTCCTGCCGCCCGCTCAATCTGGATGAAAGCTTCTTGTACAGCTGTTGATGTTCTTCCAATGATGTCAATGTCGTCTGCGTAAGCCAGTAATTGGGTGGACTTGTAGAGGATTGTGCCCCTTGATGTCACGCCCGAATCTCGGATCACTTTCTCCAACGCCAGGTTGAAAAGGAGGCAGGCCAGACCGTCCCCTTGTCGGAGTCCATTATAGATGTTGATTGGTCTGGACAGTGTTCCGGATACCTTTACTTGGCTTGTCACATTAGTCATGGTCAACCTACATAGTCTTGTCAGCTTGTTGGGAATGCCAAATTCTCTCATGGCTTTGTAGAGTTCTACTCTGGCTATGCTATCATAGGCGGCTTTAAAGTCTATGAAGAGGTGTTGGATTGAGTTTTGAAACTCCAGACATTTTTCCATAGCCTGCCTCAAAGTGAAAATCTGATCGGTTGTTGATTTGCCTGGGCTGAAGCCACACTGGTATTGGCCTACGATATTTCTAGCATATGGGGCCATCCTGTTTTGTAGGATGGCGGAGAATATCTTATACGCGGTACTCAACAACGTTATACCACGATAATTGCTGCACGTTGTGATATTTCCTTTTTTATGTACCGGGCAGAGGATGCCTTTTCTCCAGTCTTCTGGCATCGCTTCCTGCTCCCATACTTGCACAATTAATTCATGAATCGCTTGGTGTAATGTAGGCCCTCCATATTTAACCAGCTCCGCAGGGATGCCGTCTGCACCCGAGGCCTTGTTGTTTTTGAGCTGGGTGATGGCACTGCTAACTTCTGCTAAGCTTGGTGGTGACAGCATAGCATTATCGTCAGATATTGGTGGAGCCTCCAAATCCTCAGTTAGCTCGCCATTTAGCAATTCATGAAAGTGCTCTTCCCATCGCTCCAAGATGCCTTGAGGATCGGTGATCAGATTCCCTTCTTTGTCCTTGCAGTATGTGCAATGAGGTGTGAATTGCGTCATACCGCATACTCTTCGGTACAACTCCCGCGCCTGGTGCGGCCGTCGCTCTCTGTACCGTTCTAGTTCACAAACGAGATTTTTCTCCCAGGCTTCCTTTTTTCGTTTGTGAATTCTCTTTTCTTCTTTTCTGAGCTCTTTATATTTCTCTTCGCGTGCTCGTGTTCTCTGAGACTGCTGCATTGCTCGATACGCAGCATTCTTACGTTCAGTTGCCAGCTTGCATTCATTATCGAACCAGTCGTTCCGATCTCTACGACTTCTGCCTAAGATGGAATCAGCAGCACTAATGACAGTATTTTTAAGGCGGGTCCAGCTCTCCTCGACGCCCGGCATCTCATCCCCAGGACTTTCTCTTCTGAGCGCGAGTTCTAACGCTTGACCGTAGCTGTTTCTGGCCATTTCGTTGCGGAGTGCAGCTGTGTTGATTCGAGCCTGATCAGCGGATACAAAGCTTTTCAGCGTAGTACCGTACCAACAAGATAGTGATCTGAGTCGAAGTTGGCACCTCGGTACGTTCGTACCGTCATCAGACCCGAAAGGTGGTGGCGGTCTATCAACACATGGTCTATTTGATTGCGAGTTGCCCCTTCAGGAGATATCCAGGTGGCTTTATGGATATCTTTACGCGCAAATCTGGTACTTGCAACGACCAAGTTCTTACTTGCTGCCATCTCTATAACTCGCTGCCCATTGTCATTAGTGTTCTCATGCAAGCTGTGAATGCCGACATATTGCCTGTATACGGGCTCCTGGCCTTCTTTGGCGTTCAGGGGCCTTAAAAGGCCACATTGGGTGAAACGTCTGTAATATGTTTCATTTGGTGAATTCTAGCAGACCATTAGCAGTTCTGCTAAAAACGGTAAAACGGCCACTTTGATAAATGATTCATATTCGATTCATTTCATCAGCAGAATCATATTTGGCATACGTTGCCACACGAAAAAATTTAGTGGTGAGTTTTAAGTTCATTAACATAAAATAATTAAGAAATCATGTAAACAAACAAAGTAACCTTTGCAATTACAGAGAAAATTAGAAATTTTAAGTGTTTTTTTTTAAAAAAACGAAACGCGATTTTTCGGGAAAACTTGATTGATTATCGAGTGGCAGTATGTGACAATACTTTCTTCGAAAATAGTCACTATTTAGGGCCAATGTCACTTCTCGTAAGCAGTTTGATACACTGGCTTGGTGCATCATGTGGTGACCTTTTGCTCCTACATAGCGTTGGTAGGATCCCGACGCGTAAAACGATAGTGCACTTAGGACCTAAAAATAATAAAAAGTTAGTAGGTACGTATAGGTGTACCTACCTGTTGTAGGTATACTAACAATACAAACATTGTATATCTACATAATACCTAGGTATTAATTACGCTTGAAATATTATTTACTTACTTTGCAAAATGTCGTTCCCACCCTTCCTAGGTAAATAAGGTTCTAACTCTTGTACGAGCTCAAGAGTCAAACTCATATTTAGTCTATATAGTGCAATGGAAAGTGCTTATCTCTTGATTTACTTTGGACGTCCTAAAATATAACGTTAAGGTACAGTTCCTGCCCGATAGAATCAAGTTCAATGCCCAAGTTCGACACAATAGGCATACAAAAATCCTTAAGGAATACCCTCATCGGACAGGATACGCAAAGAACGAACCCGTCAACAGATGTTGTATGACTTTTAACAGCCACAGTGTATGCTTCTCACCCAACATAAAAAAATCATCCTTTAAACAACAAATTATATCCCTCTTGACATCACAATTACCATGAATTAACCATAGACTTAAGCTGACAAAGTATAAATTAACTATACAGCCCTTTTGTACCTTAGTCATAATATGGTATTTCATTGTATTTGCATTTTATTTGATTTTCTGTAGTAAGTTTAAGTATGCCTTGTTTGGCAAATAAATAAAATAAAATAAAATTTTAACACTGAATAACTAACAAAAATCAAATAAAACACAAATATTAACTAAAAATGTTGCTCTCTGAGTTGCTCATCTAATTTGACAAGTAAGCAATTCATATTAGTAGGCCATTTTACGCTTTTCTATATAAAATCGACATATCTAATATGAATCATATTATGAATCATATTATGAAACACCTAAAGTGGCCTTTTTGTGATTTATAAAATGAAACATATTATGATCATATTATGAAACACCTAAAGTGGCCTTTTTAGACCCCCAGGTCTCCCAATATGATTTTTACATCATATCTGGGGCAGGCATTAAGTTCCCGTTTAACTGCTTCGAAGAATTCTTCTTTTTCATCGTCCGGGGACTCTTCTGTAGGTGCGTGAACGTTTATAAGGCTGATGTTCTTAAATTTGCCTCGCACACGAAGGGTACATAGCCTTTCGTTTATTGCTTTAAAGCCGATAATGGTAGGCTTCATCCTTTTGCTGACCATAAAACCTACCCCGAGCACATGGTGTTTCGTATGACAGCTGTAATATACGTCATAATCAGGTTTTTGCAAAACACCATTCCCTGTCCATCGCATCTCCTGAATGGCGGTAATGTCAGCTTTATATGTTGACAGGGTATCGGCCAGATGTTGTGCAGCTCGAGTTCTGTACAGAGTTCGTACGTTCGTTGAGAAAATTCTTAAATCATTTTGCCTTTTTCGTTGCCGTGGTCGTCGTCGTTTTTTCCAGTATGCGAGGCATGTTGCTCGTTCCGTAATGTTTGTTTTTTACGAGTGAGGTTATTAGCCTCACGCCAACCTTACTTGGAAGGGACTAGCCCGATCATGTTAGCCTATCCTCTCTCATAGGATAGTTACCAGTGGCCACCGCTAGGAGGTTATGATCGCATTTCCACCAGTCCGGAATAGTTCCGGCACGTGCATGTTATGCTACATGTTATTCCCCCTATTCCGCTGATGACTGACCACCTCGTATCACCAAGGAGAAAAAGTGCCAAACGTAGGCCTTCACGAAGTGAAATGGATGATTTCAATTCTGATGTTGTAAGAAGAATAATAGATTCATTTCATCTTAGTGAAGGACGACAATGCACTATTCACCTGTTACGAGAAAAGCTTAGGCAGCAGCTTAGTTATGAAGGCAGTGATACTTCTTTGTGGAGATTGATAAAAATACTGGGATATCAGTGGAAAAGTATGCCGGACAATAGAGAGGTGTTAACAGAAACCAATAGGATTCGTCTTTTGCGGTTGAAATATCTATGGGGAGTAAAAAAATGTCGAGAAGATAATCGTCCCATAGTATATATTGGTAAGTAAGCGTTTTTGTTGATCATAATTATAATATAATATGCATCTCCATTTTCTATTTGTGTTATTATATTAACTATAACGACATATTTTATTTCCATATTAAACTTACATCCATACAACGCTTGCTGCAGCAAAAGTGTGGATTTCACGAAATCTGAAGAAGGGTCCCAAGAAAGCGCTATCAAAAGGCGCCCGCTTCATAATTGTTCACGGAGGAACCGCAAATGGGTTTATCCATAACGCACTCCTGATTTTCAAATCAGGAGTTCGTACTGGAAATTACCATTGCGGCATGAATGCGGAAAACTTCGAAAAATTGCTGACGGAGAAACTACTGCCAAATTTGCTTACGCATTCAGTTGTTGTTTTGGATAACGCTGCATATCACAATGTCAAATCAAGCAAAATTCCTACCTCTGCAAGTCTAAAGAGCGAGATGATAGCTTGGCTTACGGAGAAAGGAATTTCGTTTGAAAACAATTCTACAAAAAAGGATTTGTACGACGTTATATGCAGACATCGAGAGCAACATCTGGAATATAGTACAGATGCACTTTTGGAAAGTCATGGCCATTCCGTTTTGAGGTATGAATTAAAAAGATAAAATTATAATTTCCAATCTTCCCTACCTTTCCCTGTTCCAGGCTGCCACCGTATCATCCCAATTAAATGCCATTGAATTGATCTGGGGTATATTAAAGAGACGAGTTGCTGCACAAAATATCGAGTACAAAGAAGCTAAGCTTTTAGAAATAGTACATAAGGAATTTTCAGCTATAACGGAGGAGGGCTGGCGAAATAGCTGCAGGCATGTTCAGGACATCGAGGAGGATTATTTGCGAAAAGAGGGTATGTTTTTCAATTCAAATAGAATAATAATTAATTTAGGGGAGGACTCTGATGACACCGATGGAGATGAAGAATGGTAAAAACCCACACAAAATTTTAAAATTTGTAATTTAAATTAAGTATTATTTGTTTTCCCTTTTTTTGTAAGAAAAATAAAATGTCAATTTTATTAAAAAAAAACTGTTTCCTTTTAAATAAATAATGTTTAAAATATTCCCTTGACATTTTTATTTCATTTACTGTAATTTCTACCAATTATTCAAATGGGAAAATATAGATTTCGTTTTTCAGTTGAGATTTTTTAAGCCACTGTGGTATATACAGAAGCTCTAATAAAAAAACAGAGTCGTCGTAATATTTCCAACAAGTTGTCAGAAATTATATGTAAATTGCTGAGAATTCTTTTGCGCGCTCCTTTGGCCTTCATTTTTGGAGCTTTTTTTCAATTCGAGAGGAAGAAAAATGCTCTCAAGCTTTTAAACATTTTTAAGAGCTTTTTACGCCAACCTGCGCCAAATGTCACAGCATTTGAAAACATATATACAGACTGATAGTTTCCTTGTTAACCATGGTTTCGATACTACCAGTCTGTCACGGGTATTATAGTTTCCTTGTTAACCATGGTTGCGATACTACCAGTCGGGTATAAAGTGTATTGAATAAAATCTTATAGTTTTATTTGTAAAATAAGGCTCAGATTTCTTTCTGTTCTTGTCAGATAAAACACTTTCTGAATTATTAACATTTTTCACTGTTCAACATTATTTCTTTCTTCTTATCTTAACCCAACAACTTTTCGATCAACCAACGTACAAAACTTATTCCTCACCTCTTGGGGTTGCCAAGCTACTCTACTCTTTTTCGTTAAATTATTTTAGTGCTACCATACTTGGAACTACAAAAGTCGGTAAATGAATATTGCTTACAGCTCGGTCATCCTGACAACATATTCGACTCGAATATGTATACTTAACATACAAAAAAATTGTTAAAAAATCAAATTCTTTCTTGTTCATACTTAGCATAATTAGGTATATATGTATTATAGTATAATAAATCAAAAGCATTCAGTAAAATTGACTCGAACTTAAATAACATAACTATTCATGACAAAATTAAATCAATATTCTCTCATTATTGGTTTAACATAACTATTATTTCATGCTTAATATTAATTGTTATCAATCTCACTAGGAAGATCTTCGGGTTTATTCAAATCATTATTTATAGGTTGGAAATACCATGGCTTAATTCTAGTGACATCATAAACTCCATCCAGAGGTCTTTGAGTAATCTGAAAACCTTCAACATATCTGTCATTCATAAGTACTTTATGAATGATATACGGACCTTTATTCTTTGGTATCAGCTTTTTATTAACTCCTACTGTTGTATCCACATTTTTAATCATTACTAGATCCCCAACCAAATTTTGCCTACTTTTTTTCTTCTTTTATTATATTTTTGTTCATGGTATAAATGCTTTCCAATAATATTTTCTGCAGCCCTTTCTCTTAATTCGTCCAAATCTACATGCTTCTCATTATGAAATAGATAATTTTCTAGATACTCAGCTATGCTATCATTAACTTTTCCCCTCTGATTTAGTCCAAACAACAACCTACAAGGGGTAGTCTCCGTACTCTTACTTAAAGAGTTATTTATGGAAAACTCTACCTCGGTTAAAACATCTTCCCAAGAAACATTTGGTTTGACTAGTTTGGGTAACATAGCCGAAAGTACACGGTTCACTCTTTCTACTTGCCCATTTGCTCTAGGGCATGCACTTGATACCAATATATGGTGAATATCAAACTCTTCCATAAACACTTCAAAGACTACAGAAGTAAAGCAGCTTCCTCTATCGGAAATAAAACGAATAGGGCGACTATATTGGTCAAAATAACCTCTTAGAACCTTGACTGCCTCAGTCGTATTAGTCGTCTTAGTTGCATACAACTTCACATATTTTGAAAAACCGTCAATGATTACTAAAATATACTTTCGCCTAAATTTTGTTACTTCTAGTGGGCCAAATTGATCCACATGCAAGGTATCAAATGGTCTATTTCCCTTAGGGATAGGAAACATAAATCCTTCCGTCTTTCCAGTTGGTACGTCAAAAGTAATACATTTGGGACACCTCTGAATATAACTCTTAATCGTATCTTTCATTCTGGGGAACCAGTATGACCTACCTAACACTTCATAAGTTTTATCCACCCCAACGTGGGCCATCTCGTCATGTCCAACTTTCAAAATTTTGTTCACCATTCCTTCCGGTACAAAAAACCGAACTCTTGACTTATCTATCTTTCGGTATATAAGTCCATCACGTAATTCAAATAAATCTCTTCTAATTCCTTCCTTAGAGTTTCTAATTGCATATCCAGTGACTGACAAATAGCCAATTGTTGTTCGAATGGGCTTTCTGTTAAAACTAAAATAGGGTAACTTCGACTTAAGGCATCGACATGCTTCATTCGACTAGCGCCTCTATGCTCTATACTGTAATCAAAATTTTGTAATTCTAGTGCCCAACGAGCAATTCTAGGATTGATTACTTGTTTATTCAAGGTCAAAGTTAATAGACCGAGAGCCCATAATGACAAATTATCTGAGTATCTGGTCTACTCCCTGAATTTAGGTTTAATAGGTTTAAGTTATACTTATATATATAAATTCGATGGAGGACTGGAAGATTTACGTTAATTGGTATTTTTTAGTAATTTTTAAAGAAGACATTTTTCATATGACAGACGAAATTCATATCAACTCATTCATACTTATTCCGTTATTAGATTATTATATATACTAAACGTTAAAAGTGGCAGACCGAGGAATTTTTGTTAATTTCTCCGGCAGACCCAATTGAATAATTTTGTATATCACCTACATTATCACACTACGATTTTCGAACCAGAACACAAATTACCTGAATGGCCAGTCTACTCTCTGAATTTAGGTTTAAAGTTTTAAATTATACTAAAAAATATAAATTCGATGGCAGACTGGAAGATTTGCGCTAATTGGTATTTTTTACACCCTTTTTATTAGCTTCACCTGTAACTAACTATGTAAAACAATCTTGGAAGTTAAATTTGACCCACTTTCCGGTTTCCGAACGAGCTGAAATTTTGCTCATATGTATAGTTCGCGTGACAATGCAATCTGACCATTTTATAAAAAAATCAAGACGTCGGTTCCAAGATGGCGGGCGAATTTTGCAATTGTGCTCCCCGACCCCCGACATGGGTGTCAAATGAAAGGGCATGACAGGTAGAATACAATTGGCGGTGTACCACGTGTATTCAATTAACCTAATCGAATACTTAAATATCTGCTTTTCAGTCTATTACATGTCTGCCGCCATTTTGTGTTGGCCGCCATTCCGAATGACGGTACACCGCCAATTGATTTTTTTACAAAATGGTCAGATTGCATTGTCACACGAACTATACATATGAGCAAAATTTCAGCTCAATCGGAAACCGGGAAGTGGGTCAAATTTAACTTCCAAGATTGTTTTTTACATAGTTAGTTACAGGTGAAACTAATAAAAAGGGTGTAAAAAATACCAATTAGCGCAAATCTTCCAGTCTGCCATCGAATTTATATTTTTTAGTATAATTTAAAACTATTAAACCTAAATTCAGAGAGTAGACCAGATACTCAGATAATTTGGTATCTGGCTCTTGGTCTATAAGGCGTTATAGTCTGTCACTTCTTGAAAGGCCTTCCTAACAAGTATACGCGAAAACGTCGTAAGGCATAAATAATTGCCAAAGTTTCCAACTCGTACGAGTGGTACTTGCTTTCTAGAGGAGTTGCTTTCTTTGAAAAATAGAATATTGGGTGCAACTTACCGTCTTGTTTCTTCTGCAGTAATATTGCCCCATACAGGACACTACTGCCATCGCAATGTAATTCTGTGACATAATCTGGCGAAAATAAAGACAAAACAGGGCCATTCATTAGTTTTTCTTTTAATCTTTCAAAAGCTTCAACTTGAGCTTCATTAAATTCGAACTTTGCATTACTCTTGATCAAATCTTGGAGAGGTTTTGCTATTAGAGTAAATCCCTCTACGAATTTACGGAAATAAGAGCAAAGTCCCAAAAAACTCTGTAACTCACGCACATTCTTGGGAGTTGAGAATTCTTGGATTGCTTTCAGATTTGATTCATTAGGGCGAACACGCTTCCCAGATAATCTATATCCTAAGAATTCAATCTCATTATACATAAACTTACACTTACTCAAGTTCAATTCTTATTCTCAGCCATCAGTTGCCTAACCTCGTTCAGTGTTTGTAAACGTTCATCCTCGGAATCGGACGCAATCAGTATATCGTCTATATAAACAATAACTTTCCCACTATAAATCAAATCACCAAATACTGTTTCCGCAAAACGCTGTCAAACTGTCCAAAAGGAGTGGCGAAACTAATAAACTGGCAACAATCTGGATTTGATGAAATCCACATTTGGATTTGATGAAATCCACTTTTTAGATCTAAAAGACTAAATATTTTCTTATTAACCAATCGGTCAGTAAATCTTCTATCACTGGTAAAGGATAATTTTCCCTCATTATGTATTTATTTAGCGTCCGAAAATCTATACCCAGACGCAAAGCATCTGAACTCTTTTTTTCACTAGAACAATAGGGGAACAATAAGGGGAAGAACTTCTACGAATAACTCCCTTTTCCAACAACCCATCTAAATTATTCTTCAATTTTTCCTTTTCAGTAAATGCCCACCGCCTAGGAGACCATGAAAACGGTTCATCCTTGGTAAGCACAATAGACATACTATACTTTATTTTTGGTTGACAAACACCTTCTAAATTATCTTTGTACCTTTCCACCAATTCATCTATCATCACCGTCATATTCTTAATCCCTAATTCTACTTGTCTTATTCTTGGTTCGACCTCTATATTAAAAATGTTATTTCCAACCTCCTCATTAGTATTATCATAAATAAAAAGTAAACCTTTTTCTTTCAGTAGATCTCTTCCTACTAAGATATCTACAGTTATTGCTTCCTCATGTACAACAAAAAACGGAAAATTTACATTAACATTCTTGATTTGTACCATTAAGTCTATAGTACCTACCCTTAACTAATAACTCTGACCCATTAACTCCGTAAAATTTTCTATTATTATCTACTTTACATATTTTCTCATCATCTATTATGGTTTCCCCAACCAAACTAACCGCACTCTCTCTGCTGATGTTGAGTAGATCCACATGAAAAGCAAGCTCCTTTTCTAATTTTTGGCGCTCCACAATTTAATGCTGTGTCGCCAGGTTTCCCACAATTGTAACAAGTCCAGTTTTTCTCTGTTGAATGATGTTTTCTCACAGGTAGATTAGCCAGAGTCTTACTTGTTGTTTGGCCCTTGTTGATTGTTGAAATATGATCTTGCAAGTTAATATTTTTTAAAGCATGCGCTAACTGCTGCGTACTCCCAAATTGTTGAATTTTAACTGAGTCTCGTAAATTGAGGTTAGGTATTCTTATTGATGGAATACCTAACCTCAATTGGTCAATTTGTTCTTCTTGTTTGAGGCTTAGTTGATTTCCCATAATTGTCTTCTCATGGAAATACTCCATAAAACTCTCTTGTACTTTCCACCGCCTAGTTTCGAATTTTCTTTTTATTTCTAGCCGGTTTTCTTTTAAATCAAACATAATTCCTAAATCATTCATTAAGTCATTCCATGGTACGCTGACATTTGTAGGTTTAGAATGAAACCATTCAATAGCTTTACCTTTTGATTTTCCTATAATCAGAATTTTCATTTCTACGTCGTTGATACCATATGTTCGTTTTACACTTTCTACTTGATATTTCCATGTACAGAATCCTGAGCCTTCAAATGTTGGAATAAGTTGCGATACTTCATTGAATGTATATTCATTTTTGGCCTTTTCGCTTCTGGGTGATGATTATAACGCATTCTCCCTCATTAGCAATTCTTTTTCTCTTTTTAATAATTCTATTTCTTTCTGTAGCCATACTTCTTCCTTTGGTTCACTCCTTACTTCGATTTCACTTATCTTTGTTTCAAAATGCTCCATGTTTAATTGATCTGCAATAATTGCTGAATGTTCTTGCGTAATATCACCCTCCTCAAATTCTAGTTGTTTAGCTTTTAAGTGAATCATAGTGAAGCAGTCTACTGAATTCCGATCCCCCTTTACCTTGCTTTCGGTTAATAGGAGCTTTATATGGCGAGCTCTACGGAAACGTGGACTGCCGGACAAAATAATAGAATTGATAAAAGCTCTATACAACAATTCCAAATGCAGAGTTTTCCATAATGGAAAATTATCCGACAGCTTTGAAGTGAGCTCAGGAGTACGACAAGGATGCCTACGTTCACCATTACTATTTCCTATAGTAATAAACGACATTCTTGTCAGCGCTCTAGATAGAAGAACAGGTGGCATTCAATGGGGATTGCTAGACCGCCTTAAGGATCTCGACTACGCGGATGATATCTGTTTCCTGGCCCACAGACACCAGGACCTCAAAAACATGTTAAACAATTTGGCAACAGAAAGTAGCTCGGCGGGCTTAAGGTTAAATCCGACTAAAACCAAAGAAATGCGGATAAATGCAAACACCCTTGAACGGACAGCGCTAAATAACCGTGACGTGGAACTGGTAGACAAATTCTGTTACCTCGGTAGTATTATTACCGAAAACGGCGGTACAGAAGAAGACGTCAGTTCCAGAATAAATAAAGCAAGAAGCGCATATGCATGCCTGTTTCACATATGGAGATCAACGGAGATCTCAATTAACACCAAACTGCGTTTGTTCAACTTCAACGTTAAGGCAGTTCTTTTGTACTGTTGCGAAACATGGAAAGTCACCCAATTCATCACAGGGCGCCTACAAGTTTTCATCAACAGATGCCTACGTCGTATCCTAAAAATCCGCTGGCAAGATAGAATTTCAAATGAAGAACTATGGCGCCGTGCCGGCCAAGAAAGGATAGACGACCAAATCAGGCGAAGGAAATGGAATTGGATTGGCCACACCTTGCGACGCGAAGACGATAATCTAGCCAAACAGGCCCTTGACTGGAATCCGCAAGGATCCCGTCGAGTCAGAAGACCTAGAACAGCGTGGAGGAGAACCCTATTATCAGAGGCCGCAACAACCGGGAGATCCTGGTCAGAGCTGAGAGCTGTCGCGCAAAACAGAGTCCGCTGGAGGGCAACTGTTTCCGCCCTATGTCCCATGAGGGATTGAAGGAGCAATTAGTTAGTTAGTAGCTTTCAAGTACCTTCTTTGTAAAACTTTCTTTTTTCCTTGGGTACTGTCTCCCATCTCACTTAATTTTTCCTTCAATTCTTTCACGCTCATCCTTTCGCATGCGGTATCCATGATGAATTTTCTTGATTCACTTTCCATCTCAAAAATTCTGGATAATCCCACTTCTGAACTGTAAAATCGGTACCTCGGAACCAGACTAACGTAATACAAAAAGCGATTCTTCAACGGACTTAAGTTGTTATGGCTTAATGTAGAATCAAATTTTACGTACAATGATGTAATAACCTGAAAATCTGAAAATCATAATATTTGGACTTACGTTCGTCTGGTTCTGAGGTACAGAAATAAGACTCCGATTTCTTTCTGTTCTTGTCAAATAAAACACTTTCTGAATTATTAACATTTATTCACTGTTCAACATTATTTCTTTCTTCTTATCTTAACCCAACAACTTTTCGGTCAACCAACGTACAAAACTTAAGGCCCAACTACGCATGGCATAAGCGCATATGCCAAGTGCATATGTCAAGTTCAGAACCAGAACTTGTTATGAAGGTGGCTACGGTTGACATAACACGACATAAAAGCTTTCGTTAAACATTCGTTAAACATAATGAATGCGACTTGGGTCGAACGTGACATGACAACATTAGGAAAAGCAAGTTATATTTATTGCTGTTTATTGTTAGAGCAAGTGATTTTTGTTCATGTATGGAGAAATAAAAATATCTACATATATACATATATATAAATCAAAATTAATTTTCACTTTCATAGCACAGAATTTACATCAACTTTATGTCGCTTATGTTATGCATAGGCGGTAATATGTTTTGATTGACATAATGCTGACTTTCGATATTTTTTGATGGTTTTACATATGCGCTTATGCCGTGCATAGTTGGGCCTTTATTCCTCACCTCTTGGGGTTGCCAAGCTACTCTAATCTTTTTCGTTAAATTATTTTAGTGCTACCACACTTGGAACTACAAAAGTCGTTAAATGAATATTGCTTACATATTAACAAAAGTATTTATTATTTTTACTCTCCAAAGAATTTACAGTGTCTGAAGAGAAAAACTACGTTAATTCAAAAATTGCAATGACAGAATGACAATTCAAATGTCAAAGAAAACTAAAGCCAATTTACAGTGCAAAGCACAACACGGTGTGGGGAAGCACCAACGACAACCACAGAGGAGAGGCTTTGCTCGAATTTGTGGGATGCAACAATCTAGTTATTGCAAATAGAGGGGCAGACCCCACCTTCGTCGATGCTAGACGAAGGGAAGTCATAGATATAACTCTATGCAGCAACCGGATGCTGACAAGACTGACCAACTGGGAGGTGATGGATCGGACGACTATGTCAGATCACAGAGCCATCTCATTTGAGATAGCGTACGGAACCCCGGGCAGGGGAGACGGAACTAGAACCACGAGAATTCCCCGCAACACGGACATGTCTAGATATACTGAAATGTTGCGCACGAATCTCGGGGAGAGCGTGCCAAGGGTACCGAAAACCACAAGAGAAGCAGAGTCTCAGTTGCATATCCTGGAGACAGCGATAGAGAACGCTTTTCGAGTGGCGTGTCCTCTTACGTCAGTGGATGACCATGATCCCACACCCTGGTGGTGTAGGGAACTGGAGAAACTGAAGAAAGAGGTCAGAAGGGCTTTCTACCAAGCGATGAGGTGCAATGTGTAACGGTCGGTTATTTACCGAAAGTTTCTCCCTTTTAATGGTCCTCCATCTATCGGAAAGTTCAGGCTTAATTAATGAAATTACTTCACACAAAAAAATTTTGAGTAAAATTTTTTAAATTCTAGTAGTCGAAAAAAAAAATAGTTTTTTTTGTTCTGAGAAAAAAAATGGAAAATTTTTAGAGAGTCGAGATTGGAATTTAGAAAAAGGAGGTCGTAGATAGACCAAACTAAAAAAATATAATAAGTTTTTTTTAAAATTTGAATGCCAACAAAGACTGGGAATTTTGAGAAGGAAGGACGTTTGTTATCATAACGGGAGCAAACCGAAACCCAATGAAGCTCGATAATAATTTTATTTGTAGAAATAAAGACGATTGAAGACTGCCAGACATTATAGAAGGAAAAAGGTGTTCAAAAACTTACCTGACCACGCAGAGAGACCAATCAATTAAGACGTGCTGCTCTATATGCAAAAAAAGCCGATCATCACCCCTAGAGGCGCTCGGATTAATTAATTGCCTCAAAACGGACAATTGCTGAACTGAAATTGAAAAGAACTTTTCCTGTGTTCATGTCGTTTTTTTCCTTGTATCACGTATTTTTAAGGTGTTGAGACAATGAAGGGAATGTGTGGTTTAAGTGTTTTACCTATTTACTGTTAGTTATCCACCAATTGAGAATTTCCAGTGCTAATAACCCCGCAGAACATAACGCCACAACAACTGGTGTCGTGGTTATCGCCGTGGAACGTCAGCGTCTGGATTCCAGAATAGCATACATTTTTCTGATAATCTTGCAGTTTGGAGGTGTTGCAGACGATTTATGGTATTTGTGCGTCAGGATATCGACTGGAAAAGTGCGAATGGTGACTTACTGAAGAGGCAGGTTTATATTTGGTTACTTTTACCTATTAATATAATAACTTTATTAAATATATACACAATTTTTAAACATATCGCTTAACCCTAAAAATATTCCTAAATATATGAACATACATATTAATGAAATTCAGTATATGACAATTTGAAATTTTAAGGCATCACAATAACAACATTCGTTCTGTTTGGAGTATTGTACCATTAGTTTGGTAATTAAGTCATATACATCCAAACTGTTAACTAAAGGTATATTCCCCGGATATTTTTTCATATACAATATTTAATTGTAATATCCACTACTTACATATATTACAATACTTATCAAATAATTATATATTCATACCATTATTATACTCTTATATTTAACAATTTCTTAAAATATAAACTAGTTACTATTTTACTTTAGTACACGCCCTTAGTCATAAATTTCATCGTTCGGTTTGGTGTTGTACGAAAGAAAAGAATCCTCGACTGGTACCAGCGCGACGATTGATTTGTTTCCTTCCGTTGTTACATTAACGTTATTATTTGGTAGTAATAGTTGGCTGTGTCCACATTACCTAGATTATAGGAGTATTTGTTGTTTGATTTACATCTATTAGTTAAAGCAAACTTACCTCTGTTTTGTCGTTGAGTAATTGTACTATACTGTAATTATTTTAAAATATATTTGTTGTCACTTTCTTTAACCCCACTAGTATTACTAGGTATGACAGCCTAAGGGGATAAATTGTCCAGGATGGTTGGGTTGTGCTTTCTCTCCAGGGTCCTCTCAAAGTCGCGTTGAACACTTACAGGTCCACCAGGTCGATGGAAACGTCCAGCGATGAATCGCTTTGGCTAACCTAGGAAAAGAATGATATGAAGAGATATCCCTTTTAAACAATAGGTAAGTGGTGAATCATAAGTGTAGTGTCCCGGTCACACAACCCCACACCCCCACCGGCGAGCTAGCGTAAACCGTGTGGCCGGTTTAGCATCCCCTAAAACCATTTAGGAAACTAGGGAGGATGTAGTCTTCTAAATTTTTTTATGTTTACCCAAGCACGATGGCAGTAGCCTTGCTGTCACCAGCAAGGAGCTCCATTGTGCCGGTACATAAAATGGCGCCCAACGACTGCTTACCTGTTAACGCTTTCGGCAAACTAGTTTCGAATTTAAATTACGGTGTCCATTTATTACATAAAATGGAACCCTACGAATGCTTTCATGGCAACGATTCGGATTACAAGTTTTTAACATTAAACCCCGGCGCCCATTTATTACATAAATGGCGGCCAAATTCTGTTAACTTGTTAAAATTATATTTGATTATGGTTCACCACCACTGCCTTTTTTTTCAGATTCGTCTCTTTTGTCTAAATTCAGTGTGAATTTTACTTTGCTTTCACTTTTAGATTATCCCGCATCATGTTATCTTCTTCGCTTTAGGCATCTTTGAACTAGGCTTACCGGCACCGCTGGCTAACAAGCGTATGACCGCTTGGCCATGGGTGAAGGCTGAGTCTGGAGTTCTTTTGTCCTGTTGTTTTGCTCGTCGTCCTGAGTATCAGGCGTCATACCGCCTGCCAGTGCTTCGTTCAGTGGACAGGATCCTTGTTACTTTTTGCTGATGGACGTTTGAGTTGTAACTCGGGCTTAACCGGCTGAGGTAACAGGCGTGATATCGCCTGCCCACTGCGCCCCGTGGACATCTTTAATCCATGCAGTCCCCTCAAATTCTTTTTCTGTTCTTTCATTTTAGACAATTGGTCGAAATGTGGTAAGGGATGTGGTCACTTCAGGTGCACCTCTAGAAGGCCGCACAGGCTTAACCGTCTGGCTAATCACTTGCGCCCTGTGGACTTTTGTTGAGGGACATCCGGCTCCTTCCTTGTGCTTTTATTATTTTTCTCTCCAGTCTGTCCCCACTGCTGATTGATTTTCCGTAGTGTAGCTCAGTTGTGGTTGGACAGCGGAATCAAACTAAATTCTTATTATTTGCGGAGAAGATTTCCTTGTTTTTATGTGGAGGTAGACTCTTCATGTCGTTCAAGTAGATGAAGACGTGTGGTGCTTCCGGCGTCGTCGATGACACTCGGTGTTGACTGTGTCTCATAGCTACCACCGACTGACATCGATGACCTCGGCCACCGAGACTCCTGGGGAGAGAGATTTTTTTTCCAACCATCCTGGAAAATTAACACACATTTACAAAAACATTTTAACACAACCAAAACTATTTGGCCCATTGATTTTTTATCAGCTGTTGTAAGGTTGATTATTGCAAGTATCACCACTATTGTTATTCGGCTCACGGAAGTTTTTTTTGATTAGGATATTTACAGTTACCGTAGTAGGTTTATTAAGGTGTTTCTTTTGTGGGTTAGTCCCGATCTTTTGGGCATATACTGTTTAGAGGTATTAAGTATATCTCGGCTAGCAAGGACCAATTAACTTTTTTTTTCCTCTTATTGGGTATAGTGTTGAATTTTTAATTACACCTAAATTTTATACATTCTTTTTCTGCACGGGATATCAGTATTACCGTCTCTGAGAAGATGGACGGGACCGGAGCATTAACTTTTTATGGACGTCCAGTGGTACATAAAGTACTGCGAAGACCACATCGATTATATTATTTATCCCCGCACGCCAGAGAATTTGTTCCGATCCATGCATCCATAGAAGCCAGGAGGTTGTCCACAACGATGGAGGGCGTCGCTATACGATATACCCTAAACGTCGTGAAATGTTTGGAAGCACACCCAGGTGCTTTTGACACCATGGCCTCCAGAATATTGACCATGCTGATGGATATTATTAACAAACCTCTAATTCTGATTCACGTTGTCGAAATTATTTTCCAACATTCATTGACTGAACCAAGCTTCTGCCATACGGGAGCTAGGCTGTATGAGCTGATTGATTCAATGAATCCCGGGGAAAATAGCGTGTTTAGAAATTTGTTGAGGATGACCCTGGCATATCAACAGGAAGTTATCCAGCGGTATGTTCCACCGGTTGGATATCAAGTACGTGGGATAACGTTGCTCGTGGCAGAAATGTATCGTCGTTTCCAGAAGGTTCGTTCACTGGGAAGCGAACTGGGGCAGATGCTGGATGGGCTGCTGAATCAGCTGCTCCAAGAGCCCACTCCGGATAATTTGGAATGCTTCTGCCAAGCGTGTCAAGCAGCAGGTTGGGAACTCTTGGAGGATTGTCCCTACCAAATTTCTCTTATCCTTCGCGATTTATACAGGGTGTCACCCTGGTTGAACGTCCTGGCTTAAATATTTTAAGCAGTGTTAATTCTTTGTTACTGTTACTTCCTTGGTCATGTTCTCGTTATTTTGTGTTATTGATCGATAACCCGTTTAGTTGGTTATATATAAAAAAAAAAAAAAAAAAAAAAAAAAAAATGTTTTTTTCAGACCTTACGGCTAGTGGCGTGTTAGTTTATAGTTATAGTCAGGTAGTAACCTTCGACATTCGTTACGTGTTATGGTTGTCATATCGCCTCAGTCGATAGTATTAAATTTTCTTTAAGACTATTCTCCTTGCCTACTGCTTCTTTTATTAAGTCCTTCGGTTCACGAAGTCCCATCTACATACGACTTCGCGCACTGTTCAGGCATATTTTTTTTCTCTTCACTTTAATATCATCGCACGGTTGACTGTTGGTGATTGTCGAGGAAATTATTTCGAAATCGACAGCATTTACGTAATATTCATATGTTACACCAAGCTGGTCGTCAGATGTTTTCCCCATTTTTACGGTTGTCTCAGCATCGGTTCTTTCTATAAGTACTATGCATTTGATTATGGTACACCTCTTTGATTTTCGTTCAGTCTGGAGAACAACACTCGGCGAATGGTGGTCCGGGCGATCCATCGGGGTTTGGTTAACGACAATGTGGTATTGCTGGAGACTGACCCGATGGACCGACAGGTGATCGGTTCGACGTGGAGGTCTGGATGATTGTAGAGACCCGGAGGGGGACAATGTGGTATTGCCTGCCGCCGGATCCCCGTAACTCCAGACTTACACTCCGAGAGACTCGTCAGACTGACCATCTCACAAAATTTTCATTTTTGACAGCACAACTAAATTCTCTCAGATTTTTATGGATAACGCCTTAGATATTGGATGCCCGGCTAGCTCTGCAGCTGTGGCATGAGACTCTGAATATCAGGGCGTGAGACGAGCCACACATTGGCGCCAAACACTAAGTCTTACGGCTGAAAAACCTTCCGTTTTTTTTCGGCTCCTCACTGCCTCGCAAGTCGGCCTTGTGGACCCGAGGGTATGTAACGGTCGGTTATTTACCGAAAGTTTCTCCCTTTTAATGGTCCTCCATCTATCGGAAAGTTCAGGCTTAATTAATGAAATTACTTTACACAAAAAAATTTTGAGAAAAATTTTTTAAATTCTAGTAGTCGAAAAAAAAAATAGTTTTTTTTGTTCTGAGAAAAAAAATGGAAAATTTTTAGAGAGTCGAGATTGGAATTTAGAAAAAGGAGGTCGTAGATAGACCAAACTAAAAAAATATAATAAGTTTTTTTTAAAATTTGAATGCCAACAAAGACTGGGAATTTTGAGAAGGAAGGACGTTTGTTATCATAACGGGAGCAAACCGAAACCCAATGAAGCTCGATAATAATTTTATTTGTAGAAATAAAGACGATTGAAGACTGCCAGACATTATAGAAGGAAAAAGGTGTTCAAAAACTTACCTGACCACGCAGAGAGACCAATCAATTAAGACGTGCTGCTCTATATGCAAAAAAAGCCGATCATCACCCCTAGAGGCGCTCGGATTAATTAATTGCCTCAAAACGGACAATTGCTGAACTGAAATTGAAAAGAACTTTTCCTGTGTTCATGTCGTTTTTTTCCTTGTATCACGTATTTTTAAGGTGTTGAGACAATGAAGGGAATGTGTGGTTTAAGTGTTTTACCTATTTACTGTTAGTTATCCACCAATTGAGAATTTCCAGTGCTAATAACCCCGCAGAACATAACGCCACAACAACTGGTGTCGTGGTTATCGCCGTGGAACGTCAGCGTCTGGATTCCAGAATAGCATACATTTTTCTGATAATCTTGCAGTTTGGAGGTGTTGCAGACGATTTATGGTATTTGTGCGTCAGGATATCGACTGGAAAAGTGCGAATGGTGACTTACTGAAGAGGCAGGTTTATATTTGGTTACTTTTACCTATTAATATAATAACTTTATTAAATATATACACAATTTTTAAACATATCGCTTAACCCTAAAAATATTCCTAAATATATGAACATACATATTAATGAAATTCAGTATATGACAATTTGAAATTTTAAGGCATCACAATAACAACATTCGTTCTGTTTGGAGTATTGTACCATTAGTTTGGTAATTAAGTCATATACATCCAAACTGTTAACTAAAGGTATATTCCCCGGATATTTTTTCATATACAATATTTAATTGTAATATCCACTACTTACATATATTACAATACTTATCAAATAATTATATATTCATACCATTATTATACTCTTATATTTAACAATTTCTTAAAATATAAACTAGTTACTATTTTACTTTAGTACACGCCCTTAGTCATAAATTTCATCGTTCGGTTTGGTGTTGTACGAAAGAAAAGAATCCTCGACTGGTACCAGCGCGACGATTGATTTGTTTCCTTCCGTTGTTACATTAACGTTATTATTTGGTAGTAATAGTTGGCTGTGTCCACATTACCTAGATTATAGGAGTATTTGTTGTTTGATTTACATCTATTAGTTAAAGCAAACTTACCTCTGTTTTGTCGTTGAGTAATTGTACTATACTGTAATTATTTTAAAATATATTTGTTGTCACTTTCTTTAACCCCACTAGTATTACTAGGTATGACAGCCTAAGGGGATAAATTGTCCAGGATGGTTGGGTTGTGCTTTCTCTCCAGGGTCCTCTCAAAGTCGCGTTGAACACTTACAGGTCCACCAGGTCGATGGAAACGTCCAGCGATGAATCGCTTTGGCTAACCTAGGAAAAGAATGATATGAAGAGATATCCCTTTTAAACAATAGGTAAGTGGTGAATCATAAGTGTAGTGTCCCGGTCACACAACCCCACACCCCCACCGGCGAGCTAGCGTAAACCGTGTGGCCGGTTTAGCATCCCCTAAAACCATTTAGGAAACTAGGGAGGATGTAGTCTTCTAAATTTTTTTATGTTTACCCAAGCACGATGGCAGTAGCCTTGCTGTCACCAGCAAGGAGCTCCATTGTGCCGGTACAAATGACCCGGTTGCCTGGGAGAATTATAAAGCCAAGAAAAGAGAAATGAAGCAAACTCTGCGACGACGAAAAAGGGAGTCGTGGAGGGACTTCTGCTCGAGCATGGAGAGCATATCTGAGGCCAGCAGACTTCAGAAAATGATCTTCAGGGACCCGGTCTCCAAAGTCGGACTCATTCGTGACTCGTCGGGGAAGATGGCGGAGACGCTGGAGGAAACCAACAAGATCCTGATGGAAGTTCACTTTCCTGGCAGCTATGTCTCGGATAAATCTTGGGCTATTCGTAACAGAATGACTACAAGGATGAACCGAGAGGAGGCTAACGGGGTGGTGACAGAGGAAGGGGTGAGACGTGCAATAGACACATTCTCTCCCTTCAAGACATCGGGTCGTGACGGAATATTCCCTGCGCTGCTCCAATGGGGCAAAGAAATCATTGCACCCAGGCTTAGGGGAATATTCGTTACCTGTCTAGCAACAGGATACATTCCGGCGGTGTGGAGGGAAGCCAAAGTGGTATTTCTCCCTAAGCCAGGTAAGAAGGACTATACCGAGGCGAAGTCCTCCAGGCCGGTCAGCCTAACATCCTTTCTGTTGAAAACAATGGAAAGAGTGGTGGCAGACCACCTGGAGAGTACTATACTAAGGAGACACCCTTTAAGTAGAAGCCAGCACGCTTACCAGGCTGGCAGATCTACAGAAACGGCACTTCACCAATTGGTGCGAGTAGCCGAGGGGAACTGTACACCGGAGGCATAGCGATGGCCGTAATTATGGACATCGAAGGTGCCTTCGACAAGATACAGTTCAGCAAACTCAAAGATGCTCTGGTGAGGCGCGAGGTCAGCCCCATGATTGTAAGGTGGGTGGACAGCATGCTGAAAAACAGAGCGGTAAGGATTCAGACAGGAGACTCGCGGCTTCGAGGGAGGGTCAGCAAGGGATGCCTACAGGGCGGGGTCCTATCACCCCTCCTGTGGAACATCACTGTGGACACTCTGCTCAGGCGGCTAGAGGAAATGGGCGTGCATACCGTTGGGTACGCAGATGATGTAGCGATTGTGGCACGCGGCAAGTTTATGAGCACGACTGCAGATATAATGAGGAATGCACTCCAAGTCGTTGAGCAGTGGTGTACGGAACAAGGCCTCACGCCAACGCCAACAAGACAGACGCTATAATCTTCACTAGGAAGATTAAAGATCTGGATTTGCAGCCCCTCATGCTTTTTGGATCGGGGATCAAGGTGTCTGGGAAGGTCAAGTATCTGGGTGTATACTTGGATTCACGACTAACCTGGAAATACCACGTTGAGGAGAAGATCAAGAAGGCGAAAAGGGTGATTCACCAGTGCAGAAGAGTATGTGGACTAATGTAGGGTATCTTACCAAGGTTAGCATACTGGACATATACCATGATGGTGAGACCCATCATAACATATGCCGCGGTGATGTGGTGGACTAAAGTCACACAGAAAACCGTCAAGAGGCATGGGAGACGGAACGCTCCCGGAAGGGAGGCCGGAAGACATGTATATCTTCACGGATGGATCCATGATTGACGGCAGAGCAGGTGCGGGAGTCTTCTCAGAGAACTTAAATCTGACCTGCTCGCTGGCTTTGGGGAATTACACCTCAGTTTACCAGGCGGAGATGCTTGCTCTGCTGCACGCGCTGGATCACATAAATGATGGTCGGGTGCAGGGAAGGAGCATCCTTATAGCGCTAGACAATCAGGCTGTGATTAAGCGCATGAATCAGACAGAGATTAATGCGTCTCTGGCGTTGGAATGTGTCCAAAAACTGAACAGGTGTGCGAAACAAAACAACGTGACGCTAGCTTGGGTTAGAGGACATTCAGGCATCGATGGGAACGAAAAGGCTGACAACCTGGCAAAACAGGGGTCAACCTCGGAATTCTGGGGACCGGAGCCATACTCTGCCATTGGCAGAGGGTTGGTAAGGAACCGCATCGAGAAATGGGTCGGTGAAGAACAGCGGAGACGGTGGGACGCTATGACCACGTGCAGGCAGGCTAAGATGGTGCTTACGTTGCCGATTGCCGCAGCCAGAAGAAGGATCCTGTATATGTAAAGGAGAACCCTCAGATGGTTGGTGGCACTGATTACAGGACACGGATGTTTCAGGTATCACCTAAAAAGAATGGGAATTCTGGAGGATGACACCTGTCGGATGTGCCTGGAGGAACCTGAGACGGCCACACACATAGTGTGTCACTGTCCGGCGGTGGCGAGTAAAAGGGCTGCCATAACTGGACTCCATTGGATGGAGGACATGAGGCAGACTCCCTTCAATCAGCTGCTCGCGATAACTAGGGGAGTCGAAGCAAGGGATCAATGGGACAACCCACTGCAACCCCAATAAGATGACTCTAGGTAGAGGGACGAAAAGGGACCCGCAAACAGTGGTCTGATTCGATATCCCTCGGAAATCTATATATATATACAGTGCAAAACTAAATTTAACATCCAAAGAATTACTAATTCAACACTTTCCCTTGTTAATATTAGTTTAATTCATACCAAATCCAGTTCTCAATTTTGAGAATTTTTCCTTTCTTAAAGGTTTAGTCATCATGTCCGCCATTTGTTCTTCTGTTGAAATTTGTTTTACAGCTACCTCTACCTGTGTGACTTTTTCTCTAATAGAAAAGTGTTTTATTCGTATATGCTTCGTGCGCTTGTGAAATTCGAGGTTTTGAGCCAATCTTACCGCCGCTGAATTATCTATTTGTAATATCGGAACTTCTTTTAAACGCACAGTTTCATTGCACAGTCTCGTTAGCCAAACTATCTCTCTATTTCTGCCTCTGTAGTCGAAGTTGATACCACCGTTCGGCGCTGACTTACCCATGACATTGCTCCACCTGCAATCAATATTACCACACTTGTCGTAGAGCTTCCAGTTGCTACACATCCTCCAAAATCTGCATCACTGTAACAATTAATCACTCCCTTCTTAGAATCCTGTTTATATATTATTCCAAGACTTCTAGTTCCTTGGAGGTACCTGAAAACGCGTTTTAATTCGATGACGTTTTCTGTTGTTGGGTTCTCCAATGATCTCGACAAATATCCAACGCTATATGCAATTACTACGTATACATGAGGAGTTGAATAGTTGAGTTGAGGTTGCGTTGAATTTTCGACAATCGACAAAATTCGACAAAAATCACAAACAAAACACAAAAATGCTACTGTCAAATAAATTCAACTACTCAACTACTGAGATCGTGTCTATATGCATAATTTCAACTCAACCCAGCTAGCAGAGCTGAGTCGAGTTCAGTCGACCCTATCTCAACTCGACTCGCGTCTACATGCATTTGAACTCGGGTTCAACCTGGGTTCAACTCATCATGTATACGTAGTAAATATCTGGGCTGGTTCCTACCATTAAATACATCAATGCTCCTACTGCTGATCGATATGAAAATTCCACAGCTTTCCCTGATCTTGACACTTCCGTTTGTTTCAGGATTGGCGTTGACACCGGTTTACATTCCGATAAGTTGATTCTTTCAAGAATCTTCGTTAAATACATCTCTTGACTTACTTTTATATCTCCGTTCCTGTTCTGTATAATTTCTAACCCTAAAAAATACTCGGCCCGTTTTATAGTTACTTTAAATTCCATCTTTAAATCTCTCATAAAGTTATTCAAGTCATTTTCATCTGTAGCTGCTACCATCATCGACAAAGAGTACAATGAAAATTTGTTTATTTCTTACTTCCTTTAAATCTATTCACAGTACCATCCGGATTTGTTTTCGTTTTGTAAACCCATTTACACGAAATAGCTTTAGCACCTTTAGGCAAGTTTGTTAAGGTCCAAGCATGGAGAATATACAAGGAGACAAAACTCTTATGGGGAAAATGACAGGAAATGGATGGGTAGAAGAAACTAAACTTCTAGTTGGCCACAGATGTCACCTTTTTTGGCCACAGATGTCACCTTTGTCCGATGTACCCCACATGAATTTAATAAAAATTCATTGGAAACATCAAAAATTGATTAATTACGAATAATCGCATTGATATAAAATCGAATTTAGAAGCTGGTAAACAGCTGTAAGCTGCTAAACGTAAAATATATTAGTAATAAACGAACTTTACCATGAACCGGATAAATGCAATCGGCCATGTTTTTTAGGGTACATTTGACTGCAGCGCCACCAATAATCAAACGAAAATTGACAACACGGAGTTTTATCTCCTTGTATAGCCTCCATGGGTCCAAGTTTGATTTTCTTTCAGTGACTTAATTTCTTCTGTCATTGCTTTATGCCATTCGCCACTAAGTTTCGAACTAGTTGCTGCTTGATATTACTGTGGGTCCTCAATAACGCCAAAAAAATCTTGTGTAAATAACACATAGTCGTTCAGATGTGATGGTTTCATTAGTGACGATCGATTTCTAAGTCGATTTAATTCACCTTCGATACTTTCTTGTTCTTGTTCTTCTTCTTCTTCACTAATACAATCTTCATTATCTTCGGTCATAGTTTCATCATTAGGGTTTTCTGTTTCATCGTGATCATCTTTCTGTTCTTCATACTCGGCCGTTTTTCTTGATCAACATTAACATCTTCTTCATGTTTTCTTTGCAATAACTTCACTTGTTTTTCACAATCATCTTTATCTTCCATAAATTTGACACCTCTCCTTTTCCCAAATGCGATATTTTTCATTACCATCATATCCCACTAAATAACCTTTTCCTGCTTTTCTGTCCATTTTTCATCTTCTTTCTGCTGGGATTAACATATAGCAATCTAAGCTGATTACTCTGAGATGTTGGATTCTTGGCTTTCTATTCATCCACATTTCGTATGGACTGATACCTTCTTGTCTAGTTTTATTCAAAACATATACAGCCGTCATAACAAATTCTGCCCACATCTCCTCTGGGAACTTAACGTTGGGATTGGAATATTTAAATGTCCTAGCCATCTCGACTATGGTTCTGTTTTCCTTTTCACTTGAACCATTTTGTTGCGGTGTATACGGTACGGTTAATCTCTGAGTAATTCCCCTTTCATTTAATATTGGCTTCACGTCGTCGTTGTTAAATTCTCCTCCGCTATCGCTTAAAAATTGTAATATTTTGTGACCATTAGCTTCCGCGCTCCTTAACATATTCAGAATACAGCTTTTAGTTTCCGATTTTTCCCTCATTAATACCCTCGACACACGACAGCGCTTTACGACGAAAAATCCTTGTTACGACGAAAGCCCAAAAAGGGGGTGACACACTCTAAATTGTTTCGTTACCTACATATGAAAACTGCGCAAGTGTTGTGAAAAAGCTCATAAAAAATATATTATGAATAAAAATAAAAAGAAATCTATTTCTTTCGTGATAAAACAATTTCCGCAATTTATTAAAGAGGTATATTTCACAATTACAGCCTTAAAAACCGCTTTCCATTTTAAAACAACGAAATGATGTGAAAAAAATTTGACATAAGCACAACAAAATGGGTTTTTTTAACCATCTACCAACCGTTAGGTGGCTCTTTGTCAGAGCTTTTGAGTTATCGTTTACCCCGTTTATGACTAGGTTCAACCTAGGTTCAACCCAGGTTGAACCCAGTCATAAACGGGGATCGAGTTGAAACTGGGTCCACTCAACCCACCTCAGCTCTCCTACCTGGGTCGAGTTGATATTTCGCCTTATAAACGCGTGTTGAGTTGAAATTGGGTTGAAGTGACATTTGTTTTGTTTGTTTACCATCCGTGAAGCCTGCCTTCGGCGTTAGTTTTGTGTTCGGTGTTTTTGTAGCGCGTTAATTATTTTATATTAACCAAATATGTAAAAACAGAGGAAATTTAATTTTGACAATGGCTAAAAGAAATGTTTGGGAGCATCAGCAAACAAAAACTATGTTAGAAATAATGCGGGAACAAAATTCCCTTCACCATTTTGATGGAAAACTGTATAGGAAGTCAGAAATATAGAAAAAGAATTAACAAAAAGAGGTTATGTTTTTATGGCAGTTCAACCCGATTTCAACCCAAAGTGAACTCAACTCGGAATCATATACGGTGGTCGAAATTTCAACTCAACCTCGACTCAACTTTTCAACCTAATCATAAACGAGGTAGTTGTTAACAAAGCAAAAATTGCTTTGTTACATTTCTTCGTTACGAATATGCGTGTTAACAACGATTTCTCGTCGTAACAACGCCCGTGTGTCGAGGGTATAAATATGCGTATCTAAAACGAGTATAATTATCTTTAATAACTAACAGGTACCTTTTAAGGCCCAGTTACATAGCAGCGTTGCGTTGCGTTGCGTAGCTGCTGTCAAAATTAAAACTATGTAATTTATATGGGGTTAGCTACATTGCGCGCAACGCAACGCAAAGCATGAGTTGTTCAAAGTTCAACTTTTTACGCGAGCATACGTTGGCAATTTAAAAAAGTGTCGGTTGGCTATTTAAAAAGTGTCAGTTGGAAGTTTCAAAAGTGTCGTTGTACGAGGTTTCAACAACGCAACGCTAAGCTGCTATGTGACTAGGTTGCGAAAAGTCATGCTCAGCTAAGCTACGCAACGCAACGCAACGCTGCTATGTAACTGGGCCTTTACTTTGAAATGATGGAGTAAATGGTCCACAGACATCAGCAGATATTGGCTCACCCGGTTTCCGTGTATCTTCTCTTTTACCAAATGGCATTCGATGTAACTTCCCATACATGCACGGTTCACATTGGACACTTTCCATCGTGATTTTCTTTCCGAATTCTCTCTCTAATAGGCTTCTTACGTGTACTTTATCTTGGTGGCCCCATCTTCGGTGATACAATCGCAACAATTTCTCGTTATCTGTTATCGAATTTATTTCTTGGCACAAACTCTGCCCTATATAACGACCCCCTCTTTCTCTAAATCCATGAACACTAACGTATTTATTCAGCCTTAGAGTACATTTTGTCGATGTGGATCGGAATACACTATTGGGATTTTTGTTTTGCGCTGTTAAAATTGAAAATAAATTTCCCACCGCTGAAGGAACATACCAAACGCCATTTAAATAAACTTTTTGTTTTTATTACACATTTTCACAATAACTTTAATTTGTCTTTTACCAACCGCATCCAGTTTCTCTGTGAAAATAGTTTGTGTAGATTCAAATCTTTGAAAATTTATAAAATATTCTGTGCTGTTCGCAATGTGCTTTGTAGCGCCATTGTCCACGTACCACTCTGAAGCATCTTCGCTACTCATGAATACTTCTTCTCCAATCAACATGGACGTCCCACTGACAAGTTGATTTCTTTTTGGCTTACCATCTGCAATCCAACTTCTGCATTCAGTAATCCAATGCCCTTTTTTATTACAATATCTACAGGCATCATTTTTCTTATTCCTAAAATGATAATTATGTTTCTTCTTTTCAGATCTTACGACAAATGCTTCTTGGAAAGCAGGATCACCAACTATTTCATTTTTGCCAAAATTTCTTTCATACATACACAGCTGCGTGGTTAATTCTTCGAAAGTCCGTTTCTCATCCTTAGTTAAAAGCATCCAACTGGATTTGAAACTCTCAAAGGGAAATGTCTATTTCTGGCCCTGGGTGCCCACATATAAAAGTATAAAGAAACGATAGTATGCAATTAAAAGAATGAAATGGTTAAGGAATTGGTTTAAAAAAAGTCCGGATTTTTGAGAAATACAGGGTGCGCCAAAAGTCCGATATTTCCTGAATGGTGGATGATCGTGAAAAATGTTTCGAGCGAAAGTTGCTCAATTTGGAGGGTGGAATCGTTTGCACACAAATCTCACCCCACCCACTCCCTCCTAGCAGGGGGTGGGGGTGAATCTAAAATTTCAAATGGCAACCTCAATTTTTTCCACAGATTCTGATTCTTTGCAGGGAAATATGAAACTTTTGCCTGAACAATTTTTTTATCCGAAGCCCCTTGCACCCCCTAAAACCATCAAAATTATCCCCAAAAATCATGAAAATCAAAAAATGTTTCTAACAAAAGTTTGATATTTCTAGTCAACTTACAAGCAATTATACCAATTTGACAGTCGACTGATAGCAGATTTCACCCATACACGGATTTTATACGCAAGGGCCTTTCCTGTAGTTCTATATTCTTAGGTTTGAATAGAAAAACCTTAGAATATAGAACTACAGGAAGGGCCCTCGCCGCATTTTAGCGTAGTGAAATTCTTTTTGTGTGAGTGCTCACGTTTTAGTAGTTGTGTGTCCATTACAAGCGGATAAAGCGAATCGAATAGATCAGGGGCAAGAGCAAGTTGAAATAATCAGTTAACTAAAATAAAATCTTAGCCCTATAAATGACCTTTTTACACGCCGTCACTACGCATTCTAATCAGCTGATCCCCTTCAATTTTGCGCGGCATTAGTTAATGTAAACAAAGAAATCCAAGCACTCAAAATTTACATTATTTAGAGTATTTAGCTCAGTGATTTCCATAATTATTAATGGCAATATATAATATATATGTTTAGGAAGTATTACCCACTGTACATGAAAAAGGATTTTCCTCGCGGAATTAGCGAATTATTCGTACATCCACAGCTGCACAATTCATTGTTCTTATATCACTTAAAATTCACTCGTAACAACTTTAATTGCACTGAAAACAAATTCTTTGAACTTTCTTTCTTCTTTTAATTTAGTTTTGAAAAAAAATGTAAGTAAATTTGATAAAAAACACTCATTTCAGAGAAAATGCACTACGGAACGCGGGAAAACAAGTTATAATTTGACAGTCAACTAACAAGCAAATAGCCCAGTTTGACAGTTGACTGATACCGGTTATAAATTGAATTTAGAAGCTGCTAAACAGCTGTAAGCTGGTAAACGTAAAATATAGGTCTGTTCCAATAGAAAACCTGTCCTGTCGTAGCCTGCGAAAAGTTACTTGATTGGTGGGGGAAAATTTAGTCAAAATCCCGAAAAGTGAAGGAATGATTTCTGGGATGTTTCGTGCAAATCAAGAAGACCATAACATAAAAATCAATTGGGTCTTCAAAATAATGACATAAAACTATTGAAATTATTTAATTATTATTATTATTTATAATTATTAATTATTGTTATTATTTATGAAATTATTCAAAATCTTGTAGTAAGGCACCAAATGAAGAAAATATTTTCAGCACATCGTAATCATTTTGGTTTGACATGACAAGTAACAGCTGTTTTGACATGTTGAAAACGTCGTAAGATTTCACTCCACCTAAAAATCTCCTGCGGTTTCTTGGTCGAGGGGAAGTAAAAATTTCCCCTCTTTTCCGAGCATGAGATTCTATTGGAACAGGAATTGGTTGATTTCTCGGTCCCGCGGGATCCCCCGCATTCTCTATTGGAACAGACCTTATATTAGTAATAAACGAACTTTGCCATGAACCGGATAAATATAATCGGCCATGTTTTTTGGGGTACATTTGACTACAGCGCCACCAATAATCAAACGAAAATTGATAACACGTAGTTTAGTCTCCTTGGATAGCCTCCATGTTCACTACGCTCACGTACAGGAATTTTACACGCGAGGGCCTTTCCTGTAGCTCTATATTCTAGAGAAAAACTACGTTATTCAAAAATTGGAATGACAGAATGACAATTCAAATTTTAAAGAAAAATAAAGCCAATTAACAGTGCAAAATTAAATTTAACATCCAAAGAATTACTAATTTATGGTGCTTTCCATTTAGAAACAGAGAGACACCGTGTTAAGCTGGTGACATATCCAAGCGTACATGCGTTGCATTCGTTGACAGATAATATAGAAGTGTGTGTATTCAAATCGTAGAATATAGAACTACATACAGGAAGGGCCCTCGCCGAATTTTAGCTTAGTGAAATTCTTTTCGTGCGAGTGCTCACGTTTTAGTAGTTGTTTGTCCATTACAAGCGGATAAAGCGAATGGAATAGAGGAGGGGCAAGAGCGAGTTGAAATAATCAGTTAACTAAAATAAAATCTTGTCCCTACAAATGAACTTTTTACACGCCGTCACTACGCATTCTAATCAGCTGATCCCCTTCAATTTTGCGTGGCATTTGTTAATTTAAACAGAGAAATCCAAGCACTCAAAATTTACATTATTTAAGTATTTAGCTCAGTGATTTCCACAATTATTAATGGAAATATGTAATATATATGTTTAGGAAGTATTTGAGTTTACCCACTTACCTGAAAAAGGATTTTTCTCACGGAATTAGCGAATTATTCGTACATCCACAAACTACACACTTCATTGTTCTTATTTCACTTAAAAATCACTTGTAACAACTTTAATTGCACTGAAAACAAATTCTTTGAGCTTTCTTTCTTCTTTTAATTTAGTTTTGAAAAAAACTGGGAGTAAATTTAATAAAAAACACTCATTTCAAAGAAAATGCACTACGGAACGCGGGAAAACAAGTTATAATTTGACAGTCAACTAACAAGCAAATAGCCCAGTTTGACAGTTGTCTGATACCGGATTTCACTACGCTCACGTACAGGGATTTTACACGCGAGGGCCTTTCCTGTAGTTCTATATTCTAAGATTCTTAAATGCGACCTGACGAAATTTTCCGTGAATGTTTCGCATACCACGCAAATGTCGGACTCTTTCAACTTTTTCTGCATTGCCGCAATCGACATAGGACACACAAGCATACACAACAAACACATTCGACTCGTTACTTAGATTTTTGGGCGGGCTGTGAAAGTCGCGACGGAACGCAACCATGCAATTATGTGTCAGTGGAAAATCTCCGCATATCATGGAGCTGCTGATTGCAATGCATGTACGCTTGTATATATCACCAGCTTTACACTGTGTCTGACACAGAAGTGTTCCATCAACGACACAGCTAGACACAGCCGGGCACAACTAAGACAATGCTACCAACCCTCGCCAAATGCAATGCGATCGTTAATTTATAATTACAACAATATTGTTTCATTTTTAAGATTCCCAGCATTTATAAGATGTCGGGTAATTAATTTAAAGAAATTATCAACATAAAATTTACGATTTACTTGTTAAACAAAAATAAAAACGAGGAAAGTGCGCCGTGGCGGATTTTTCATGAACTTATGTGTTCCATTTTGGCTTACACATATCGACACACTGTGACGGACACTATTGTCTTTGTGTGGCTAAATGGAAGGCACCCTCAATAAAGGGCAAGCTGCAGATTTAAAATATGCTGAAAATGCATCATGAATGATCGCAGAATTAGCACAAAGTAACAAAATTGTTGAAAAAAGCACAGTATCAGTTCGTGCAGCTGAAAGCATTATGCATATTTTACGTGCAAATCAAAGGCCGGGTAATTTTATTGTTTATTTATTTATCTCTTTCAAGCACTGACATATAATATTGGACTGCTCATCAGACATTATTCCCCTACAAACTCATGGCACCAAAAAGTATAGAAAAGTATAGTCCTCTTGCTCATCCATAAGCCCCCTTTGTCACTGAACTCAAATTTTGTTAAATTTCGTGTTAAGAGTTCAGTGCATTCACTGGCAGAAATAAAATCAGATAGTGCCAAACTTGAAAAAGTAAAATTTGACATTCAAAAACTGCACAGTTTCCATTTTCTTAAATATTTTTACTCTTGACTTTCAATAAACCACTAAATGCGATAACTTTTTTATCTTTGGAGTAAAATAAGAACGGTAAATAAAATTCTGGAATGATTTTAAGCGAAATTTAAAATAAAACCGCCACAACCGTTGCACGATATTAAGGTTGCCGTACCTGATTTCATTTTTTCCTTTGAACTAATGTTAGAATATTTACAAAAAATAGATGGGTATAGTGATTTTTTATTTCTGTCTCGTTTCGCCATAAGACCCAATCACTGACATTTAGATGAAACAGGGGTAGAGAACTCGCATGGGTTAACATAAATATTTGTAATTAATGAAAAAAGGTTATCATCAAAATTGCATTTGTAATTTTTTTTAACAAAACTTTATTTTGTTCCCATCGTCCAAAAACGAATATAAAAAAGTTTAATTTAAAAAAATAACTGACGTGTTTACATGTCAGTGAGAAAAGGTTTGTCGGGGTATGACGAATTGGTGCCATGAAAATTTCCTGATGAGCAGTCCATTATATAGAGGTCTGTTCCAATAGAGAATTGCGGGATCCCGCGGGACCAAGAAATCACCCAATTCCTGTTCCAATAGAAGCTCATGCTCGGAAAAGCGGCGAAATTTTTACTTCCCCTCGACCAAGAAACCTCAGGAGATTTTTAGGTGGAGTGAAATCTTACGACGTTTCCAACATGTCAAACAGCTGTTACTTGTCATGTCAAACCAAAATGATTACGATGTGCTGAAAATGATTTTTTCATTTGGTGCCTTTACTACAAGATTTTGAATAATTTCATAAATAATTTTATTAATTTCAATAGTTTTATGTCATTATTTTGAAGACACATGTGATTTTTAGGTTATAGTCTTCTTGATTTGCACGAAACATCCCAGAAAGCGTTCCTTCACTTTTCGGGATTTTGACTAAATTTAACCCTACCAATCAAGTAACTTTTCGCAGGCTACGACAGGACAGGTTTTCTATTGGAACAGACCTTATGTCAGTGCTTTCAAGGCGTACGTTATGATATACATTCAAATCCGGATTTTTTAACTAAGGGATCTGCCACTGAATGCCGATCGGGTTCTGATTATTGATGAAGAAACTACAGAAGGGCATTTAGCTGTTGAAACTCTTTCCTGGATTTATCAACATCGGATTCCAAAACAAAATATATTAAAACTAATACTTAGAGCTTGGAGCTTTCGAAATTGGTAAAACATATAAATCCTTCTTCAACCATTATAACCTTTTAAATACCTGTAGAGATAGGCATGTAGAAAATAATTTTAACTACCTGTAGAGATAGCAATATTAAATAGAAATGTTTCAGTGAGTGCAGTTTATTCTGCACGGTCTGCAGCCATTAAGGCTGGATTACAATTCTGTCGCTGTGGCGGTTGCTGTCGCTTGTCGTAGACGTTGACGCTCCAATTGTTGCTTTCGCAGTTACAATTAAAGCCGTGTTTTTTTAATGAACTATATAGGTCTTCGATCCAGTTCATTAAAAAAACGACAAGGGAAATTTCACTAAGCGCCATCTTCAGTGCTTTAAATATATTAAAATTAATCCGAAGTTGCGTGTCAGTAAACAACTGTTACACGAATTCCCCTCTAGAAAATAATGAATAAGTTTCTAAAAAATAAATTATTTGTTTCCTCATGCCTTCAAATTTGCTCTCGTCACTTCTATGTTGTTTTTATTTTAAATGATGTTTTTCCGACAGCCGGTAAGTATGCTACATTCCGAAAAGAAAGGGAAATTTTGAAATGTCCCAAGACCTGGATAAAAACCTCGATAAAACCTGGGTTTTCAGATTTGTATGGGGAAGAACTATATAGTTCATTAAAAAAACACTTAAGAGTCTTAAGAGTCGCACTGAATATCAAGTTATCTGTCATTTAGAAAATCAAATTTCAAGTGTGATGTGTTTTTTGTATTAAAATAAAAAGTAAAATTAGTGAAATAGAAAAAAGGTGGCTTTAATAAAATTAAAAAACACTTTACACAAATATTAACTTTCAAAAAGTTTACCGTTGCTAGTGTCACGCGACTAAAGCTGAATTCATGGAGAATATACAAGGAGACAAAACTCTTATGGGGAAAATGACAGGAAATGGATGGGTATAAGAAACTAAACTAGAAGTTCATTTTTGGCCACAGATGTCACCTTTGTCCGATGTACCCCGCATGAATTTAATAAAAATTCATTGGAAACATCAAAAATTGATTAATTACGAATAATCGCATTGATATAAAATCGAATTTGGAAGCTGGTAAACAGCTGTAAGCTGCTAAACGTAAAATATATTAGTAATAAACGAACTTTACCATGAACCGGATAAATATAATCGGCCATGTTTTTCGGGGTACATTTGACTACAGCGCCACCAATAATCAAACGAAAATTGACAACACGGAGTTTTATCTCCTTGTATAGCCTCCATGGCTGAAATGTTGGGAACTTTACGCGACAAGGAGCTTATGGGGAAAATGACAGGAAAATAGCCAAATTACACGGCCTATCACTTTCCCAGACTCACTTTCCAATCACTTCCAATAAACCGGTTTTCTAGACAAGGGGGCGCAGGGAAGTATATGTGTTGGCTTCACTTGTGAATCCAAAAAAATTTTCGGTCTTACAGAAAATTACACTACCACAAGCATAACTTTGTTCTCTGGGGCTGCGATTATTACGAGAATTTTTGTTGCCTTGTACACAACCAAATAGACAATAGAATCGTTACACGGAAGAGGCAGAAAATTAGGTGCATCGTGTAATACTCAAATCGTACACAGGCAGGTTTGACGTGAGTCCCAACTGAATGGCCGTGTAATTTCACTCAAATGGATGGGCAGAAGAAACTAAATTACTAGTTCATTTTTGGCCACAGATGTCACCTTTGTCCGATGTGCCCCACATGAAGTTATCTGAATTTGACCCATTTCGACGACTCATTTAAAATTAAGTTAGTCGAAATGGAGCAATGGAAAAAAATTCATTGGAAATTAATAAAAATTCATTAGAAAATCCAAAAATTTATTGAATACGAATAATCGCAATGATATAAATCGAATAAAGCTGGTTTCTCAAATTAGGCGTAAGCATAAAATATCTTAGTAATTAACGAACTTGGCCAAGAACCGGATGAATAAAATCGGCCATGTTTTTTAGGGTACATTTGACTGCAGCGCATTTTTCACATAGGCTTATGATGAAAAGTACCAAATAAAGCCTAATTTAACATCAACATTTGCTAATATCTTCAAAAATAATACCTATGACACACTATACTTTCATTATGATGGTAACTTTCATTATGATGGTCAAGGATGCAAGTTACACTATCCATCACTTCGTTAATTACCCCCATACACAAACCGACTTTTTAGGAAAGGGGTCCCAGCGAAGTATGCAAATTACACGCATGGCATATACTTCCCTGCGACCCCTTGCCTAAAAAATCGGTTTTTTATGGGGGTAATAAACGAAATGATGGCTAGTGTGACTTGCATCAAGGAAATGATGGGGTGACACATTACACTTTACTTTCATTTGCATCTGGCATATCAAGTGAGGATATAAACTGCGTGTTTTTTGCTTTAATTTTAAGCTGTTTTAATTTGGAATATTTAAAAAAATATTTTTTAAACTAGCAAAGAAAATATCCTTGCAAATTGTTGCTTAACTAAAGCCTAGTACTAAGTTCCCCGCTAAATGAAATTTCCATACAAAATTTAGCGCGAAAATTTATCAAGCTTTATTTTAGCAACATCTTTAGCGCATGCAGTACTAAGTTCGCCGCTAAAATGCTCGCTAAATCCACGTTTCTATTTCTTTAAAACAGATGGCAGCAATGTTAGTCTCCACATTTTTAGCTGCATTTTTATCGTGCAGGCACCTTATTTCACGCTAAATTTTGTTGAAAAAAAACCAGTGATATAAAAAACAGAAAAATAAGCTAGTTTACGGTTGTGGAAGTTTCAAGTGCGGAAATAAAACTAAAATAACAGCTTGTGCATGAAAAAATAGTAAAAATAATAAATAATTCTGCGTGTTTAGAATATTTTGAAACACGATTTAAAAATTTTATATTTCCAGTGAGTTTTATTTCGAAGAAGACTTTGAAATTTAACCAAAAAAACGTTAATATGAACTTTCTCTACAATTCTACATTGTCAAATTTCATCTTGCTAAAAAAGGGTACAAGTTTTGAGACGCGCTAAAATTTAGTTTAGCACTGAACTTAGTACTAGGCTTAACGTGATATCAAATTATTTTATTATAAAATGTAGTTTCCAATTTTCCAACAGATGTCACTTAACCGAAATTACAGTCCAAATGAAAGTAAAATACTTTCAATTTGGACTTTCATTATACCTGTGACACATATACCATCATAATGAGTCACCCCATCATTTCCTTGACCATCATAATGAAAGTTACCATCGTAATGAAAGTATAGTGTGTCACAGGTATAGCCTAGTACTAAGTTCCCCGCTAAATGAAATTTCCATACAAAATTTAGCGCGAAAATTTATCAAACTAAATTTTAGCAACATCTTTAGCGCATGCAGTACTAAGTTCGCCGCTAAAATGCTCGCTAAATCCACGTTTCTATTTCTTTAAAACAGATGGCAGCAATGTTAGTCTCCACATTTTTAGCTGCATTTTTATCGTGCAGGCACCTTATTTCACGCTAAATTTTGTTGAAAAAAAACCAGTGATATAAAAAAACAGAAAAATAAGCTAATTTACGGTTGTGGAAGTTTCAAGTGCGGAAATAAAACTAAAATAACAGTTTGTGCATGAAAAAATAGTAAAAATAATAAATAATTCTGCGTGTTTAGAACACGGTTTAATAATTTTATATTTCCAGTGGATTTTGAGGAGTTTTATTTCGAAGAAGACTTTGAAATTTAACCCAAAAAAAAACGTTAATATGAACTTTCTCTACAATTCTACATTGTCAAATTTTATTTTGCTAAAAAAGGGTAAAAGTTTGGAGACGCGCTAAAATTTAGTTTAGTGCCGAACTTAGTACTAGGCTTATAAACCTGCGTGTTATTTTGCTTTAATTTTAAGCTGTTTTAATGTGAAATATTAAAAAAAATTTTTTTAAAGTAGTAAAGAAAATATCCTTGCAAATTGTAAAAAGTAGTTTACAATTCTCCAACAGATGTCACTTAACCGAACTTACAGTTCAAATGAAGGTAAAATACTTCCATTTTGGACTTTAATTATGGTGGGGTTTTGCCACGATAATGAAGGTTACTTTCATTATGATGGGATATGATGCAAGTTACACTATCCATCATTTCGTTTATTACCCTCATACACAAACCGATTTTTTAGGCAAGGGGTCGCAGGGAAGTATATGTCATGCATGTAATTTGCACCCATCGCTGCGACCCCTTGCTTAAAAAATCGGTTTGTGTATGGGGGTAATAAACGAAATGATGGATAGTGTAACTTGCATCTATGTGTCACAGGTATTATACCTGTGACACATATACCATCATAATGAAAGTAACCTTCATTATCGTGGCAAAAACCCACCATAATGAAAGTCCAAAATGAAAGTATTTTACTTTCATTTGGACTGTAATTTCGGTTAAGTGACATCTGTTGGAAAATTGGAAACTACATTTTAAAATAAAATAATTTGATTTCACGTTAGTTAAGCAACAATTTGCAAGGATATTTTCTTTACTACTTTAAAAAATATTTTTTTAAATATTCCAAATTAAAACAGCTTAAAATTAAAGCAAAAAACACGCAGGTTTATATCCTCACTTGATATGCCAGATGCAAATGAAAGTAAAGTGTAATGTGTCACCCCATCATTTCCTTGACCATCATAATGAAAGTTACCATCATAATGAAAGTATAGTGTGTCACAGGTATTATATCCTCACTTGATATCCCAGATGGAAATGATGCAAGTTACACTATCCATCATTTCGTTTATTACCCATACACAAACCGATTTTTTTGGCAAGGGGTCGCAGCGATGGGTGCAAATCACATGCATGACATATACTTCCCTGCGACCCCTTGCCTAAAAAATCGGTTTGTGTATGGGGATAATAAACGAAATGATGGATAGTGTAACTTGCATCAATGAAAGTAAAGTGAAATGTGTCACCCCATAATTTCCTTGACCATCATAATGAAAGTTACCATCATAATGAAAGTATAGTGTGTCACAGGTATTATGGTGGGTTTTTGCCACGATAATGAAGGTCACTTTCATTATGATGGTATATGTGTCACACGTCTAAAGGCCGTAACACAAAAATACATTATTTATAGGAAATTGTCCATGGTTCCCAATTTTGGAAAAAAAAATATTGACTACGTATTTTTGGGGAAAAAAGTAGTTGAAGTTGATATTTTTGTTAAAAAAAATAAAATTTTGACTTTGATGGCTCATTACTCTGGAAGTTGGTAGGGTAAAACCATGGAGGCTACACAAGGAGACAAAACTCCGTGTTGTCAATTTTCGTTTGATTATTGGTGGCGCTGCAGTGAAATGTACCCTAAAAAACATGGCCGATTGTATTTATCCGGTTCATGGTAAAGTTCGTTTATTACTAATATATTTTACGTTTAGCAGCTTACAGCTGTTTACCAGCTTCTAAATTCGATTTTATATCAATGCGATTATTCGTAATTAATCAATTTTTGATGTTTCCAATGAATTTTTATCAATATCATGTGGAGTACATCGGACAAAGGTGACATCTGTGGCCAAAAATGAACTAGAAGTTTAGTTTCTTCTACCCATCCATTTCCTGTCATTTTCCCCATAAGAGTTTTGTCTTCTTTTATATTCTCCATGGGTAGAACCTTCACTTTTACAGTTTTAGATACAGTTCGTAGCTTAGAATATAGAACTACAGGAAGGGCCCTCGCCGAATTTTAGCGTAGTGAAATTCTTTTCGTGTGAGTGCTCACTTTTTAGTAGTTGTTTGTCCATTACAAGCGGATAAAGCGAATGGAATAGAGGAGGGGCAAGAGCGAGTTGAAATAATCAGTTAACTAAAATAAAATCTTGCCCCTACAAATGAACTTTTTACACGCCGTCACTACGCATTCTAATCAGCTGATCCCCTTCAATTTTGCGTGGCATTAGTTAATGGGTGCCTTCCATTTAGACACAGAGAGACACAGTGTTACACTGTGTCCGACACAGAAGTGCTCCATCAACAACACACCTAGACACAGCCGGGCACAACTAAGGCAATGCTACCAACCCTCGCCAATTGAAATGTGATCGTTAATTTATAATTACAACAATATTGTTTCATTTTTAAGATTCTCAGCATTTATAAGATGTCGGGTAATTAATTTAAAGAAATTATCAACATAAAATTTACGATTTACTTGCTAAACAAAAATAAAAACGAGGAAAGTGCGCCGTGCGGGTTTTTCATGAACTTATGTGTTCCATTTGGGTTTACACAGAACGACACAGAGCGACACGCTGTGTTGGACACAATTGTCTTTCTGTGTCTAAATGGAAGGCACCCAATGTAAACAAAGAAATCCAAGCACTCAAAATTAACATTATTTCGAGTATTTAGCTCAGTGATTTCCACAATTATTAATGGAAATATGTAATATATATGTTTAGGAAGTATTTGAGTTTACCCACTTACCTGAAAAAGGATTTTCCTCACGGAATTAGCGAATTATTCGTACATCCACAAACTGCCCACTTCATTGTTCTTATTTCACTTAAAATTCACTTGTAACAACTTTAATTGCACTGAAAACAAATTCGTTGAGCTTTCTTTCTTCTTTTAATTTAGTTTTGAAAAAAACTGGGAGTAAATTTAATAAAAAAACACTCGTTTCAAAGAAAATGCACTACCGAACGCGAGAAAACAATTTATAATTTGACAGTCAACTAACAAGCAAATAGCCCAGTTTGACAGTTGTCTGATACCGCATTTCACTACGCTCACGTACAGGGATTTTACACGCGAGGGCCTTTCCTGTAGTTGTATAGTCTAAGGTTCGTAGTTTTTTTAAATAAAATATTTAGTACGGAGAGTATTTTTTCTAAAAAAAACACCCCTCGTTATAATTCATAAACTAAAGCTGATACAATAAAACTGAGTGTAGACTCGAAATCAGTGACCTCAAATTAGTAAACAACCATTTAAATATTTTATGAAACAAAAAAAGTTTGATTTTGTAAACTAGTGTAATATCTTCAAGTACTGTGTTTCCATGAGCCAGGGTAGAGTTTTCGTTAAGTAAAATGAAAGCTTTTTCTCTCAAGATCACTCGATGCTGTTTCCATGACGGTTCTGGGTTACATCGCGTCGCCGTTGGTATATGTTCAGTAAACGATACTGAAACACATATGTACATATGCAAAACCCGGCTTAATCGGACTGGCTTCGTTGAGTTTACTTGGATTTAACGACACTTTACTCAATCCCCTTTTCCATGGGCGCCTAATCTTAGTAAACTCATGGCACCGTGTGAACTGCCTCAATGAAGTCAAACCTAAACATGAAACGTCAAATGACATTTGTTTTTGACATGTCACAGACTATCTGTCTAAATTTGCATTGAATATTTCTGTTTTGAGTTGTCAAAATTAAGTGTGAACCTTAGAAAAGAGAAGAGAAGGAAGCGCAGTTAATTCAAATCGGGGAAGCATTTCGGCAACACATATGCAAAGCACTCCCATGGTACATATTTCTGCAGCTCCCGGACAATGGCGGTATCATATTTAGTCAAAAACCGGGAGGGGATTGCGTTTCTCAGCAACCATCCAAATAAGAACAAATCACTTGGGTGGAAATGTTTGGAGAAAACGCGAACGAATTTCGGTACGCCTCTGTTCGGGAGATGCATGAAACCTATGAACATATGGTTGTTTCTTTTCCTTTAGAGCCAGAGGTGCTGGGATGCAAGTGCTTCCCTCTAATGGTGGATCCACACTACGCGGACTTAGCTCATACGCGCTTTTGCCTTTTTTCTCATATAGAGTTTTATGACTTTTTTACGACTTTTTTAGGACTTTGTCAATGGTAAAGCTGTGCTTGAAAAGGTACAGTGTACGTCCACACAATACGGGCTTTTCAAATGAAAATTGATTTTTTTCAATGTCCGATTACAACTGTTCCCACCCTCAAGCTCACGCGTGCTTTTGTCAAAGGCCATAAGGCCAAAAGCGCGTGGGATCTAAGTCCGCGTAGTGAAGACGGGCCTTAATCCGTATACATGTACGCTATTTTCTGTTCCTTATCTTCTCTAATCTAAGGTGTGAACACAATACGAAGGCAGGGTCACGGTATACAGAAACAAGGTAATGTAACAGAGACTGACAGCTTCGAATATCGTAGAAATTTCGTGCCGAGTGACGTCAGCACTAATGTAGAAACAACAACACAACTCCGATTTTATATGGGAAGAGCGTGCCAAGTGACGTCAGCACTCAAATGACATTTTTCCATTACATTACCTTGTTTCTGTATACCGTGGGCAGGGTGGGCTGTCAAATAATAATTTTGACAGTAAAGTCATACGACAAATCACATAATATAAAGGTACCTTAAAGAATATTTCTAGTTTATTTAAAAATAGTAATAGCTTAGTAATTTATGTATAATTTAATTATTTCTAACTGACCATGTTTACTCGAAGATATTTAAGCTCTTAACATCGTTATCAGTAGTAGTTTTAAGAGCGTTTACGCGAAAATATTTAGGTTCGAGATATTGATATCAGTAGTTTTAAGGAGTGTTTATAAAAACTTACCCGTGCAGTGAAATTGGTGCACTGCAAAAACGTCATCAGTGCTTACACGTATAATCTCTGTATTAGTTCATGCACTGCCTGCACTGACCCATGGCTATGCATACCGTGCAGTGCGCTGTCAAAGTAGAACGTTGTCAATAAAATGTCATCGCGAAGGGAAAGTTTAATTTTATATGCAATATCAACGGTTGCAATTAGTAAAAATTTGTTGGAAGAAGGAGAGGAAGAAGACGAGGAAATTTTACAGACAGTACAAGAATTATATTTAAATGCCAATGAACGAGTATCAATAAGTGACTATTCTGAGGAGGTTATTCCTCGGTATACACTTTCAGGTAGCTCAAATCTTTGTAAACAATGAAAAAATGCATTTATTTATAATTTTAGATTTTAAAAGCCATTTCAGGCTAGAAAAGACCACATTTGAAGTATTATTAACTTATTTAGGACCAAAATTAACTTCTGAGCGCATTGATCATCGCCCTGCAGTTTCAGTTGAGAAACAACTGCAAATTGCTATATGGACCTTGGCAAATCAAGAAGTCTACAGGTATATAATGAGAAAGGTTTAAGATTTTAGCCACTTTGTCAAAAGATTTTCTTTTCCAATATTAGAAGTATAGCAGATAGATTTGGGGTCAACAAAAAGTCTGCTTGGAATTATGTCGTCAACATCAGCAAAATTTTGTGTGACAATATATCTGATTTTATGAGATGGCCTAGTTCGGTAGAAGCATCAGTGCAGCAAAATTTATTTATGGAGAGAAGTCGGTTCCCTGGTATCGTCGGAGTCATTGATGGTTGTGATTTGCCAATTAGCAGGCCTTCGAATTTTCCACAGGCTTATGTTTGTAGAAAGAAGTACCATGCGATGAAATTACAAGGCATATGCGATTTCAAACGAAAATTCATTGACGTCGATGTTGGCTGGGTAGGATCTGCCCACGATGCAAGAGTTTTTAGAAATTCTGACATCAAAGCCTTAATCGAAGAAAAACGAGAAGAAATGTTTCCGAATGATGGCCATTTAGTTGGAGATTCCGCATATCCGAATCTTGAGTACCTGCTTGTACCCTTTAGAGATCTCGGCGACTTAACTGAAAACCAGAAAAAGTACAACACTCGACTTAGTTGTGCCCGAGTCCGTATAGAGCAAGCCTTCGGCATATTAACAGCAAGATTCCGAAGGCTTAAATATATTTACATGCGTAGAATTGACCTTATACCAGCTGTAGTCTTAGCTGCATGTGCTCTACACAATTTGTGCATAGACAAAAAAGACTTTATTGAGACTGAACCAAGAAACAATGATGATCCCGACATTCCTAACGATGACAATTCACCAAGCAGAACAGGGAATGAAAAGAGAAATCGCATTATGAACTCGTTATAATTTTCAATCCAATTAAAATTGAATAAAAAATGTTGGAAAATTTCGAAATGTCTTTTATTTTTACAAAATTCAGTAGTGTATAAGAAGGCGCATATAACTCGCGTCATTCATCTTTCTTTTACTCGAAGTTTATCGTGTCAGCATATTTATTACCTTTCGAAAAGAGTCATAACGATCCATTAAATTCATCAAATACTTCACATCAAATTCTTCCGACTTCATGAAACATTACAAACAATGATTCTCTTCAAAACATAACAATTTTATTCCAAAATTATAAAAAAAACTCAAGTATATAAAAAACATTACAAAATAACAGCCTTATTCTGGTTAAAAAAAATAAGTCTTTAAATTCATATTTTGCCTTAAGAAAATGGCACATAGCTTCATTTTACTTATTATTCAATTTTTTCCGCTATTTTTTCCAAAATATTACACAGCCTGTCATGGGCCTGCATGCGATCTCTGTGACGGTCTCTTTGATCCTGCACCAATTCACTTAATAATTCGTTTTTTTGGCGACGTCTTCTCCTTTGACGAATTGGCCCATCTTCCTTGTCAATTTCCGATGTTGACGGTCTAGATGTAATCACTTAAGAAACTTTTCTTATACTTACTTTTTGTAGTTTCTTTTGTACATATGTCGTTATTGTTATCACCAAAATTTGCGGCCCGAAAACAACTGTGATTTTCAACATCCTCGTTAAGTCCTATATCACTGTCGCATATAGTGCAGTTAAAAATTTCCACCTAAAGGGTTCTAAATATAATAATAAAATTCAAAACAACAATAAAATTGTACATACCGAATCAAATTCCTCTATTCCTTCCATTTTCATCATCAATCACAAGCAGACAAAATGTCAAATGGCCTTCTTCTTCTTAACGCACTGAGTGCTCCTACGAAAATACAGGGTCACTCGGTGCACGAACCGGAGTGTACACCAGCTAGTTTTTATCCACAGTACGGTGTATCATATGACGTCACTTGCTACACTGGAGGTAGTTTTTAGCCAGAAAATTTCGGTTTGAGTGCACGATACACTGCACGGGTAAGTTTTTATAAACACTCAAGAACGTTGACGCTCGTTAGAATTTATCTACAAAATGTCAGTTCTTAAACTGTCAAATATAAGTGCGCTTTGCAAAGCATATTTTAAATGTAAAGTTGAAGTTTGCTTAAAATTAACAATATGCAGTATGTACAGGACGTATTAATCCTTATAAATCATCATAGAGAAATTGTGCACCCTGTATTACGTCAGCTGACATGTACTGTAGCATCACAACTCCGTTTACGCGCGGCTCTTAACTCAGTTTTCCTTATTAAATGTGTTACCTTAACCAAGGCCTTCTCAAGTACAGGCCTGGAAGTTGCTCAGCTCACTAACCCTAACGCAGCTGCTCGTAGTCCCAGAATCTGTCACTTTTGTTAGAATTTATACGCCGTGATGTAAAGTTCGGAATATTTTTTGCATTAGTTTGCCGTAAAAAGTCATAAGATAATATATTTAACCAGTTTTTATTGCAATAGGACTACCAGTGAATAGTGCTTAGTGATTTAATTAAGAAAATTTAAAAAAATTGAGGGATTAAATGTGTTTTAAGTGTGTTAAATGTGAAGGTGGCCAATTTGTTTACATTCGCGGTGGTTTTTTCGTGTTTATTTAGGGGTAAAATGTTGAATTTGTTTAGTAATATAATAAAAAGTACTTTTTAAGTGATTAAAGATTATGGTAAATGTTCAGATTAACTCCTCCACGTCCGATTTTGATGAAATTTTTACACAAGGTACAGTTAATTATGTACAACTCAGGTATGTTAAAAAAAATGTCGGCAAGTCCCGTTATCTCGTAATTCCACCTCAAAGTGCCGAAATTTCAAAAATTGAAAATGCAATTATTGACATATTATTTCACCAATATTGATGAAATTTACACTTGTACACAATTTGTATATTTCGATGTGGACAAGTTATTTTTGGGAAAAAATGTACCGTTACTTTTTTATTTAACTTTATATTACTTAAATTTCCAAAATGCAATAATTGCCAAAGTACACATTTTTTTTATGAAATTTATATATAATGTATATTCTTGTCTGCATAATAATTTGGTTTTAAAAAAAATTGCCTCCTATATACCGTATTTTTTAATACATTTCTAAAGCACGTCGTATACCAAGTTTATAGCAGCAAAATTAAATCGATTTAACTTAAAGTTGCACCAAAATTTCGAATTAAGGTATAAACGGGTATTTAATACGCAATCGATTTCAACTTACATTCTTATAACTTTGGCTTAAGCCGAAAAATTTCGGTTTAAGCCATAATTCGAATTATCCCGTTTATGCGACAAAAATTTTTGGATAATCCATAATTCGAATTATTTTTGGAGTAGCTATAAACTAGGTAATTGTATGGGAGTATGAAATAATAACTGCCACATTCAACTTTTAATTATTTTAAAATTTATGTATATTTCATATATTGGCAAGTATAAAAATGGTAATTTTCATATTTAAACTTTTTAATTATTTGAAATGTATGAAATATATAAATTTTAAAATAATTTAAAGTCGATGGTGGCAGCTATTATTTCATACTCCCATACTAAATTGAATGCATAACAATAACTTTTTCACTTTTCCTTCACATTTTTCTGCACTTATGTTTTTAATAACTATTCAATAATAATCTTTAATCACTTTAAAAACACTTTTTATTCGATTACCACACAAATTGAACATTTTTTCCTTAAATAAACACGAAAAAAACCACCGCGAATGTAAACAAAATTGGTCACCTTCATTGCAGTAGAAAGTATTAAAATATACAATTTTATCACTTTTTAAGGCAAAAATATCGCGAGCTTTTACATCGCGTCGTATAATTTCTTAATGATTTAACCAATACTAGGGGTGATAATGACGACGACCTCCACGTATGCGTGACGAGTCAATCACGCTGGTTCACTTTGGGCAATGCGTTTTCTGAAAAGAACGTAGCAGACAGTCGTCCTCCCAACCTTGTATTCCTCTCCCCCTTTAAATCCCTTGATGCCCATCCCCAACCCCTAATCCTCTGGGTCGGATCAAGGTGTTATGCGAACCGTGCCGATGATCAGCCTGGCTGGGGGTGTAATGATCGCTCATCACTATCTACCCTAAACCATATGATGATCGTTCATTACTATCTTATCTATACCCAAAACATCCAAGACATACAAACCTCTCATCTCTCAAGGCACATCCGCCAGCATCTCGCATAATTCATCCGAGATGCATCCGGAAACGATGGCACAAGCCATCAGCGCGATCATAATTCATAATTCATAATTGCAAAACTCTCGAATTGCAATTCATTAACCTATGCATTCAGGTCACAAGTTCTCGAGTTCCACATTCCTCAATTTACCTGTTGCCAAAGAAAGCGATAAACATCCGAAATTCGATATCGAATTCCCTCTGAACTAATTTCTCGAGCGATCAATGTACCCTTGCACCCTGCTAGTGGATTCAACGACCAAGGCGCCCAACACGAGCATAAACTACGTCAATTGGTCTGCACACAAAAAATCCCATTTTAGCAAAGGTCTGCATGCGCAGTGCATTACCCCGCTCGGAAATTGTCACCTCCCACAAAAATCTCGCGAGAGAGCTTTTAATAGGAAAATGCCAAATTGCAATTACACCCATTGGCTGGGCTTGCTACTGGAAAATTATAACTTAAACTAATTCAGCCAATGGGAGCTCACATCGAAATACTGGAACGGCGGAATATGAACACTTTCCACTAGAACAGTGGAAGTGGATCATAATCGTATTAAAGAACTTTTCGTGGGATCGATGATGATAAATAGCGATCGATCCAACCTAGCAAGCAGTCGAAATTCAATCCTACACGTAGGAGGCACAATTTTAGAAAATATACTAAAGCTGATCAAATAACACCAAAGGTGCATTTTAAATTAGAAGTGAAATAAAAGGCACGAGTAGCGGAGAAACGAGGTCCACCCGGGCAGAGATCCGCAGTACGAGGGAGTATGAATAATAAAAAAATACAAAAAATCAAAAAGGGGTCCGGTTCCCCTAAACGAAAACCGGAAGGGACCACAAATCCCGCTAAAAACAGAGCTGCGGTACCCCCGAGCCAACCTCAACCAAGCGGAGCCACAAACTCCACCCCTTGCAAAATGGCACCACAAGCATCCACTAGAAAACCTGCTCCTCCTTGCGACATCACCGCTGCCCAGCGCACACCTGCGGGCACGACCGCTGCGGGAGGATCAGGGGAGCGAATGGTCTGCGGAAGGGCAAAAACTTGAAAAGGCCTGACCCGACAAAGGCAGGTCATAAAGAAGTCCGCCTGGCCAGTAGAATCCTTCGCCGCCTGGCCATCAACCCGATCAGGGAAGACCAACTGTCGAAGGAGGACTTCACCAAAGTCCAGGATGACATCGCTTGGGCAAAGCAAGTCATCCCAAATTTTACGCTAGAGCGGTATAGAGGTGCACCAGCCTCAAAACGCCAACGTTCTGTGGAGGAACCAAGCACCCACAGTCCAGTGCCAAAAAAGCCCAAGACGCACGGAAACAAACCGTTATCCTTCGCAGAAATAGCGAAGGATCGCAAAATAATCGGCGTCTTGGACGAGAACGATGAGAATTCCAAACACCAATGGCGCTGGGTGCAGTTGCCCTCGCCAAAGTGGCCATGGAGGTCCTGAGGGATAACCCGGGACCTCCTCCATCATGCCTTGATGCCGGATGGTATCAAGGCTGTATAAAACTGACGGCCTGCGACAACACTAGGTCTGCAGAGCTATACAAAGCTGCGGTGGCTAGAGTCGGGGAAGTCTACCCCGGTGCCCGGCTCAAAGCACTTGACGCTAGCGAGATACCATCTTGCCCGAGGGCTAGAGCATGGTTTCCAGTGGCTCCATCGGAGCCTGAGAAAATCCTCACTATGCTAAAGGCCTTCAACCCCCACATCAAAACTGATAACTGGAAAGTTATCAAAACGGAGCAGACAAACAGGGCCACCATGCAAGTTGTTTTGCTCCTAAATGAAGAATGCCTAGAACAACTGGCAAACGAAAGATACGCCGTGAACTACGGCTTCCAAAAAATAGAGCTGAAGGTCTATAAAACAGACACGGAAGCCCTAGTGAACCAGGCGGCCTGCACCAAGACCTCAGGTGAAGAGGATGATAACATAGAAACCGATGGTGAAAGTGCAGTTCGGAGCGAAGTTGACGCGTCGACAGACTCCGAGCTGGGCAGAGCCATCGGCGGCTTGTACACGGAGCACCTACTCCTCAGCTCAGACATCGACACAGACATCCCCAGCGACGAAGAAGCGGAGGTGACTGTCATCGAAGTACACCACCCTGAAAATGGTGCGGGTAATACAGATAAACCTGCACCACTGTAAAGCAGCGTCCGCTGCGCTCTTGCTTCACCTGGCATCAGGCGAAGTCGATGTTGCCCTAGTCCAAGAGCCATGGATCGCTGGTGACAGGATCTGTGGCTTAAGGACGCCTAAATTTAATCTCTTCTACACCAAAGGAAAGGGAAAACCCAGAACCGTTATCCTGGTCAAAAATAACATAAACAGCTTTCTTCTCCCTCAATTTAGTGACGGAGACCTTACTGCGGTCGACCTAGAGTTAAAACAGAAAAAAACTCAGGATGGCCTCTTTCTATCTAGCCCACGATGATGAGGGCCCCCTACCTCCTATGGCTTTTCAGAACCTGGTAAGATACACCGATGCTACCACGGTCCTGGTTATGGGAGGTGATGCAAATGCGCACCATTCACAATGGGGCAGCACGGACACCAATGATCTAGGTGAAGTTATTTTTAACTACCTACTAAGCACCAAACTTACTATTTGTAACAAAGGTAATGATCCCACCTTCGTTACCAAAAACAGAGAAGAAGTGCTGGACATCACCCTTGTCTCCGATCGCCACTCCGACCGAATTTTGGTCTGGAAGGTCTTGAAAGACCACTTCTTCTCAGACCACAGATTTATAGAGTTTCAACTGCAAGACTCTAGCTCAACCCCCCTTCTAAAATAAAAAACCTCAAAAAGACAAACTGGGGTTACTATACCAGGCTTATCGCAAAAAAGCTTGCTCCTAAGCCACCCTGTATTCCCAAAAACCGGGAACAACTCGACAGCATTGTGAACATCTTCACAGAGCAATGCTCTTACGCCATTAATAAAGCCTGTCCGAACAGACAGCATAAAGAGGCTTCCAAACCCCCATGGTGGTCTCGCGAACTTGATATGCTCCGAAAAGAGTGCAGAAAGGGATTTAACTCGGCTAGACGCAGCGGCAGTGAAACCTCCTGGGGCTGCTATAAGTCGAAACTGAATAGATACAAAATGGCGATAAGGAAGGCCAAAAGCCCCTCTAGGGCTACCTTTTGCTGCAATATAGAGTCCACGTCGGAAGCCTCAAGGTTACGTAAAATATTAACTAAAGCACCTACAATGCTTAGTTATTTACACAAAGAAAACGGCGATTGGACTGACTCAAGCAGGGAATCCCTGACACTACTTATGGACACCCATTTCCCGAGTAGTACTACCGCTGAGTCAGCCTTCCCGATAAACTCTTCAGCCTCACCACAGCTGGTCAAATCTATCATAAGTAGAGCAAGAATTGAATGGGCTGTAAACACTTTCCAGCCCTATAAATCTCCAGGCCCGGACGGCATAGCGCCGGCACAACTGCAGCGCACCCTTGGTTACATCATGCCCTGGTTGCAGGCCATGTTTACAGGGTGCCTTCAAAATAACTACATTCCCTCTAGTTGGAAAGAGGTTAAAGTAGTCTTTATACCCAAGGCAGGAAAAGCCTCCCACGCAACACCCAAAGACTTCAGGCCAATTAGCCTATCATCCTTTCTTTTAAAGACTCTAGAAAGGCTAATCGAAATATATCTGAGGCAGACCATACCAACCTCTGAACTCTCTGGCACACAACACGCCTATACAAAGGGCAAATCTACTAATACTGCTCTTCACTCATTGGTCTCTACCATTGAGAAATCACTCGAGGTCAAGGAGTATACATTAGTGGCATTCCTTGACATAGAGGGAGCGTTTAACAACGTACTCCCGAACGCCATCACCCTGGCCTTGACAGAACAGGGGATCGAGGCATCGCTGGTGTCTCTCATCCACCAAATGCTTACCGGCAGGATGGTGAGCTCGAGCCTAGGCGACAGCTCGGTCCGAAGGGCCGTAAACAGAGGCACCACGCAAGGAGGAGTACTTTCCTCGCTCCTATGGGTCGTAACTATAAACCAGCTGTTGCGACGCATGGAGGCCGAGGGGCATCACGTCCTGGCGTACGCGGATGACGTTGTCATCGTCATAAAAGGAAAATTTCCTCAAGTCCTCTGTGATCTCATGGAGGTGGCGTTACAAACCCTTTCAAGCTGGACCGCCACCCGCGGACTCAGCGTTAACCCAGTAAAAATGGAACTAGTCCTCTTCACAAAGAGGTATAAAACTCCACCTTTAACACCCCCACGGCTTAACAATGTTAGGCTCAAATTTAGCGATAGTGCCAAATATCTGGGAGTAATCCTAGACAAGAAACTCCTCTGGAATGAAAATACAGAAGAGCGCATTAAGAAAGCGAACATAGCGCTTTTCGCTTGCAAAAAATCCATTGAGAAGAAATGGGGCTTCTCCCCTAACATAGTACGATGAATATACACAGCGATCGTTCGCTCAATACTCCTATACGGAGTCTTAGTATGGTGGCCAACCTTGAGTAAGTCCACCGTGCTAAACAAACTACAGAAAGTGCAAAGATGTGCCGAGCTATGCATAACAGGAGCGCTTTGCTCCACACCTACAGATGCCCTAAATGTTATGCTATACCTCCCTCCTTTGAATCTTGTGGCAAGGGAAAGCGCAACCATCGCAGCCCTTAGAATAAAAGAATCTGGATTTTGGACCGGAATCGGGGGAAGTCACACGAAGGTGTTGAACTCTGTTATCGTCCCCACTAAAACCGACTTCTGTATAACCGAGACTACCTTCACGAGGAACTACGGAGTCCACATCCCTTCACGTCGTGAGTGGAGTAACAGACCACACAGTTTTCAAGATGCCATAAACTTCTTTACTGATGGCTCTAAGCTCGAGGGTCGAGTAGGAGGAGGAGTCTTTTCCCCAGAGACTGGGATTGAAGTCTCCTTCCGGCTACCCGATCACTGCAGTGTATATTAAGCGGAGGTTCTAGCCATACATGAAGCTGTTCTACTAATTAACCAGCAAGGCGATAGGAATCGGACTGTCCACATCTTTTCAGATAGTCAGGCGGCTCTGAAAGCCCTGCGCTCTTGCACAAACAGCTCTAGAACTATCTCTGAATGTCGCAGATCTCTTAACGAGATGGCTCAGCAGTTTAGGACCCTCCTTGTATGGGTGCCCGGTCACCGAAACATAGAGGGAAATTGTAAAGCTGACAAACTGGCTAGGAAAGGCACGACCGCCACTCTCCTTCCTGGTAAGGAAAGGGTTGGTATGCCTTGGGCCACCTTTAAACTCCAATGCAAACAATCTTAATAAATGCACCTTGGCCAAACTAACCTGGCCCTCTTATGATCTCAGGCGGACCACTTCACTAATGAACCTCGGGAGACAAGACCTCTCAGCTATTGTGGGAGTGCTTACCGGACACTGTCTGATAGGGACGCATGCGACTCGCTTAGGTCTTGAGACCTACGATTTTTGCAGAACCTCTAAAAATCCGGACGAGGAGGAAAGTGTACTACATCTCCTCTGTCACTGCCCAGCCCTAAGCAGAAGGAGACTAACCGCATTTGGTGAACCCTTTCTGAGCACGCTTGCGGAAATCTCGAACATTGGGATCCCGCAACTCAGGAGATTCATTGCTTCCTCGAGATGGTTTAGAGAAGAAATGACACTTTAACATCTGGTTCAAAGTGGGATCACTATGGCATCACAACGGGCCTACTCCTTTGGCCTAAGTGTTTGAGCTGTATACCAGCAGCTCAGCCATATCTAACCTAACCTAACCTAACCAATACTAACAGATTCTGGCTCTATTACAGACCCATAGAAAAACTCTACTTCCAGGCCTGTACTTGAGAAGGGCTTGCCTTAACACATTTATTAAGGCTTAAACTAACGAAAGCAATGTTAAGGCCGGGCGCACATTGAGACGCAGGCAACACAGGCATAGCAGCACAGTTTCTGCGTTTCATGCTTTTTAAGGAAGAACCGCGAATTGCAACGCAGAGCAGTTGACACGAATACTGCGCCAGGCGCAGGCTTCACGACACTTGTGGATGGGGCACAGAAACTGTGTGCAACGTGCCGCGTAAGGACTTTTTTTTAAAATGAAAGAAAAATTAATCAATTTTAATAAATTTTCAAATTCCTCATCCAAATCTGAGTTAGAGCTTAATAAATTTAGATATTCCACCATTTCAAAATTACTTTCGTCAAACTGTCTTTCAAAACTGCTGCCCAATGAGCTTAGACAACTGTGTAAAGCCGGGTTTTTTCTGTACTGCCCCACTCTGCGCTTACTGCGTGACACAGCTCAATGTGCGCCATAGCTTAGGGGCGTTCACGCGTATGATACCCCGTTTATGATTAGGTTGAAAAGTTGAGTCGAGGTCGAGTTGAAATTTCGACCACCGTATATGATTCCGAGTTGAGTTCACTTTGGGTTGAAATCGGGTTGAACTGCCATCAAAACATAACCTCTTTTTGTTAATTCTTTTGCTATATTTCTGACTTCCTATACAGTTTTCCATCAAAATGGTGAATGGAATTTTGTTCGCACATTATTTCTAACATAGTTTTTGTTTCCTGATGCTCCCAAACATTTCTTTTAGCCATTGTCAAAATTAAATTTCCTCTGTTTTTACATATATAGTTAATATAAAATAATTAACGTGCTACAAAAACACCGAACACAAAACTAACGCCGAAGGCAGACTTCACGGATGGTAAACAAACAAAACAAATGTCACTTCAACCCAATTTCAACTCAACACGCGTTTATGAGGCGAAATATCAACTCGACCCAGGTAGGAGAGCTGAGTTGGGTTGAGTGGACCCAGTTTCAACTCGATCCGCGTTTATGACTGGGTTCAACCTGGGTTGAACCTAGGTTGAACCTAGTCATAAACGGGGTATGAAAATCAGCTTAGAATATAAAACTACAGGAAGGGCCCTCGGAGAATTTGTAGTGAAATTCAAACTGCACACTTCATTGCTCTTTTTTCACTGAAAATTCACTCGTAACAACTTCAATTACACTAAAAATAAATTCTTTAAACTTTCTTTCTTCTTTTTAATTAGTTTTGCGAAAAACTGTAAATAAATTTTATAGAAAAACTCGTTTTAAAGAAAGTGCCGCGGGAAAATTTGACAGTTAACTAACAAGAAATTTAACCATTTTGACAGTTGACTGAGCGATTTCACTACGTTACCATACACGGATTTTATACGCGAGGGCCTTTCCTGTAGTTCTATATTCTAAGAAAAACAGTGCTAAGGTTGTTCTAAAGAGTTTTAGTGGCTTCGCGTAAACATGGTCATTATAAATTAGATCTAAAAGAAAAAAACAACTTGGGGTGGTGTTACACGAGCGTACAACGTTTGTTGGGAAGAGGGTGAGAGAGGACGGGGGAATGGGCAGATTTTTTCAACACATTCAAAGCCTGTAGGTGGGGTCCTCCGCCTTTCCTATCCTCCATAAGTGGTAATTTAGGGCGCAGTGTCCGGTAATCAAGCCAACAAGTGTCCTGACATCATTCCTACTGCGCCGTAACAATTCCTTGGCCATGTTAGGAGACGGCCCAGGAAGGAACCGCTTAGAGTTGGCCAGTCCAGGCGCGGACCTCCAGCGTTCAGTATGTTTCATAAAAGTCCGATCGGCTAGGGCTCTTTGCAGCAAGCTGGTAGGTGCTCCGATAGCCGGCTCTGGACCGATGAATGCAATGCCAGAGCAGGGATGTTGCGGATATTTGCATCCGCAAGTGCGGATCTTCCGCAACGATTTTGACATCTGCATCCACATTCGCAATAATCAATGCGGATGTTCATGCGGATGCAGATGTAGCGCCTGTCGAGAAGAGAAAGAAATTGTGACATTTCGACTCATTTTAACCATTCCGATATCGCTCAGAAACAACTGCAAAAAATTCAGGACAGACTGAATCAATCGCATCTCGAAGTGTCCCAAGAATACAATCTTGGGACAGTACAGCGATGGAACACAGTTACAGCGTTTTTTAAAGGTAAAGGATGCTCTAAATCTTTATATCAATAGCAGTGAGATTAAGCCTATTTTGCCAGAAGAGTGGAAAATTATTGAAGGTTTTGAGTTATTGAAACCGAGGAAAAGGTTAAAGAAGATGAGAAACACTGAGGATGACGTTTCAGGTTTTCTTAATTCCGGAGGGGCTAAAAGAGAGATTCCTCGGAAAAAGATGCGGAATAACCAGGGACGTCCGGTACGGTCTGAAAGCCATGCTGGAAATCCACTTAAATGGTGGAGCATCGAGAAGAATTGAAAATATTATCAACAATAGTCCGCAGATTTTTATCGCCACCACCAGCTAGTGTTCCTAGTGAACAGTTGTTCAGTAGCGCGAGTTTAATTTATGAACCTCTGCAAACAGACTTGAACCTGAAAAGGCGGCGCTATTACTTTTTATTAAATATAATGCACCAACTTTACTTACTAACTATTATTTAATAAAAATATTAAAGATTACTTACTATGCACTGCACTGTACTGATACGCAGTTTCTGAAAAAAATCCTAAGATCCGCATCCGCATCCGCGGATGTGAGCCTTCAAAAATCCGCATCCGTATCCGCGGATGTCAAAAAATCTGCATCCGCAACATCCCTGTGCCAGAGCCCTGTTTAGCTAGGGCATCCGCTTTTTCATTGCCTTTGAAGCCCCGATGTCCCGGGACCCAGACAAGGGTAACTTGATTGAGAACGCCCAGCTCACCAAGAGCACGTTGGCAGTCCCAAACTAATTTAGACTTGGTCCTACGGGACCTTATCGCCCTAATTGCCGCTTGGCTGTCAGAGAAGATAAAGATCCGTTTATTTTGGTAGGTCCTTCTTTAGTTCTCATGAGTGAATGCCAGTATAGCGTACACCTCTGCTTGGAAGACAGTTGCTAGGGTGCCTAAGCTTATCGCTCAACTTAATCTGGGGCTTTCACTCCAGATTCCGGCGCCCACACCTTGAGTGGGCTTGTTGCCTATTCGGAAAACTCAGTGGATGCGTGCAACGCAAACTTTAGAAAAACAAAGGATTTGTACTATTAATTACAATCTTTATTTTAGAGTATCCAATCTTCGTGATTCCGGTATAATTTGTTCGTTAAATTCAGTATACAATTCAAGTACGGTTAAATTCATGCAAATTTCAAGTTCAATTTCGATCAGCTCAAATTCATGTAAGATTTACGTTAACTTATAAATTCACTTTAGAATTATGTACCCCGTTTATGATTAGGTTGAAAAGTTGAGTCGAGGTTGAGTTGAAATTTCGACCACCGTATATGATTCCGAGTTGAGTTCACTTTGGGTTGAAATCGAGTTGAACTGACATCAAAACAACCTATTTTTGTTAATTCTTTTTCTATATTTCTGACTTCCTATACAGTTTCCCATCAAAATGATGAAGGGAATTTTGTTCGTGCATTATTTCTATCATAGTTTTTGTTTAGTGATGTTCCCAAACATTTTTTTAGCCATTGTCAAAATTAAATTTCCACTGTTTTTACATATACTTATAGTTAATATAAAATATTAACGCGCTACAAAAACACCGAATACAAAACTAACGCCGAAGGCAGACTTCACGGATGGTAAACAAACAAAAATGTCACTTCAACCCAATTTCAACTCAACACCCGTTTATGAGGCGAAATATCAACTCGACCCAGGTAGGAGAGCTGAGTTGGGTTGAGTGGACCCAGTTTCAACTCGATCTCCGTTTATGACTGGGTTCAACCTGGGTTGAACCTAGGTTGAACCTAGTCATAAACGGGGTAATTATTCCTTCAAATTCGTACACAATTTTTCTTTTCCTTTAAACATAAATTGACGTGGGCTTCAAGTCCAATTCTACTTTTCAATCCGCTTAATTCCGGTGTAATCCGACTCCTGTTTGCTGGAATGATGCTTTAAGGCACCTTTACATTATATGATTTGTCATATGACTTTACTGTCAATGAAGTCAAACCTAAACATAAAATGTCAAATGACATTTATTTTTGACAGTCATACGACTGCCTGTCAAAACTTGCATTGAATATTTCTGTTTTGACTTGTCAAAATTAAATGTGAACACAATACGAAGTCAGAAGGACTGTCAAATCGTAATTTTGACAGTAAAGTCATATGACAAATCACATAATGTAAAGGTACCTTTAGTAAAGTTAACCCGTGGTTCGTGTTCCAACTAAAATATCAAGAGTTAGCGTTAATGGGGGGTTTGGGTTCGAGAGTTTATCAGCTCAGGACGACTGATATTAATTAACAGCAATTTCTATCAGCTCAGGACGACTGATAGAACCGAGATTTCTATCAGCTCAAAACGACTGATAGAACCAAGATTTTATATCAGTTCAATACAACTGATATTAGTAGAAATTTCTATCAGCTCAAAACGACTGATAGAACCAAGATTTTATATCAGTTCAATATAACTGATATTAGTAGAAATTTCTATCAGCTCAAAACGACTGATAGAACCAAGATTTTATATCAGTTCAATACAACTGATATTAGTAGAAATTTCTATCAGCTCAAAACGACTGATAGATAGATTTGAGATCACGAGCCTTTAGCTGGAGTTTCTTCTACTTCAATTCACGTAGAAGTCCGCATGCGATCTGAATTTTCTGATCAACGTGCCCCGATATTTATCTCTCTGCCAACAATGGATATAGCAATCTGGCGGGGCAATTTCGTAGTGGGGCGATGCTTTACTCTGCTGACGAAATGGCGCCTTCTAAATATTTAACGTTGCTGAATAAGTTGTTGCTGTTTAGTGAATTATTATTATTGTGACATTTCGGTCAGCTGCTGGGGTAAGGTAATTTTTATTTATTATAAATTATATTTTAATTTATATGTTTTGTTTAGGATGGAGGGGCTACGCTGCCGTTCTTGATGGATGTGGAGATGCTCGGGAACTTGTTGGAGGAGGATTGTCAGATAAGTAGTTTTATCTCGAATTTATTGCTTTGGTTTTGTTTATTTTTCCTTTCAGATTTGTTCGCTGTTAGGATGTCTGTTTTGCAGTTGAATTGGATGTTGATGACCTTTATAGAAGGGTTTTTCTCGGGGTAAGTATTATAAAGTAGTTTTATGGATACAAATAGATTTTAATTATATTTCTATTTTTTAGGATCCAGTGTGTCGCCGCAACACACCTGTCTTTGTTTTGGAGCCATCCGTGTATCATACTAGTCCACCCTGCGATACCTTAGGAAAGGTCCAGGTTAGCCAGTCTTGTATGTGCACAGAGGGCTGCTCAAATTTTGACATTTTAAACGGCATGCTATCTTATAGCATCCCCGCTTCTGCTATAATGTTGATTATTATAAAATGTCCTCGCCCAAGACCAGCGTCCAGATAGCCATTCGCTTTCAACCACAGCGCCGCGTTTATCGCAGATTTCTCTACCTCAAGGTGGAGTGGTACCAGATTGAGGAGTGTCTCCAGTGCTGCCGTCGGGGAAGTGCGGATGGCTCCAGTGATGGAAAGCCATTCTTTGAATCTTGCCCAAATTGGTTACGAAACCCTTAAGCGCCGTTCTGTGCCACCAAACTAAAGCTCCATAAGTTACCATGGGACTGACGATGGTGGTGCATATCCAGTACATGGTTTTCGGCTGCAAACCCCATGTGGAACCACAAGCTCTGCCGCAAGCCCAGAGATCTGCGCGTTCTCCTCATCAGAGTTTCCATGTGCTGGTAGTGCCAGTTGAGCTTGGCATCTAGCGTCACTCCTAAATAGTTGGCTTGTTGTGAAAAGCCTATAGTTCTACCTGCGAGGGTCGGTTCCGAAAGCCCCGGTAGTGATCTCTTCCTGGTAAATGGAACCAGAATCGTTTTGTCGGTATTGACTTTTAGTCCTACACTGTCGCACCAACTAGATGCAGCCTGCTGCAGACGTCTTGTCATGGCTCCTTCAGTTTCGTCCGTTAGTACGATGACGACATCTTTGGGCGAAAAGGTTGCGGCCATTGGGTAGTTCCAGGAGTTCATCTACAACAAGGCACCGCAGAAGTGGGGATAAAACTCCTCCCTGCGGACAACCTTTTGCTGTAGTGCCCTCCAGAGACCCCTCAACATGAGAAACCATTAGTTTGCGAGTTCTCAGCGTACGCATGCTGATAGGAGCTTAGTGGTTGGCGTTGAAGATAAGTTTCCCTTATCACCCTGTCGACAATTTTCTCCATTGTCTTCAAGGCAAAGCACGAGAGACTTATCGGCCTGAAAGCCTTAGCCGAGGTGTAATCCGAACGCCCTGGCTTGGGTATAAATGTTATGTTGACGTTCCTCCAGACAGATGGGATATAACCATGTGCGAAGGAAGCCCTGAATATTTTGCATAATAAGGGAGTGACTAGGTCGCAGCCCTCCTGTAACATAATGGGATAGATCAGGTCTGCTCCAGGGGACTTGTATGGTTTGAACGATCTAATAGCCTTCCTAATATCTTCGTGATTAAACACTGTGTTTGCTTCTGTCCAGGCAGCTTTGGTCGCTTTAGAAAGTGGGCCTGTTAGCTGCGCAGCAGGAGCTGTATTCCTATTTGAATAAATGGTTGTGCCTGGCGCAATATTATTAAGGTTTCTTCCCTAGACTGTGTGAAAGAGCCATCGGTTCTCCTAATAGTTCCGAGATCTTCCGATATGCCCTTTAATAAAGCTTTGTGGATTTTTGCTGAGTCGAATGTCTTCGATACTCTCGCAGAAATTCCTCCAGCTGTTTCTTTTTGCTCGTCTGATCGCCCTATTATAGGTGGTTAGCGAGCTTTTATAACTCTCCCAGTTGCCGCTCTTCTTGGCTGCGTTGAATAGCTTCCTCGTGGCGGATCTCAGCTTGGATTTCATTTAATTTCATTTATTTATTTTAAAACTAGTACATCAAGATTTATAATCTTATCACGCTAATAACGCATGTACTTAAAATTATAGTATGGCAATTTAATACAAAAAAAATGAAAAAATATATTTAATAAATAAGATGTTGGGAGAGGACAAAATAGAATATGCTAAGAAAAAAGCTAAAAGTTGAGTTGAAGGAATATTATTGATTGGACAAGTAACTGAAGATACGTTTCCTGAACACACTTAATGACCCCGCATTCTGTATATCGGCAGGTAAACTGTTCCATAACAGAATAGAATGAACAAAAAAAGATCTCTGCCCAACTAAATAAGAGAATCTAGGTATAATAAATAGTATTCTTCTAGTCGTACGGCCGAGTTGTAGATGCTCATGTAGATATGATGGTCGATCGGAGTGTAGGAGTTTGTAAATGAATGCCATTGCCTTGACTGATAAGTACACTTCAAGGGTGCATCTCAGAACGGAAGAACGATAGCGGCTGATATGGTCGGATCGGCGAAGATTATAAACAAACCTTGTACGATCATTGAAGGCTACATTGAGTTTATCACGGCATGACGCATCAAGGGAGGGAAAGATAATGCTAGCGTAAGTGAAGTGCGGTAGGATTAGAGTTTTAATTAACTTTGTACGAGTGCCTGTGGGCAGAATGGAGGCGTACAGCCACAGGCGTCGCAAATTACCATATACTTTAGATAGGGTATGAGAAACTTGATCACAGCAAGTTAATTGTGAGTTCAGGTGGACACCTAGATTCTTAACTCGAAGTTGGTAGGGTAAGCGCGTTCATGAGAATGATAGGTGGAAGGAAGGAAATGTCTAATTGGCTCCTATACATTGGAATGCAACAGAATTTAGAGGCATTTAGCAGTAGGTGGTTCGATAAAGACCATTGATAGATACGCTCTAGATCGGCATTAATGTTATGTACACAGTTCTCTACTAATCCAATGGGCTGTTTAAATAAATTTGGACGTCATCTGCATACATGTGCAGGTTACAATTCGTCACGATGCTGCTGAGGTCATTTATCTACATACAGAAAAGCAAGGGTCCTAATATAGAGCCTTGCGGAACACCGCGCGTGATTGGTAAAGGATCCGAAATTGAATTTTGCAGCCAAACTTTTTGAGATCGATTATGTAAGTAATCCCGAATTAGGGACGCAGCAGAAGATGAGAATCTCATGTGATCTATTAGCTTAATTTCAAGAAGCTTATGGCTAACACTGTCAAAAGCTTTACTGAAGTCCAGGAGCACAAGAAAGGCAATGTCATCAGAATCGAGAGCCATCCGCAGGTCGGTGGTCACCTTCAGCAGTGCAGTTTCACAACTACTTCTTTTGCGAAAACCAGACTGTGCATGCGACAGCAGAGACAATGTTTCACAGTGCCCTTCAATTTTGCCAAGACATTAGTTTTTCCAGCACTTTACCAAAGAAACATAATATGCTTATAGGGCGATAATCAGCGGGGCCTTTCGGGGATTTGCATTTAGGTAGTGCGATAACTTTTGCTTTTTTCCACTGTAGCGGAAAGTATGACTTTGTCAGACAGCTATTGAAAATGTGGGTGATATAGGGGAGGATAACAGGAAAAATTTGCTTAAGAAAGATGGGTGGGAGATTGTCTGGACCAACTGATTCAGATTTGATGGAGTAAAAAGCTTTGCGGACTTCCGCGTTAGCCACATTTCGAAAGCTAAATAAATCAGTAGCACTTACAGATGGCCTTGAGCATTGAGGATCTTCACATATATTAGTTGTGGCAATAAAATAATTATTTAATTCACCAGCGCTAAGGCTGACCTGGGCTTCATCTTCACCACCGTGAATGCCAAGTTGTTTTATGTTCCTCCAAAGTTTCTTTGCAGGCAAAGTAGGGCTAAGCTTAGACGAAAAGAACTGCGCCTTCGCTTTGCGGATGGTGAACGTTACTAAGTTTCTAACATTTTTGTAGGCTATTAAATTCGCAGCAGTTATGTTTTTCTTATATCTACTGAACAAAAATTCTCTTTCGGAGATAAGCCGGCTTATTTGAGTGGGGAACCACGGTGGGGTTGAAGAGGGTATGCGTTTTGTTTTAACTGGGGCAAAAGTTTCGTGCAGATGGTGACACAGCGAACAGAAGTGCTCTAATTGGTCGTCTATGTCAGGTAGGCGGTAAATTCGATCCCAAGCTAGTAAGGAACATTCTTGCAGTAGCACTGGGATATCGATGGACTTGTAATCGCGGTAGGAAAATAATTTCTGCTGAGTGTTTCTAACTGTGAATTTTAAGGAAAGATAAAGGATGTCGTGATCTAGATAACTAGGAGGGCTAATCTGATTTTGAAACAAAGCATTTTCTACGTTCGACACAAAAAAGATATCCAGCAACGATCGATTATTGGTGTTTGTGTGATACGTCGGAAGTTGGTTAACTGGTTTCAATTCGAGCGTTTTGAAGAAATTGAGGAAGTTTTTAGAGAGTACATTATTGAATAAAATGTTCACATTAAAATCTCCTCCAATTACGATATTCTCAAAGTTATGGGAGGCTTCGGACATCCAGACTTCCAATTCGCTAGCTTCAGTTAGCGAGAAAATTCGTGGAGGGCAGTAAACTACAGTGGCGAGACATTTGCTAAAACCACAGCTAACTTCAATGCTAAGAAATTCCAAAGCATTAGTTGCAGATTCCTTAATTTTGAGAGACCTTAGATAATTCTTAACATAAACCACTACTCCACCGCCAGAACGATTTTTCCGGTCGTTTCTGAACAGATTGTAACCATCTAATGACACGAGTTTTGAGGGGACATGCTCGCGTAGTGAGGTCTCAGACACCAGAATGACGTGAATATCGCATCCGCGGAAAATTTCTTGCAATTCAGCGATTTTATTACGCAAGCTTCTTGCGTTAATGTGGCAAAACTTCAAACCTTGAGCCCTACTTTGGAAAATCTTGAGCAGGGTTCTAATTTTGTTCATAAAGGTAAGTAATTCCTTAACCGAAGTCACTGAAATGGGGTAACAAAGTGGGTTCAGGACGTAGCACGGTTGAAAGCAGAAAAGCTAAAAACATGCAATAATATTCCAACATTACAATAAAAAGAAAAAAAGAAAAAACAACATATATATATGTATCAGTGGCGGTTCCTCTTTGGAAGCAAAGGAAGCACTGCTTCCCTTGACCAAATAGGCAACTTCATAAAAAATTAATTTAAATATATTAAGATTAATCAAAAACAAAATCTTAATATATTTCTTCATCTGGAAACACTAAGCAAGCAATGTACAGATTTTTTTTATATAAAATGTACAATTCATACTACTGTATACAAAGAATAAAGCCTCGGCCACGATACGAGCGGAGAGCGGTAGAGCGGCAATACTAAAGTGCCGCTCATCTCTAATCCGAGACATTAAATTTTTCTGGTGCCGCTCGATGCTCTTATTGTGGCCGAGGCTTAACATAACGTAGGGAAGCTGTAATATCTCCAGCTTCTTTGGCACCGAAAATCAACGTGAAAAGTCCAACACATTCAATTCAATTGAACTCACACTCACGCAAAGGTTTGCGTTGATACAGGTCCCTCAGAAGCTGAACTAAACGCAGCTTCTTCGGAGCCGAATACCGGGATATGAGAAGTCGAACATAGACAAATTTTCTCTATCCACCATATTCTCTTGTTTTCTTGGTTTCGTTTTCTGGTATTCTGCTCTGGTTTCGCCTGCTGTGGAGTTGCTCTTGAAAATTTTGCTTCGAAATTTGTTTTGACTCTTAATATGAATTTTCGTTTGAGTCAATAAAAAAAGAGATCGATGATGGGTGAACTTTCTCTTTATTCTAATGGGGTGGCAGGAGGTGTGTATTGAAGAAGCTGAAAATTTGTAGCTTCCATTTGTTTTTATACGCTTTATATTAGCTTCACCTGTATGTATGTGTGTATGTATGTATGTATGTATGTATGTATGCTCTATGTAAACAAATCTTGCAACTTGATTTTGACCCACTTCTATATAACCGATCAACTTCAAATTTTGCACATATGCATAGTTCGCGTGACAATGCAATCTGACCATTTTTGTAAGAAAATCAAGATGGCGGTTCCAAGATGGCGGTCGATTTTTGCTATTGTGTTCCCCGACCCCCGACATGGGTATCAAATGCAACGGCATGACAGGTAGAATTCAATTAGCTGTATGGCGTCATTCCAAATTCAAAATGGCGACAAACAAAATGGCGGACTACCTTTTTCTTTACAACCCACTCGATATGGGTATCAAATGAAAGGGTGTGACAATTAGAATACTATTATCTGTGTGGCGTCATTCCAAATTCAAAATGGCGGCCAACACAAAATGGCGGATTATCTTTTTCTTTACAAACCACTCGGTATGAGTATCAAATAAAAGGATGTGATAATAGTATACTTTTCGCTGTGGGGCGTCTTTCCAAATTCAAAATGGCGGCCACCACAAAATGGCGGTTTACCTTTTTCTTTACAACCCACTCGGTATGGGTATCAAATGAAAGTGTATGACGAGTACAGTATAGTAAGCTTTGTGATGTCGTTTTAAATCTAATATGGCGGTCACTACAAAATGGCCGAACACATACATATAATAGACTAAAAAATAGAAAATAAAAAATAGAAAATATAGTTTAAAAAAACTAAAAAATACGCTTTTATTTTAAAATGAACTAAAAAGTAAAAAATAATTTTGAATGTAAAGTTTTTATTGCTCCAGCCAGTACAAGAAAACAACCTACCTTTCGAAATCTAAAAAAGCGTGGGGCGCTAGCTAAAAGTTCCGGTGTTAATAAAATAAGAATATAGAGAGCCCCAAGCTTTTTTACATTTCGAAAGGTAGGTTGTTTTCTTATACTGGCTAGAGCAATAAAAACTTTACATTCAAAATTATTTTTTACTTTTTAGTTCATTTTAAAATAAAAGCGTATTTTTTAGTTTTTTAAACTATATTTTATGATTCTCTTTAATGATGATTTAAAGGGATAGAGAGAGATTATTTTTTTGAATTGTGTTATACTGGGGTGGCAGGAGGTGTGTATTGAAGAAGCTGAAAATTTGTAGCTTCCATTTGTTTTTTATGATTCTCTTTAATGATGATTTAAAGGGATAGCGAGAGATTATTTTTTTGAATTGTGTTATACAGTGGCGAACAAAAGTCAACGTACACCATATAAAATAGCGAAAATTCGTTTACTATAGCATAAAAAAATTGTGATATTACAAAATAAATAAGCACAATCCTCTTTACAAAAACATTATATTGAAATTGCATAATGAAATTGTTTCTACAAAAAATAATAATAAAAATTTTTAAGTGTACGTAGACTTTTGTTATTTGTGAATTCTGTATATTTCTCTTTTTTGTTATTTTTTTTGTAGAAATAATTTATTATGGAATTTCAATAAAATGTTTTGCTACGTATATTGTGATATCACAATTTTTTTCAATTTTTAAAAATAAAATAAAAATACGAATTTTCGCTATTTTGTATGGTGTACGTTGACTTCTGTTCGCCACTGTATGTATATCTTACTATATTATTTTTTATTATATTAAAATAAAAAGAATATAGATTGGTAGTACGGGTTTCTACTTTTTGCATGGGGTTAATTACTTAATTCGTTTTCAAATTTGTTATTTTTCAGTTTTTCTAATTAAAGCCGCCGATACCTTTACTTTTATCGCTCGCGGGGTACATTAGCTTTGTCGCCCTACGCATTGCTTCCCTTATCCTGAACCTTACGAACCGCCACTGATGTATAAATAAAATAAAAAGCAATAAGAAAAAAGGAAAATAAAATTAGAGTTCAAAATAGCCTAAGAGAGTTTGGAAAAAATAAAATAAAAATTAAACAGAAGAAAGAAAAAGAATGTGAAAGTAATTAAAATAAAAGCATGCATACGATACTCCCTCCACAAATAAAAGCGGATTGCCCCAAGTTCTCTAATGTGAGCCTGGTGATAACGTTGTATTGACGGCTTCGTTTAAATCAAGAGCTGATCGGAATATTCGTGGCTGCTTATTTTTCTCCAGTTGAACGTAAACGTAACCCCGACGAGTAAACACCGACCAGATTCTTTTTTTGAAGGTCCCGTGCTGTGTGGAATATATCATTATTTTTAGTGGTCAGGCTTTCGTTGACATAGACAGGACTGTCAGACGAGAAGCCCAGATTTAGTTTCCTCAAAGCGAGGGTTCCGTGATGACGGGTCTTCTTCAGGAACTCCTGTTGCTCGTTGGCCGATGGGAACTTCACGATTAGTAGCGAGCTCTTCCGGCCATTTTGCGCCCGCGACTCCAAACGCCATCGCTGCGGGGGCCGGAACACATTCACGTAGGCCGACAACTCATGCCCGATGGTGGTGGCAAGAGAATTAAGAATTTGCTTCGGGTTGTCGTTTTCAGTTGTGGGAATTCCTCGAACGACCACGTCATGGAGTCTGGATTGACGGCGAAGGTCCTCTAATTCGTTGGATACAACCGCCAGGTCATGTTGGACGGACTCGACATCGTCCTTTAATTTACCCATTTGGCTGTTTAAGGTGGTACTGATCTCCTCAATTTTAATGGTCAAACGTGTCTCCACTTGTCTTAGCTGATCCTCGAAAACGGAAAGTTGCTCAGCCAGCATTCTGTTGAAGCTTGACAAAAGCCTTTTTTCTAGAACTTCAAGGTTGTTTTCGGGAGCAGCTATTGATGTTGACCTCGGAGTTCTGTTGCTGCTGTCATCATTGTGCTTTCTGGCCGATGGCTCAGGCGTATTATTCCTAGCGGGATTTGGGTTACTCACGGTTTCAGCAAATTTTCTTGTGTTTGGCCTTGGTTGCTGAGATTTAGACATTTTGGCTACCCAGAAAACACTTGGATTTAATACGAATTAGTGTGCACCGACAGAGAAAATAATAGCGATGTTGGAGATAATAAAATTTTGTTTTAATACGGGAAAACAACTGCGGAAAATTACAATAAATGGGAGCTTCAATAAACACGTCTACTCGATATGCATCACACACACACACTCCCAAAAGCTCATTATTCCACCATGGAGTTTTCTTGTTACGCGTCCTCATCAGAACGGGACAGTTATTGTTGTAAGCAGCAGTAACCGCCTCCGTAAGAAAGTCCGCGGATAGTTCTACATCCATCGTAGATTTGATTGAGTGCATGGAACCTTTCAGTACGCTACTGAGTTCGCCCCGAAATTCTGCCCAGTTTGCATATCTGGGATTCCTATATCCACTCACTCTTTCCAAAGACTCACCCACCATAAAGTGAACGTGTCTGTGGTCTGAGCACGATGGCTCATCTGAGACCCGCCAGTCACTGACGAAAGTAGCAACGTGTTGAGTGGCCAGCGTGATGTCTATAACCTCACGTCTCCTACCGTTGTCGAAGGTAGGATCCGTGCCGCGATTTAATATGTCCAGGTTAGTAGTTAAGGGGTAATCAAAAAGGAATTCACCCCTCTTGTTCACTCCACTACTGCCCCAGGCATCATGATGGGCGTTCGCATCACATCCTACGATGATCTGCAGACCGCTCCTGTTCGAATCACCCTCGATATCCTTGAGTTCTGTTGAAAAACTTCCTGCTATCATCGACTGTTCGGGACAATACTCTCTGGTAACTGGCATCGTTCAGGCAGTTGCCGTTTAGACATCAACCGGAACGCTCGTCAATCGCTAACATTTAAATAAACGCTTATCTTTCATTAGTTAAATATCGTGTTTTAATTCTTTCCCAGATTGAGATTATTTTGACATTGGTGCCGAAACCCGGGAAGTGAATTTTCGGAAAACCTTTAAACGATCGGAAAGATAAAAAAAACGGTTAACGGTTAACATTTAAGAAACGTAACCACAATGGAGCTTTCATCTCGTGCAACATACCGTGGTCAAATCACGAAATTAGCAAAAAGCGCATCTGAATATTTATCAACGCCAGAAGCGCAGGCGAAAGAATCAAATATTGATAATTTAGAAGTAGCGGAAGAAGAATTATCGGTATTCCTGCAACGGATAACAACTGCACATGAAAGCTTAACAAAAGCCAATAATGAGGTGCGTGCTTTAATAAAACCGGAGGAGTTCGACAAAGAAAACGAATCTGTCGCCGACTACGGCGATAAAGCTGTATCCATTATAGCGCGCATTACTCAAAGGCTTCTAAAAATAAGAACCATCCAAGGTCGCATCAATACATTTCCACAGGGAAACTCCACTACCGATACTCCGAATCTTCGTGTAAATTCCACAAAATTACCAAAATTGCCTTTAGTGAAATTTTCAGGCAAATTAAGTGAGTGGCTGTTGTTTTGGGAACAATTTCGCACGACAGTGCATGATAATGCAAATTTAAGGGCAGCAGACAAATTCAATTATCTCCAGTCAGTTTTAACGGGCAAGGCGGCTGAATCTATTGCGGGGTTTACTCCCACCGAGTCGTGCTACGACGGAGCTATTGCTCTTCTTAAAGAAGAATACGGAGATAATGACAGGTTAATTGATCAAACTATCCAACAGCTGCTGTCACTACAACCAGTGACGAATCGAAGTGATGTTCTTCATCTTAGGCGCCTATATAACGCAATCATCTCCAGCACAAGATCGCTCACGGCGCTTGGTGTACCTCCATCGAGTTATAGCATAGTTCTCAAATCGGTTTTGCTCAGGTGCATGCCAAATGAGCTGCGTGTGGATTTCCACAAAATATCACAACCAAAAGAAGAGCAGGAGTGTAGTGATGACAATTCCGCAGGAGGAACGTCTATAAGTTTCGCTGGTGATGAGCAGGTAAAGGCTTTATTGAAATTTCTCAAGAGAGAGGTCGAGTCGCTTGAAAAATCGGCAGCAGCAGTAAAACCAACGCAACCGCAAACCAGCTCGAAATCATATCATACCGCAGCTGGACTTTTGGCTTCTAATGATCGAGAAGTGTGTTTTTTTTGTAAATCCAACCAACACTCTACAGAAAGTTGTTCGTCCCACACACTTGTACAACGGAAGGAGCTTTTGAAACGTGATGGCCGATGTTTTCGATATACGAAACGAGGGCATAATGCAAAAATGTGCAAGAACAGATCAATAAAGTGCAGCCAGTGCTCTGGAAATCATGCCTATTATATGTGCGATCCAAATTATCGTTCCAACAAAGCAGATAACAGTCATAAACAGCAGCCGAATTTTAATGCAAATTCACCGCCACAAAAAACCGCCAATTTGTGTTCGCAAAATGCTGGCTCATATCCTAACGCAAACATTTATTTACAGACAGCATGCGCTTTGATTTCTTCGCCAGCTGATACTTCAACGTCATTATATGTCAGGCTCGTTCTGGACGGAGGAAGTCAGTACACATATGTGAAGACAAGTGTAGCGCGTCAATTAAATTTGGAAATAATTGGTAAACAACGGATAAAAATCTTACCCTTCGGAAGCTCAACGCGTCCTCCAACGCAGGTTTGTAATCGTGTGAAACTTTTTTATGCAGTCAGCATGACAATCGATGCATAGAAATGAAAGCATTAGAGGTACCTGAAATTTGTTTAGACATACTTCCTATACCAAATAAAAACAATCCAGAATTTACAAAATTTATTTTAGCCGACGCTAGAAAAGCCGATAATCTTCAGGAGGGAATCAGTTTGCTAATCGGATCGGATTTTTATTGGAAAATTATTACGGGTGAATTTCAGCGCATTGATGATAATTTAACAGCTGTGAACTCAATATTGGGTTGGACAATTCAAGGTCCCGCATGCTTGATGGCAACCACCCTGAATTGTAGTTGCTCACCAGATTATGAAAGCGACATGAGCCGTTTTTGGGATCTAGAGTGTATTGGCATATCCGCTAAAGGTGAGAATGAAATTATTCATGATGTTAACAAATATATTCGAAAAATCGGTGATCGATATGAGGCATCATTATTGTGGAAAACTGAAGATCGTGTATTGAATAATTATCGCAAGGAAGCAATCACAAGGTTGAATAATTTAATAAATAGATTATCTAAGGACCCATCTAAACTGAAGAACTATGATAGAGAGATGAGGGATTTCATTGCCTGTGGATTTGCTGAAAAAATTGCCACTCCAATTAGCAGTCAAAACCGGGTTTATTATATGCCACATAGACCCGTCTACCGTGACGATAAAGCAACTCCGAAACTGCGCATAGTTTTTGATGCTTCTGCTAGCTCAGGTGATAACTTATCGCTTAATAAACTTTTATCTACTGGCCCGAACTTGCTGCCTAATGTTCTGACTATTTTGTTGAATTTTAGAATAGGAAAAATTGGAATCGTGGCCGACATTGAAAAGGCCTTTCTTCAGATATTGTTATCAAAAAAGGATCGCGATGTACATCGATTTTTTTGGTTTGATGAAGAGCTGGAGTTATCAAAAGATCTGCCCCCACCTCAAGAATATCGTATGACTCGTGTTACATTCGGAGTATCGTGCAGTCCCTTTCTATTAAGTGCAGTACTGCGAAAACATTTCGAGGAGCAGCATATTGCATTTCCGGAGACCAAGAATCTTGTTTAACTCCTTCTATATGGACGATTTGGTGACAAGTGTTGATGAAGAAGAAATTGCCAAAACCATTTATCGTGAAACACGCTTCATTTTAAAAGATGCTTCCATGAACATACGCAAGTGGAATTCTAACGCTCCAAACATCCGCTTGCACTTTGGAAAGTATGATAATCCGCCGATCATGCAGAAGGTATTAGGAATGCGTTGGTGTTGCTTAACTGATGAAATTTCTGTGGAATTGGATCAACTTCTAGTAATAACTCCTCAATTAATGGTGAATGGAACGAAACGAAATGTACTAAAGCTTATATCGCGAATTTATGATCCTTTGGGAATACTCGGTCCTTATGTTATAAGGTTAAAAATTCTATTCCAAGAGATTTGGCGCCTGAAGCTAGACTGGGACGTTGTGCTACCAGACAATATGCTAAAAATATGGCGTAGCTGCTGTTCTGATGTCAAACGGTTAAATGAAATTTCTCTTCCACGACAAGCATTTACATCTTCACCAATAGCGAGTACTCAATTGCATATTTTTTCTGATGCCAGTCTACAAGCTTATGGAGCTGTCGCTTTCGTTAGAACTGTTGGTCGTGATGGTATAGTATGCGTGAAATATTTGTGCTCTAAAAATCGAGTGGCTCCACTTAAAATTAAAGATTTTGTTAATTTAACGTTACCGAAATTAGAACTGACGGCAGCATTGATTGCTGCAAGATTAGTAAAATATCTGCAGGGTCACATCAACAAGAAATTTGATTCCATATTCTGTTGGTGCGATTCAAAAATTACTTTATATTGGATACATGGAGATCTGAACAAATGGAAACCTTATGTAGCTCATCGTGTGAAAGAGATTCGACAGGTGACCTTTCTTGATAGCTGGAGATATTGCGCCGGCGACCAAAACCCAGCAGATTTGTTAACGCGCGGGTTATCCCCGGAGTCCTTTTGTAAAGCTTCAACCTGGATCTCCGGACCGTCATGGTTATCAGATGCATCAGATAACTGGCCTAAAACAGATTTTAATATACAAAATTTAACTTCTCTTGTTTGTTTACAGGTAGTAGCTGACAATGCTACCTCTAAGCATAACGATGAAAGCATTCTAAACATTGACGATTACAGTGATTATAGACGATTGCTGAGAGTAACGGCGTATGTGCAACGATTCGTAGGAGCTCTTCGTAAGCATCGGCCAAGTAATAGGTATCTAAAATCAGACGAATTGCTACAAGCAGAATATTACTGGGTGAAAAGGATTCAAGAGCGTCACTATAAAGAGGAACTTGCGGCTCTTCAGAAAGGAAAATTAATTGCCATTTCTTCAAAAATATACACGTTAAATCCTGTGATCGATGACTATGGTATTTTACGCGTTAGGAGCCGATTAATTAAACTCAACAACGACTTTGTGACCGCCTTTCCAATTATTCTACCGAAATCTGAACACTTAACCAGACTGATTGTAGTAGACGTTCATCATCGAGCATTGCATGGTGGTGTTAATTTAGTCATAACGCGCCTCCGAGAAAAGTTCTGGATTGTTAAGGCCAGGCAGCTTGTAAGGAGTATCACTCACCAGTGCTATCTTTGTAGACGCCTCAGAGGAAATGCGGCATCGCAGCCGTTCGCAACGTTGCCGCGAAGTAGACTCAGCGCTTCAAGACCCTTCGAGACTACTGGTATTGATTTTGCTGGTCCATTACATGCAAAGCTGCTCGTAACGGATGAGGGAACGAGAAAGATGTACATCATGCTACTGACCTGCGCAGCAGTTCGAGCTATACATTTGGAGCTGGTTCCAAGTCTTACTACGGAAAGCTGTTTGCTGGCCTTAAGGCGTTTTATATCCCGTCGAGGAGCTCCAAATCTCATCATATCCGATAATGCTAAAACTTTTAAAAGAGCATCTTTGGAACTGAAGGAACTTGGAAATTTTGTGGAATCCGAAGATCTTCAGGGCTTTGCAAGCAATCACGGCATCCGTTGGCAATTTATAGTGGAACGTGCCCCATGGTGGGGAGGCTTTTGGGAGCGCCTTGTGCGCAGTGTAAAGGATGTGCTACGGGCCACTATTGGCCGCTCTATTTTGACTGTCGATAAGCTTCACACTCTTTTAACGGAAGCTGAGTCTGTGATCAATGCTCGGCCACTGACTTATCTCAGCGACGACCCTTTGGATTTATCGCCGCTAACACCAGCACATTTTATAACTTGCTCGTACTCTAATTTTGTGACCGCCCGAATCACTGAAGTAAACGATAAAGAAATTCGCTTGAAATGGAAGGAACGGCTACGTATGACTGATCAATTCTGGAGAAGATGGAGAAATGAGTACCTCCAGCAGCTGAGGTCAGTTCATCATCACAAGAATATTCTTTCTTCAACGATTAAAGCCGGAGACATTGTCGTAGTTCATGACCAAGCTTCACCGCGTTTATTCTGGAAGCTCGCAGTAATTGAAGCTATTTTTCCTGGAAGGGACGGAAAAGTTCGAGCCTGCGAAATCCGTTTCTCGAATGGATCGCGAACTAGGAGACCAATTCAATTATTATATCCTTTAGAAATTTCTGAAATACAAAAAATTACAAACGCCCCGCCCGGAGGATGTTGAAAAACTTCCTGCTATCATCGACTGTTCGGGACAATACTCTCTGGTAACTGGCATCGTTCAGGCAGTTGCCGTTTAGACATCAACCGGAACGCTCGTCAATCGCTAACATTTAAATAAACGCTTATCTTTCATTAGTTAAATATCTTGTTTTAATTCTTTCCCAGATTGAGATTATTTTGACAAGTTCTTTGGATGGTGGTGGGTCCCTGGAGTCGTAGGGGAGATAAGCTGAGCATAAAATAATCATGTTCTTGCTACCCCCTCCCCTGCTAATCTGTATCTTCACCACTGCGAGGTCTCTCGACGATTTATCTGTGAGAGGGAAGCAGTTGGTGTTTTTATTGTACAGGTCCGAGGGTCTCCGTCCACATCACTGCATGCCATGCTGTAGCCGGCTGCCCGCAGGCCCTATTTAGCACCGTTGTTAACCCATGGCTCCTGTACGAGAGCCACGTCTATAGCTTGGGTGGCAAGCACCCTGCAAAGGACTGCCGAGGCAGCCCTACTATGTTGCAGGTTGCACTGTACCACCCGCATCCTGGGGTTGTTCCTGCTGCCGTGAGCCAGCAGGAGTCTCCTTTTTTATACCAATTTCCTTGACTTTAAGTCGGCCGAAGCCAGGGACGTGCCTTGCTCTTTCAGCTGCATGAGCGACCTCTGCTGAATGCTAAGGGCAAGAGTTTGACCGTTCTGGTCAACCTTCCTACCCATCACTTGCCAAAATGTCACCTCAATTGGCTGATTTTGTATCTCCCCATCCTGCGGAGCACCTGTTCCGGTTCCCTAACATCATGAGGAACCCAGAATGCGATCCTTTTAAATTTGGGAAGGTCCTTTTCCTCGATTACTTTGAGATTGCACTCTTCCCAAACCTGCAGTCTGGCGACAGCATTCGTCAGCCATCGGCTGGTAGCATCGTTGGCGCAGGTGATCTTAATAAGACCCCCGCCTTCACACCCAAAAACTGCAATCGCCTTTAAGACTTTTGTCCACCTCAGTCAAGATGGAGTCTCAAATAGAGGAGGATTGCTCCTCCGTCAGTCTGCCCTCAGGATAGTTGTCCATGACCACTGCCATGGTGATCCCAGCCACCTTATCCCGGTATGAGGGTTCCTGCGGTTCCCTCCTTTTTTTCTTTTGGGGTCCCTGTCCAGCCGGAGACTCCTCTGATCGCTGCCGTTTCGGCAGTGCATCAGTTGGGTCCGGCATGCGACATTGCCCCCCACAAGATGTGGGAGCTGGTGCAGTGGCTATCTGAGTCCGCTCCTTTTAGCCCCGGTTACCACTGTCCTGCCTTCGGTTTGTTGGAAGGAAGTTGCAAATGTGGGTCTGGCGTGCTCCGTATAGCTCCCTGATTCCCTTGCAGCCTTACTTACCTTGGCCCTCTTCCTTTTGGTAGCGCCAGATTTCTTCCTGCTAGGCTGACAACCATGGCAGTTATTTCTTCAACACCATTGCCGCCAGCTGCCTGGGGCATTGCTGTTGATGATTGAGAAGCCGAAGCTTCTGTGCTGGACGAGGTACCTCCGAGGAGTTCCCTCTCCAGCTCTGAGCTGATGCTTATTGCATCAGACCCACAACCTCCTTCTTCGTCTGATTTTTTTTGTTGAATTTTGGTCCATAAAAGTCCCACGAGAAGGCAGGAAAGAGAAGGTCCATCCTGACCTCCATATCAGGATAAGGTTATATATAACTGAGCGCGCCCGGTACCCAGAGGAGATCGTTTGGGACAGTGCAACACTACCCACTGCCATGCAGCCCTCGACACGATGCATTTACATCTTGGCTTGGTAGGCTATTAAGGGTGTGCTTCCTACTTCCGTCGTTAGTTGGTTATCCAGGGAGCACTACGAGGAGGTGACGGTTCGATTTTACTCAGCCTAAATGACAGTACTGCTATAAGAAAATTGTGACTGTGTAATAATGAGGTTATGTTTTTTTGTTGATTTTATTAACTTCCCAGTAGGAAGCTATTGTAATCAGTCCGAAAATCGGATTCGAATTTTTCAATGTATTTACACGTTTCAAGGTCCCAATAGCATTTTAAGCAAAAATTTGAAAAGAAATATGTGTGTGTGTGTGCGTACGTATGTGGTCATTTTTTCCTGCACGATTTAGCGCGAACCATACAAGATATCGACTTCGTTGAGGTGTCGTTCGAAGCGTGTCCAAGGAAATATGATCTGAAAAGATTTTCATAAAAATCGGTCGAGCCGTTTTTTTGTTTGAACGGCTCAAGTAATTTTTGTACCAGCACGATTTCGCGAGAACCAAAAAAGATATCGCCTTCGTTAAGGTGTCGTTCGAAGCGTGTTAAAGGACATATGATCTGAAAAGATTTTCATAAAAATCGGTGGAGCCGTTTTTTTGTTTAAACGACGTAAGGGATTTTTGTACCAGCACGATTTCGCGCGAACCAAAAAATATACCGACTTCGTTGAGGTGCCGTTCAAAGCGTGTTAAAGGAAATATGATCTGAAAAGATTTTCATAAAAATCGGTCGAGTCGTTTTTTTGTTTGAACGAAGCTCGTGATTTTTGTACCTGCCCAATATCGCGCGAACCAAATATGATACCGACTTCGTTGAGGTGCCGATCAAAGTGTATTAATGAAGGTATGATCTGAAAAATTATCATAAGATTCGGTCAAGGCTTTTTTTGAGTTTAAATGAAGAGACTTCGGCAAGTGTGCCAAGTAACTTAAATTAATTAGTTTTGCTACTGTCTAATATACTAGGTGGAATGAAACCCATTCCAAATGAGGTTAACTTTTATGGATTCAGTCGAGCAATAGCTTCCCACGAAATTTTCAATCATTTGTCCATTTTCTGCCATACATCTGCCTACACACATTTCACGAATAGGTGATTTATTGTGACTAAGTATTTTGTAACGTAACGTCCGCATGAGTTGTTAAAGAATTAGCAGAGTGGTCATTATTTTGGTAGATCGTAACTCCAATAGCTGCAACTTCAGGCCCCTTAAATTTAAAAATATTGTTAAATAAGTTTTGGAATAACAACATATTCTTCATTTTTCATCCAAGTGTCAGTGTTAAATATAATACATTAATTTTGTTTACAACTTCGTCATCCTAATCTTGTAAATACGCACATATCATTTGACAACCTAGCGAAAGTATTGATAAACAAATGTGACAAATGTTAGGTATTATATATTACTAGTTGGGACCTGGCGCGCCTATGCTGCTTCCACAAGCCAATAGTAGTAATCAGGTGATATGAATTTTAAAATACAGTAGGAGAGTTTGAAAAAGGTAATTTTTTGGTATTTTTGATTCCAAATAACAAAATGTGAAACTATTAGGGATCTGACATTTTGATCGAGACAATAAAAACCATCCATTGACATGGCATTTTTCGAGATATTTAAATTTTCATACACAGATGAAGTGTCTCAATGATTATTTTCTGTATTTTGGATAGCTAGGACCCGGTGCGCCTCGCTGCACCCAACGTTTAAACATTTAAAATCAATCCAAACATTCAAAATTCAACTCTTCTTAACCATTAACGAAAAACCAACTATTCCTATAAAAGTTGGAGTCATTAGATTCAAAATACATTTATTTGAACTATGACCAAAATTGCCTGTTTATTCTGTTAAAACCCTGAACGTTAAAAGATTTAAAATTAATGCGAATAGCAGCATCCAGCACTCGAAATTCGAGGGCCATTTTCTAAAGCTTTTTTTAATTTAAATCTAGAAGTCTTCAATTACAAAATTTTTCGAGAACAATAACACAAAATCGAAAATGAAACAAATATTATATAGTTGGAAAAAACAATGCCAAAAAACCAACTTTTATTTTCTCTTATATTGCGAAACTGTGTTCGTCAAAACATGTGAAATTAATTCAAATATTGAAAATCAAACTATTCCCAATATCTAAGGAAAGAACCAATACTTATTTCTGTAAAATTTGGAGACATTAGATTCAATATGCTTTCATATTAAGTGTGGCCAAAATTACCTATGTATGTATTCCTTTACAAAACTTGCTGGTAAACTATGTTTTTGGTTTTGTATTCCGGCGCGTAAATAAACAAAGATGATGCCTTTCCGACTCGCTGCACCCAACCTTACGACATTTAAAATTAATCCAAGTCTTCAAAATTCAAATCTTCAACAAATATTTATAACCATTAACGAAAAACCAATTATTCCTATAAAAGCTCGAGAATATCCAGGTTTGTGTGTCTAATTTTGCGAAGTATGTCTTCAGTCATGCCGTTCTTGTATTTTTCCCACAAAACCGATGGTTCTGTTGGGTATCATGTCGTCAATATAATTGCGAACAATTGACGAATGTTATTCGGCGGGGATGCAAATGATGCAAGTGTCAGATCCCAATGATTGTCGTCTTCCAGCAATTGCAACTCGCGACATGCATCTTGAAATGTATTGAATATTTGACCATTGACTGTTCGTAAAAATTCGAAAGACGTTGTTCCTGGAATATTCAGCAACAACAAACGCAAAAAGGAACATTCACGTTGTTTTGGATGTACTGTGCAAAGTTGTCCCAATGTCTTTGCTTTCAATACGCGTGCGATAGTTGGATGTGGTTCACCTTGTCTACGTGGCTTCGATTTTTTACCTGATTTGTTCCATGTATAATAGCGAGGGACGTCGGTATATAACAATGTTTTTGCGAACTGTCCGAAAATATCAGGTTTTTGGCACAGTATGAAAAATTTAGTAAGTGTAGTTTTTGGTGGCTGGAAAGCTCGTTGGAGAGCATTTTTTTCAGTGAAATATACACGTTGACCGTTTTCAAGATGTACCGCAATCTGAGGCATAATGCAAAAACTCGACATTTATATATTTTCTTATATAAAGTAGGAAGTATATAAAGAACAATGGATGCTAATATTTTACATGTTTCCCAATGTTCACAAATATTTTTATTTTGTATATAAATTATACGTTTCTTAACTGGTGTGTTTTTGCGGGCTCCGGTAGTTATAGTATACAGTCCATAGTACATAGTATATAGTACACAGTACACTGTACACACTGTACATACTGTACACACTGTACACTCAGTACACTCAATACACTAATTCATACGTTGTCACTCGTAAAAATCGGAGTGCTTTTTTAAAGCTAACGGTTTTTTATATGTATATGACAATTAAAATTAAATATTTTTTCGCCCCGCCAACTTAAATATAATCAGTGAAACATTAAAATTCTCTATATTTCGACAACAGCTTCACTTATCTGGACCAAAATTATCCTATATTTCAATCTGGAACCAACCCTACACATTCCCAAATTTTCATTTAAATCTGTTGGGCGGTTTCGGAGATTAGCGTGTACAAACATTGTGACACGTAGTTTTTATATATTAAGATATATTGATTATTGTTTATTTATTATTAAAATATCCATTGATAATATTCCACATTTATAATACTGGGAAGTTGATCTTGTGGACCGAAAGGGTCAAAACCACATCCCAACTAGTTTGTGATTTTAATTTGAAATGCAGTGTGAGTGAAAAGTTTGTATGCATCAGATATTTACAACTTCTGAGGTAGTTGCAGTTTTTCAAAGGCCTTTCTTTGGACGCTTTGATTTATCAACAGAATATGAAAAAAGGCGCAAAACACCCTGTAGTGGCAGAACTATGACGAATTCGAAAAAACAGTGAAAAAATTTGTAGGAAATTTTATTCTATACAACTCGGCTCTTTTGATGGTTTCACTGCACTAATGCATAGTTTCTCCGCAATAGAGAGAAAAAGGCGGTAAAAGGAGAAAAAAAGACTATTAAATATAGCCTTGAACATATTTTGTTAGGCAACCCATCACCGTTACTTTTGTTAGCATATTTGTTTCATAAAAAATAGATTTCATTCGGTTACTCGATCGGTGAAGGTCGTTCTTCTACGGATCCTGTACTACATTTATGGGGTACACTAGCTCCTCCAGCTAGCAAAATTCAAAACAACAACAATGTCGCAAAATACAAACAAAAATAAACTTGCAATAAATAAATAATTTATTAACTTCACAATAGGCGTGTTTCTTTTTCCTGGTGTAGCTACACCGGTGTACTTTGGAGTAGTTCCAACTACCCCAGCTCATATCTTGGAGTAGATGATTAGAGTAATTCGATTTTTTTTGCAAAAGATGGCGCCTTCAAAATTTTAAGGTTTTGTTATTCACCTTTTCGATTATATCAATCATTTAAGCGCGTTTTTTGAAGTTGTCATTTAATGTGGGGTGCTACATGGGGACTCAAAAAGTACGAAAACCCCGGTTTTATAGAAAAGAAACGAAGGAGTGGAGAGAAAGAAGGACGCACATGACGAAACTTTAACGAAAGAATTTTCACCCAAAAATTTCCGGGGTGAAAACTAAAGGCCGTATCAGAACCTAAAAATATGCAGCGTGCAGCAGCAGCACCAGAGCAACATGCTGCAGTCGGTATCAGATCCTAGTCTTTTCCGCTGTGCAGCGCACTTTTTATTTGATAGCTAAACCTCAAATTTAAAATTTAAAAATTGCACTAGTTCTACCAATTATTACTCCATGTTCTTTTAAATAATTTAAAACAAAAAATCCCGCGTCTCCTTGTTTAAAATCACTTGCCGCATTACGAAGTGTCAAAAGTGCTGCATATATATGCAGCAAAATTAGGATTTGAGATGAAAATGCAGCACGCTGGTCTGGTGCTGCTTTGTTTGTCATTTTACCAGCCTCAGCCAATAGAAACACTTGTGGTTGCAGCGCTGCATAGGTTCTGATACGGCCTTAACTCATACGCACATTTCTTTCTCTTCTCCCTTCTCAGATGTAAACAATGACCGCGGTATACACACACATAATCAAAGCTTTCATGTAGGGTGAAGAATTATTCTAAGCCGAAGACAGCCTCGTGTAGCATTAAATAACGAGACTCAAATCTGATTTCGAACTTCTTGAGTCTCCGTGTAGCACCACCCAATGACACCATTGATAAAACCGAAATTATTCTAAACGAATAGAAGAAATTTTAATAAATTAAATATTTCGAATGAAATGGTGTTAAAAAAAATATGGAAACTCCCATTTATATGAAATTGATTATTACTTTGAGGTTATAAACTACACTGAAATAAAAAAATGCGTTTCATTTTCCATCTAGTCTAGAGTACACTGGTGTAACTATACCAGGAAAAAGAAACACGCCTATTAATGTATGAACTTTTTAAAATTCAAATAAATTTATGAAATCCACAAACTTGAAATAATAGCTGATTACCTTAAAGCCTGAAACAGAATCAACGCAGTGCAGTCAAAGTTTGGTCTCGTGCTTTTCTACTACCCGGAACACAATTGCATGCAGGGCAGTGAGCAGCAGAATACTGCACTGCAGGTTTAGGCTAATTTCTAAATTTACTGTGCAGTGTGTGATTTGAAGTTTAATTTTCTAACACAAATTTTTATAAAAGTGATATAGTGTCAGTAATTTTTAAAGACATAAATTAAGAATTGCACATGAGTGAAATGATTTATATATTGTTTTAGTTAACAGTAGTTTATAGTTTTACATCTTTGTTAAATGGCATTGTTCTGTTTTTTTATTTGAAGTTATTTTTTTTACACTATTTTTATAATTAAGATAATTTTCTTAATATAGAAAATATAAAAAGTATATAAAACTGTCTATTTTTTTCATGAAATTTAGTTTTCCAATTTAAAATTTTTTTGACGTTTAAGCTTTGACAACACTGCACTGGGTTGATTTCGTTATAAGACGCAGTGCTGTAATTTTTGACAATCAGTAAACAACACTGCATACTGCACACTGCATTGATTCTGTTTCAGGCTTAACAGTGTTTCACTTGGAAGAACCCAAAGGCCCATTTTACACCATGAAACACGAAACAAAAAGTTTCATGCAACTTTGCTTGGTTTTGACGGGGAGAGGAGAGAGAGGGCTGGAGGGAACACCTGTTCCTTCAAACCCTCTCTCTCCTCTCCCCATCAAACGGAGCAAAGTTGCATGAAACTTTTTGTTTCGTGTTTCATCGTGTAAAATGTCCCAAAAGGTCTAGGTCATCAAATTTTTTATCGAATTTCAAAAAGGAATGGACGTTTCGAACACACAAAAATGTGTCCGCTGTACGCTCGTGTAGAGCCACCCTTGCTTATTGCTTATAATAGGTTTGTTCCCGTACTTTCTGCATTCTGCCACTTACTGCAAGTTGCTTATTGAGAGGTGGGGATGAAGTACAGAAAGTACAGGAACATGTTTCTGCAGGTTTCTGCAGTTTTAACACGGGAATGACAGTTCTGCCATTGCCATGTTTCAAATATCTAAGCTGCAGCAGGTTACAGCAGCTCGTAGCTACTGCAGGTTTCTGCTTCTTACTGCAGGGTGGGGAAATGAGTATGGCGGCTGCAGTAAAAGTACGGGAACAGAATTCTGTTAAGTAATTCGAAGCAACTGACAGATTCTGTACTTTCTGCAGGTACGGGAACAGACCTAATTTCATATTATGGAATTGTTTGAAGTGTAGTTTTGTTTTATATTTGCTAGTCTGTTGGAACATTGAAGTATGATACGAAGAAGAAGTAAATGTCAGTGAACTAAGGACAACCAAAAACAAAAGGTGTTATTTTCAAATTAGTAGAGTTGAATTCTCTGGAAATGAATTACATTAAAGAAAATTCAGTATTGCAACCACAAAGGTTAATGTTATTAGCATGTGGATCCTTTAATCCCTTAACGCCGATGCATTTGCGAATGTTTGGTAAGTCATGGTAATATATGAAGTTACTAAATGTACTTATTTTAAATTGTTATCTTTCAAATGAGTTAATAGAAATTGCGAAAGATCATTTTAATATGAATGGGAATTATAAAGTAATTGGCGGAATTATATCTCCTGTTCATGACTCATATGGAAAGAAAGGGTTGGAATTAGCAAAGCATCGTTGTGCTATGCTCAAGTTAGCATTACAAAGCTCGGATTGGATTAGACTTTCAGATTGGGAATCAACTCAACCACAGTGGAGTAGGACTAGATTAATTCTTCAGTATCATCAGGTAAAATATTTTTAATTACGTCACCTTTTTCAGTAAATTCTTTTAGAACTACATTAACAATTTCGTAAATGGAGCTAATGACATTAATGAAATGTTGCCGTCATGGTTACCTGAAAATATAAAAAACTCGAAAGATAATGTTACAGTTAAACTTCTATGTGGAGCTGATCTTCTGGAATCTTTTGCGGTACCTGACTTATGGAATGAAGAAGATGTAAGTAAAATATTTCCTTTTTAAGGGTCTCAATATTCTTCTCATGTTGCAAGTTTGTACCAAAAACTATCCATATCTAAAATGTTATCGCTTCTGCTAGTGCAATTTACAAGGTATATAACATATGGTATAACATTTATTAAAACCATTGAAAACTGAATTTCTCTCTATTTGCCTTTTTTATGACAATGAATATCGTGAAACTGCATAATGCAGTGATTACGCTTAAAGCACTGGTTTGTTTAGTTATTTCCAGGCGATGGCGGATTTACTTGTTATGCCAACACATTCGGTTGTTTTTTTCAATTGATTTTTATTGCTAAGTAATCGGAATTTCAGGAAATCAATATTTTGTTTGAAAATTATTTCGTAAAAAAATTAAAAATATACACTATAATGGAAAAAAATAAACATGTATTCAAAATAAACTAGTTGGGATGTGGGTTTGACCCTTTCGGTCCACACGATCAACTTCCCAGTATGATGAATAATGAATATTATGAATGGATATTTTAATAATAAATGAACAATAATAACAACAAATTGTAAGAAAAAATCACACCAAATTCATACACGTGGTTCTTCAGACTAACACAACTCCTATACCTAATAGCAAAAATCTTGTAGTTTTAAATAATATAATATTAATAAATTGTCTACTTCGAAAATAGTAATAGTTTTAGTAGTAGTGGGAAATTGGCTAGTATCAGAACTGGGGCCAAAGTAATCCTGAGAGAAGCTATTTGAAATAGCGATAACAGTGGTAAATCCGCAAGGCTTTTATAGAGAATTTAGTTTTGCTGAACGGTAGCAAACGAACTTGTCCCTTGTACTTCGTTCGCTAAACTATAAGGGTGAGTGCAGTACGCAGCGTAGATGGTAGAGTAGAGCATAGCTTTTTTCGCTTTTTCTGCGAGCGGAAAGTGAGCTGCGTTATGCACACACCCATTTAAAACCCATTGAGAGTTCTATAAGCGAGTATGCGCAGCTATGCTCTACTCTACCATCTACGCTGCGTACTGTACTCACCCTAAAGGCCGTATCAGAACCTAAAAATATGCAGCGTGCAGCAGCAGCACCAGAGCAACATGCTGCAGTCGGTATCAGATCCTAGTCTTGACTTTTTATTTGATAGCTAAACCTCAAATTAAAAATTTAAAAATTGCACTAGTTCTACCAATTATTACTCCATGTCCTTTTAAATAATTTAAAACAAAAAATCCCGCGTCTCCTTGTTTAAAATCACTTGCCGCATTACGAAGTGTCAAAAGTGCTGCATATATATGCAGCAAAATTAGGATTTGATATGAAAATGCAGCACGCTGGTCTGGTGCTGCTTTGCTTGTCATTTTACCAGACTCAGCCAATAGAAACACTTGTGGTTGCAGCGCTGCATAGGTTCTGATACGGCCTTAACGCGTGGTCGAATTCGCTTTGAGCGTGTTGAAACGCCGCTGATAAACTGGGAAGATAATAACTTCATTTGGAAACTCGAACGATTTCAGGAGATATACCAAAATTAATCAATGAAAAGGATTTGTCAAACTTGACCGAAAAGCCCGGTTGAACTTCAATTTCCAGAAACTAGAAAGTGGAAGGCAATCCCCAAAAAGTTCTGATCTGAAGTTTGAAAATTTCGTGGGAAGCTATTGCTCGGCTGAATCCATAAAAGTTAACCTCATTTGGAACGGGTTTCAGTCCAACGAGTATATTAGACAGTAGCAAAACTAATTAATTTAAGTTACTTGGCACACTTATTTATTTATTTATTAACAAATTATGTACAAAGACTTCAAGTCTTAAATTCATGTACATTAATTATACAGAAGGAATATAAGAATAAAAATAATAAAATTCAAATGCAAAAAAATAAATTACATATAAAAAGGAGACTAGATAAATTATTTAAATTAAAAGAACAAAAAAAATTAATAAGAGAGAGACAGAAAGACACTTGCCGAAGTCTCTTCATTTAAACACAAAAAACGCCTTGACCGAATATTATGATAATTTTTCAGATCATATCTTCGTTAATACACTTCGATCGGCACCTCAAAGAAGTCGGTATCATATTTGGTTCGCGCGATATTGGGCAGGTACAAAAATCACGAACAAAGAAATCAACACGAGAAATCAAACAAAAAAACGACGACCGATTTCTATGAAAATCTTTTCAGATCATATTTCCTTTAACGAAGTCGATATCTTTTGGGTTCGCGCGAAATCGTGCAGGTACAAAAATCACTTACGTCGTCTAAACAAAGAAACCGCTCGACAGAATATTATGAAAAGCTTTTCTGATAGTAAAACTTCGGTAATACGCTACGATCGACACCTCAACGAAGTCAGTATCATTGTTAGTTCGCGCGAAATCGAGCTGGTACAAAAATCACTTAAGTCGCTCAAACATAAAAACGGCTCGACCGATTTTTATGAAAATCTTCAGATCATATTTCCTTTAACACGCTTCGAACGGCACCTCAACGAAGTCGATATCTTTTTTGGTTCGCGCCAAATCGTGCAGGTACAAAAATCACTTAAGCCCCTATGACACTTCTTTTTTTTCGTATTTTTAATGCATTAAAAATGAGTTTAGAAAATTGTGAATATTTTCCAATGTAAAAAAGCTATTAGTGTAAGTGAGTAAACAGTATGTATCAAAAATATAAATAGTTCATTAAAAATGCGAACCTGTCAAAAAAATACATTAAAAATGTAAAATTTTTACATTTTTTAAGATTCTAGTAGCTTGTTTTTTGACAGTTCTGCATTAAACAGCTGATATATTTTGAGAAATTTAATTTTTGTGCTTACGAGTACATTCTGCGTTTCTTGTGAGTAAAGCCCAAAACAGAATAGTAAGCCATACACTAAGAGTTTTTTCTTTCGAAAAAACTGTCGGTTGACGCGTTAAAAAAACTGCCACTTTGCGTTGCGTGTTTGACAAAGCTCGATGTCCATACACTATAAAAGTTAATTAGTCGGATTGCGTGGCAGCTAAATGTGCTTTTGAAAAACAACAACAAAATATATGTATTTGACTCGGCGTGTGGAGTGGCTGTTTTTTCAACGTTCCACGCCATAAACCACCAAAACTCAGTACCTAGTATAAAGAATTTATACGAGTATTTCATAAAACCAAAAAGGCTTTGGCAAAAAATTAGCTGGCTAACAGAAATAAATTTAGTGAAAACAAATTATCCGGCAGATTTATATAAGTATTTCAGAATGGATGCACATGAGTTTGGGAATTTACTTGAAGAAATAAGACGTTTCCGTTTAGAACATTTAAGGTAAAGCATGATAAAAGCAATTTTCTCCTACAAGACAGCGTCATGAGACCCAAGATCTTAAGTCTGTCCGCGTAGGGTGGTAGGCTGAGATAATCATGCAGGTCGTACAAATTTCTCAGAACAAAAAGAAGAAATCTCTTCTGAACTAATTCAATCCTGCTGCTTATTTGGAATATAGGATCCCAGATCGGGCACGCGTATTCCAGGATTGGGCGGACTACTGAAGAGAAAAGTGTTTTTGTAACCCGTATATCGCCGAACTCATTAGCCCTTCTAATTATAAAGCCAAGACACTTGTTGGCTCAGTAATATTATCATAGTGCTTATTGAAGCTCAATTTGTTGTCTAAGGCAACACCTAGGTCATCAGCGTAGAAGAGATGTGGAATATTGACTAATCGGAGATGAAGATATTAAAAAGAAGATGACCTTGGTGACTACGCTGAGGAACATCGAAAATTTCTTCACTTTCGTTGGACAGAAATCCTGGAAATCTCACAACTTGTGCTCTTCCGTTAAGATATGATTTTAATCACTCCAGAGCCAGAGATTCCAAATTTGAATAGTTTTGCAATTAAAATGTGGTGGTCCACTCGATCAAAGGCCTTGCTGAAATCCGTATAGACAATTTTATGGCCGCTCTCCATAGCACAACGTAGTTCGGAGATTAGAAGCATAAGATTTCAGGTGGTCGAACGCCCTTTTCTGTATCCATGTTGTTGTTTGTTGAGGTATGCGTCGATTGAAGGGGCAATCATGTCGGGGACAGAAATAAACTATCAGCCTGAGTATAATACCTTTTTCAGAAAATCCACAAAACCTAAACAACTATCAACACTACACTCCAAATGACACGCCACTTTTTGAATTTCTCCATGTGTGCATAGATCAAAAGAAAACCGTAAAATTGACTGTCAAATGGAATGCAGAAAAAATTGGCGTGTGATGTTGACCACACACGATGGCATAAAACTGGCAGATTGCGTGGCGCGACAATTGGCGCGGGGAAAAAACTCTTAGTGTATGGCATACTAATGAATGCAGAAACTTCGACTTTGACTTCACCGTTGCAGTAAAGTCGAATTTGCTGCACAGCGCTAACACATTCATTTCAGAACTTCAAAGTCTATAATTTGACAGATAGAATTTACAATTGCGATCACCATTTAATAACATAACAAAAATTATAAATTTTAAAAAATTTACCAATTTTTTTTTATTGTATGTGACTTTTACGTATATTACCTGCAATTATTAAGTTTTGCATACGATAAACTCAATCAATTTAAATTTTCTAATTTGGCTACAGTGGCAAAATTGAAATGTTGTGTTGGTAGTTCTGAAACTTTTGCAGCAACTTTTAAAATTTTCAAAGTCGAAGTCGGCGCAAAGTTTACTGCAACGTTTACTGCATTGATTCTGTTAACTGAACGTGAGTACTATAGAAAATGTATGAAACTGTCAAAATGCAAAGTTGAAGTCGAAGTTTCTGCATTCATTCTGTTTTGGGCTTAACTTGACAAGTAAATATTCAAAAAATTTATAAATGAATTAGAATCAAAGGCAAATTATGCGCTTTTAATGTCCATGAAGAAGTCAGGTTTGACTAAGTTATTTCTGTCTCATTCTCATAAAAATCTAGTTATCTTTTTCTCACTTCACTCGATTCAATGCATTAAAAATACGGAAAAAAAAAGTGTCATAGGGGGTTTACGTAGGCTACACAAAGAAACCGATCGATTTTATGAAAATCTTTTTAGATAGTAGCTTCGGTAATACGCTACGATCGACACATCAACGAAGTCGGTATCATTGTTAGTTCGCGCGAAATCGGGCTGGTACAAAAATCACTTAAGTCGTTCAAACAAAAAAACGGCTCGACCGATTTCTATGAAAATCTTTTCAGATCATATTTCATTTAATACGCTTCGAACGGCATCTCAACGAAGTCGATATCTTTTTTGGTTCGCGCGAAATCGTGAAGGAAAAATGACCACAACGTACGCCCAGACACACACACGTATTTCTTGTCAAATTTTTGCTTAAAATGCTATTGGGACCTTGAAACATGAAAATACATTGAAAATTTCGATTTCGATTTTCGGATCGATTACAATAACTTCCTACTGGGAAGTTAAAAAGATAAATTTTTTGCACGACAAGGCCGACTTATTAGCATCTAAGTTTGCTTCGAATTCTTGTTTATACTGCTAGGTCTCCCCTGTCCCAGTGTACAGTCTGCCATAGCTTTAAGCCCGGTACCCACTTGTTGCAAAGCAGCGTATAGTATCCCTGTATCGTTTCAATTTTTGATCGATACGAATAAAAGAGGAACCCAAATTTTTCGAGTATCATCACTGCGTTCCGAATCATCCAGCCTGTTTAGGGAAAGGCTCTTTTGCCCTTCCTACCTTTTATTCAATCAAGGTACTTGGACCTTGACTGATGATGACGTGATCACGATGCTTGTATCGTGACCAGAAATATTAAAACTTATTAAAACCTTGAGGTTTTTCTTCGCCTTATTTTTCTTTATATGCAGTCAAGGTACTTGGACCTAGACTGTTTCATGGTCTGATTGCGATGCTTGTATCGCAACCAGAATAAAATGCTGAAAGAGTTCTTGAAATAAAAAGTTTCTGTGTTCCTTTAAATTCAGAAATGAACTGAATATTTATTTTCCACAATTTTCATATATACAGAACGATCGTCATCACGATCACACAAACCCCCTCCATCACACGGAAAAACATTTCGGTCAGCAAAAATCTCCATCAGCAAAACTTAGTTTACGTTTGGAGATTTTCTCATGGTAAAATTGACCATAAAAATAGACAAGAATTTTCTTATCAGTGCGCGGTGTTGCGTTACGTCTGGATGTTTTGTGTGATCGTGATGACTTGTCGCAATTTTGATTTGTAATTTAATTATTTTCAAAATATCTTGACATTATTAAATTTAGTATGTGGAATTTTGTTTTGTCTTGACTTAAAATATCAATGTATCTATTGGGGCCACGTAGACTAGTCATGATTACTATGTAGTAAAACCGATTTTTAAGAAGAGAGAGGTGAAGGGGCGGGCCGAGTATGCCGCCCCTTCACCTCTCTTCTTAAAATTCGGTTTTACTACATAGTAATCATGACTAGTGTACGTAGCCCCATTTACATTGAACATCTTCCCCCACGTTGGACATATGGGCCAATACATCTCAAACTTCAGTGGTGCTGATGATTCTGCTCCTTGGTCGTGGGCACGGTTTTGGAATGATGTTACGATTAGTCATTTTGTGTATGACGAATCTTCCAGCTCCAACTGCTATGATGATAACCGCAAGAAGTAGCGTAAGGTAGCTTATGACCTTGTGACTGATGACATGTCCTTGATTCTTGTTTGGTAAGCTGGCACGACCTATTTCATGTACCTTTTGTTGAAGTTCGTCCAGTGTTTTTTCTTGGTCGTGGTGATGCCTGTTCTCCTTAAGGATGGCTTCTTCTATTGTAGTTTCATTTGCTACAAGACCCAGCATGGTGTATGACAGTGGTGGCGAACCTTTTTATGTGCGCGTGCCAGAAAATTACAAATATTACTTATCGTGTTGCTGGCGTGCCCGACAGTGTTTAATTTTGATGTTTCAGAATTTTATTTAGACAATTTCAAAAATTAATATACAAAAATAATATATTACCAGAATCAAAATTGACAGAACCATCAATACCTATTAAATTGCAGAAAAATCAAAAATTTTTAAAAGTAAAGAAAAATTTAATAATAAGATTGGAATTTTCCATCAACGCCTATATTTTCACAATTACAATACTACTAGATTAAAACAATATTTGTGCTTACCGAAAAACAACTCAACAAGACTTTGAAGCAACTCAATTGAAACAATATTCCGGGAGGCCGCGGTCTTTTTTGTAAGATATCCTTCCTAATAGGAAATATAGTCAGATTAGCTATTAACAAAAAGTATGAAACATTGGCACCACCAGTCCAGGGATTGCGCGTGGGTGCATTTCTGCACAATATTCTTTAAAATATGTAAGAATTCCGGTTCAAATGCGACATATGAGCAGCTATGAAATCTTGACAGTATGTAGTTTATGGATAACTAATAACGAAAAACCATTTCTTACACCTGTTGGTAAAATACCCACTCGAACTTCGAAAGTACACGGAAAAAAATTTTAAGTTGAGAGTTCAAATATACATGCTTGTTCAGTTCACTTTAGCATTGAATTCCTGGAGCCCAACAAACGGGCTCTCAGAGCGCAAACTCTGGGCTCGCAGTTCATATCAGCGAGATAGTCCCTGTTTTGTAAACCAAAATATATACCTTGAGCCTGGGAGAGCGATTGCCATTAAGTGTTGCGACAGTTTCAGAACAGAATAGGTATATATCTGTCTTGAAGAAAGATGCGTCCATTGCTACCTCATTCATGAAAATAGGTCATAGGGTTACAAAAATACAGGGTGATATGTGAAACTGTAGCAAAAAAAATTTCAAAACGCCTTAAGGCCCAAACATATAGCAGAAACGAAAAGAAACCGAAACGAAAACGAAATGAACTTGAAAATGATAGCGATTATATAGGTGCCTGACCAAATCGGTTTTTGACATTTGTTGACAAGTTTTGCATTGAGTAGAAGAGTTTTTTATTTTCGATAAATACATATATTATACACTTTATATAATTTATGGCGGATGTCGAGAAATCATAATTTAAATTTTTTCGCCTCATATTGACTGCATTTTTTTAAAATAACTTCTTTTTCGTTCTTTCAACTACTTTAAATTCAAAAACAAACTTTTTGTCGAACTGTTAAAGTAACGGGCTGAATAGCTGAAACGAATACCGAAATGAAATAAATTTATATCATTCGTTCCGATTCGGTTCTGCTCGTTTATATAACCGAGTTCATACAATTTCATACGATTTATTTCATTCTTTTCGTTTCGGTTCGTTTTCGTTTCTGCTATATGTTTGGGCCTTTAGCCGCTAAACCGTTACGATTTCCCCCTCCCCATACGATTTTTCGTTCGTCTATCCAAAATCTATCCACCCCTCAAGTTTGTACAGTTTGTATCCGAACACCCTGTATATAGCGTTATCATGCGTTGAAAATCACATGAGGGATAGTATATTGCGCCAAAAGGGACGAATGAACGGCAAAAATAGTATACTTTGTCTTCTTCTACTCGTAGCTACTCATGCCTTTGTTGAGAAGTAGCTACGAGTCGAAGCCAAATGCTTGCGAGAACTTTGCTCGAATTTTGGAACACAGCTAATGCTGCAGGATCGGCCCAATTCGATAGCCCTATTACACATTTATTCTGTCATCACTGATAAGCTTGATCTAGAAAGACTATTAAATAAGTTTATTTCGGCACATACAAAGCGCAGTACCTACAGTCTGCGTTACGCGAATAAGGTTTTTTTTCATATTTTTAATAAATAAATATAAAGAGTTTCAACGCTTTTATTTCGAAGTTAAAAAATTTTTATTTATTTTTAAATCTTTTTCTTATTTATGTACATATATCGCCAACTATATATTATATCCTCCACCCGGCCAACTACCCACTCGGGCTGAAATCCAACCGCCGGCCCTGCTTGCCGGGGCGTGCAAAATGGTTCTTACACTCTGCTAATTATTTAAAATTTCCCAAATAATTGCGAAATATGAGCACCAATAAAATCGACTAAAATAATAAACCATGTAAGAGAGGATCTGGAGCAGCACAAAGTTGTACATAGTAACAGCCACAAACATTCCTTGTTATCAGCATTTAAGGAAACGGTCAATCCTTTCGCGGGTGATATTGATAAAAATATGCTATTTCATATTTTGACGGGAGAGATTAATCGCATATTTTTGGCTCAATGTTGATCAAAAAAGGTAGAGCTCAAGTCAGCATATATTGATGAGTGCCCTACCAATGAAAATCGTTTTGAGCGCCCTATACGTAGATTGAAAGTACGTACATTTGCTGAAATGATCGCCAATGAAAAGTAAAGCAGTGGACGGGAATCTCATCGAGTTGAAATTGCAACGCGTTTTATTTAGCTGTTAAGTAGCTGTTAAATATTTCGTTAAGAAAAAACTCTCGGCATAGATAACGTATTGACATATCTTTCATAAAATTTGGTTGAGCCATTTTTTTTATTTAATTGAAGTTGCGATTTTTGTACCTGCATGATATCGCAGGCACCAAAAATTTTATCGAATTCTTTGAGGTGCCGATAGAAGCATATTAACGAAAACATGCTCTGAAAAAATTTCATAACATTCGGTCGAGCCCTTTTTTTGTTTAAATGAAAAGACTTCGGCGAAGAATCACAAGCACTAGTTTAGCATTAGTTTTTATAATATCTAATAAACTCGTTGGAATGAAACCCGTTCTAAATAAAGTTACCTGTTCTGGATACCGCACAGCGACATCACTTGTCAAAATCCAACAACAAAAAGACATCACTTGTCAAAATCCGAGTACTCTCGTGCAAAAATTACGTTACCCTTTACAAACATCAGGAATTTTTCAAACCTTAGATCAGTACTTTTTGGACAGGGAACTGTTTTCCAACATCGACCATGGGCTCTAGTGTCGCGAACGCAGTACGAAGGAAATGTTCGTTTGCTAACGTTGAGGATAAAATAATTCTCTAGAAAATTTCTGTAGATTTACCACCTCGTAATATTCAACATTCATAATACTGGGAAGTTGATTGTGTGGACCGAAAGGGTCAAACCCACACCCCAACTAGTTTTTTAGACTTGTTTCAAAGCAGCACGAAGTGCAAAGCAAGAAAGAAAGTGAGACAGCGATACAATCTATCGATGTATTCGTCATTAAGGTTTTCGTTTCACTACCTGGGGCCGGATTCCGCAAGGAAATTTCCTTTGTTTCGTCGTGCACACATTCATGTTTACGCTTGTAGAATCCGGCCACTGGACTATATGTAAGTACATGATTGTATACTTTGCAATAACTGGACGGGTTCATTTTAAAAAAGCACACACAACTTTATCCAAAACATGGCTTAATTTTAAAATTAATCTATATTAAATCCAATTTATTAATAAATCGTTCACGTGCCAGCAAAATTTTCGTACGTGCCATCTCTGGCACGCGTGCCATAGGTTTGCCACCACTGGTGTATGAGGTTCTCATTTTGTTGGAGTAAATCCGATGGCCTTGGATTGTCGTTTGACCGTCCTTAATTACGCAATTTGGCACGATATTAATTAGTCCCGAATCTTGTAGTGTTGCTGAGAAGGCCTCGTTATCGCAAACCACATTGATGGTGTTTTGGGCGTTGAAGGCATAAATCCATTGATTTGTGTGCGGTAGCGGTATCCAGATAGATTGCAACTCTAACTTCTTGAAGCGGCACCCTTCGAAAGTTGGTGCATTATTCAAAAATTCTACTTCGCATCTGCTTATATTGGCTTTACGATGATATACGGGACCTACTTGTTTACATACGTGCAGTGTCTTCTGAATTATCTTGCAAGGGCTTAGTTCATAACCCGTCAAGGGATAGTATTGATCACGATGTGGAGAGATGGTCAAGAAGGTAGAATATGGTTGAATCGCTGCTAATGAGTTGTTCACTCGCACTGAAATGGGAATAATCTGGAACAATTTTGAACAGTATATGACCCTTAGAGCCGGTTTAGACGGTGCGCTCCAGCGCATGTGCCTCATGAACTTTGTGGATAAAGGGAGAAGTGGGGTGGTACCTCTCTTCATCCCCACTCATCCCTTCATCACCAAACGTTCGTGAGGCACATGCGCTGGAGCGCACCGTCTAAAACAGCTCTTAGTCACATATCCTTGTCCCGTCATCAAGTTATATAATCCGAGAAGGTTTCCTTCTGCGACAGGCAACTTTACTCCTACAGGCATGTGATTTCTTATTATCGCTACTTGTTGTTTTACCTGAGCGTTGAGCATCTACGGCGACCTCAAATATTGCAGATTGAGTCCTTTGGATATTAGAGGTTATTAGTGACATCTGAAGAGCTAGCGAAATGAATCGCCGATGCAGTCTATTGAGGCGATCAGTTCCGTTTACTTGATAGATTAACTCGGATAATCGCTTGTCGAATTGGTGAAATTCCTTTTGATTTTGGCGGATAATGTTCAACGTTGAATCGACTATTGACGTTTGATTTTTGAGTACGGATAGCAAGTACTCTTCATTTTCCGCACCGATAGTGTAGGACATTTCTTCTGCGTATTGGCTGTCGAGTACACCAAAAAGTGCATTGGCGATGTTGCCAATTATACTAACTGCTCCTCTTCTTTTTCTACTCGTGGAGGGTTGCGCTGATAGTAGTTCGTTTTCTTCGGCAATTTGTTTTACGAAGTGGTGAAAATGACTAACAATTGCCTGGCAGGTGATTTTTTGACTGAGTTGGTTACAAAGATGTTGGAGTCCGTTTGTTCCGTTCTCCAGTGCTGAAAATTCTATCCAATAGGGCTGAAGATCATAGTATACCACGAGGTTCCATTCCGTAGTGGTTAATTCTGTTTATTATTATTATTATTTATTTATTTGCAAATACATGTACAAAGATTAGAATCTTAAAAATTAGTACATTAATTAACAAAATTGGACAAACTTAAGTAAAACTTAATAAGGAAAACTAAAAAAAAACTTAAAAATAACTTACTGAGTAACAAACAGGAACAGGAAACAAAAAGAAAAAGAAAAGAGAATAAAAACAAAAATAAACTAGAAATATAATACCATAAATAAAAATAAAAATAAAAAAATTATATATTAATAGAAAGTTGTATATTCATGCTCTAATCAGCCCTAGTAGAAATAAATTCAAAAAGACGCTTCTTGAAAATGCCCATTGAATCGATACGTTGTAAATCAGCAGGAAGGGAGTTCCAAGTTGAGCTACGAAGACAAAGAAAGAACGCTGACCAATTAACGTGCGAAAACGCGGAATTATTAAATTATTATTTCTGAGGGATTGCGAAAGCTGCACAAACTGGTTAGGGTTTGGAGGTTTGCGCTCGTGTAGGATATCGTGAAGCAGTCGTAGAAGCCTATACTCACGATAGTCACTTAGGGAGCTGCCTAAAACGGAGTTCGAGTAGGGTGAAATGTGGTCAAAACGGCGTAAATTAAAAACAAAACATACACAATCGTTAAACGCTATTTCCAATTTATGGGCGCAAGAAGAATCGAGAGAGGGAAAGATGGAAAGGCCATGCATTAGAAGAGGTAGTAGTAAGGCTTTTAGCAAATTCATACGCACAGCCCTTTTCAGCAAGCCACAATGGTAACGCAGTTTCGACAGGAGTCCGTAGGTTTTACCAACAATGAAATTAATGTGATCGCAGCAGGTCATGTTGCTATTCAGTACCACCCCAAGATTTCTAGCTTTATCAACGCAAACAAGAGGAACCGAGTTTAACGCGATAGCAGAGAAGTCAGGACGAACAGTAGCAGAGTGAAAGAAAAAAATACACTGGGACTTTGAAGGATTTAGCTGCAACAAATTTAATGTCGACCAGTCGGATACATTACGCAAGTCAGCAGCAAGCTTTATTTTTATTTTTATTTATCTATTAACAAATTATGTATAAAGACTTAAAGTCTTAAATTCATGTACATTAATTATACAGAAGGAAATAATAAAATTCAAATACAAAAAAAAGAAAATTACATATAAAATATAGTTTAAAAAAACTAAAAAATACGCTTTTATTTTAAAATGAACTAAAAAGTAAAAAATAATTTTGAATGTAAAGTTTTTATTGCTCCAGCCAGTATAAGAAAACAACCTACCTTTCGAAATGTAAAAAAGCTGGGGGCTCTCTATATTCTTATTTTATTAACACCGGAACTTTTAGCTAGCGCCCCACGCTTTTTTTGATTTCGAAAGGTAGGTTGTTTTCTTATACTGGCTGGAGCAATAAAAACTTTACATTCAAAATTATTTTTTACTTTTTAGTTCATTTTAAAATAAAAGCGTATTTTTTAGTTTTTTTAAACTATATTTTCTATTTTTTATTTTCTATTTTTTAGTCTATTATATGTATGTGTTCGGCCATTTTGTAGTGACCGCCATATTAGATTTAAAACGACATCACAAAGCTTACTATACTATACTCGTCATACACTTTCATTTGATACCCATACCGAGTGGGTTGTAAAGAAAAAGGTAAACCGCCATTTTGTGGTGGCCGCCATTTTGAATTTGGAAAGACGCCCCACAACGAAAAGTATTCTATTATCACATCCTTTTATTTGATACTCATAGCGAGTGGGTTGTAAAGAAAAAGATAATCCGCCATTTTGTGTTGGCCGTCATTTTGAATTTGGAATGACGCCACACAGATAATTGTATTCTAATTGTCACACCCTTTCATTTGATACCCATATCGAGTGGGTTGTAAAGAAAAAGGTAGTCCGCCATTTTGTTTGCCGCCACTTTGAATTTGGAATGACGCCATACAGCTAATTGTATTCTACCTGTCATGCCGTTTCATTTGATACCCATGTCGCGGGGTCGGGGAACACAATAGCAAAAATCGACCGCCATCTTGGAACCGCCATCTTGATTTTCTTACAAAAATGGTCAGATTGCATTGTCACGCGAACTATGCATATGTGCAAAATTTGAAGTTGATCGGTTATATAGAAGTGGGTCAAAATCAAGTTGCAAGATTTGTTTACATGGAACATACATACATACATACACACATACATACAGGTGAAGCTATTGGCCTCGATTCCCGAATCCGGCGGATCGGAAGTGAGTGCAGATTTGACACTGCAATTCCCTAATTCGCCGTGTGGGTGTAATCGTGAATCTTAACGTATAGCAATGCCAACCTGTAAATGATCTCCGAGAACAAAATTAAGGAATCTCGACTTAAACATACGACATTTTGGACATAAGTGTCAAATCCGCAATCACTTCCGATCCGCCGGATTTGGGAATCGAGGCCAATATAAAGCGTATAAAAAGGAGATAAATTATTTAAATGAGTTCGGTTTTCGTTCCCGACTGGGTCGGTCACTTTCTCCAGTGGCTGGCCCCAATATAAATACCTTTTCTGTGTTCAAACAGTTAAATACGGTATTAATAACAGTGTGATCAAATCTGTATTCAAACAGTTAAAAAGTGACTTTTTACTTTATCATAAGTATTCTGGTATCACATATTTTATGTGTTCAAGCGAAACATGAACTTCTCATAGTGAAACTGTGATCTTGTGTTTTATGTTATCTGTAAATAATACGGAACCAATCAATGTACCAAGAAAAATAAAATGTTCTTATGAAGCATTTTATAAAGCATAGTAGCATAGTTTAAATAGATTGACCATAGTGGTGACGACCATTGAGATTTTAATGGAATTAACAAACGAGCAAATGAATAAATTTCTTAATCAGCATGGACATATCACAACAGAACGGACTTCCTCGTGGTCTCCTCATCTTACATGAACAGAAAAAAATAAAGCACGAGGAACCAGCATGCATCATAACGGACTTTCTATACTACAAATTGGTCTTATATCCAGCTTTAGTAGCGGGGTTTTTTTTTGTTCTCGGCATATCCCAATATAGATCCTTCCAGCATATGACGGTGGATCAAAAAACAAAAAGCGCTTCCAAGCTTTTTTATCATGGTACCGAAATTGGATATGCTGCGAATCAGCTTAGAACTTCAGCCGTTTGGTTTTTGGCGCTATTATCGACACACCTAAGGGGCAATTCGGTTTGTTTAGGTCTTTGACGAGGAGCCTCTGGTGCGGTTTAATTGCCCACAAGTGAAGCACGTGGAGGAGAGCACGCTGCTACACTGTGGGCGTGTGCAAATCACCAACATATACACCTAGACAATCAAAATAAGCAACCAGACAAGATCAAAGCACATTCTGAATCAGTAATCATTGAAATGGATTCACACCAGTGGGCAATTCGGGTTTTGGGCATTTCACGAAAAGCCTCTGTGGTGTTAAATTGTGCATCAATAAGGCACGTGGTGGGAGCATGTAGCCGCACTGTTAGGACATGTGCTATCACCAACACATTCACCCAAACAATCAAACTCAACACAGACAAAAAATGACGTGCAACTAGCACGAACTAAGCACATTGAAAATCAGTAACCATTTGAACAAATGAATCAGAACGTGCGACTATTTTTTAACTTGTGATCAAAATTAAAATAGATAAAACTAGTGACTGTATATAAATCTTAACCCAAGTGTTTGACGAAGCCCCCTTGGTTCGTACTTTATGTATGGGGCAAATTAATAAAAATCAAAGGAAGACATCTTTAAGTAACTAAGCTTTAACAAATTATTCTAAAATCAATAACAACGATGTGGACAACTAAAAAATCAATTGGACATTTGATATAATATCAAAAGCAAACCCTGCTAAACATAACTTTGTGCCTGGAGAATCAAAGAAATTGGATAAAATTAAATCAAATATCTGGTGACAAAATGGAGGCTTCTGATTGACAGTAGCATTAATCATTGCAAGCTTACCACATCTATGCTGAACTGGCCAGCAGTGTAGGAGTGATCAATAGAAGAATAAACAATTATAAGGCCACTATTTTTAACACATCTTTTGTTCCTTTGGTCTATATAGCTGCAAGGCTCAGACCAGTAAGAGACCCTCTGGGTACGCTAGCCTAGTGCTAGCAAAAGTTAAAAATATAAAAAAAAAATAAATTATTTAAATTTAGAGAACAAAAAAAAATTAAAAAATTAATAAGAGAAAGACAGAAATAAAAAAAAGAGAATACACAAGCTAAATTTTCTTTATTTTCCTGTATTCATGCTCTTGCAGCTCTGTTAACTAAAAGTTCGAAAAGACGCTTCCTGAAAATGCCCGCTGAATCGATACGTTGCAATTCAACCGGGAGAGAGTTCCATAGTAGAGCAACGAAGACGAAGAAAGAGCGCTGTCCAATTAAAGTGCGAAAACGCGGAATAATCAAATTATTATTTCTAAGTGAATGTGAGAGCAGCACGAACTGATTGAGGTATGCGGGTTTGCGCTGGTTCAAGATATCGTGAAGGACACGCAAAAGCCTATACTCACGGTAAAGGCTCATGGAGCAACCTAAAACGGAATTCAGATAGGGTGAGACATGGTCAAAACGACGTAACTTATATACAAAGCGTATGCAATCGTTAAAGGCTACTTCAAGCTTTCTCGCACAAGACGAGTCTAAAGAAGGAAAAATAGATAGGCCATGCATTAGAAGAGGAAGGAGTAAGGCTTTCACTAAATTCATGCGGATAGTCCTTTTGAGCAAACCACAGTGGTACCCCTAAGTTTTGACAGAAGCCCATATGTTTTGCCAATAATGAAGGTGATGTGGTCGCAGCAGGTCATACTGCTATTCAGAACAACTCCTAGATTTTTTACTTTTTCAACGCAAGTGAGAGGGACCCCATTCAAAACGATTTCTGGTAGAGAAGGACGAGAGATGGAAGTGAGAGAGAAAAATATACAACGGGACTTCGATGGATTTAACTGAAGTAGGTTCAACGCGGCCCAGCGCGAAATGCGGCGTAAGTCAGCCGTAATCTTCTCTACACTAGTAAAGATTTGGCTTTTTGGCGCAGATATATATAGTTGAACATCATCAGCGTACATGTGAATCTTGGAGTCTTTTACTACTAAAGGAAGATCGTTAATAAAAATGCTGAATAGAAGTGGAACCTTGAGGGACGCCCGAGCTAAGTAAAGCAATTGAGGAACAGCAGGTACCTAGTGTAACTTGTTGAGAGCGGCAAGTTAAGAAGCTATGCAAAAGTTTAAGAGCAGTTTGAGAAAAGTGGAGTTGTGAAGAGAGTTTTTCCAAAAGCAAAGTGTGATTAACGCTATCGAAGGCTTTCGAGAAATCAAGCAACAGTAGACAGCACACGCAATGCTCATCAATAGAAGTACGAATATCATTCGTGACTTTAAGGAGAGCGGTTTCGCAGCTGTGGGCTTTGCGGAAACCAGATTGCCACACACTTGCAAAATTAAGTTGTTCACCATATTCAAGAATTTGAACGGCTATCATCTTTTCCAGAACTTTTGCTAAAAATGGGAGTATACTAATGGGTCGATAGTCAGAGGGACTAACAGGAGAAGGACACTTGGGAATGGGTGTAATTAAGGCGTGCTTCCAACATTTAGGAAACTTAGATACCGTAATACAGGAGTTGAATAAGTGAGTCAGAATAGGCAGCAAGCAAGGTAGTAACATTTTTAAAAACCTAGGTGAAATGTGATCGCTACCCGTTGCTTTGGATTTGATCGAGTTAAGGGCAGTGATGACTTCAAGGGAATCAACACAACGAAAGCTGAAGCCATCAGATGGAGCAGTAACAGGGATATTAGCATGTTCCGCCGTTTGGTTAGATATAAAGTACTGATTAAGAGTTTCAAGACTGAGGCTATGAACAGTAGCTTCATTCTTAGTGTGTACACCCAAATTGCGCAAATTGCTCCATACAGTTTTCACTGAAAGAGAGGGGTCAAGCTTCTCCACACACAGATGTATTTGATCTCTTGGCGCAGGGAGATAAAGTTGCACATCATCCGCATACATATGAATCTTAGAATATTTTATTACTTAGGGAAGATCGTTAATAAAAATACTCAATAAAAGTGGCCCAAGAATAGAGCCTTGGGGGACGCCAGCATGGAGTAGTGCACTTGAGGAACTAGAGCCACCTAGTTTAACTTTTTAAGAGCGGTTAGATAAGAAACTTTGCAAAAGTTTAAGAGCAGAAAGAGAAAAGTGTGTTTGTGAGGCCAGTTTTCGCAGAAGCTTTTGAGAAGTCGAGCAGCAATAGAGAGCAAATGTCATGTTTATCAAGGGAGTTGCGAATATCAGTCGTGACTTTAAGAAGTGCAGTTTCGCAGCTGTGATGTTTGCGAAAGCCAGATTGCCATACATTTACAAGTTTGAGACGCTCACAATACGCAATTATTTGAGTAGCTATCAACTTTTCGAGGACCTTAGCCAGAAATGGAAGAATGCTGATAGGCCGAAAATCGGAGGGACTGGTAGGAGAAGGGCACTTGGGAATGGGTATGATTAGAGCATGCTTCCAAGATGAAGGAAACTTTGACACCGTGAGGCAAGAATTGAGAATGTGAGTTAAAAAAGGCAATAGTTGAGGAATGAGCATTTTTAGGAACCTAGGCGAAATGTAATCGCTACCAGTCGCATTGGATTTGATTGACTTCAAAGCAGAGATTACTTCTAGGGGGTCAACGCAACGAAAGCAGAACCCATCGGGAGAAGCTGTAAAAGTGGTAATAGCCTGGTCCGCAGCTTGGTTAGATATAAAATATCGGTTAAGGGTGTCAGGACAGATGTTGTGCATCACAGATTCATTCTTAGAATAAACACCCAATTGCCGCAAGTTGTTTCAGACTGTTTTCAAAGGAAGAGATGGATCAAGTTTACGTGCGTAAAAATTTCTTTTGGCTTCCTTGATTTTTGTCACAACTGAATTCTTGATGCGTTTAAAGGACGTTTTAGCAGCATTATTTTTCACTTTAAGGAACCAATGGTAAAGAAACTCCCTTTCAACTATAATTTCCGCTGTAAACCACGGCTTAGATTTTGCTGAAATAGTTTTGCTTCTCAGAGGTACAAACTCCTCATAAAGATCATGGAACAACCTGTTAAATTCGGCAATTTTGTCATCGACGTCAGTCAGATTCAATATGTTAGACCATGGTAGACAATCACACCTATGAATAAGACGTGTCTGGTCAATATTGGAGAAATCCCGATAAGTACGGGTTCTCGTAGGTGGGGGACCTACGTTAAAATTCTGACATGAACAAAATGTCATGATCCAGATAACTGGGGGGAGAGATTTGGTTTTGAAATAAGACAGAGTTAATATCGTTGGTAAGAAATACGTCAATCAAGGAGGGTGACCTACATTTAAAATATGTGGGGAGAGTATTAACAACATTCAAATCAAGAGAATTCATTGTATATAAAAATGAGTCTTGAAGAGTAGACTTGTTTAATAGATTAACGTTAAAGTCCCCACCGACCAATATATTCTTATAAACGGTGGATAGCTGCTCAAGAGTCTCGCTAAGTTCTTTAGCGTTAGCAGGGTTAAACATGCCTGGTGGTGAGTACACACAGACAAGAAGTAGTTTGTCAATAGATGTAGAAATTTCCACGCAGATAAATTCAATTCCCGGCAGTTTAGAAAAGCCAACGATTTTAGAATTTAAATATTCACGTACATAAATAGCAACACCCCCACCAACACGGCCTTGTCGATCATTGCGGAATAATTTGTACCCATCAATGGATACAATGGAGGAAGCAATAGAATGGTTGAGCCAACTTTCGCAAATAAACAAAGCCTGAACCCCAGAATTAATAAATATCTCGTTTAACTCACTTATTTTGGGACGAACACCGCGAATTAAGCATTCAGGTATTGAAACCTTTGTGGTGTGAACTAAGGGTTTTGACAAGCGTTCTCACATGGTCTCCGCAGCTAAAACTATGCATCATCTAAGAGGATGATAAGCTCGAGACAATGAGCACTGCCAAGAAGCGAAGGAAGGTTGTAAAAAAATGGGAGGAAATTCAAAGGGTATAGTTAGAGCATGAATATAAACTGAAAAGAAAGGAAACATTATAGTTAAAAAACCTATATGTATACAATATAAAATAGAAAAACAAATAAAACAAATAGAAATAATTAATGTAAAATAAAAGAAAAATAGAATGAAATTGAGAGAAATAAAAGCGCAAAAATGAGCAAAAGCAAAAAAAAATAAAAAAAAAATAAATAAAAGTGGTCAGACGTTTGGAGCGCGTGTCTCCAGCGCTTCCACAGACGGGCATTGCAATTGGGCATATTCACACAGTGCACATTCATGGCACCTAAAACCGGTTTTATAGATGAGAGAGGGAAGGGAGCGGAAGAACTTAACGAAACATTTTTCACGCAAAAGCAAACGCGTGAAAACTGGCACACATATAAAAAGTTACTTCTATCTCTTGCATTCTTTAGCTCTGTTTTTCTCTAACAAGTAAATTTCATCTGCAATACATTTAAAGGTTCCTGTATAGGATTCAAATTTACTACACTCATTTACGCCCCGTCTGAGTTGCTAGGAATTGAATAAAACCGGTTTTACTCACCACAATTATGGCAGCGTGTGAATATGCCCATTGGGAAACGTCTCGCACGATAACAAAGCGGTCGGCTTGCTTCCTTTTAACACACACTAGTCCATCCCTAGTGGAGACGGAGTATACCAATCCCATCTTACGCAGATTTAATGCTTCACGCAATAAATTGCTGTTGGTTTGGTAGGCGTAAGGCTCTCATTTACATATATTGGGGTGTCGGCAGTGAAACCATCCAGCTCACAAAGTTTGAATTTTTGCTTTCGATTTACCTTTAAAGCCTGCAAGAATGCCTTCGCTTCACGCTGTCCAGAGAACGACAATTATGGGTCCACTCCTTTTGCGCATTCCAGATCGCAGGCGGAAAGCATCAGTGTAAGCGGCGAGTTGATGGTTGACCATGGATGCCAGTTTAGCGACGATCTTCGGTGGTGAATCATCGTTGTCCCTAGTCCTTCAAAGTGGATGCCTAATTCTGGTTTGAAACTCACGACCTTAACGGAGTTTGCCTTGATAGCTGGATCTAGTAGACAGACGAGAAATAATGAGACCAATGATGAAGCTATAGATTTCCGCGCCCTTTTTCTTTTGGTTCTCGTGCATCTCTTGTTGAGGGTGACACATCAGCTTGTACACTTGAGATATTGGTTCTAAGGCCTTCTGGATGCTGGTCTGAGATAGTATCTTCGCTTGTCTCTTCGTCGTTGGTTGTTTGTTCGTCGCAAGGTAGTGGAGCGAGCTTATGAATTGGTCTTCTTAGAATTCCGGAAGCTGTGCGTACATCTACTACCCTCACGCATCCGTCGTTGCCCTTGTGAATTACGATTACGCGTTCTAAGGGCCAGTGCATCACTGGAGTGTTGTCTTCCATCAGGATTACTATAGACCCTAGTTCTACGTTTGGGACCGGTACTTCCTGAGTGGATTACAACGATTTATTTCTAACTGACAAATTACTAGAGATGCGCCGAATGTTCGGCTGAATATTCGTATTCGGTATGTTCGGCGTATTTTTTTATGTTCGTATTCGGCCGAATATTCGGTTAGTTTGCCGAATATTGAAATAGTATTATTTTAAGATTTACATATATGTTAAAGAGGCTTGATTCTCGAACCATTCATATTTGCAAATGAAACAAACACTACATTGCGAAACCATTATTTATTCACTCATTACTGACTCATTTATGTGCTCAATCACAATTCAAACAGGCCCCTATTCCCATCGTCACGTCACCTATCTCAAAATGTGACAAACCAGTCTTCGTATTCTCATAGGCATCTCAGTGACAATTGTCACAAAAGTGAGAGTAGGGCATTCCCGAACTCATTTATAGTTGCATTTCTCACGGATAATTGTCACTTATTGTCACGGAAAATTTTTAGGTGACGCTACCATTTTTTTAAAATAGAAAGAGACAGGGTAGGCCAATTTTTTTTAAATATTTTTGGTAATTTAAAATTATTCTTATATTCTCAAGTTAAAATAACAAGCAGTAGACAATTTGTTTGTCATGTTGCCTTTATAGAGAAAAACCAGGAGATATTGAAGGGCGTAAAATATAGTATGGCCAAAATAAAGCAGAGTTTACTAGAAAATGGACTGAATGTTCACTGATGCTGTATGGTTTAGGTCCACCATCTCTTCAGGAAGGAAGGAAATTTTATTACCAAGGAACAAAGTTGCCTCTCAAAAATATTCAAAACCTTTCGACATAGTTGGCGGTGATAGACCTATATTGAAATCATTACCACACCACTACCTTTCTGGTATGATCCTTCCGCAAAGAAGCGCAACACAGCGACCATTTTTATTATTGGAATAACTGATGTTGAGCGTGTTCTTTTTTTGTTTTGCGTTCTAAAACCTCAAGAAGAAATACGAACAGTTTCTTTTAGATCCTGAAATATTGTCTAAATCTGAAGAGAAAGAAATCTCAGTTACGTCAAGCCGGGCAGCTCCAAAGGATTTGATTTATCCCTTATTGTCAATGGTTTTCTAACTAGACGCCTTAAATTCCTCTTCCCTCATCGCTATCAAACTACATTTCCACAGAGCTCAAAAATGAACCAACCGAATAATTTCGCCGAATGTTCGGTTCGATACATTTTTGACCGAATATTCTGCCGAATATTCGTATTCGGTTGAACCCATATTCGGCGCATCTCTATGAAATTACAATAAAAATCTTATCTTTTGTCCTCAAATAATAATACAATCGCATTAGTGTTAATAATACAATCATAATTCTCAACATTCTTCCACCTGAATTAATGAATTGTTATTAAAATAATTTAGTACAGCTCATAGAGATTTCTTCTGAAAAAAAATTGTAAGTTAATGAAATTTGGAATGGTGGGAGTTTAGCAATAGGAGAAAAGGTAACCGTTGAGTTCCGGGCCGTACTTTGTGAAAATCTAGAGAAAATTCGATTGAACGGCCGTAACTCGGGACAAACGTCGAAATTGGAAAAATGTCAAGAGAAAAAAATAAAGCTATGCAAATTCTCGATAAAAAAGGTCCTATAAGCTTTTTCCGGAAAACCTCTCGTTTCATTGGAAAATGGAGGGTAAAGAAAAAAATTATGAAAAATTATTTCGAATTTATATTGTTTTCTTTATGCAGGGTGTCCCATCGTATGGGACGGGGAGCGAAATCGTAACGGTTTTGCCGCTAGGGCGTCTTGAATTTTTTTTGTAGAGGTTATGAAGATAAGCAATGGGGTCAATCCAATGATTGCCTCCATCGCAGCTGTGGGCAAGTCCGCATAGCTCCGGTAATGGAGAGGTGAGCAAGCCGTTGCAGTTTGCTGCACTTGAGGAGCGCCGTAACCTGTTTAGTCTTAGGCCACCGGACTATAGCGGCATAAGTGACCACAGGTTTAACGACCGTATTGTACATCCAGTACATCATTTGTGGTGTAAGACCCCATGTCTTACCCAAAAGCGTTTGCAGGCCCATATGGCCCTAGTGGCTTTACTAATGGCGTAGTCCAGTTGAGCGTTCCAGTTCAGTCTCTTGTTTAACTTTATTCCCAAATATTTGACTGAGTCTGAGTACTCAACTGTGGTATCCTGGGTGCAAATAGGACCTAGGTCCACCTTGTAGCGTTTTGAGGAAGGTACCAGGACAGCCTTATTTGGGTTGATTGACAGACCCTCTGTGGTACACCATCTTTGAACTTCTCGGAGTGCTGTTCTCAAGACCTCTGTAATGGTCACGTTAAACTTCCCAGAGACGATGATGGCAAGATCATCTGCATAGCCGATGACATCGAAACCAGATTCGGATAGTTTGTTCAAAAGTTCATCCACAACTAGTGACCAGAGTAACGGGGATAAGACTCTACCTTGAGGGCAGCCCTTAATAGCTTTAACACTAATGGTGAAGACACCTAGGGTAGAAAAAATGTCACGATCTACAAGCATGGCATTTATCCACTCAATTGTGTGAGGATCCAGGTTTCTGAGAGCCAGTGCTCTCGAAATAGAATCATAGCCAGTGAAATAAAGCAGTTTCCTTAGCGAGGAAGGCTTTCTCGATTTTGCTGACCAGGTGGTGTAAAGCAACCTCTGTTGATTTACCCTTAGAGTAAGCGAACTGGGATTTATGTAGAGGAAGGGAGAGCTCCAGCTTGCACCTAATATGAAGGTCTAGCAGCCTTTCCATCGTTTTCAAAAGAAAAGAGGTTAAGCTGATAGGTCTGTACGATTTAGGCTGCTCCTGGGGTCTGTTGCCCTGTTTGGCGATAAAAACCACCACAACTTTCCTCCAGATGGTTGGAAGGTATCCCCAGTTGAAGCTGGCTCTAAAGAGACAGACCAGATTGTCGAGAATCAGATGGAGGCACTTCTGAAGGAGTTCCGGAAAAATACCATCCCCTCCAGGTTTGTCAAGCTCCATCTTTTCAAAGCCTCGAGCAATGGTTGTGGCTCCGGAAATAACCGAACACACATTGCCCGAATCTGCGCTGCAGACGGATTCTGAGTCTAAAGACTCATCTTTACCGTTTGCAGAACCAGCGTGCCCAACGGCTCCGCTGGTCGAAACAGTTGGTTTCCAATTTACGTGCCCAGTGGCTCCGCTCGTTGAAGCAATTGGTTCACAACTTGCGTGCCCAATGGCTCCGCGCGTTGAGGCAATTGCTATCTCTTGCGTCCCTATGGACACTTGAGACGTGGCCATCGTCACAATTTACGAGGTTGATGCTGTCTAGCTCATTATTTTTTTTATTAATTTCCATGTATGGACCCACGAGTGTACGGGAAGTAAGTTACCCACAGCGAACCCGTATACTGCGGGAAGGCTAATTAAAACTGGAGGACGCCAGGTATCCAGAGTTTGGATATTAGAGACCAAGCACCCCCTTGGCCATGCGTCTATCGGCATATCCTGTTTCACCTTAGATTGGGGTGATTTTTTCAAGAGTGTTCTTCTCTCCGCCCGACTACCATTAGCCGGCACTCCTGGTAGAGACATGACCATGCCAGGAGTCTGTTTCCAGTCGCCCCACGAGGAGGATGTAATCGCACTTCCAGCAGTGGAGCACAGTTCCGGCACGGAGCACAAAGCAGCGTGTTAGTCCCCCTGTGTACCTGTTCGCTGGCGACCTTTGTGGTGAGATATTGGGTCCAAAAGTACCACGGCCATTCGGCTGGCCTATTGTACTACACCCCTATACCTCATATTTATTGGCCAGTCCGCTGGAACAAGTTCAGTAGCCTGCTTACATTTATGTTGCTACTAGCAAGCCGTCCACAATTTTCTTGAGCAGAAAGTGCGGAAAAATGTATTTGATGAACAAGAAAATTTTAAACAAGTAGGTACTTTTTTTCATTAAAATCAAAACAAACACAAAATAAGCAAACAGTCAATGCAATCACTACAGAAAATGACATTTCTCAACGCAAAGCTACGCTGACGGTGCCGGTTTCATTGGGCGAGCTCTCACCGACAGTGGTAGGGGAAAATCAAGTTGACGGAATCATTGGGCCCCGGCAGTTACAGTTGACTGTTCAAGCTTCCCGCGCTCCCTTCGGTCTGTTCGGAAGGAGTTCACGAAAGCGGGCTTGGTTATGCTTCGTGGGCTTCCCAATTCCACTCAACCCTCCTTGCCATGGCCCTTTAAACGGTGATTAGACTATTCGTTCCCACGTACGCTCCTCACGAGCCCCTAGATGAACGGGGAAGTGGAGATGATGCCCCTCATCATCTCCACTTCCCCGTTTATCCAAAAAGCTCGTAAAGAACGTACGCAGGAACGAACAGTCTAATCACCGTCTTGGTGAGTCCAGGATGTTAGGGCAAAACGGCGCTGCATTGTTCGGTACGCGGTATTCTTTTCTTCAGTTGCCAGTTTGCATTCATTATCGAACCCAGAGATGTGAATTATTTAAGATACAAGTATCTGAAATACAGATACAAGATACAAAATACGTATTTTCATCTTTTACTCTTTTAAAATTAATTTTGTATCTTGTATTTAAACAAAAATTGGAGGCTTTAGACAATATTGAAGGTGATATATAAAAAAATCAAAAGATGAATCTTATTACATGTTTTTAAAGGATTCTGATTCCTCTATTGCAACTGGCGAAACCACAGGGTCTACTGGCAGCACCGCTGACTTAGAAACACTACCATACGTAAATAATAAATATACCAAATTAAAGAGCTTAAATGCTTATCCTACAATAAAAAGAATATTTTTCAAATATAACACCTGTTTGCCAGTTTCCCTGTGGAGCGACTCTTTTCTTTTGGCGGTATGATTATGAGGCCTCATCGAAGAAAAAAGAGTGATAAAATGTTTGAAGAACTGGTTTTACTTAAGTCTCAATTAAAACCTAAAAAACATAATGGCCTCGATTCCCGAATCCGGCGGATCGGAAGTGAGTGCGGATTTGACACTTATGTCCAAAATGCCGTGTGTTTACGTGGAGATTCCTTAATTTTGTTCTCGGAGATCATTTACAGGTTGGAATTGCTATACGTTTAGATTCACGATTACACACACGGCGGATTAGGGAATCGCAGTGTCAAATCCGCACTCACTTCCGATCCGCCTGATTCGGGTTCGAGGCCAATATTTTGTCTTGTCACATTGCACAGTGGTTCAGCGCCCAAGCAAGGGCGGTCATAATTACTTAATTCTTATTTAACCACCAATTTATGACCAAAAATTAATTAAAATGATAAATTATGACACAATTCTTAAAATTTTTTATTTTTTATTATAGTTGTATATTATTTCAGTTTTGAACGTAACAGTTGTATAAAAAAACTCAAATGTGCTGTCTCATATCAAAACATTTATTTGCGATACTTTAATTAAAAGTTTCGAATAAAATTAACATAACACAGTGTGTGCTACAGATAAGCGATGTATTAAATAAATAAAAACCCTATTTTATTGGATTGTAATGTCCACAAACACATAGTAACACACGTGTTAATTAAGACTTGAATTACGTACTTTAAACAGCTTAAAACTAAAGGCTAAACAAAAGCTAAACTATACATTAATCTAACACTTGACTTGAAAAAATACTTTTTCTTTCGGAGAAGCTTACGAAAACTTGTGATGAAGGGGTCCGAATTGACCAAAAGCCTATTTATTAAATCCATGTTTGTGAGTTCCCGTGTCATTTTTCGAGTATGATTTCGGCGGCATTCCTTGAGAATTTTATTATTAGATTCAGCTGCTTCTTTGGAGAGTTCCCCGATTGACAATATCGCGTGTTTAATAACTTCAGATTCATATATGAGGACTTTGTGGACGGAAGCCGGGAGATTGTACCACAGATATTCCTGAATCAAAAGTCTCGCAGTTTGTAAAGCATAATTCCTGAATTTTTCCAAATGTATATTATATACTGATGATAGGGCCTGTAAAATAATTGAACAACGATCAATTAAATCTTTATTTCAGCCTGTGATTTCAGCCGATATTGCAGAATTCATGAAAAATTTCCTTGTGGTATTACCGTCGTTCGATGTTCCGCTTCCACCACTTCGTGGTTTATCTACGATTAATCCCAATCTAGATCTGAATTGAATTTGGATATACAGTTTTCGGTCCATTAATAGTTTTTTTATCTTCTTCTGACCTAACCTGCCATTTTTTAATCTGAATTCTGTAAGAGAGATGAACAAAATATTCAAAGAAACGAATCCATGAATGTAAAGGCAATAAACCAAACTCAAATCTACTTTCCTCGCACTGTTTTTGCAAACGGAGATCTATGTTGTTCATCTCTTTGGGAGTTGCTTCACAAATATAACACCTAGCGGATGATGTTTCACTCAAGGCATTGCATATTTTACCATCAACCATAGTTAGCTGTAAAGAATACTGAATTGAAAAAACGCGATCTTTGACAGTGAATGTTGAAGGACACAAATTATTTATTTTTTCTTTGAAATAAGATTCTTCTTCCATAGATTTTGTAGTGTTTTCTTTCATAAAATGAAAACGAATAGGCCTACAATATCTAGTGGAAGAAGGGCGAGGATTTTTCCATAAAACTTTGCTGCTGTCTGTAAACTCATTGGCAACTAATTGTAGAAGGACGTATGAAGTAACAAACAAACTACTATCATCTAACCTCGAATCCAAGACTGCCAATACGATTTGGTATTTTTCCTTGATGGTCTCTGGAGCTGTAGCCCAAATCTCAAATAAATATATCCTTGACAAAGAACATTTCACTAAAGTACCTGAAAATAAAACATATTAGTTTAATCAACTGTTTCGTAGAGGCAGGGTGCTACGACGACAAAAGGCTCGATTACTCACGTGGGGGCAGCAAAGGGTAGATGAAATTATAATATTTTGAAAATATACAATTACTACTTTACTTTGCATGTAGTGTGAATAGTTGCTTAACCTTGCAATTGTTTAAATGTCGATGTCAAATCAGTAAAGGAATCAAAATTTTTGAAAATTGATGTGCCACGCGTAGCACCCAAATTTTATAAACAATACATGCAATATTTATATAAGATATTATTAGACGTAAAGTAACGTAAAGCACATACCTAGTTCTTCGATTTCCATGTTACAAAAATACAACACAAACACCTGTATTCCGAGAATTGTTTTCGGCAAATACCAAAAAAAATGAGTCACTTAAAACAATGCGTAAGAACAATGCAGATACGTTCACTTCAGAGCTCGAGAAGTAAATGATAATTAACTAATAGGACTGAAATATTTATACCTGGTGGTAGCTTATCCATCGGACTATTGATATGTACCAGCTTGTTTGATTTTTACGAGTACTCATTTTTCGGAATTATGACCTATGGGCTGAACCACTTTGAAAGATACGTATTTTTTACATATCGAGTATTTCAGATACCATTCCAAAAAGTTATTTGCATCTGGGTATCTGAAATGCTTAATTTAAAAGTATCTTGTATTTTGTACACCAGATACTTTGTATAGGGTATCTTGTACATCACCAGTCGTTCCGATCACTACGACTTCTGGCTAGGATGGAATCAGCAGTACTAATAACAGTATTTTTAAGGCGTGTCAAACTCTCGTCTACGCCCGGCATCTCGTCTTCAGGGGTAAGTTCTCACTGAGCGCGAGTTCTAACGCATGATCGTAGCTGTTTCTGGCCATTTGTGTAGTTCAGCTGCGTTTTTTCAAGGGTGATTCGCAGATTCAAAGCTTTTCAGCGTTGTAATGCGCTCTCGGAGCTTCATACCAATAAAATAGTGACATTCGTACCATCAGCAGGCCCGAAAGGTGGCGGCGGTCTATCATCACATAGTACTCGCAACCATCCGCTGCATCAGGAGATATTTAGGTGGCTTTATGGAAATCTTCGCTCGCAAATCTAGTACATGCAACGACCAAGTTGTTACGTGCTGGCATCTTTATAACTCGTTGTCGATTGTCATTAGTGTTCTCATGCAAGCTGTGGGTGCCAACATACTGCTTGTGTACAGGTTTCCGATCTACTTTGGCGTTCAGATCCCCCAAGATCATTTTTATATCATAACTGGGCTGGCATAAAATTTGCCTCGCACACGAAGGGTGCATAGCCTTTCATTTATTGCTTTAAAGCTTAGGAAGGCTTCATCTTTCTGCTGACCAGCACCACGCGCACTTGTATGACAGCTGAAATACGCGCTATACTCAGGTTTTGCAAAACACCATTCCCTGCATCTGGCCAGGTTTATACATACTTTGACCTGGTATCGGCTAGATATTGTGCCGCTCAACTCCTGTACAGAGTTCGAAAGTTTAATATAAAAATTCTTAAATCATTTTGCCTTTCCCGTTGCTGTGGCTATCGTCGCTTTTTCCAGTATCCGAGGTACGTTGCTTGTTCCGTAATAGATTTTTTCAAAGTAAGGTTATTAGCCTTACGCCAATCTTACTTAGAAAGGACTAGCCCCATCATATTAGCCTATCCTCTCTCATAGGATACTTACCAGTCACCACCGCTAGGATCTTATGATCGCACTTCCATCAATCCGGAATAGTTGCGGCACGTGTATGTTATACTACATGTTATTTCGCCTATTTGGTATTCCTTCAACTGTTAACGAACCGGTTTTACATACATTTCTGTCTTCTCCTTTCTACAACTCTCCTAAAAAATCAGTTCGGTAACAGTTGAAAGAATAGCAGTGTGGATACCCTCGCTAAGAGGAGATGGTTTTTTCGCTATTCCAGAATTGGTTCTAGCTCAATTCTTTTGGATTGATTACATGCTTTCGTCACATATTATTTACAGTCAATCTGCTCTTTGTTTCATTTGATTTACATATATGTACATATATCAAAAATATTAAAAATATGCTTCGAACATCACATAAAACCTAAATAACTTATAAAATTTATAAATTGTTACGAATTTATTTTATTAACAGATTGAGGATATCGTAGGACAGCATGGAATTGTCGTGGTTTCTCGGAAAGGGTCTAATCCTGAGCAATTTATTTTTAGCTCAGATATTCTAAGCAGATATCAGGTGCTTTTTTTTTAAATTTAAATTCGTTATTTGATTTCAGTTTTGCAGAGAAACATTACAACTGTGACAAATTGGGTGCCGAATGAAGTAAGTTCTACTATAGTAAGAACACTTCTTAGAAGGGGTCAGTCAGTAAAATATTTAATGGATGATTTAGTTATTGAATATATAAAGAAACATGGCCTCTATGATATTAAAACTCCGTAAGTAATGAAGTTAATACTTTCAAGTTTTTTATTTGTTATATATCTTTGATTAAATCAACTAAAATATTTTCTGTTAGGAAAGGTATAGGCATATGAGATGAATGAAGATGAGCCTATTGTAATAAATCACTCATGATTCTCATTAGCCAGTTTGGTATTTTTGTGTTATTGTGTTTGGGTTGAATAATTCAATAAAGAGAAAATTGGTTTAACTTAAAATAAACGAAAATTTAACACCACTGCAAATAATATATTTTCACTTTTAAAATAAAGTTGCAATGCAATTAAATGCAACTTTTGGACTATACCATTTCTTGATTAAATTTAAAAATTATGTGAATAATTTAATAAGAAAAACTTTCAAATAGAAACCTGTACTTTGCAAGATATTTTTTAATGTACACGGGTCCCATCTTTCTACATCTTCAGTTTAGGGGTTTTCCATTCATTGGAATGTAATAAAAATTTGCGCAAATCTAGTATTGGTAGTGCGATAGTATTTTTATTGGCATAACCACAAATTTAGCAATTGGTTTCATGTTTCTATTGTATCTGACAATGCTTGAAAAAGTACTCCACTAAGACTATAGAGGGTTTATTATCAGGTCCAGTGGGTTTATTGAAGTAATTTTCTTTAAAGCACTTCGTGATTCCTGAAGAGCCGATCTATTGAGTTTGTAGGGTATTTTTGGGCAAATTATTTTTAATGGAACTTCCTAATCTGTCATTAAATGAGGATTAATCATTTATCCACTACTGAATAAGTAATTTATTTGGCGAACACGTGATTGCGAAGTCAGATTTGTTAGTTTTATTGCAAACCATCTATTCGCCTTAGGTTCTCTAGTTCTGTTAAAATAGGAAAAAAACAAACCTAATTTTAGCAGTTTAATTATGGTACTTAGAGCGACGCTATTGCTATGGAAACACGGGCCCCAGGTAACCGTTTGAAAATATCATAAGAGCCCCAAAGAGTTTTCCTTTTTATAATGCAGTGATTTTGAGAGCTGACTAAATTCTTTTTATGTGAAAGACGAAGTAAGGCCCTTTTGTACTGCCTACAGTTCAATCATTGACTGCAAGCTCAAATAGTAGAGAGAAGAACGTCAAGACGCGATTTACTCTACCAGCTTCCATCCCAAATTACCGCGACAGCACGCTGACTTCAGTGATTGAACAGGAGATGATTTGCTATTATTATGCTAAGCGATGCCAGGAGAGAGGGCATAGAATTCTTGTAAAGAGGAAAGACCAGAAAAAGATCAGATGACCTTGAAATTTTAGTATGTTGCACATTTTAGCATGCTGATTAAGAATATATGTATGTAATTGGAATAATGTATGGTCAATATTTTTCTAAAATGATAAATAGTCTAATAAACGTGTTTCTATAAATTTTGAACATGAAAAAACTATGTGAAGATATGCTTTCCGCGCCCAATATATATTATATATTCTTAATCATCATACTAAATTTTTTTCGACCTTTCGAGATTTGACAGTTGGGGTAGATTCTGTATATGGATAATTATCACTGACTAGGTTGTGTTTCTAGTGATCGAGAAATGAATCGACCTAGATTCACCGCATAATGTGAAAGATAACAAAATTTCAAGTAGGTGAGCTCCACGCCTATCAATATCAGGGACTTCAGATTCATAGTGGCTGCCAAGAGCTCAGCATGCTTGACACAAACATTGGTGACATTTAAGTACTTCAGGTAATTAATGTTAAAATCACCCGCAACAATGATTTCACCGGGTTGGAGACAAAAATCCAGAAATCTTTTCGGAAATAACATCAAATGTTAAAATAAAAATTCTAATGGTGTGGCGTTGTTTCGGATGTTGTTTGAAACCATAGGCAATTAAATTCAGAAGACGTACTATTATACATTTTCATATTAAACATATCATTCCTACCATAATAGATGGCAGTTCTATGCGTGCAGAGATTGATATTATATTGATTCAAGTCAGCATCAGGGGATTTTTGGATTATTTTTAGTGTGAAAACTGAAAAGTGGTGAAGTTTTGATATTTTAAAAGATGGCCCACCACGAATAGTAGAAAAATCCAAATAAATATTTTTGAAGTGGGTCTTAAGTTGCGCAGGGTTAATCGTCAAAGATTCAGCTGGCAGTCGTGTACTTCATTTAATGCGATTTTACTCGAGGTTAAGATTAAAAAAAGCAAAGTCTATTAAAAATACATTTTTAAACATCTGTGTCAAATTTCACGTCGATAACTTCAGCGATACATTTGTTTACTTTCATCTAATAATATAAATTTTCCGATTTTTATAATGAGTGAAAAGGTTCAGCAAGGATGTCTTCAGCGCGGTTTTTTGAGTTTCGTGAGTAGTCAGAAGTCAGACAGAGCTAAATCAGGCAAACGATATGACTCGAAGTTTTGGCCAAATAGTTGCGAATAACCAATGCAGTGTGAGAAGATGCATTATCGAGATGAAAAACCAAGAGTTTTCTGCCCATCATTTTGGCTGCTTCTGGCGAATAGCTTCACGCAAACGACAGGTAACGCTCGTCGGAAGGAATTCATAATTCATCACCCCACGATAATCGAGTCTTACTATTTTTTGATCACAGTGTTATATTAGCCTTCTATGCAAATTTGAGTTATGATCTATCCTTATTATTAGTTTTGGATGATGCGGTTATAAAAAATAAAACCGGAAAATATATAAGAATACTATCATTTAAGATATAGGTTTCTAATCTTTGTTCTACTTTATTTTAATGCTTCCGTGGATAATTAGCGCTTACAACACAACAGATAGTACGGCTGCTGAAAATCAAAATTTATTCAACGAAAATTATCTTAACACAATTAAGTCATCGCAAAACCTTGAAGAAATGGATGAGACAGATCTTCTTTGTAGAAAAGATAGTATTCATGTGGAATTAATAAGACCCAAAATGTTTTGCTGTGGATCATCAGAATCAACTAAAACTATTCTTAACCGACCTGGACAAGCTGTACAAATCAGAGGAACTGTTAATACTCCAAACGACCACAGCAAGGTAAGAATATTTTTACCAACGACTTATATTCTATAACAATATGTTATATGTACCCCAATAAATCTCAGGGCTAAATAAAACTGTATGAAGAATATTATTTTCCTAGACAAATTCACATTCAGAATTATTCGAATTCAAAGTAATTTTGTATGTGGAACTTTACTATTAAATAAGTATATCGGAATTTTAACTTGAATTTCTCTATATTTTAGGTATTTTGCTACAAACGATGAATTTACCGAAAGTTAAGTTAAATCTTTTAATAGCAACAAAATATAGTTCATTCTGGTACTATACAATAACTTCTTATACTACAAAAGAAACTTTGATTTTAATGCCAATAAAGGTTCAATATATGCACCTACAAAAAAATAATCCTGAAGGCCTTGAACCAATTTCCATCATATTTTTTTCGTTTTTAAACTCTTGTCTATTTGTTTTATAATATATAATTGTCTAAATTATTAATAAATAAAAAATTCGCTAAGTAGATAGTGAAAATAACCGAATTTACAATGTAACGAAATTACACAAAACGATGCTGCCATTTCAAAATAGTCTTGTTATCTGTGCGAGAAGTGTACATAAATTTTCTAAATATGAAATATACTCAACATATTCTATTATTTCACTGTTTGTGCGCTTATTTTCCCAATGGCTCTAAATAAGTTCAGGATATGAAAGTTTTCAACTTTCAGTAGGTAGAGGTCAATTTTTATAAAAATTCATACTTCATTTGCAGTTAATTATAGCCACTTTTGTGCTTGGTTGCAGGTCGACGATCTGCGTTAATGGCTATCTTCTCATTTTACTCATTTGAATACGAGGGGTGGGAAATGAAGTCATCTGGAAAGTTCAGTTTTAAGATCTGCTATTAGTACGAAATTGATAAGACTTTCACTATTGAGTAGTTTCATTGGTTCAGGCGGTTGCTGAATTGAATCAAAGTGCACTTTCCCAAATAAATAGAAATTCCCTTTCGTCTCCTGTTTCCATCTCAAAGTTTTGCAGTGGTTGCAAGTTACATTAATAGGACCTATCTCTGATGCTGCAGAATAATTTATGGGGGAATTCATATTTAAAACCGTTTGAAGTTGTCGTTATTTGTTTGAATCTGCTTGACGGTTAAACCAATTCACTCAAAAATTTGTATTTCCATCGAACTACACTTCTTATTAGAAAACAGTAACTTTCAGTTCTTATTATTTTTTTCCTTCTGAATATCTTCAAAGACGAATTTTCACAATTAATTATACTTCCAAACTAACTCAATATTTCGATTCCGTGCTAATTCACCAATTAAAACAAAATTTTATGTAACCAAGATTCAAACTAATAGTCTAAGGGCCAGTGGCCGGCAGACTTACGTTATTTTAACAAACCCCATATTTGCTTTATATATTCTCATACCTGCCGTACATGAGATGGGCACTCTTTTTTCTGACTGGCGATTCCTATAGGAGAAAAAGGTGGTTTTAGTTGAAATTTTAGTTAAAAAAACAAAATTTTGACTTTGAACTAACAGATTTTCTAAACGAAGTGACAGGTTGAAACTATTGATATCAAAATAAAGAATGTACATTTCTCTAAAAAATTAGCCTAATTACGTTGCTCTACGATAAATAGTTGAGGAGAAGTTAAAGTTTAAGTAAATTAAAAAATTGTCCAAACGTCTTTTCTTAAACACCCTGTGTCTCAGTGGATAGAGCTGATAGCCCCATTCTCTAGAACAATTTTTGTCTCCAAATATACCCAGGAATTACCCCTTAACGGATTAGCATCTTATGCCTGGTACGCAGCTCAAACGGTAATTTCATTTTGTGGTACGCAGCTCCGTGCGAATTTTGCTAGTATGCTTACTAGTCCAGTCAAATTAGTATTTTCTGATCTAAAAAAATATATATCATTCTTTTTTTTTAATTTGTTTATTTTGGGGTTTTAGAAAAATTTTCTCGGAAGTCCTCAGAAACAGCTCCGATTTTGATGATTTTTTTAAAATTCTTGTTTTTTTATATTATTTAAAATCATCAACTTTTTGAAGTGGGGAAATAATTATTTATATTGTTTAAATATTATCTATGATATTTGTACAGAGTGTATTGCTTAAAGTTACACAGCGGCCGGCTGTGGATAGGTTTTGAATAGGCGAACAAAAAATCGTACGGGTGGGTGGGGCAAAATCGTAACGGTTTAGCCGCTAGGGCGTTTTGAAATTTGTTTTCTAGAGTTTTACATATCACCCTGTTTTTTTGTAACCTTACAACCTATTTTCAGTATATCAGTATACGCAGAATACTCCCACCTATCTGAAACAGTAAAAGTCAGGGATCTGCCCTACCAACTTCCACAGTAATGAGTCGTCAAAGTCAAAACTTCGGTTTTTTTTACTAAAATTTTAACTAAAACCACCTTTTTCTTCAAAAAATACCTAGTTAACTAATTTTTTTTTTGTAATATTGGAAAGCTTGGACAATTTCCTATGAATAATGTCCAGACAATTTTTATCCTACGGCTTTTATTTTTGGAGTTATAAGCAATTTTAATGCTAAAATTGGCTCTATTTCGTACTTTTTCACCTAAGCTTGTCGAAAAGTACCAATTTTAACATCGAACTTGCTTATAACTCCAAAAATAAAATTCGTAGGATAAAAGTTGTCCAGACATTATTCATCGGAAATTGTGCAAGCTTTCCAATTTTGCAAAACGACTCATTACTGTGGAAGTAGGTAGGGTAAAACCCTGACTTTTACTGTTTCAGATAGGTGGGAGTATTCTGCGTATACTGATACCGTACACATGAAAATAGGTTGTAAGGTTACAAAAAACAGGGTGATATGTAAAACTCTAGAAAAAAATTTCAAAACGCCCTAGTAGCCCAGTCACTTTATACATGAACCTCTAAAAAAATCCAACTGGAGTTTTTACAGCGGGATTCTCTTTATTTTGGGGTCACAAATAATTTCCCAAAAGCCCATAAAGCCAATTGACCGGCCACTCTAGATATGGAAGGTCAAAGGTTAAGAAAATCAGTTTTTCTCAAATATCTCGTAAATTATCGGTTTTACGTAAATTTTGGCTAAGTAAAATTTGTTCGTGAGATCATCATCATCATTGGCGCTACAGCCCTCTGTGAGCCTTGGCCTCCTCAAGAATTTTCTTCCAACGTTCTCGGTCCTGTGTCTCTCTCTTCCAGTTGGTAATCCCAATTGCGCGTAAGTCCATTTCGATGTCGTCTTTGTATCTCTTCCTAGGTCTTCCTTGTGACCTTCTTCCCTCTGGCGTTTGAAGGAACAGGATTTTCGGGGGTGCTTCTTCCGGCATTCTCATTACATGTCCTATCCAGCGTAGGCGTGATATCTTGATGCTTTTTATAATGTCTGGTTCTTTGTATATTTGGTACAACTCGTGGTTGTATCTTCTTCTCCAGACTCCCTCTTCATTTACTGCGCCTGTGATCCTGCGGAGAATTTTTCTTTCGCAACTTCCGAGGATCTGCTCGTCATGCCTAGTAAGCGTCCATGCTTCCGATCCGTACATCAGTACTGGTTTTATTACGGTTTTATATAACTTTGCTCGTGAGATAAATCTGCATAAAAATGTCCTATACAAAATTTACGTAGAACTAATGGTATTCGAGATTTGGGGCTGAGAAAACTTGAGCATCGCGCTGCATTCGTTTCCACACCAACTTTGAAGTAGAATGCAAGCAGCGTTTTTACATGGTACCCCCAGTAGGCACACTCCATAGGTTACAAGCTATGAAATAATTTTGTTGATTTTCGCTTTATCTCTTCTATTCCCACTTCTTTCATATTGTCACCTTCATCAACACTCATCTCAGAGGAAAAAAACGAAATGTGGTCGACGTTATTATCGTTCAACTCAGGTTCAATGGTTGTATCCTCGGACATCGAATTGAGACAAGACGGGCCCCGACAAGAGTCATACGCTACGGAACATTGTAATCCTACTTTTCTGCATTTACTTCCCATCATCCACCTCTAAGAAATTCCAACTGGAGATTTTCCAGCGTGAGTCTTTATTTTGGGGTCACAAACAATTTCTCCAAAGTCCATAAAGCCAACTGACCGGCTACTCATGTTACGGAGGGCTAAAGGTCACAAAAATCAGTTTTTCTTAAATATCTCGTAAATTATCTGTTTTACGTTAATTTTGGCTAAATAACATTTATTTGATGAACTTTTTTTATAGGTAAATGTTAAGTACCGTTATTACTCCAACGATCTACTAACAATTGATCCACTTGAGGGAAACATCCGTCCAGCTATTCGTAAAATAACGCCTCAAACAAAATTTGGTTAACAGAATGGGCCACTGCCAAGCCAACCGCCGCAGCCATTTCAGTGAAATTGTTTTACATAAATAATCGGAAGATATACTCTCTTCAATAAAGCAGCATTCATTGAAAAATATTTAATGGTGTAGTTTTAATAACAACTTCCAAAAAAAACTAACAGACGGCCAACCTTTTATATGCACCAAAGAAGGCTTAAACTGCTAAAATCTTCATAGGCTTGTAATCTGATAGCGTCTGCGATCTCATTCATAAAGCTGCCACAAGCAAACACAATAAACACATGCACTCGTATAGGATATTGCGGTATGCGTTGCTTCACAGCTTGTCATCCAGATTTCTCGAAAACTATTGTTTCTACGTAAATTTTGTATAGGACATTTTTATGCAGATTTATCTCAGCAACAGATTTTACTTAGCCAAAATTTACGTAAAACCGATAATTTACGAGATATTTGAGAAAAACTGATTTTCTTGACCTTTGACCTTCCGTAACTTGAGTAGCCGGTCAGTTGGCTTTATGGACTTTTGGGAAATTATTTGTGAACCCAAACTAAAGAGAATCCCGCTGTAAAATTTCCAGATGGATTTTTTTAGAAGTTTGGCCTTTTTTTATATAAAGTGACTGGGCTACTAGCGGCTAAACCGTTACGATTTTTCGCCTATCCAAAACCTATCCACAGCCGGCCGCTGCGTGACTTTATGCAATACACCCTGTACAAACACGTAAATAATATTTAAACAATTGTAAATAACACAGGCCTACAAAATACAATTTTTTTTTGGTGCCAACATAATTCCGTTATAACTTCACTGCCTGCTGCGTTCAAATACAAGAGGTGGTATTTAAACGTTAAAACTACGTGTAGTTTAGTGGTACTCTCACCTAAAATTTTTTCGTACAAATGACTGATTTTAATAGTTTGTTTTTATCATTTCGTTAACGATTAACGTTTTTAATCAAAATCTTCGATATGTCTTCGTCAAGGAGAGGGTGCTTAAACAATCCGAACACATTTTGTAACATTTGCGATGAATATGTAGTGAAAAAGTGTCGAAAAACTACATCTGAGTTTGTGAAAAATGCTTTCTTTGCTTACTTTAAGATACATATTAAGGACCTTACCAAGCCATGGATTCCAAAGTACGGGTTGCAAATTGTGTAGTGGATACTTAAGACAATGGGTTATTGGAAAACGAACTATTAGTACCTCACAGGCCACTGAAGTTAGAAGTGATAGCGATTTTGAGACAACATTGCGATCGTCGGAGCCCTTACGTTTCACCCAAACAGCATTGAACGATCTGATACGAGAGTTAGACCTTTCAAAAGAACGATCAGAACTATTGGCATCCAGACTTAAAGAAAGAAATTTACTTTCTACAGGAACGAATGTCACATTGTATCGCAACCGAGAAAAAGAATTTCTTCAGTTTTTTAGTTTTGAAAATGATATTGTTTTTTGTAACGACATTGGTGGTCATAGGTTTCTAGTGAATGTTTCTAGACCTATGTCTTTTATAAACGGTAATTTTTCCCAAAAATTGGCCCGTGTCCTGTGTAGCCCTGTGACACAATGTCGCCGTATCCCATGTATCCCCGTGCACCCATATATGGTGCGAATAGCGTCGCTCATATGCTATTTCACAAAAACTACACGTAGTATAAAAAAAATTTATATACAGTTAGAATCCATTAACTAACAAATAAAAAAACCACTTAAGTCATGGCGGCACCAAAACCATTGTTGACCTGTGTAATTATTTCCCCACTTCAAAAGGTTTCTGATTTAATAATACTAGTCGGGCCCCTGCACAATTGTGCAGAGTATATATTATTTTATTTATCGCAAAGCCCACAGTGGTAATTCCTCAAACCGTAACTTCCTGTTTTGGATCATTTCGAACTTGAATTTTACAATCGCTAGAGCACGGTTCAAAAAGGAAGAGTTCTCTCCTGGTTTATTTTTTTAATTACATTAAAACTTGTTCCAAGTTCTCAATGACAATTCTTTGAGGGGTAACTTCCACTTGAAACATCAATTTTACGATCGCTGTATACAACTGCCGTACGTAAAACATGGTTCCGGAAGAAAAAGACTATTTTTTTCGAATGTTTGACCTTGTGACTTATTTATTGTCATTGCATACGCTAGGCGCAGGGGAAATTGATGACGCTTGAAATTAAATGGAAGAGCAGGGTCGTTTGATGTATCCAAGGAAATTCGTGGGATAAAGTGATTCTTGTCTTTTTGAAATCCTTTAAGACACTCGGCTTGCATTGGATTACATTCGCGCTAATCTGGTTCCATTACACAAACCATTCTTAATAGAAAGGTTTCGTAGTAACAAAACTATGCAAGCTTTTTTTGAATTTAACTTATGTGGGGCATACTGGATTGGTTCAACGTATTAATAAATTCTACTGGAAAGTTTACTTCTGCTTGGTTAAAAAAAACTATCGTCACCTGTTTAAGTCATTAATAAACTCAACAATTAAACAATTACAATATAAATTTTATTAAGATAATACACGTCACAGTAACAGTTTAACATAAAAAGTGTAATAATCCGACAACTTTATTAGACAAAAATCGAACGAACAAAATACAAAATAGAACGAGTAATTTAGTAATTGATAATTCCGTGGTGTAAGGTGGACTGCCCTGGCTATCGATAACCACCTCATTGCGAGGTACTTCAATGGTGCCGCGTCTGCAGAAAATTTGGGCCCGTGGCTGGTTGGCGGTTGAACTCCTGGCCTTGGCGATGCAGGTGGTTTCCGGCCTGTGGTAAATTAAAAGTTAAATTACCTTAATACCGGATGCACCGGAGCCACGAGCTGCTGACGGTTGATGTTAATTGACTACCGATGATCTTTTGATCGATGGATCAACATTCTGCCCTCCTTGAACCAATAGGGGTTCAAAACATGATAAAGTTGAAGATGCTACCGAATAACACAAATGGCATTTACTCCGAACTGGTGAATTGGTAACTCTGGAACCTGAGGTTTTGAGGCGCCTCGACTCGCCTGAAGTGCTCCTGTAACGATATTAAGTAAACGGAAGAAGCAAGGTGAGTAAGGAATATGGTAAGGACAGATATGGGATGATGAACGGGGAGCGATTTATTTAATTGAGATTCCGATACAATGAGGCCAATCGGCTTGTAGGTGTAGGAGCTCCATTAGATGTAGTCGGGTCCTGCTCATGCGATATGGCTGCGCCGGCACATGCCGCTGGGGTATTAGTTACGATGTCTTGCAGTATGACTTCTCCGGTAGTATGATGGTTGCGGAGGATATGGTTTGTTGCGGAGTTCCATGTTGCAGCAGCTAATCTCCAGCTCCAGCCATAAAGTGATCTTATAGCTCGTACATTGATGATTAGATCAACCACGAACTTGACTAGTTTGATTATCACATACATGGCCAGTATGACCGAACATGAATGCCCCACAGTCGAGTACGCAGAATATCCTCAATCATGTCCCAACCAGTGGCTGAGAATAACTTGGTTGTTTCCAAATTCTGGTGATCGGTATCATGACCCATAATGGTCCGAGTGACTATGTTTTCCACGGCTCTGCGTTCTGAAGGGTACATTATCTGATGGCGTAAAGTATCGAGTGACGAGCTCGAGTACAGACCTGCTTGTATGATTTCTCCTGGATCTTCGTATTTCCAATCAGTCTTCGTGGAGGGGTTAAGTTCAAGTGGGTTCGTCATTCGGTGTAATCTGGGATTAAATCCATACCATTGACTATTTATATAATAGCCCGGGCTCAATAGGTCGGAGCAGGGTATCTCGGTCCCATGTTTAAGCATGAGACGTGTAAGTGGTGCTACGAAGTAACTTTTATTGTTATATGTCGCGGGAAGTTCTAAATAACATCTATCGGTTTTTCTAACAGTCACATCTACTGGTTGGCATTTGACCAAGTATATGAGTTCCCCACGTGGGACGGCGACATAGCCTTGTTCCTTGAAATGCATTAAGGCGAATTCGGCAGGATGGTGTGGAGCTATAATTAATTGTGTATGTAGCGTTTCACGTTCGAGCTCACATTTCTTCAGCAGCAGATTATAATATAGGTTTTCCACTTGAGTTTTTATGTGACGTTCTGTATATACGAATTTCGAGTTAACGTATGTAAAAAGATCTAGATTGTGAACATCAATAGCCATTTTTGTGAACCAATATTCTTTCGATGCACGGGGTACGATCACAAGTCGCGGGTGTTCTGTTTTATATCCATCAAATCTGCATACTGATACCGCCTTTTTAACCTCCAAGGCAAATACGATTTCACCTGACGTAACTGAGTAGACGGTACTGAACACGGCTTGTTCACCGTGCGGTGTGATTGTATCGATTTTTGTATCGACTCCTTGCCACAATACATCATAATTTAGGTTTTCACATGAATTATCCCAGAAACTGACCCCGTAATCAGGATCAGTGCATTTTCCGGTTAAGTAGGGGCATAAAACATTACTTCGTAGGATCGCCATGTTATCTTCCAATCGAACGACGCTTTGGTAGTCTGTTATCGTGAATTCCACGACGTGGGTGACAATAACGTTGCTCCAAGGGTTGGCTCCTGAGGTATATTGAGCACCTTGACAGTTTCCACTATTATCCACAGATCCTGCAATGATTTCAGTGTGGGTTGTTGATGCATTTGGTTTTAAGTCAGCTATGATCCGACCGTTCGGGAGCTTAAAGGTATGGTGGTGGTGGATCTGCATGCAGTCTTCTCGAGAAATGTCATCTATGAAGCTACTCAAGCCACCGGGCACTAGCGAAAGGTGGCTAAACATTCCACAATGATGTACTGATTGGATGATATTGATTTTGCATTGATAAATTTGTATGGATGCAACTTCACTCATCTGGAGTAGTTGAATATCTTGCTCCGTTTGCTTAAGTTCTTGCTTGTCAATGATGCAGGGTCCAACCGAAAGCAGTGAAATTGATGTTATATTGATTCTTTCGTGACCACAATCATATGCTATTAGTGCGGTCACACTTGTCACAATGGCTAGTTGCATAATTCCACAGATGATGTTCATTGCTCACAAGGGTTAGTGCTGGTCAGGTTCGTAGTCTAGAAGATGTAGTTTAGATGTAGAGTTAATGGTGTAATTTGGTTGTGCGGTTATTGGCGTGTTAAAGGTGTGGTTATGTATAATTTTGTATAGGACGGTACGACCGTAAGAATTCGAAAGTTATGTAGGGAAGATTAAGTAAATATAAAGATACTAATATATATGTACTACGACACTTGATTGTCAATAATCGGCAATAAGCAGATTTTGGTGATTGGACGTTGTAGGACGCTGTCCTTACACCTTATGGTAACTGCTGGTGTTAGCCCAGCTGCCCCGGGGTGTACTTCGACGACACGTCCCAAGAGCCATCGTGCAGGAGGTAGTCTTTCGTCCTTAATTAACACTAAATGATCTTTTTTGACGTCAGGTGCACGCTGTGCCCATTTGGATCGAGCCTGTAGCCTTGGCAGATATTCATCAACCCATTTCTTCCAAAAATCTTGAACTAATCTTTGTAATAATTTCCATCTTGTCAGTGTATTTAATTTATTATTGAGCAAATTTGGTTCTGGCGGGGTAAGTAGCGCATCACCAATTAGGAAGTGTCCTGGGGTTAATGCTTGCAAATCATTAGGATCGTTACTAAGTGGACACAATGGGCGAGAGTTCAAACATGCCTCAATTTGTGCTAATAGCGTGCTAATTTCTTCGTAAGTGAGTAGTGAATTTCCCAGTATTCGTTTAAAATGATATTTAACTGATTTCAGACCCGCCTCCCACAATCCTCCGAAATGAGGTGCGGCAGGTGGTATGAAATGCCACTTAACACCCTTGGTAGATAGTGTGGTGATCACGTTAGGTGATAACCCATATTCGCATTTAAGACGAGCTTGTATAAGTTGTTGGTTAGCTCCGATGAAATTCGTCCCGCAATCACTATACATATCACTGCATAATCCCCTACGACTAACAAATCGTCGAAATGCGGCTAGAAATGCTTCCGTGGTGAGTTCACTAACCAGTTCAAGATGCATGGCCTTGGTGGATAACCATACGAATACACTTATGTAACCCTTGCTAGTTTTTGGCCGACCTCTACATTTTGATTCTCTGATAGTAATATGGCCAGTAAAATCCACCCCCGTATGCAAAAATGGGCGGTGTTGTCGTACGCGAGGTGCGGGAAGGTCGCCCATGAGCTGGGTTTGCGTCGACGCCTTGTATCGGAAGCACGTGACACAGCCATGTAATTGGTGACGGATTCGATTTCGACCATTTAAAATCCAATATTTTTTACGTATTAGATTAAGAGTCAGTTGCGTGCCTCCATGTAAAGTTTCTTGATGACATTTATTAATGACAAGTTCTGTAAACTTGCTGTGTTCTGGTAATATGATTGGGAATTTTTGATCTGCATGAATTTCTACGTTGCGTAGACGACCACCGACTCTTAATAAGCCTGATTGATCCATTATTGGGTTAAGGCTATATAGTTTACTATTCTTAGGAACTGGTTGAGACTTTCCTAAGGGGACATCCATAAATTACGTGAGGTGATTTTGGCGATTTTTCGACCCCCCCTGCCCCCTTGGTGAGATTTCGTGAGATTTGGCTCGACCCCCTCCCCCCCCCTCAATCTCACGTGAGATTTTTAAAATTTTAAAAAATTTGTAGGATTTACACTATTATGCGTATTTTTTGTGTAAATACCTTAATCCGTGCTTGATTGCATTTAGAAATCATAATTTGTGTTGAAGAACAGTACCACAAAATCATAACAGGACCAACTCGGCATGCACCCAATATAAACTACAATACCTGTGGATTACCATTTAGCAGGTTATTCTGCCTACCCTTTGGAAACCAACCTCAGGGTGCCTTACAGGGATAATGATCTCGAACAGAAAATGAGAACAGAAAACTCGTGTATTTGTAGAGCAAGCATATGGAATATAAAAAAATTTAGAATTTTACAATATATTGACATACGAAGGTTGGCTTTGGCATCCACTGATTCGTTTTTAGAGAGTAACGACTTGACTGTTTGAATAGTAATGGTAGAGCCATTTATGACTATGGAGATATACAAACTTCGGAGCATTCTTCTATATATGTCATCGTTAGGTAAAAAACCTGTGACTGAAAGACCCAGGGGGGTTATCCTGGAATCCGATTCGAAAGTCATGAAATTCGGAAATAAGAAAATGGTATCTTCCACCAATGCGAATTCGAAATAAATTTGTCCGCCTGTTATCGGATTTCAGTCCGTGAATAAAGCCATTGCCGCATGCGCTGCTTTTATTTGTTTGTTTTAAAATATTCTAAAAACTCTTTAAATATTCTTGAAACAATTTATTGTTCGCATCAAAATGTCAAATTAAGTTAATAAATGAAGTTGGTTGGCTGAAAATAATTTCTTTTCGAAGATTTATCAGGCATAGCTACTAGCTTCCGTTTGCTTCCTACTTTCGTGTCGCCTTAGAAAAGCGGAGTCTGAAGTCACAGCCAGCTTCTCAAATTGACGTTTGAGCCGCCTGTAAATCAGGATACAGATTCAAGAAGTTCGGATCTGTTAGACTTCCATTTTTCACAACTCTCGATAATGATAACAAAAGGTTTTCAAAATCTATCTTGGCCTCTAGTAGGTATTCAGAGCAGATGGTCGTCGATTCAAAATTCGAGTCCTGTAAGATGCTTAGATAACTAATTATGTCGCCTGGTGCAAATGTCTGCTTTTTGTAGTGACAATGAACCGCAGATAGCATGTATTCTGACTGATGTGAAAAGAGCCGATTCTTAATATAATCTCTATGATTGCAGTAGGATTGGGTTCATCATGCACTTGAGATTCTTAGGAGCGCATTAGGTTCCAGGTTTTTCAATTGGGCTTCTTGGCCTTTTTGTTTTGTTTAAGCTTAGACCCCCACACTAGTTCATCGTAGGGTCGCAATCTGTCCAAAAATGGTGGTATAAGTCAATGCATACATTACTTTCGCAGTTTTTCCCAGACCATTGTATAAAAAGATAAGAATTTTTCATCACGTCTTCATTCCCAGATATTTAAATTATTTTCTTTACTTTTTTTGGATGTTCCAGTTGGATGGTACCTATTTGAAACAGTGAACAAATACAGTGTAAACGGCAGTGCAAAATTTGTATACCCAATTGCTATTGAGTCGAAATATAGTAATAGTATCACGTATACTTTTGATTCATTATTCCTTCTCTATTTGCAATATGTTTTGATAAAACCTTTCACCATGTTCATGTGATACTGCACCAAGATTTTCGTGAATGAAATCTAAGTGCGGGCCGGAAAGACGATTTTAAAGATTTTCTCATTTACAGATATTGTACTTAAAATTGAAGAAAACAAAAAGATATTAAGAAATATTGCAAAAAAATTACAGAAAAATCGAAAAATACCCATTTTGAGGGCTAAAACCCCCTAAAAAGTGGGCTTCTCGGAGTAGAAAATCGGTAGACTTTATAACCCCTTATTAAAAAGCATAAAAAGAAGCGCTCTGCCAATTTTCAGCCTGTACCTAATTATTTCTGCTATATCGCTTTTTTTGGCTTAATTTACCTGTACTATTAATTTAACCCAGTTTTCTCGCGATTTTACACTGTTTCTTGCGGAAAAAAATTACGTGAGATTTGCGCAGACCCTCCCCCTCCCCCACGTGAGATTTGGTGAGATTCGGCTCGACCCCCTCCCCCCCCTAAACACCTCACGTAATTTATGGACGCCCCCTAAGTGTTCTAGTTCGATAGCAAAATGAGTTCTTTGGACTAATCTCTCTAGACATAACTTGGCTTCATTGATCTCCTCCAATGACAATCGATCAAATTTTCGGTTTGGTTGAGCAGTTTTGAGGTTTATGTAAAATCTTCTGCAGTAGGCAGTTACTCTAACCAGTTGATCTAGGGTTGAGTAGCGATTTATAAGATCTAGCTGTAGTTCGGTTCCCGTAGTAATGGTTAGGACCACCCTTTTAGCTTCTAGGTCAGTATAATTAGGGCTTCGTCATTTTTAGGCCACAGACTTTCATCCTGTTGTAGCCAAGACGGTCCAGTCCACCACAGTGGGTGATCCTTCAAATCACCTGGGGCGACTCCTCGTGAGGCGCAGTCGGCTGGATTATCACCTGATTTCACATATCTCCACCGACTGATATCTAATCGTTCTTGTATGTAGCTCACTCGGTTACCGACGAAGGTTTGCCATTGGCGAGGATGACCCGAACATTTCGTGAATCTGTCCAACCATATATTTGGTACATTTCTGCTGGAATAGCCTGCTTTACATGAGTGATTAGTTTAGTCAATAAAACAGCGCCACATAATTCTAAACGTGGTATACTAACTTGGCGTGTGGGAGCAACCTTAGTTTTGGCGGCTAAGAGAGAGATAGTAACATCACCTTTTGGGGAAACACATCTTACATATACTACTGCAGCATAAGCGGCTGAAGATGCATCACAGAATGCGTGTAGTTCATAGGTGGTTTCAGTGTCATTTAATTCGATCCATCTGGGTATTTTTATAAGCTCTAATTTAGATAAATTCTGCCGAAACTCGCACCACTTCTTCTGCAAATGTTCTGGAAGTAATTCATCCCATGTTATACCTTCAATCCATAACCGCTGAAACATTATTTTTGCTATAATAACAGTGGGAGCTAGCCATCCTAGGGGATCAAATAATTTAGCGGCCTCAGATAAAAGAATTCGCTTGGTGACAGGAGTATGAGAATCGTTAAGCGACACTTTAAATTCAAAACTGTCACTTGATGGGTTCCAATGGATACCTAATGTTTTCACAGTTTCGGTGAATTCTATAGGAAATGGTGTGGAAATTTCGCGATCCGGGGGGGGACGTATTGTAATAATCGTTCTGAATTGCAGACCCATTTACGTAATTTGAATCCTCCTGCCTGTAGCAGTTGTCGAAGGTTCTCTTGGAGTACTATTGCTTCCTCTAGGGTGTTTGTACCCGACATTAAATCATCCACATAAAAATCGGTTAGTAATATTTTGGACGCTGCAGGAAATCGATCTCTTTCATCATTGGCGAGTTGTTGCAGCGTTCTAAGGGCCAAGAATGGAGCACAGGAAGTTCCATAGGTGACAGTAAGAAGTCGATATGCTTCTATTGGTTGGGTCACATTTTCTCTCCATAATATTTTTTGGTACTTGCAGTGATCAGGTCGGATATAAATTTGCCGATACATCTTCTCAATATCAGCAGTAAAGGCGATTTTGAATTTCCTCCAGCGAAGTAATATTAGGCAAAGATCCTTTTGCAACGGCGATCCTGGGAGTAGTGTATCATTTAATGACCGTCCATTTGTGGTTTTCCGGGATCCATCGAACACCACTCGCAATTTAGTTGTTGAACTAGACTCCTTTATCACTGCATGGTGTGGTAAAACATATTCAGGGAAATTGTCTCGCTCATTTTCGGCTGAGGAGATCTTTTCCATATGTCCAAGCGTTAGGTACTCCTTCATAAAGGTCTTATAATCTTCAGCTAATTTGGGATTTTTCTGAAATTTGTTTTCCATCTGGAGTAAACGTTTTAGTGCCGCATTTCTAGAGTATCCTAATTCAGGCCGCTCATTATTTTCGAAGGTCAGTGGTACTACATAGCGACCAGTGGGATCTGTATAATATGATTTGGCGTAAATTGTTTCACATTCGTCATGTTTAGGCTCAGAAGGGTACGTTGGAATATCTTCGAGCTCCCAAAATCGTTTTAACGCATTTTCCAGATCTACGGATTCTGTGGTGGTGCATATTAGAGTAACTTTTGGAGTTGTATAGATGTGGGTATTGCAATCGGGCATTCTGCCACTAATAATCCAGCCTAACGTAGTCTTTATCGCTATTGGATATCCCTTAGGGCCCTTGAGTAGCCCGCTCAAAATAATTTCACTATAAAATTCAACGCCTAAGAGCATGTCTACATAATTCGGTTTCATATAATTAGGATCGGCAACTGGAAGATTTTTACGGTACGGTAACAGTTGGTGGTCAATTGGTTTATGTGGCAACATTCTACTGATTTTCGGGAAGACATATGCTTCCACATGTCGCTTAAATGAAGGGTCGCCTCGAGATTGAACTAAACAAGTCACAGCATTGCGAGATACTCCAGACGGTAAGTCGCCTACGACGTTGACCATTACGCAGGCCGGCTGCTTACGCAAACGTAGACGTTGTACAGCCTCTTCTGTAATGAATGAGACTTGGGAACCTGGATCTACTAACACTCTCAAGCATTGTTTACCTGCGTGTGGAGTCTCGATATCGACTAATGCCACAACCTTCTACATTACAAGCCATGAACAAGGAAAATATTGAGAGCGAATTTCCGCTCAATCGGACCACAACTCGGTGAAATCACGTTATGTTGTTAGTGTAATTTGGAGAATTTGGGAGAATTTGGTGGTCCGATTCTCTCAATTGAGATTCTTGTTCATGGCTTGTAATATAGAAGGTTGTGCTAATGCTGTTGCCAATAAAACTGTGTGCAATCGCTCGTTATTTGTCAGATGTGAGTATACATATGAGCCCTCATGGGCACTATCTGGTGTTAGTTGTATGGATTTCGAACTTTGAGGGTGAGCTGGGCCTTGATAATTACCATATTGGACTTCTTGAGTTGAGTTCTCCAATAATTGTGGAGAAGTAACATGGTGACTGGAATATTGGCTGTGCTGACGAAGCTGATGCAAATTCTTGGTATTCTTGGATTGGTTATGATTAACAGGTGATTTTGGTTGATCAAAATGGAGTAGGGAATTGTGTCTCTTTCCGCATTTTTGACAGTTCAACGGATTAGGACACTCCTTGAGGTCATGAGATTTTGACAAGCAGTTTATACATCGGGAATTGGTTTTTATGAACTCGTATCTCCCCTTTGGCGTCATACTGCGGAATTTTGTACATTGTATGAGGCGATGGTCACGGTTACATGCTGGACACATTGATGAAGCCGATGTAGTGAACGTGTGAGTTATATGCCCTTTAATATTTTCTTTGCGAGGGGTAGGGAATTGACACCTTGTTCTAGTGATGGCCTCTAAACTTTTAAACCTGGCTTCAAGGAAGTCAGTAAATTCAACTAAAGTAGGGCGTTTTGACGGTATAGTCCTGTGGTTAAGGGTGAACTCCCAGTGTTCTATTGTATCCTTGCATAATTTCTCAGTAAATATTTCGATTAACAAGGGATCCCAAGATTGTACTTCTAGGTCTAATCTTTTCAAAATCTCTAATGACTCGTTAATTGAGTCAACGAAGCGTTTTAGACCAACTGCATTTTCCGTTCTCTGGTTCGGTAATGAGAGCAAGGATTGAATGTGAAAAGTTGTTAAAGCGCGCTCATCCTGATACCGTTTTTTAAGTAACTCCCATGCTGGGGCATAATTTGCTTCCGTAGTATGTAAATGCTTAATCAATTGCAACGCTGCACCACTCACATTTGCCATCAGATAATGCAACTTTTGCACGTTAGATAGCTTTCTATTGTTGTGGATGAGACTTTCAAATATCCCTCTAAAGGTGACCCAATCTTGATATCCCCCCGTGAACTTAGGAATGTTCATTCGTGGTAGTGGAACTTCATTTGAGTCATGCGCCGCGGTACATGTTGTGATATTTAGCTGGTCACTTGACGCGAGCGAAGTGGATGCCGTTGTCTGGGGTAAAAACTCAGAAATGATCCCATGGGCGTCCAAATACATGTCTTCAAGAGCACTAAATTTATCGGTCTGAAAATAGGGAAATTCTGCATGAATTTCAGACTGGAACTGTGCTAGCATTTCCCTGTCTTTAGCTTGAACGTTCGCCCAAAGTTTGTCGAGCATTTCCGCCTTTTTCCTTAGGTGGGGTTCCTTTCGCCTATCCTTCGGGGTTTTTTTTAAATTGTCCATGAACCTTTCCAGTTCAAAGGCATTTAATTCTTGGGCCTTTATTAATCGGTCCATTTGGTGGATTTAAGGTTCTGACGACTGTGGGGACGTATAAACGGTGGGAAAGTGTATGCTGACTTAGCACAATATGTCAGACGTCAGTAATTACAATTGCGAACGTTTGGTAGCCTGCGGACACGGTGATATTTTCAACTAATTTAATATTTATAACGAAACTTGAGCTAGGCCTGGGTACGACGATGGTGAGGTTGTTTATTTATGAATGGGAATGGGAACTTTTGATTCATGAACGGGAATAATGGTCGATATGTAACAGAATATTAGGTAATGTAAAGATAGGACGGGTGCTCTCTTACGGGGTGAGGTGTTTGAATTATAAAATAAGTTACATTAAAAAAATGTGACTTACTTACTGGTGTGTATATGGTGGTGATAATAGCTAAGATTAATTAAGCTGCACGTGGGGAATTCCCTTATTGGTGTGGTGGAGCGGTGGTCGCCTGGTACTATGGCCTGGATGCAAATTGTAACTTCACTAACTTGTAAACACTGTAATGTCACGAGCAAATGGTCTAATTCACGGATCTAAGTTTGTTAGATATACACTTCACTTTGACCAAGACTGGATTTCACAAATACCGGAACGATCCGGCTCGAAGGACCAAATGTTTAAGTCATTAATAAACTCAACAATTAAACAATTAAAATATAAATTTTATTAAGATAATACACGTCACAGTAACAGTTTAACATAAAAAGTGTAATAATCCGACAACTTTATTAGACAAAAATCGAACGAACAAAATACAAAATAGAACGAGTAATTTAGTAATTGATAATTCCGTGGTGTAAGGTGGACTGCCCTGGCTATCGATAACCACCTCATTGCCAGGTACTTCAATGGTGCCGCGTCTGCAGAAAATTTGGGCCCGTGGCTGGTTGGCGGTTGAACTCCTGGCCTTGGCTATGCAGGTGGTTTCCGGCATGTGGTAAATTAAAAGTTAAATTACCTTAATACCGGATGCACCGGAGCCACGAGCTGCTGACGGTGACTACCGATGATCTTTTGATCGATGGATCAACATCACCTATTACCATGGAATCTATTGAATAGTAAGTATGACATTTCTTCCGCGTTCATTCTAGTAAGAACAGATTCATTTATTACACGGACGTGATCATTTTTGGGACATAAAACTGCTCTTTTAGAAATACTAAGGACATCTTAGGTTAGGTTAAAATGGCTGCTCCCCCACTAGGGAGCCCACTTAGGCACACCATTGGGCCCATTGTGATGCCATTCTAGTGTTGCACAGTGTGACAGAATCCCAAAAAGCTGGCCAAAACCTCAAAACGTGCAATAATCGCTTTGAAATTTCTTACTTGCGGGTTTTCGAGGTCGCTGATTACGAATTTGACATTATTTTTTCAAAAAACAAGAAGGCGGATCCAATATGGTGGGCGACCACATGAAAAAATGCATATTCGCGGATGAAATTCTGTACCCGGGGGTTTTCGAGGTCGCTGATTACAAATTTGACATTATTTTTTCAAAAAACAAGATAGCAAACCCAATATGGCGGACGACCACATGAAAAAATGCATATTTGCGGATGAAATTCTGTACTCGGGGGTTTTCGAGGTCGCTGATTACGAATTTGCCATTATTTTTTCAAAAAACAAGATGGCGGATCCAATATGGCGGACGACCACATGAAAAAATGCATATTTGCGGATGAAATTCTGTACCTAGGGGTTTTAGAGGTCGCTGATTACGAATTTGCCATTATTTTTTCAAAAAACAAGATGGCGGATCCAATATGGCGGACGACCACATGAAAAAATGCATGTTTGCGGATGAAATTCTGTACCCGGGGGTTTTCGAGGTCGCTGATTACGAATTTGCCATTATTTTTTCAAAAAACAAGATGGCGGATCCAATATGGGGGACGACCACATGAAAAAATGCATATTCGCGGATGAAATTCTGTACCCGGGGGTTTTCGACGTCGCTGATTACGAATTTGACATTATTTTTTTCAAAAAACAAGACGGCGGATCCGATATGGCGGACGACCACATGAAAAAATGCATATTCGCGGATGAAATTTTGTGCCCGGGGGTTTTCGAGGTCGCTGATTACGAATTTGACATTATTTTTTCAAAAAACAAAATGGCGGATCCAATATGGCGGACAGTCATATAAAAAATTGATATTTTTAGTTTTAATACAATTTAATCGTATTAAAAAAATTTCAGAAGCATAAAAATAGTACCGTACACAAGGAATAGGTACAAATAAATACAAAATAATAATTCAGTTTATAATTTACACTTTTATTTTTAACACATAGGCTCTATCTATTCGCTATCGCTATCACATAAATCGATGTCGGAATCTAAAGTAGACACATCAGTTTCATCTTCAGTGTCACTGTCATCGGGTACAACTAAATCTTTAGCATTAGACGACATTTGTTTTCTTTTAGTTTTTGGAAGTTTTCTTTGCGCTTGAAATGTAAGGATCAGAAGTAATTAAAAGGCGGCAAAATACATCTCTCATTGTCAAAGAACGGCTGCTTTTGCGCGAGAAGTCCTGACGAAATTTTTTAATATATTTATTGCAACTTTCCTGGGCTTCTTCAGACATCTGACCGATTGGAAGCAAAGCCGAAGCAATGATTTCTGGGCCATGAATGAGCAGTTTATGAACTGATGGTGGCATGAAGAACCATGGGTACAATTCAACAAATAGTTTGGCAGTTTCCCAAGCGTAATCTCTAAATTTTTGAATATTAATTTCGCGTCCTGATGAAACAACTTGTAAAATGGAATGAAATCTGGTAATCAAACGAAGGTCTACTCCAGTTATTTCGGATGAAATTTTGGCATTTTCAAAAAAGCGACGAGCAGTGTTACCATCACTCGTGCTCCCGAATCCTGGCTTTGGCTTGTCAACAATTATTTTCTAAAAGACTCTTGAGTGGCTGTTTTTCGTTCTTTTACATTTTGTTTTTCTTTCTCTGATCGTGCTTGCCATTCTTATACGCTTTATATTAGCTTGACCTGTATTTTGTATGTTGTATGTTGTATGCTGTGTTTTGTATGTTATATGTTTCATGTAAACAAATCTTGCAACTTGATTTTGACCCACTTTCATGTAACGGATCAACTTGAAATTTTGCACATATGTACAGTTCACGTGACAATGCATTCTGACCATTTTGTAAAAAAATCAAGATGGCGGTTCCAAGATGGCGGCCGAATTTTGCAATTGTGTTCCCCGACCCCCGACATGGGTATCAAATGAAAGGATATGACAAGTAGAATACAATTAGATATGTGGCGTCATTCAAAATTCAAAATGGCGGCCAACACAAAATGGCCGACTACCTTTTTCTTTACTTACAACCCACTCGGTATGGGTATGAAATGAGAGCAAATGGCAAGCAGAATTCTTTTAGCTCTGTGGCGTCATTCAAAATTCAAAATGGCGGCCAAAACAATATGGCGGACCAGCTTTTTATACGCTTTATATTAGCTTCACCTGTATGTTGTATCTAGTATGTAAACAAATTTTGCAACTTGATTTTGACCCACTTCCATATAACCGATCAACTTCAAATTTTGCACATATAGATAGTCGCGTGACAATGCAATCTGACCATTTTGTAAGAAAATCAAGATGGCGGTGCCAAGATGGCGGGTGAATTTTGCAATTGGGTTGTCCAACATGGGTATCAAATGAAAGGATATGACAAGTGCAATACAATTAGCTATGTGGCGTCATTCTAAATGGCGGCCAACACAAAATGGCGGATTACCGTTTTTCTTTTCAACCCTCTCGATATGGGTACCAAATGAAAGGGTATGACAAGTAAAATACTATTAGCTATGTGGTGTCATTGTAAATTCAAAATGGCGGCCAATACAAAATGGCGGCCAATACAAAATGGCGGATCACCTTTTTCTGTACAACCCACTCGGTATGGGTGTCAAACGAAAGGGTGTGACAATTAGAATACTATGAAATGTGTGGCGTCATTCCAAATTCAAAATTTCGGCCAACGCAAAATGGTGGTTTATCTTTTTCTTTACAACGCCCTCGGTATGAGTATTAAATGAAAGTGTATGATGAGTATAGTACAGTAAGCTGTGTGACGTCATTTTAAATCTAATATGGCTGTCATTACAAAATGGCGGAAGACATATAATAGACTAAAAAGTAGAAAATAAAAAATATAGAAAATAAAAAATACTTCTTAATGTAAAGTTTTTATTGCTCTAGCCAATATATGGAAACTACCTACCTTTGGAAATGTAAAAAAGCGTGGGACTCGACCTATATTCTTAGCTCCCACGCTTTTTTACATTTCGAAAGTTAGGTGGTTTCCATATACTGGCTAGATCAATGAAAACTTTACATTAAAAATTATTTTTTACTTTTTGGTTCATTTTAAAATAAAAGCGTATTTTTTTAGTTTTTTTAAACTATATTTTTTTAATGTCTAATTTATAAGATAAATGCAAACAGCACTCGAAGCAGCGTATCCACGAATGCAATGAAGAGAGACCAAAGTTAAAATGTTCTTCATTGACTGACAGCGTTAACATTTTATCAAGATTATTAAAATATTTTGAGTTGGCTTTGCAAAGGTAGCAGCGTTGAGTAGCTGGATTGTCCGCCAATGCATTGCACACTTTTCCGTCGATCATGGTTAAAGCAAGATTCCAATTTACTTTTATTAATCTTCCGTTAACCATATCTGAAAATGGAACTAGATTTTTTATTTGATCTTCCACAGATTTAACTTCAGCTTTCGTTGCATCTGCTGTTTCTTTTAGGAATTTTATTTTAATTGGTCGACAATATCGCGGAGAAGAAGGCACAGGATTTTGCCAAACAACAATTTTTTCGTTTTTCTCATCAAGATAAAACTAGTCCACAGTACAGGCCCCCCTGGAGAGCTGATTACCACGTACTTTATACTTCGCGAGGAGCTTCGGTTTGACGAGTCTACCACGCTTTTCGTACTACTTTTTTCGATTCCTCCGCTTTTCCGCTCTGGAAAGTCCCAAACATGGCGATTTCCCGGGGTCTTGAAAATTCATGACCACATCTTTTTTTTTAGCTTAAGTTACTGGACATTTTATTCCAAATGCGAATTTAAATTTGTCCGACAGACATTTTTCCGCTATTGACGTGCCTACCGTCCTAGACATGCCAAAATGACAGGGTATTGAAAATCAATGACCACATATGTAATTTTTGTTTAAATTGATTGTAAATAAGGGGGCGTCCATAAATTACGTGAGGTGTTTAGGGGGGGGGGGGGTCGAGACGAATCTCACCAAATCTTACATGGGGGAGGGGAGGGTCTCCGCAAATATCACGTAATTTTTTTCCGCAAGAAACAGTGTAAAATCGCGAGAAAACTGGGTTAAATTAATAGTACAGGTAAATTAAGCCGAAAAAAGCGATATAGCGGAAATAATTAGGTACAGGTTGAAAATTGGCAGAGAGCTTCTTTTTAGGCTTCTTAATAAGAGGTTATAAAGTCTACCGATTTTCTACCCCGAGAAGCCCACTTGTTAGGGGGTTTTAGCCCTCAAAATAGTTATTTTTCGATTTTTCTGTAATTTTTTTTGCAATATTTCTTAATATCATTTTTGTTTTTTCAATTTTAAGTACAATATCTGTAAATGAGAAAATCTTTAAAATCGTCCTTTTGGACCCGCACTTAGATTTAATTCAAGAAAATCTTGGTGCAGTATCAGATGAACATGGTGAAAGGTTTTATCATTACATATTGCAAATAGAGAAGGAATAATGAATCCATTACATAAAAAGTATACGTGATACTATTACTATATTTCGACTCAATAGCAATTCGGTATAAAAATTTTGTACTGCCGTTTACACTGTATTTGTTCACTGTTTTAAATACCATCCGACTGGAACATCCAAAAAAAGTAAAGAAAATAATTTAAATATCTGGGAATGAAGAGTGTATGACGTGATGAAAAATTCTTATCTTTTTATACAATGGTCTGGGAAAAACTGCGAAAGTAATGTATGCATTGACTTGACCATTTTTGGACAGATTGCGACCCTACGATGAACTAGTGTGGGGGTCTAAGCTTAAACAAAACAAAAAGGCCTAGAAGCCCAATTTAAAAACCTGGAACCTAATGCCCTCCTAAGTATCTCAAGTGCATAATGTACCCAATCCTACTGCAATCATAGAGATTATATTAAGAATCGGCTCTTTTCACATCAGTCAGAACACATGCTATCTGCGGTGCATTGCCACTCAAAAAGCAGACATTTTCACAAAGCGACATAATTAGTTATCTAAGCATCTTACAGGACTCGAATTTTGAATCGACGACCATCTGCTCTGACATACCTACTATAGGCCAAGATAGATTATGAAAAGCTTTTGTTATCGTTATCGAGAGTTGTGAAGAATGGAAGTCTAACAGATCCGCACATCTTGAATCTGTATCCTGATGTACAGGCGGCTCAAACGTCAATTTGAGAAGCTGGCTGTGACTTCAGACTCCGCTTTTCTAAGGCGATACGAAAGTAGGAAGCAAACGGAAGCTTGTAGCGATGCCTGATAAATCTTCGAAAAGAAATTATTTTCAGCCAACCAACTTCATTTATTAACTTAATTTGACATTTTGATGCGAACAATAAATTGTTTCAAGAATATTTAAAGAGTTTTTAGAATATTTTAAAACAAACAAATAAATGCAGCGCATGCGGCAATGGCTTTACTTGCGGACTAAAATCCGATAACAGGCGGACAAATTTAATTCGAATTCGCATTGGTGGAGGATACCATTTTCTTATTTCCGAATTTCATGACTTTCGAATCGCATTCCAGGATAACATTAACGATAGGAACGTTTGCGAAGGGAAATAAAAACAAAAAGGAAATATGATTGAAACTTAAAAAGATAACTTTATTCAAAAAATGTAAAATGGTTAGATAGATGAATTATCTCCGACGGACACACTCAGACTGCTTTTTCTATTATTTTAATATCGTCTTCTTTTGTTTAGTTTTTTGCTGAATTGCATTTTAATTATTTCGCGTCTTAGAATAAGATGCGCGTGGGATTTGTGCACGAAATTGTGGGATGGAAAAGATAACGATTCTTAGAAGTTTTGATACTTTTATGCTGAACTATTTTTATTATATCGCATCTTAGAAATAAGATGCGCATAGAATTTGTGCACTAAAATGAATATTCCCACGAGAACTTTATATTATTGATTTATGTGGGCTTGTATCTATAACGGATAACCCCGCTGGGTCATTCAGTCACAGGTTTTTTACCCAAAGATGACATCTATAGAAGAAGGCTCCGAAGTTTGTATATCTCCAGAGTCATAAATGGCTCTATCATTACTATTCAAACAGTCAAGTCGTTACTCTCTAAAAACAAATCAGTGGATGCCAAAGTCAACCTTCGTATGTCAATATATTGTAAAATTTTAAATTTTTTTTATATTCCATATGCTTGCTCTAGAAATACACGAGTTGAGCTCAAACTAGAATTGAAATTTTTCTGTTCTCTTGTTAAGAAATCATTATCCCTGTAAGGCACCATGAGGTTGGTTTCCAAAGGATAGGCAGAATCACCTGCGGGTGTATGCCGAGTTGGTGCTGTTATGATTTTGTGGTACTGTTCTTCAACACAAATTATGTTTTTTTAAATAAATCCAATGCAATCAAGTACAGATTAAGGTATTTACACTAAAAATACGCATAATAGTGTAAATCCTACAAATTTTTTAAAATTTTAAAAATCTCACGTGAGATTGAGGGGGGAGGGGGTCGAGCCAAATCTCACGACATCTCACCAAGGGGGGAGGGGGCGGGTCGAAAAATCGCCAAAATCACCTCACGTAATTTATGGATGCCCCCTTATTCAAAATTCAAAATGGCGGACAACAAAAAATGGCGGACTACCATTTTCTTTACAACCCACTCGATATGGGTATTAAATGAAAGAAAATGACAAGTAGAATACTATTAGCTCTGTGGCGTCATTCAAAATTCAAAATGGCCGCCAACACAAAATGGCGGACTATCTTTTTCTTTATAACCCCCTCGGTATGGGTATCAAATGAAAGGGTGTGACGATTAGAATACTATTAACTGTGTGGCGGGATTCCAAATTCAAAATGGCGGTCAACACAAAATGGCGGTTTACCTTTTTCTTTACAACGCCCTCGGTATGGGTATCAAATGAAAGTGAACGACGAGTATAGTATAGTAAACTGTGTGATGTCATTTTAAATCCAATATGGCGGTCACTACAAAATGGCGGAAGACATATCGTCGGTCCAATGGTAAACTAACCTATCTGACATTTTGGAATTTTTGACTTAACTAGAGAAATTTTTATTTTATTTTGATTTATATTGTGATTATTTAAAGTGTGATCCAAAAGATCATAGTCGAAGACTAATACAACTGATTTATTTGAATATTTGCGGAAAAAAGCCTGATTTTCAGTCATTAATTATATTTTGTTTTGCGTCTCCCCAAAATTAAGGAATTTTCAGATAGACTAGTTTACTATTGTACCGACGATATAATAGACTAAAAAATAGAAAATAAAAAATATATAGTTTAAAAAAACTAAAAAATACGCTTTGATTTTAAAATGAACTAAAAAGTAAAAAATAATTTTGAATGTAAAGTTTTTATTGCTCCAGCCAGAATATGGAAACAACCTACCTTTCGAAATGTAAAAAAGCGTGGGCCTCTAGCGAAAATTTCCGGTGTTAATAAAATAAGAATATAGGAAGAGAGTCCCACGCTGTTTTACATTTCGAAAGGTAGGTTGTTTCCATATTCTGGCTGGAGCAATAAAAACTTTACATTCAAAGTTATTTTTTACTTTTTAGTTAATTTTAAAATCAAAGCGTATTTTTTAGTTTTTTTAAACTATATATTTTTTTAAAATCTGTTCAGGTTTCTTTATTGTTTTTCATGAGTCTAGAAATAAGGAATTTATAGACTATAAAGAAAGAAGAGTGCAAATTTTGGTACCCACGTCCAATAGCTATGTATAATACGTCGTTGGATAAGTTTTTTTGAATTGAAGTTACTATGACGCTTAGTTCGAAATCTTTGTCCGTTCTGAGTAATACGGTCAGAACTGTACAAACATAGAGTTTTACATATCACTCTGTATTTTTGTAACAGTATAACCTATTTCCATAAATAAGGTACAAATGAACGCAGAATTCCTCCACCTATCTCTGATTGTAAAAACGATGGTTCTATCTTACCAACTTTTGGAGTTATGAGTCATATCATATGCATATAAACGTCATATCCAATGATATCTAACGAACCGAACCAAAATGAGACCGAATAAATTTAAACAAGTGAACAGCGCCGTAATTTTCCTACTTCGGTTCTTTCTAACTTAACAATAAAACACCACAGTAAGCAATATCAATAATTTTGGGGAATGCCTGAACATACTTTTTGCTTTCGAGGTTAGACAAGTAGGGTTGCCATATTTGTTCAAGACAAAATCCAATAAATTTTTTCAAAAATATCAGAAAAAGTAAGTAGATAAATGTTGCTGACGTAATCACCATCCACACCCCCCGTCCCCCATGTCATCAAAAATAAGCAAAGCAACGATCCCCCCCACCCCCCTTTGGTGCTGACGTAATACTTGAATGGTCCCTCTCCAAAAATATTATATTTATAAATGATTATTAATTATTGTTTAAAAAATTATTATTTGTTCCACAATTTTGTAATATTTAAACGTCATAATTTAAAGCAGTGGAATGAAATAAAAAATTTCACGTTGTTAAAAAAAATTTTTCGAATTAAAAGTTTTATGTTACGGACGATTTATGGAATCTAGTGAGGTAAAAATTCGCAGAGTCCTGTTTTTAATTAATAAACAAGCGTGCAAAATTTGAGCCAAACCGAAAACTGTTGAGTGTACGGCTTGATCCAACTGGCCTGAAATAACCCACATTTTTTAAAATTATTTATTACTTTTAACAACTTTATTTAACTACATTCGACATAAGAGATTATCAGTCCAAAAATAAAACGAAATATATAAATATTTTTATATAGAATTCTAGTTAATATACGAAAATCTACCTTATTAGCAATTACAAATATATGTCCAAATTTTTTACGAAATTTTTGGACCTTTTTTGTCGGACTAACAATTTGCGAATGTATTATTGTCGGTCATTATGATTTTTGTTTTAAAAAACACTTTTCTGTGGTGTGGTATTTTTGTCCGACATGTGGTAATCGGTTTTCCATACCCTGTGAATTTTCCGACTTTCCGCGGTCGGACTGGAAAAACGCGGCCTGAAATTTGTCGGACAACAATACATTTTGATTTTAATAATTATTTACAATCAATTTAACCAAAAATTACATATGTGGTCATTGATTTTCAATACCCTGTCATTTTGGCATGTTTAGGACGGTAGACACGTCAATAGCGGAAAAATTTCTGTCGGACAAATTTAAATTCGCATTTGGAATAAAATGTCCAGTAACTTAAGCTATGGTCATGAATTTTCAAGACCCCGGGAAATCGCCATGTTTGGGACTTTCCAGAGCGGAAAAGCGGAGGAATCGAAAAAAGTAGTACGAAAAGCGTGGTAGACTCGTCAAACCGAAGCTCCTCGCGAAGTATAAAGTATGTGGTAATCAGCTCTCCAGAGGGGCCTGAACTAATGACGTAAATATTTGCGTCTGTGAATGTGCCATCATCACTCGTAAATTTTTGCTTATATTCACTCTGACCTGAAGTTCCATCGCAACCCCATTTACAAATTAAATTCATTTTAAGCAAATCACCGGTTGACATATTTTGTACAACATTTTCTTTTGCTAAAACGATTCGTTTCACCGTGAGATCTAACAATGCTTGAAGATCGATAGCTGCGCGTCTTTCTGTACATGTAATTGTTTTCATCGGTGGATAACAAACAATTTCCCTTTTTGCAGTACATTGTATGACGGATACGCCTTACTTTGAACTAATTTACAGCCTTATTGTACCGCTAAATACTGACTTTTGGAAAATCTACCTTCTACCAAAACTGACAAGGCTTCTTCCGGCGTCATTGTTCTTTCTTTAATTGTGTTAGAAGACGACAGGTAGGACGATGCCTTAGACGGACTCCCCGCTGTGACGTTCTTCAATACCTGCGCAGCGCAACTTTCCCACTTGCACGTAAGCTCATCCGCGTAGCATAAGAGAGCTCTTCTAGGCTGTGGTCTTTTCTCAATTCCTCGGTTTTTCGCCTTTTGGACCTTTCACTACTATCCGAAAAACTTGTAGAAGGTCGACCACCGATTGCCTTTGTCTCCGCAGTACTTTGAGAAGATCCGTCCTCCGATAGCATCAATTGACCGCTCAGCCAATCCGCATTCTTGTTGAAAAACCACTCCTCTTTCCGGCGAGCCTCTTTCCATAAAGTACGCAATTTGTGCATGACGTATTTAAAATTTTTCTTCACTTCTTCAGTCATGAAGTATGCGAATCCCAATTGGAGCGTCATGTGCTTCTCAATAGTGAGAGCTAATTCGTCAGCAGATTCAGTATAAAGAGCATCTTTAATTAGGCAGAAGATCTCTTTTCGTCTTAATTGAAGTACTCTTTGGGTTCCTGAAAACATAAAAAAACATTAAATTTAGTCGCTTCGACTACAATTTAACAACAAAGAAAAGCATTAAAACGCAGGAAAAAACCGATACTCGATATGCCCCGGCAAATACTATTTAATTCGTAATCAGCAACCTCGAAAACCACCGGGTATCGAATTTCATCCGCGAATATGCATTTTTTCATGTAACCGTCCGCCATATTGGATCCGCCATTTTGTTTTTCGAAAAAATAATATCATATTCGTAATCTGTGACCTCGAAAACCCCCGACAATTTCGTTTGAATTGAATTACGCCGTGACTAGGTAAATGTTTCCAGTTTCGTAATAAAATTTTTACAGCATCATACTCAATATGGTTTTGGGAGATTTTTTATACATTATTTATTTTAATTAATTTAAAAATTATATATTGACAATATGGACGGACCGTATTATTTCCGAAAAAGATGATCCAAATGATTTTTATGAAATTAAAGCAGGTGGTATCAATCGTTTGGTTCGGTCGAGCAAACGAAGATTTGACCACAAATACAAAATAATGAAAAAATTAACAGCCGCTCACATTCATCGAATGTGTCGAGCTAGTTATAAGAGACAAAGTTCAATCGACGAATCTATTTCTTATTTATTTAAAATTTTGAAGATGGATTTCCACACTTTCTGTAATTAAATTTATTTAATGTAAGTAATATTATATGACACTAAGTTCTGTCATTAAAATTGAATCCCTCATTCACAGAAAAAATTAAAAAATTTGAAAAAAATTAAAAAAATCGAGAAATATGTACGTGATTCGAAAAATCAGGTGTTCGGTTCTTCTTAATTTTAAGCGGTTTAATGAAAATGAAGTATCAAAATGTATAGACCATTTGAAACTAGACATTTCAATGGTTAAATGAGCACTTATTGAATATCAAAATTCGAAAAAAACATCAATAAAGTTGTCCATGCAAGATAGGGGTATTTTTTTCGAAAAATGTTAATTTCTGGGAAACTATCCGTTTTCCAAACAAAAAAAAATCATGCTTATTTAACGCAACACAAGGTATACTCTTACAAATTTTCATGTAAATTGAATTATTTTTACGGGAGAAAAAAATTAAAAACTGAAAAATCGATTTTCCGCCATTTTCTTGGAAAATTTGAGCTTACGTCAAAATACGTTAAATACAAAAGTTTTAGATCTTTTTATTATCTACAACTTTTGTATTAAATATTTTCCACTAGGAGGTCATGTTTCACCGCAAATCGCAAAAAATCGTTTTCAACCCCTAAATAGCATCCCCATTTTACCATTTCCCTTTTTTTCGAGTGTAAATTTTGTTTTTTCTTTTAGTTATAACCTTAACGACATTTCATTGCTGGTCGATCCCTGCTATTAAATTTTTTTCCCAAAAAACTATCGGCACTAGCCTACTGGTCTATATGGTAGAAGTTCCCATTTTTTTGAAGTAGCAATGGCCTAATTTTTGTTGGAAAGTGTTCAGAAACACTTACTAAGTGTGGTATATGTCTGAGGGTATGCAAATGTTTTATCCATTACACAGGTCAACAAAAACAAATTTTTTTTTTGAGTCTATATTTTAATGATGATTTTCTAAGCCTTTGTACCAAAAAATAACTAAAACCATCGTTGACTCTTGAAAAACTTTGCTTTTGTACCGTTAACAATGATCAATACATATTGAAGCTTTTGTATGAGCAAATAACTAAGTATTGTTAAATGTATTGATAACTAAGTATTGTTAAGCTCCTTATATGAGGGAGGATGATTTGAGACTCTACACCTACGAGATCTACGAATGCTGTTAGTATAGCTATGTCGTTTCTGGCACAGTAAAGTCATCGGTTTTAGCCTCGGGTGTGAAAGTGGGCTTAGCTTGAAGCTTGGACTTTGATTTGTTCTTGGCTTGAAGCTTGGACAACAACCTTTGTGGTGAGTTTTTGGTGGACTTAAAAGCTTTCGATGAGCTTTAATACTCTAGAGATATCGCCACTAGCTTTGATATTCTGGACTACAACCGATAATGTCACTGCGTCAGAACCGACATATCTATACAACTGGAAGCAATTCGTTAAAGCTTTCTGATGCTTTTCAAAATTTAAAGAATTTCTATCCTAGTTTATCGGAAGCCAAAGTAAAAGCTGGTATGAATTTTAGTCGGACCACAAATAAAGGCAAGCAATGAATGTTGACAGCTACTCAAAACTCACGAAAGTCAAGCGTGGGGCAGCTTCAAAGCAGCGGTTCATGTTTTTCTCGAAAACAATATAGATGACAATTACAAACAGCTTATTTCAACTACGTTTGTTAACTTTAAGAACATGTGTTGCAGAAAGTTCTTAAAGAAAACATTGGTGGTTGTTCGCACGAATAAGGTGAATGTTTTCATCAAGACTTTCATTCTGTCATCTACAAAAGCAAACTTTTTCAGGTAAAGCTATTTTTTCTTTAATTAGTAATGTGAGAGAAATACAAATCAGATACGCAGAACTCAGACTCAAAATTTGTGTTGACCGGTGTTATTTATTTAACAAATGGCTAATGTTAATGAACAATTAATGTAACAAATTAAATAAAAATCTTGGAAAATAAATAACGAAATGGACCCAAAATCTACACTCGGGGGCTTTCGAGGTCGCTGAACACGAATCCGCGGTCCAAATTTAAAAATTCAAAATGGCAGATCCAATATGGCCGACTTAAAGATAAACCTCAAAACTGAGCAAAAATATATACTCAGGGGTTTTCGAGGTCGCTGAACACGAATCCGAGGTCCAAATTTAGAAACTCAAAATGGCAGATCCAATATGGCCTACTTTTAAGCTTAGATTGGCATTTTTGTTAAAGACAAATCACGAAATTGAAGAAAAGTCGAAGGTTTTACAATTCACTGATGATTTTGTTAAACAAAGCAAACGATGCATAATACTCGTATAGAAAATGTATAGGTATAATGTCGATACGAAAACAATTGGTAATAAAATCCTATATTTTAATATATTTATAATAATTATGATATTTATTAAATATTTATTAGAGTTATGGATATTGATGAAGTCGATGATAGATTTTTGTTTAATTTTGAGGTTTATCTTTAAAAGTCGGCCATATTGGATCTACCATTTTGAATTTTTAAATTTGGACCTCGCTTTCGTATTTAGCGACCTCGAAAACCCCCGAGTATAGATTTTTGTACAATTTTGAGGTATATCTTTAAAAGACGGCCATACTGGATCTGCCATTTTGAATTTTTAAATTCGCTTTCGTGTTCAGCAACCTCGGAAACCCCTAGTATAGATTTTGGTTCTCTTTCGTTATTTATTTTCCGAGATTTTTAATTTGTTACATTAATTGTTCATTAACTTTAGCCATTTGTTTAATAAATAATGGATAAGAACATTTGCATACCCTCAGACTATATAACACTTGATCAGTAAGTGTTTCTGAACACTTTCCAAAAAACATTAGGCCATTTGGTACTACTTCAAAAAAATGGGAACCCTTTGCTAATTTGACGCGATTATTTGGGTAAAATATTTTTATAAAATAATGAAATGTTTTCCCTGTAACAGGAATGTTTCCAAACCTTTTTCCGCTACAACAAAAATATAAATTATACATTTTTTTCCTATAATAAAGTGGAAGCTTTTTTCCATTTAAAAAACATATGTAAAATATCTCTTTTCGACCTTATATCGATGTAAAAAGCAGTGAATCTAACCTGTAGATTTTTGTTGTTTTGCTTCGCCAGGTGTGCAGTTTCGTGTGCAGTTACAAAAAGTAAGCTTTGAATTTTCACTGTGTAATCTATATATATAAAAATGAATGCCGTGCGTTAGTCCCGCAAAAACTCGAAAATGGCTCGACCGATTTCAATATATTATTTTTTGTTTTGTTCGCCTCAATACAGGGGTGGTTTTAGAAAAAAACCATTTCAAAAAACCAGAAGGAACAGCTGCAAAACCAAAAAAATTGGTAATTTTGGGATTTTTCACCTCACATTAGTTTCAATAGCTTCATGGCCTACCTACATTATATATTGTTTGACAGCTGCGTAAATGTGAAATTGTCATTAAATTAAATCGGTGATTTCTCAAAAACCCCAATTTAATGACAATTTCACATTTACGCAGCTGTCAAACAATATATGGGTAGGCCATGAAGCTATTAAAACTAATCTGCAGTGAAAACTCCCAAAATGACCTAATTTTTAGAATTTTCAGTAGTTCCTTTGGGTTTTTCTTATTTTTTCTAAACCACCCCTATATTGAGGCGAGCCATTTTCGAGTTTTTGTGAAACTAATGCACGGCATTTTTATATAGATAATTGAAAATTACACTTAAACATTATCTTATTAACATCTTTAACCTTCAACACATGTAGTATTTGTAAACATTGGGAAACCTGTAAAATATTAGCATCCATTGTTCTTTATATACTTCCACCGAAAAATGCGTAAAAGCTTTTAATTGGAGCGATTAAGTAAAGTGTTAATAAGAAAATATATACATGTTGAGTTTTTGCATTATGCCTCAGATTGTGGTACATTTGAAAACGGTCAACGTGCATATTTCACTGAAGAAAATGCTCTCTAACGAGCTTTAAAGCCACCAAAAACTACACTTACTGAATTTTTCACACTGTGCCAAAAACCTGTTACTTTCGGACAATTCGCAACAACATTGTTATATACCGACGTCCCTCGCTATTATACATGGAACAAATCAGGTAAAAAATGGAAGGCACGTAGAGAAGGCGAACCACATCCAACTATAGCACGCGTATTGAAAGCAAAGACATTTACTACGTATACATGATGAGTTGAATAGTTGAGTTGAGGTTGAATTGAATTTTCAATAATCGACAAAATTAGACAAAAATCACAAACAAAACACAGAGATGCTGCTGCCAACTAAATTCAACTACTCAACTACTGAAGTCGCGTTTATATGCATACTTTGAACTCAACCCAGGTAGCAGAGCTGAGTCGACTTCAGTCGACCCTATCTCAACTCGAATCGCGTCTACATGCATTTGGACTCGGGTTCAACCTGGGTTCAACTCATCATGTATACGTAGTAATTGGGGATCCAAAACAACGTGAATGTTTCTTTTTGCGTTTGTTGTTGCTGAATGTTCCAGGACCAACGTCTTTCGAATTTTTAAGAACAGTCAATGGTCAAATATTCAATACATTTCAAGATGCATGTCGCGAGTTGCAATTGCTGGAAGACGACAATCATTGGGATCTGACACTTACTGATGCAGCATTTGCATCCACGCCGAATAGCATTCGTCAACTGTTCACAATTATATTGATACCCAACAGAACCATCGGTTTTGTGGGAAAAATACAAGTACGGCATGACTGAAGACATACTTCGCAGAATTAGACAAACAAACCAATATCCAAACCCTCCAACTTTTATACGAATAATTGGTTTTTCGTTAATGGTTATAAATATTTGTTGAAGAGTTGAATTTGGATTGAATGAGATTTGGATTAATTTTAAATGTATTAAGGTTGGGTGCAGCAAGTCGGAAAGGCATCATCTTTGTTTATTTACGCGCCGGAAAACAAAACCAAAAACATAGTTTACCAGCAAGTTTTGTAAAAGAATGCATACATAGGTAATTTTGGTCACACTTAATATGAAAGCATATTGAATCTAATGTCTCCAAATTTTACAGAAATAAGTATTGGTTCTTTCCTTAGAAATTGCCAATAGTTTGATTTTCAATATTTGCATTAATTTCACATGTTTTGACGAACACAATTTCGCAATATAAGAGAAAATAAAAGTTGGTTTTTGGGCATTGCTTTTTCCAACTATAAAATATTTGTTTCAATTTTCGATTTTGTTTTATTGTTCTCGAAAAATTTTGTTATTGAAGACTTCTAGATTTAAATTAAAAAAAGCTTTAGAAAATGGCCCTCGAATTTCGAGTGCTGGATGCTGCTATTTGCATTAATTTTAAATCTTTTAACGTTCATGGTTTTAACAGAATACACAGGCAATTTTGGATAGTCCAAATAAATGTATTTTGAATCTAATGGCTCCAACTTTTATAGGAATAGTTGGTTTTTCGTTAATGGTTAAGAAGAGTTGAATTTTGAAGGTTTGGATTGATTTTAAATGTTTAAACGCTGGGTACAGCGAGGCACACCGGGTCCCAGCTATCCAAAATACAGAAAGTAAGTGGTTTATTGAGATACTTCATCTGTGTATGAAAATTCATATATCGAAAAATGCCGTGTCAATGGATAGTTTTTATTGTCTCGATCAAAATGGCAGATCCCTAATAGTTTCACATTTTGTTATTTGGAATCAAAAATACCAAAAAATTGCCCTTTTCAAACTTTCCTACTGTATATTAAAATTCACATCACCTGATTACTACTATTGGCTTATGGGAGCAGCATAGGCGCGCCGGGTCCCAACTAGTTCGATATAAAATGAAATAAAAACGAGACAGAAAACACCTATCGCCCACCCTTCAGTAATAAAACAATAACTATGAAGCACCCTCAAGAGTTAAAAAGAACCACGGAGAAGAAAACTATGTAAAAAGGAAAAGACTATTGTTGTGGTGGGTTTGATTCTTTAGGTCGACACGACCAACTTCCCAGTATGATATACATATGTTACGAATGGATATTTTAATAATGGAACAATAATAAAAAACACAGAAGTAATATAATAATTTATTTTTATCAACATATATTATATAATATATAAATAGAAACAAAATTAGTTCAAGCATACGCCTCCTGCAAAAGGTAGTACATTTACAATTTAATAACACTCTTACTATGTCACACATACTTCTTCTCCAAGTTAAGTTGCAATGCTATTGTGACCTTCAAATTTCTAAATATGTTGGAAACTACGATTTTGATTTTTGGACAATAATTTTCCTATGAGCTGGGAAGGACCGAATACAGCTGGGAAGGACCGAATGGAAAAGGAGACCTCGAATATTGGAGAGTCGAAACCGGACACCTAAGGGATTGGCGCCATTTCGGCGAAATTCAACCTGCCGGGTTTTTGAGAGGATGACTCGGGAGCATGGTTTTTTTTTCAGGCGGAAGGAACCCCAATTCCTCCCAACGCCGTTTCTGCCCTCATGCATATTGTGCAGGATATCACGACGGCGTAATACTATGGCTCCAAGCGTCTATTATTGGAAACGTACCGCCTCAGAAACGAGGCGGCTCGAGCAGCTCCTCTCGATCGGAGATAAGAAGCCTTCAGGCATTCTCCAGGCTCTACGATCACTGGCGATGCCTTCCACAGGCGATTCAAGTTGCGCTTGACCATAACCTTCTATATAGAAAACCATGAACATGCCATGCTCACACATACATGTAAGCAATTCGGTGGTCCGGGTGCCATATATGTTTCCTATCAAATTGTATGGAAAAGTGGATGTGAGAATTGTTTTTTTTGTTTCTTTACTGAAATAATTATATAAAAAGAAAGTTATTAGCTCAATATGCATGAAAACAATTAAATTAAAACGTTGTCATAGAAGTGATACCTAAAAATTATAAATTTTAGTGCGATATTAGTGTTTTTTTAGTGTCTTACAGTGGGTCTTAGTACAAAAAAAGAAACTACATATTATTATTATCATGTAAACCTCATGTGATTTGATTAAAAAAATTAAAAAACATTGAGTGATTAATTGTGTTAATTATTGTAAAGGTGGCCACTTTGTTTACATTCGCGGTGGTTTTGTCGTGTTTCATTAGGAAAATTGTTCAGTTTTTCATGTTGTGCGGTGGTAATCGAATTACCAGTGATTTTAAAGTGATTAATATCTTCATTATGGCGTAATTATCAAAAATATAAGTGCTGAAAAATGTGAAAGAAAGTGCTAAAGTTATTGTTTTGATTGCCATTTAAATTGGGGCATATTCAGTGCATTTATAAAGATTTTATCTTGGATATGAAGCCATTGCAGATTTTGCCGATTACTGCTATATCCACAGTCTAGAATGTTTTTATATCCAAGATTAAATATGTATACATAAATGCACTAAATATGCTCCAATTTAAATGGCAATCAAAACAAGGGGATTCTACGATTTCCGTGGCCCCGCTGTTTGACGATTTAAATAAAAATTTTTAATATCTCGCTTAGTTTACTAGCAATTGACACTTGAAGTTTGACATTTTGAGGTGTTTTCCAATGGTTTTTTGTTATATCAAAACTACGATTTCCGTGGCGCCGATCTCTAAATCATGAATTTCGATACAAAACCCCAAGATAAGACGAAAATGAAAAATGAGTTTTTTTCGATATCTTGCTTTTTTTTGAGATATCGATACTTGAAGTTTTAGGTATTTTCAAAAACATGCTACAGCCTTAATCATTTTCAAAAAATACTAATAGGTAATTTAAGGTACGGGTATGTCGAGGCAAACGGAGCGCAGTAATGACAGGCCCTCCGACGCCCCCGATCACCAAAAATGTAAACATAAAATTTGTCACTACCACCCCGTGCGCCTCCACATCTGCCCTCTTTTTATTCACCGCAATGTATGCATTAATCTGCCCCGCAAGACCCGCCACACGCACTAGCCACCCACCATCTCACCTTCAATTACCTGTAAATAGTTTTTGGAAACGATTAACGCTGGATTATATTTTTGAAAATACCTAAAACGTATTATCGATATCTCAAAAAAGAAGCGAGATATCGAAAAAAATCATTTTACATTTTCGTTTTATCTTGGGGTTTTGTATCGAAATTCATGATTTAATTATCGGCGCCAAGGAAATCGTAGTTTTGATATGACAAAAAACCTTGGGGAAACACCTCAAAGCGTCAAATTTCAAGTGTCAATTGCTCGTAAACTAAGCGAGATATTAAAAAATTTTATTTTATATTTTCGTCTTATATTGGGGTGCTTTATCAAAATCCATCGTCGAACAGCGAGGCCATGGGAACCGTAGAGGTGCCCAAAACAATAACTTTAACACTTTCTTTCACATTTTACAGCACTTATACAATTAACACACTTAATCACTCAATGTTTTTTAATTTTTTTAATCAAATCACATGAGGTTTACATGAATATAATATATAGTTTCTTTTTTTGTACTAAGACCCACTGTAAGACACTAAAATGACATTAATATCGCACTAAAATTCATAATTTTTAGGTATCACTTCTATGACAACGTTTTAATTTAATTGTTTTCTTGCATGTTGAGTTTAAAACTTTCTTTTTATATAATTACTAGCAAAAAACCCGCGTGCGTTGCAACGCCTTTCAGTAAAAAAAAATTATGTGTGCACAGTAGGTGGGTGCAATCAAAAACTAATGATAAATGAAGTCAATGACGACGTTGTGGCGCAGTGCTACCATTTCGAGTCTCACACATTTTGAACCCCCATTTCACCCCCTTAGGGGTTGAATTTCGGAAAATCCTCAAACACTTTTGCATTATAGTGGAGACGGACAAGCATCAAATTTGAGTGAAAAAGGAATTCTGCCATGCAAAGGACAAATGACCTACTTATATGCATTATAGGTCAAAATGGCTTCGTTTGCATTTTTTGATATAAAATATTCATATTTATCCTTAAAAAAAAATTCAGACTGATTGTACTTTTTAATTAAAAGTTATCACTTTGAATAGTTACTTTATTTGCTTCGGTTTCATCTATTTTGAAAAGTTCGAACGCGATTTTCTCGAAACGAGCTTTTTGCAGATAGGTGTTTTGGCCTTTACACGGCAGAATTGTTTCCAGTCTCAAAAATTTTTTTTAATATGTTAGTTACATCGAATACTATACGAAATGGGTATTTTCTACCACTGGCAACCGCCGCTACGTAAGTTATAGGCCATTTTCTGGAAAATCTACCATTTTGGTCGTGCTTTCTAAATATAGATGAGAATTTCTTGGTATGTGTAGGTTCAAAGAAAGCGAAGAAAATTGAGGTTGTTCATTATGATATTACCTCAGCGGTTACAAAATGAAATTTAATCTGCAAACATAACCTCAAAAAAAATTAAAAACTGAAGAAACTGCAAAATTTTGGTTTTAGGCTATAACTTCGGATATTGTAAGTAAAATTTGATGAAATATTCAGAAATTATACTTTATAATGTGAGCAATAGCTGGTTAAAATTTCAAGTCGAAATTTTTAATACAAGTCTCAAAAATTAACCTCAAATTTGAAAATTGATTGGCCAATAACTTTTGTGCATCGCAACGTATGAGGTTCGTTTTTATTTTAAGTGTAGGTTTTTTTATGCATATGTCAAAAATTAATTATTTATACAAAAAAAGAGTTTTATCAAAAAAAGTGGAATTTTTCGAGTAAATTGACGAAAAAATACAAAAATTCACGATTTTCTATTCAATTTTTTTCACTTTTTTCAAGTTTAAAATTTTTTTCTTTCACCATCATAAAGTGCATAAAAAAACCTACACCTAAAATAAAAACAAACCTCATACGTGGCGATGCACCAAAGTTATTGTCCAATCAATTTTCAAATTTGAGGTTAATTTTTGAGACTTGTATTAAAAATGTCGACTTGAAATTTTAACCAGTTATTGCTCACATTATAAAGTATAATTTCTGAAAATTTCATCAAATTTTACTTAAAACATCTGAAGTTATAGCCTAAAACCAAAATTTTGCAGTTTCTTCATAGTTCAGTCAATCTGTTATAAAAATGGTACAAAAATTACCCTGAAGATGAATGTTGGTAAATCGTTGGAGAATCATGTAAGGAAGCTTACTTTCGGATGGCCACTTGCTACAGTTTTTGGAAAAGTTAACAAAATTTTGAAATGCATTTTTCTTGAAATGTACGCATTTCAGAGAAAAATTTATTGAAAAAAAAAATATGAGTGTGCTTAAAACCACACTTTGGAAGTAAAACTTGGTTGCCCAATAACTGCCGGATTTATTAAAAGCGAGAAATATGCAATAATAATAGTTGTTTTTTTTTTTTAATACGAGGGAGGAGTGAGAATCTTACATCGGCCTAGCAGCAGGAAATGTCTGCGACCGCCTGTCTAAGGGTCAAAACACAAAGAAAGCAGGTTGCCTGCATTCCTATTGCCAGCGTCTAGCGGCGCCAATCAGCACAAAGAATGGATATCCATTTCTTTCTTTGTGTTTTCACGCTAAGACAGGAGACATCGCCGGGGGTTCGCACCCAGACGGTAGTGTCAGATTCCTACTGACTAAACTCACCAACCCTATTGCATGACGTCATCAACGTTACCCTTAAAAGGGGCCCCTCAAAAGTTTTCACCAGAGCCGCTTACGGGGCTTACGGATCAAAGACCTAGCGCCTATGCTTTCTTTAAGGGAAACGTGACTTCTACTTCACTAGCTACGTAAGTGCCCATGGGTTCATTGGACGGTGGACAGAACTCTACCGAGAAGCTCCTGCCTAGAAAAGAACCGCTTCCTGCTTAAATCTTATTTTCCTCGCTTGATCGGCTTACGTCATTGCGTCAGCGGCTGGATCAGCTATCTAGCAATTTTTATGAATTTCTGTTGACATTAAAACCTAAAAACGAAACAATCGGTTTATGATAACTGAAATATGTAATATATATTTTAGATTGAAACTGATCTAAATATCGCGTAAAAACTGCGGTGCTTTCGTCAACATTATTTGAAATCGTTAAATTAAATTTTTCATGCAGAAAACTTAGTAAAGGACGCGCCGTTCCTGATGAAAAATTTATATTGAAATCGCCACTCAAAATCATGGGGATTTCGTTGAAGTTTCGACCTAGTAAAGTTCAACCTTCCGAAGTGTATATGAGGAGATTGTCATGTATGAATTTCGTTATCTCGCGTAGAGTTTTATGTGGCGACACATAAATAACAACAATCAAAATTATTTGGCCATTTTCTGCCACACATCTGCCTACACATATTTCACCAATAGGTGATTTATCATGACTAAGCGATAGCGTTTGTGGTAACCTATCGTCCGCATGAGATGTTAAAATATTAGCAGAATCCTCAATATTTTGGTAGATCGCAACTCCTCCAGCTGCAACTTCTGGTCGCTTAAATTTAACAATACAATTAAAATTTGGAATATCAACATGTTCTTCATTTTTCATCCAAGTTTCTGATAAAAGTAATACATTAATTTTCTTTACAACTTGGTCGTCTAAATCTTGTACGTGTGCACGTATACTTTGACAATTTAGCGAAAGTATTGATAATCCTGGCCTATTTGAAATAAAATCTAACATTACAGAAGTGATCGTTTGAACACGGTTTAAAGATAGCCTCTTGAATTCATTTTGCAGGTCTATTATCGATGAGGCATCTTTTCGTCCATGATAGAATCTATTACTATCATCTTTAGTGATAATATATAAACCTTCAATATTTGTTACTCTTGATAAAGCAACGTAAACTAATTGTTGACTATGAGAACGATTATATTCATACAAAATCTCCTGGAAATTTCCACCTTGATTTATGGATTGTAATTGCACATGCAGAAACGATGGGAAAATGGTTTCGTTTTACATTTAAAGTTTTGTTGTTATTTAAATATATAGTTGCTGTTCTTCTAGCGATTGGTACAGCATTTCGATTGATATTATGTTCAATCATAAAACTAGATAACTTCTTCCGAAGCTTGGCTCCTGTTTTTGTGTTTTCGAATTCAAACCAAATTCGAGAAACCTCTCCATGTTCATCTTTATCGACGTGACACAATTTTCCAACTGCACCATTAGCTAATCCATCTGACACGTCTACATTCATAGTTAAAATATAATATTTATCTATAACGAGCGTTAACATATATGGCAGACCTCCAGTGTCGATCGTTGACATTTTATGGAGTTTTTGCTAAACGAATGTTTCCTGCTCTTGATTAAGGCAGCCGCTATAGATATCTTTAGCTACAGAAATGGTTTTACTTGGTGCATTATTTAATACTAAGTTATTGTAGTTTTGCACAGAGTCGTTGGATAGAAAAAGACGCATTCCATGTGGGCACAATGTGTTTACATGTTCTCTTGTAAAAAATCCCGATTCAATCAATTCTAATTCATTATTTTCGAGTTTTTCTCCATTACCGATTTTCGTAAGTAAATTCGAAAATGCCACATTTGCTTGTCTCATTACTTGTGTCAATTCATAAAATTTAAGATCGCGCCACAAAGTTGGTCCTGCTATTCTTTGTTTAATTTGCTTGTAAATTGGAGTTGCTCTCACCGGTGGTAGCTGTCGTAAATCTCCAATTAATACAATATCTAAACCTCCAAAGTTTACGTTGAAATTACCCGTAATTTGCTTAAGACGTGAATCCACTTGAGCTACTAGTTCGGCTCCAGTCATACTGATTTCATCGATAATGATCACTTTAACATATCGAAAGAGTGACCTGTATTGATGCGCGACTTCTACACTCAATGGTAACAATTTAGAGAGAGAAATCTTCAGTGCTGTTTGAACTGTTGTTCCGTCAATTGCAACAGCTGCTTTCCCTGTCGATGCACAGGTTATATAGGCATTACAATATCCATCATTATCCGAATATCTATTATATACCTCCATAATTAAATTAATTACAAACGTTTTTCCGCATCCTGCTGGCCCAGTGAAGAATATTTGCAGAGGGGTGTCGTTAGAGGATAATAATTTATAAATAATATGTAATAATATTTCTCGCTGCTTTTCCTTGGCCATTCTCATCGCATTACAAAATTGAGCATTTGTCGTTACATTTTCTTTTTTTTTTACAATAGAACCGAGTTTATTCAAAGTGGCTAGACGAATATCACTATTTATATCGGCATTTGGATTATCATACAATTGTTGAAATGGATTTGGATCTGGAAATCTACGTGCCATATCTTGTACTTCATGTCCTTCTAATGAAGTTTCTTCACGGCATAGCTCGTGACAAATTTGCATGGTTTTCTCTATGTCAATGTTCGATTCAAATTCTCTTCTTCTATGTAAAATAAGAGCCTCATTTTCATCATATATAGACCCAAATTTCATTTCTGCTAAAATTTCCTCTTCTTCGTTTCGAAACGGTATATGTAGAGTAACCATCTCACGCTTGTACTCCATAAAATCAATAGCAAGGTCATAATGCCTATATCGAATTACTCTTGATTGTTTGCGCTCAAAATAAATTCTTTTCTGACTTCTAGAATATTTTGATACGAACTGAGCTAATGTAATATGCTCTAACTCTTCTGGTCTTTTTTCATTCTTATCAAACCAATTTTCTTTCCAAATATTGGTCGAGTCATCTCCTAATTCTTCCAATTCCTTCATAGCCTTTCTTATCCTTTGCCGTTCGACTGGCCATACAGTTGGAATATAAACAATGACGATAGGCGCTTTTGACATGGGTTCTCGAAGTAAATACCAGGCTGCTTCTTGACTCGTTATTTCAGTATGATTGAGTACATTAACACTTATATTTTTAGTAATTTCAACAATGTCGAATTCTGGATGTTCGTTCATTGTTTGAATAATCTTTCTTTGCAAATCACTAACTCCTCTATTAGCTTTATTCACATATTCAACCACGTAAGCTGCGCATGAATATTCTTCTGTGATGAACTGAATATCCATATTAGATTTAACGATATTTAGCAAAAATTGATTGAAAGGATTGTGCCATTTCTCATTTGGGTTACGCTTAACAAAGACTCTTGGTCTATTTATCCCAGCCCTGATAATGTTTTTGTATTCTTCATCAGAATTTATTCCATTGCGACTGTAAAAGCCATCCATATCTTCATAATTTTCATTTTCTAAATTCGCACGGATTTGAACATATCGTTTTTTATAATCATTGAAACCATCTTCTGAATCTTTCAATGGTATAACAATCACTGTTTTTTTGCATGGCATAAAGGGTGCTTCAAATCTACAGTTTTGAGCTTTCTTAGAGCTAATTTTTTTGTAGAAAGTGAAGGTATGTTTATGTGCTTGTAATTTAATATTATCTGAAGCTTCTGTTGAAGTCACTGATATTAAACTGTCTATCAAATGGACTGCATCACTGTAGTTTTCATTTAAAGCATCTTCTGGAGCATTATCTAACCAAAGAAGGATGTGAGCATGGGGACTTCCACGATGTTGGAATTCAATACGTTTAAAATAATGTCGGACTAGATATTTGCCAAAAGGACTACATTTCTTGGATTGCAGTAGTTTCATAACAACGTTCACTAATTTATTAAAATAAATTACGCAAGTTACGGCATCTTCATTAATTAATGTACTTTTTTCCATGAAGTGTAATTGGGAAATCATTTCATCTGAAATGTCCACATTATTTTTGAATCTATATAAAATTTTGATCAAACCTGGCCAACCTATTTCATTTGCGCTTAAAGTCAAAAATACCGTTGGTTTTCCAAGTTGTCTGATCATAGCGAAAAGGTCTTTCTTTCTATTTGACCAATACCAAGTAGAATTAGGGATGGATCGTAAGAAGGCTAGATTTTTTTCCAGGCAATTGTTAATGTAATCTTCAGACTGAATTTGCTCTCTTGTAATATTGGTATTTTTGCCAACGTGTTTGAAAGCTACAGTAAGAGAATCACGTACTCTCAATCTCATGATTTTCATGGCCATATATAGTAAATGGTATGGCGTAACACCGCGTCTATCTGATCGCCTCAATTCACTAGTGGCCATCATGAAAGGAGTAACAGTAACACTTTCTCGGAAACGTCGGAAATGTCCAAGATAAATTGAAGGAAACGACAATTCTTCTTCATGCTCATCGAACAGTAGGCTTATCGGAAGGTTTCTCTCGCCTGGAGCTATTCTCAAATACAGATCATCATTCCACAAAATAGTTTGCTGTTGTGCTGTTAGACTTTCCTCAATTGGTATATTCTCTGCAACCTTATCTCTTACGTTTTCAGTTCCTTCTTCTCCTTCATACTCAGTTTCTATAAGAACATTTTCTGCAATATTCTTTCTTTGATTGTCAACAAAATCATGTATCAGTACTTCGTCATTATTGAAAAATGTTTCATCCACGCTAATGCCATAAACTTTATACAGTGGAGTTTGAATTAAATAAGTAAGCCATTCTTTAATTGTTCTTTTATTGACTAAACCATGCAAATAACTAGATTTGTGGATCTTTTTACGTTTAATATGTACATAAACACAATGATCGTCGTCAATATTTCTAGGCAATCTGTTGACCATAGTATTAACTTCAACTGGAACATTAATAACTTGCCCATAAATACCGAACTGTCCTTGAACATGACGTAGTCTACGAATTTGCATAAAAGGAATTCTGGGAGAAAGTAGTCTCTCGGAAACTAAATCTAACGAATAATTATGTAAATTCTCGGGAACATCACGATATTTAAAGCCATTATATACCGACATTTGTGGAATCCTATTTTTTCGTAGGGTTATTTCGCATGAGGCGCATACGTTAACCTCTTGCACATGAACACCGGGGAGAATTTTTTGTATAAGTCCTATATTACCATCGCTAATTTTCTTCAAATCATTTTTAAACCACAATCGGTCACAAACTGAGCAAGAGTATCCAAAACTATTTAGTGTAAATTGTTTTTTAAATTCTTCATGTGCGTTATTATGTTTGTGATAAGAGTTGTTCCTTAACGCAACTGGCGTGGTTTCTTGTTCTGACAGTAATAAAAATGAATCATTTTCTACACTTTGATTTCTAAAATCAATTCCAGAATTAGTAGCACTTGTCGATGGTGCAATTGTTAAATGCCTTTGAGGTTTTGTGGCACGGTTCTTTATAATCCTTGGTATATCGGTTCTCGTTGATGGTCCTGGAATTTGCGAATCATGAATGATGGTGCACGTTGGAATATCCTTTATTGCTGATGGCACTGGAATTAGTAGAGGGAGCGAATTTTGTATATGTACATCAGTGTTTTGATGTACGACAGGATCAATATTATTCTGTTTTTTCCTTTTTTCGCGGTATATCGTCGTGAACACTCTCTTGCTAATTCTCTCTTTCGTTTTAGTTTTGTATTGCAAGGGTCTTCAGTTTCTATATTTGACTCAACATGAACATTTATTTTTGATGGTACTGAAATTTGTCGAGGAAGGGAAGTTTGCATTTGTACATCAGTATTTTGATGTACTACAGGATAAAGATTATCCTGTTGTGTGTACCTTTTATTCTTTTTTTCGCGATATCTTAGAGAATACCCTCTTGCTAATTCTCTGGAGTCGACATAAAGATTTTCTCGTTCCAGCTGATTCTGCTCCCTTTTTCTTTTGAGAAATTCCAATTTGCGCTCTCTGGAAAATTTATTTTGCCGTTCAGTATTGTTATTATTTTGGTTATTAGCATCCATATTTAAATTACTAATATACCTAAAATAATACTGGTCACAGCCCACGATTACTTATCTAAAGTAAATTTCCGATTTACTTTTTATTTTAATATATAAACAACGATTACTTATCTAAAGTAAATTTCCGATTTACTTTTTATTTTAATATATAAAAAATATAAAAATTCAAATTTATGGTAACTTACTTTTTTAATTTTGTTGAAATATGTGAATTTCAAAAACACGAAAATATTAAAGTAACTGTTACAATAACTAGATTGTCACTACATGCATAGGCAATAACAATAACAAAACAAAAATAACTACATCAACAACAGCCACAATATTAATAATTACTAGTATCACCCATTGGTCGAAATTCGACCTTCTCTCCCTACTCTTCCCTCAATCCGTTCCGTTAAAGTTTGACGTCTACGCATTTCAAATAACTCAGTAATAATTTAATTGAACTATACCACTTTTTAATTTCTCTATTGCCCGGTTTCACAGTGTTCACTTAAGCTTTCGCTCAGCCTTGAGCTTTCGCTCAACTCATTTTACTGTTTCACAGTAGTGGTTCAACTGTTGAACTTGGTTCAAAATTGATTTGAACTGAGCGACTAAATTTGGGCACTTAAGCCAAAGCTCAGGATATAAGTGAGAGTAATGTCATTAATTTTAGAGAAATCACAGTGAACTTGTGTTTATTTATTGATTTTAATTATAAGTTTGAAGTTTGATTTTTCAACTGTAAAGAGAAGAAAGCATTCTATTACAAAGCATGCCGTAAAGAGTGCGGATAGAAGGCTGATGTGTAACTCTAAAGATGGAGAGATTATTTCTTGCCGCTTTGAATGCTTCATTTTCACAGGAACCTGGAGAAAACTTATGGTACCGAACGCTTAGTAGCGAGCTGGATTCAGAAAGGGCCGCTCCTGCATATACCATAAGAACACCTTGAGAATCATGGTGGACCAGTTTCCTGGATTACGATCCCCCTTTTACCTGACAAAATAATAATATTGATAAACGCTCCATATAACAATTCCAAATGCAGAGTTCCCCAATGGATCAATGGAAAACAATCCGAAACTTTGAGGTGAGCTCAGGAGTACGATAAGGATGTCTACTTTCGTCGTACTCGTTCTTATAGTAATAAGGGGCCATATATTTTCAAAAATCCTTACAACTAAAGATAAAAAACTAGGAAAATCACACAATATATCAACAAAAAGCAAAAATTTCCCCAACTGATTCAACCACAGTGGCCTGCAAAATCCAGTGAACTAAGTTCAGCTGAACTGAGCACAAAAACAAACTGTGAAACAGTTCTGACTTGAGCTAAAGCTCAAAATTACTGCTCAGGTTCAGCTGAGCGAAAGCTCAAATCGACACTGTGAAACCGGGCATATCAGTTCTAAACAAAAACAAAAAAAATTGTTTTAAAAAAGTGTAATTAAAAACTACATTATCATCTAAAATCGCATCTTTGAACAAAACTTTCTTCATGTAAAAAACACCATCGCTTACAGTGATATTTTGATAATAATTTCCACTTTGTTTTATTATTTATTTTTTTATTTTTTTTAATTAAAATTTGCCGGAACGGTAAAAATCTCCACAGAAAGAAAAACCTTTTCAACATAAGCGGAAGGGCGCTGACATGCAATCGCACTACCGCAAGAAAAGTGGCACAACTCAAAAATTGGCTGTTTTGACTATTGGCACTTTTCTTGCCGTACTGCGATAGTATATGCATTTATTTCTAATCTAATTTGTTGAAACAAAAACAAAAACAAACAAAATTTTGAAATGCCAATTTGATTTGTTTAAAGCGTTGTGAAAAGGAAGTAGGGCAAACTTTCGCTAAGCAATCTAGGCTCATGAAATTTAGTCTATTCACAAACCTTAATAATAAATTTTTATATTCGCCTGTTTATATGCTAACCGTAATTTCTGCCTTATATTGTTGTTGTCCTTTTATCATTTTATATTGGGAAATGCAATACTCATTTCTGAGTGACAGAATTAAGATAAATGAATAATTCTTGTTTTGTGCACACCTTTACGACTCCGACTTTCATATAAAACCCAGTTTGAGGAAAATCCGTTTAGTGAAAGCCGGATAAAGTGCTGTACAAAAAAAGTGCTTGCGTATTAATATAATACACGAAACAAAAGCTTAAAAATTTGCCTCCAATTCACGGAAAAAGCATAAAAACTACAAAAACTATTTTGTCACAACATGAAACAATAACAACAACAATTATATCCACACAAACAACAGTGACAATATTAATAATTATAATACACAAAACAAAATATTAAAAATTTGCCTTCAATTCACGGAAATAGTATAACAAAAACAAAAATAACTACATCAACAACAGCCACAATATTAATAATTATAATACACGAAACAAAAACTTAAAAATTTGCAACTACAAAAATTTGCAACTACAAAAACTATTTTGTCACAACATGAAACAATAACAACAATTATATCCACACAAACAACAGTGACAATATTTATAATTATAATACACAAAACAAAATATTAAAAATTTGCCTTCAATTCACGGAAAAAGCATAAAAAACTATAAAAACTATTTTGTCACAACATGAAAAAATAACAACAATTATATTCACACCAACAACAGAGACAATATGTATAAAAATTTTATTATTTATTAACAAACTATTAAATTTTTTTTCAACAATCCACCAATATTTTCAAGTCAATTTCGCTCTCACCGATTATTTATTAATCTAAATAAAAATAAAGGCGCAAACAGATTTGCGGCGGCGGGTGGCAACGACGGTGACGGGAAAAACGCTTAAAATACACGGGCCACAACAGCAGGCGGCGCGGAGAATTTAAATCTATGTGGAAATCTGCCGCAGGCCGCCCCGCCGTCACCCGAGCACACATAACTATTTGTGCTGTAAAGCCCATGCAACCCACACAGAGATTCAAGTTTCTTCGCCCCTTGTGCCCCGTCCTCCCCATTGCCCAGCGTACCCGAAAAATCTGACGATTTTTCAATGTGTGAGAGCCTGACGCGAATGAATCCAATTCACTTCCATGTAAAAAATTTTGGCTAAGGCGCGCCTAAAGAAGTTTTACTTCAAAAATGTAGAGGACATTGTTATCTACAATTAATGTCATTGGCCCTAACTAAACTAGTATTGCTGCAGCAGCAGTAGAACCGGTCTTTTAGGAGAGAGGTATAGAGAGGGTAAGCGGGAACTGTAGTAACCTGTTCACGGGAAAATTTTGGCGTGAAAACTTAACACATACACAATTCGGCTTAGCTACTTTTCTTAAGGCCAGTATCCAGATCGAGTGAAATTTCACTTCCTATCTTAAATGCGTGTAAAAAAAGGTAAGTGAAATGAGAGCGAAATTTTTTTTCGCTAACGTTTCGCTTACTAGTATCCAGTTCGAGAGAAAATTTGCAGGTTAAAAATTTGATGAACAGGTGTCGCTGTTTCAATATTTCGCAGCGAAATGACTACGAACCCTCACTTCACGACTGTCTGTCACGGTATACAGAAACAAGGTAGTGTAAAAGAGGCTGACAGCTCGAATATCGTACGAATATCGTAGAAAAAGCCGACGTCACCCGGCAAGTTAATACAGAAAACAACAACAACAATTTCGATTTTGTATGGGGAAGACTTGCCGAGTGACGTCAGCATTCAAATGACATTTCTCTTTTACATTACCTTGTTTCTGTATACCGTGACTGTCTGTCATGTTTGGCTTTTTAGTTGCTAGGCAACAACGGTTATTTAAAAAAAATTAAATTGAAAAAATCAAATTTAAACATGGAAAATATCGAAATTGTAGGTTTTTTTTCAATTCTATTCGTATATTTGTACATATTTTTCTCTTTTTATGAAGGAAGTTTTGAATTCAATTATTGACTGTGAGTCACAATCACAGGATTTATTTGATTTGTCTTGCTAGCATCATTACTGCGATTAATCTTCTCCGCACTAGATTTCTAAATAAAAAAATATTTACTATGAAATTTGTATCCAAATAACATAGATTACACTTGTGAAATCGTGCCAATTTTGAATGATAAATATCCTAGATGTCAGTTACATATAACATTTATCACAATGACATCTTGTTGTCATACTACCGAACTAATCCTATGCTAATGCAAAGTGAAATGACGAAAGTGAAAAGTAAGTGAAATTTCACTCGATCTGGATACTAGGCTCTAATCGTGAAGCAAGTCAAGACCCTCTCAACTACAGGCCTTGCATAAAATCTTTGCACAAACACAACTAATAGTCCAGTCAAATTAGTAAATGAAATTGCATGTTAAGAGGTACAGAATTTTTTTTTTGGTTTTTGTTCGGGCACATCTGACAATGATAAAACCAAGTTTGTGGGGTCGCAGCCGCCATCTTGAAAAAGAGGGAGAGCTTGTTTATATTAAATAGCTCGTTTTAATGCAATGATAGCTGATAATGATCAATGGCAAAGTTGTGGTTTTTTATAAACGAGTCACGCTCATAACATTCTCTTGTTCAGTGTTTTACTAAAAAAAATCCAAGGTCAGAATGTCAAAACTGATGATTCTCATCTACTATTTCCCATAATTATCATTTTCCAAAGTTGTTAAATAGCTAAAAATTCGTAAACCTCTCCGTTGACCTTTGACCCGCTGTATCGCGGACATAAAACGACATCGAGCTTCGACCAATACCTCGTTGGAAAGATTTTGTCATTACCCGTATTCCTGCCATTTACTACTTTTTCATAGGAGCAACCGTTACCGGAATATTCAAAAAAAATGGCATTATCAGTTATTTCAGGCACGTCCAGTGCGAACTTTGGCTTGGGATTACTCGCAAACTACATAAGCGATAACGACGGTTAAGGGCTCATTCTAAAGGTAATTACTAGGACTTTAAATTCGTTAATGGGCATTAAGCCAAAAAAATTAACATTTGGCGAGTTAATTGCAAAAAACTGAATTCAACCCTCACCACACGATCATGGTTGAACTTTGACCGGACATTACTTTGAGCCAAATCAACTTACAGAGCTCGTTGAGGGCTCATTTTTTAGATAATTTTATTCTCCACAACTTTGCCATTGATCATTATCAGCTATCATTGCATGCAAACGAGCTATTTAATATAAACAAGCTCTCCCTCCTTTTCAAGATGGCGGCTTTTCCCAAGCCACTGCGACCCCACAAACTTGGTTTTATCATTGTCAGATGTACCCGAACAAATACCAAAAAAAAATTCCGTACCTCTTAAAATGCAATTTCATCCTCTTTTTTCGACTAATTTGACTGGACTATAAGCGGAAACTTAGTCTGAATTTTTGTTGAGCAAGGTAGGCAAGTGATGGGATTTTTGACATTTTCATGACAACCATTTTATTTAAGATTTTTTGCCTTTAGATAAATACTATTATACTGAATTTATTTATAAAAACTTCGACAATCAATTCATTTCTTAAATAATTTAGAATGACATAAAAAATATGTAAATTATTCATCATAAATCATGTAACATAGATGAATTTTAAAATTTTAGTAGTACGGAAGTGTTGTGTTACAAAAAGTGTTAGTAATAATATTGAATTAACAACTTTTTTTAGTTCAATGAGATCATAAGAAAAGCATTCATAGATGCTTTTCGAAAAATCTAAAACAACTTTTCTTAGTGTCGCCTTTGAAAGGAGAAGAGATATTAGGAATTGATTGAATAGTAAAATATTCTATCGTTTCGGAAATGTTATAAGGGTTTTACCAGCGCCCCGTTAGCCGCTTATTGCGTTTCCAGCTCCCACGGCGTGGACGAGGGGTTGGATTTTAGGAGCCACATTATTGTTTACATTTCTTTAATTAACTAGACTTATTTAAAAAATGTTTCAAATAAATGAAATGGTAACAATAAAATATAACAAAATAAATTTTCAAATAAATAAAAATCAAAGGCTATTTATCAAATTGGTAAACCTCGAACTACTTAAGATATAAGCTTATTAGTTTCACTTACGTACGTCTTGATTATGTACCAGCTTCTCTGCTTTTTTAAAATATTTTTTTTTATTTTAGAAACTTCTTTTTTTATTTGATGTTCTATTAAAAGAGTATATTATTAAATTAGTTTTTTTAATGATTTTGCACTATAAAATAAGAATTGATTATTTCCACATTCTTCATTTAAGTAAATTATTCGCGATGCAATTAATTATTACTACTTTTTTATAAAATTCAAAATGTTGTATATGGAAACCGACGAAATTCCATTTCAATCAATTTGGCGCCTTCACCATAACCTCAAAATTTTTGATTACATTCTGTAAAAAATTATGGTAAGGACGTTTTACCCTAAACGCACAATTTAACCACTTCCCTATTTCATTTTGTTAATAAGAATATTCTTATTAGAAATAAACAAAAATTATTTTAAAAACCATTTTCACTAAACGGCACAACAATTTTAAATTTTCACATAAAAGCAGGAATTACCCTAACACTTTCACTATTTAACTTTATTATAAGAACTTGCCACTATTTATCATTACTATTTCACCTTTATTTTATATTATTAACTCCAAAATATCCTTTAATTTCTTTTACGAAACTTAAAAACTGCCCGACTCGCGCACTCTCCATGTAAATTTGACAGTTCTTCAGCTAACTTTCAGACTACGTCACACATATGCAAAAATCTACAGCATGGCCTGTAGTTGAGAGGGCCTTGAGCAAGTATAATTATCGACACGCACACAGATATCTCCGTGTAAAGACAAGAAAGTACTCGCGATGAAGAAATTCCACTGTAGACTAGATTAACCTTCAAAAACGGTTTCGCTGCTGCGGAATGAATTCCAGTTTAGATACCCACATTGGTGCTATGTCGTACAACAAAAAATGAACGCAGTAGGTGGCGCTGAAGTGTCAAAAAAAGTTTTTTTTTTTCAGCTACGATGTAAATGGAAAAGTTCCTTTCAATATTATCTACAACTTTTATATAAACATTTTTTTATACAACTTACCGTTTTAGAGCTACAGCTTGCTATAACAAAGTTATAGTGTAATACAGCGCTGCGTAAACAACGCAGTGCTCCTAACGGTAATTTTCTCGGTCCTATTGTGACATTCTCCGGCGGTGTTGTGTGATGAAATAAATCAGTAAACACATGCCCTAAAAATATTTGAGTAGATCAAGTTAAGTAAAACAGATTACAAAATAAGAACGCGCCTCAAATCACCACCGTCCAAATAAAGTGCATGCACACACAAAATTATAAAAACACCGCGCCCGGTAACGGGGTCATAACGTAACTTTCGCCAAGTGTTTTCGCCGGTTATTTGTAAACAAACTTTCATCATATGGAACATGCACTTAGTGAATGATTTTGATGATCCAGGTATTTGAAACGCGGGCCTATATTTTAGATATAAATCAATGTAATTAATTTAGTATAAATAGAGTAAGAATTCAAATAATAAAGACACTTAGTAATCAGACTTGAATTTATTCATTTCGGAGTTGTGCTGGAGCGCGTTCAAAAACCTTACTATGGTTAACCATGGTTAACTATGGTAAACTTTTGTCGTTCAAAAACTCCGTGGTTAACTACAACATAACCACGAGCATAGCTTTTTGGCGTTCAAAAACTCTCGTGGTTAACCATGGTGTAGTTAAATTTTAACCCTGCTCGGGAGCATGGTTAGCAATAGTTAAGAAGAAGAAGAATAAAAACAACTCTCTGACAGTTGTTTTAATGTAAACACATGAACAAATCAAAGTGGGATTTGTGGGATTATTGCAAATAAATAATTAATGAAATAATTGACGCAATTAGCGGGGACTATTTTATGGAAAATTTTGTTTTTATTTTTTTTATTTTTCTTTAACCTGTAGTTAACCACGGTGCGTTCAAAAACCTGCATGGTTAAACATAAACTTTCGTGGTTAAGTGAAGTGATGCAGCATAACCACAGCTTACCTCGTGGTTTACCATAGTAAGGTTTTTGAACGCGCTCCTGATAAGCTGCTCCTTACTAAGCCCTGAGCATAGCGAGTCTCGCTGCTCTACCCAGGAGTTAAGCAATTCTTTGCTGCTCCTCTCCATCAAAATAATCTCGTCGAGGGACCACCAAATGGCGACCGTGACAAAGGAAATCGAAGCAGCATTCCAGAGAATATTTAAGACTATAGAAAAAAATATACCAGAAAGGAACATCGAGGGATTAACGTTGTATAAGGCTAACCAGCCGATATACCAAAAGCCAAGACTACAGCCATCAACCTCAGCATCCATAGCAGAAACAACAGCAGGCCCCCGTAAATTAACGATCGAGCAATACAAAGAGCGATTAGAGCGTAAGAGGATACAGAAAATACAAAAAAGGAATACAAGAGGAGGAGCACGCGCCAGGCTGAGCAGGGAAGTCGAAAAATATATTCAACTACTGGCAATAGCGAGCACAGAGGAAGAAAAACAGAAATAACAGAACAGTTGCTGAAGCAGGCTAAAAGGGACTATAACAAGATTAAAAGAACGAAAAAAACATAGGTGCTGGACACGGACAAATTCGACTAACCATTGAAGGGAAAGGACTGGAAGGAGATGCAGAAACATTTTCAAGAAACTGAAAAAAAAAGTTGTGATACAACCATCTACAAAACCAGTTACAAACTGCGGAAACTTTGCTGCTGATAAGGAAACACGCACCTGGATTTTAAAATATAATATATAATAATAATATTCTTAACCATTAAATAATTAAAATAAATAAATAAATATAAAAATAAATATACGATAAGATAGTAAATAATGCAGAAGTATGACGTAAAAAACATAATCTTATTTATAATAACCGTTATAATAACAACAGTACTAGGTACATTGTTAGTTATAGATATAAAAGAAGAAATCAATAAAATAATTGCATATAATAAAGATCGTCTGGAAAACTGGCGATATCTTTAAGTTTATAAAGACAATAAATAAATAAATAAATAAATACAAAGAATCAAAAAAAAAATTTTTTTTCCTAGTAAAAACATTTTGTTCGGCAATTGCTTTTAATTATTCAACTTTGCATTCTCCAAAATGGGAAAGACATACAGTACTCCAACAGAGAATACGGGACAAGTTATAAATAACGTAACTGTACAAGATACGGTAACAGTGGAAAATAAAGAAATACTAATTTTACTAATCATCTTTGTGGTAATTAAGTGCGTAACACTAATGTATAAGGTCTACATCAATCATAGACGGGGACTCCGAAAAAGATATCTAAACACCCCAGTCCAAGTAAATGTATAGATTAAAATATACCACATGGAAAGGCTAGCAGAAATAAAGGAAGAACTGCAGAATATACTAACAAATTTTAGAAAAAGCTCGAATCGACCGTACACCAGCGAGACGTTAGCAAAAAAGAAACAACAGGTGTACGAACTCTACATAAAAGCAAAAGAATCGACAGGAAAAATAGCCAATGTAGAAAATATACAAGAAATAAAGACTACGTACGCAGAGATAAAGAAAACTGTTTTTACCATAAACGAGCTGATAGAAACACAAAGAAAACTAGTAATCATGTCGTTCGATATAAAAACCGCCACATCCTTACTCCGTGCATACGACGGCAAGGAGGAGGAGACGGAATCATTTATAGAATCAATGGAACTGTTGGACGAACTAACACCAAGAGAACAGAAGAATATTATGATAAAATTTATAAAAACTCGCATTACAGGAAAAGCCAAAAGCATAATATCAAACGACTTAACAACGGTAAATCAGATAAAATCAAAACTTCAACAAAAGTTCACAATTAAATTATCGTCTGACGCTATTTTATCTCAGTTAAGAAACTGTAAACAGGGACACATGCAACTAATAGACTACTCGAAACAAATTGAGGACCTTTCATCTCTACTAACACGAGCCTTCATATCCGAAAACGTAGCAACAACCGAAACAGCCGAGAAATTTTCGGTACAAACGTTCATAGGCAACATCGAAAACCCAGAGAAGGCTGAAAGGCTGAAGGCTACAAATTTAACCACACTAAATGAAGTGGTAACAAAAGCAATAGCAGTAGATAAACCACCGGCAGACAGGATACTATACTACAATAGACAAGAAACGAATAATTTCAGAAACAGCCTCAACGAGCAGGACGCAAATAATTATAGAAATTGGTCAAGAAAAAACGTTGGGTTTCAGCAAAATAGATATAGACGACAAAACAATTTTAGGAATAACAATAACAAGAACAGTTATAACAACAATAATAATTATAACAATAATAGAAGGAATAATAAGAGGAATACATTTAGAAGCAATCAAAGAACTCCACATAGAATAAACATGGCTGAATTCCAAACCCCCCAGCCAGACGAACAAACCATCCGGTTGGGGGAGAACGAAAACAATTTCTCAGAATATACACAATAAATATCGCTCACGCCAATTACGTAAAGGCATACGTAGATATGTGCGGAACAACATGCACTTTCATAGTCGATACAGGGGCAGCATATCAATATTTAAGAAGTTCAAGATAAGCAAGGAGCAGCACTTCTACACCAACAGAAAATGTATAATACAAGGAATTACGGATACACAGATGCAGTCGATTGGTACCACCTATACAAATATACATTTTAACAACGAATGCAAAATAGAACACGCATTCCAGATAGTCGAAGATAATGTACCCATAGAGGCAGACGGAATCCTTGGACTAGACTTCATAACAAAAACAAAAGCTAATTTAGACTACGATACATGGACACTAACCATCAAAACACAGAACAAAGCAACCGAAGTGCCAATCTTAAGCACACCATATGCAAATGCGTTAACAATACCACCACGATGCGAAGTAGCCAGAAAAATAAAATTTAACAAAGATAACAATGTCGACATAGTGATAGCAAACCAAGAGATTAGTCCAGGAGTGTTCATAGCAGGTACCATAACGAACTCAGCAAACCCAATAATAAAAATCCTGAACACCACGAATAAATTGGTAGTGTTAAATAAATACAAAATTCAGTATGAACCACTGACAAATTATGAAATAACACCAACAAAAGCGAAAACCACAAGTCATCAAGAAAATATGTTAAGCAAAATAAACCTTCAACATATCCCGCAATACACTAAACCACGATTCCAGGAATTGTGCATGGAATATGCAGACATCTTCGCATCAGAGGACGAACCACTGACCACCAATAACTTCTACAACCAAGAAATAGAACTAGCTGACAACATACCTGTGTACACAAAGAATTACAGGATACCAGAGACGCACAAGAGTGAAATAGACAAACAAGTCACAAAAATGCTACAAGATGGCATTATTGAGAACTCAGTATCTCATTTTAACTCACCTATACTACTAGTACCAAAAAAATCGACCACCGAAAAGAAGAAATGGCGATTAGTAGTAGATTTCAGAAATCTTAATAAAAAGGTATTGGCGGATAAATTCCCTTTACCCCGTATAGAAGATATACTAGATCAAATGGGAAGAGCCAAATACTTCTCCACTCTAGATCTCATGTCGGGATTTCACCAAACCCCACTCGAAAGTACACGGCATTTTCAACAGAAAAAGGCCATTACCAATATACAAGACTCCCCTTCGGACTTAACATAAGTCCCAATTCTTTTCAAAGAATGATGGCAATAGCCATGGCAGGATTAACGCCAGAAGTAGCTTTTCTCTACATAGATGACATCATTGTGATCGGGTGCTCCCAAGCACACCACCTGAAAAATTTAACAACCGTCTTCAAAAGGTTGAGAGAAGGAAATCTTAAGCTAAACCCTGAAAAATGTCAGTTCTTTCAAACAGAAGTCACATACCTTGGCCATAAAATATCAGTCGAAGGTGTCAGCCCGGATCCTTCCAAATATGAAGCTATCAAAAACTACCCTACTCCTAAAAATGCGGACGAAGTAAGAAGGTTTGTGGCCTTTTGTAACTATTATAGGCGATTTGTACCAAATTTCGCGGAAATTGCATTACCATTAAACAAACTATTAAGAAAGAAAACGAAGTTTGAATGGACGAAAAACCAACAGGATGCCTTCGAAACACTAAGAAGAACACTCATGTCTCCCACAGTACTGCAGCACCCAGATTTCACACAGAACTTCATAATATCGACAGATGCTTCCAACGCAGCATGTGGAGCAATACTCTCGCAAAATATAGACGGAATAGAACGTCCTATAGCATATGCAAGCAAGACCTTTACAACAGGAGAAGCGAACAAATCAACTATAGAAAAAGAATTAACGGCTATACACTGGGCCATCACGTATTTTAAGCCATACGTTTACGGACGGAGGTTTACAGTCAGAACAGACCACCGAACATTGGCATATCTTTTTGGAATGAAGAACCCAACATCAAAACTCACAAGGATGAGACTCGACCTAGAAGAATTCGACTTTGAAATAAAATACGTAAAAGGCAAAGAAAACTCAGGTCCAGATGCACTATCGAGAATCCAGATCGATATAAATGACCTTAAAAATATTAAAGTACTACAAGCGAAAACAAGAGCAATGACACGAAAGATAAAACAAGAGACAATAAGCGAAAAGGAGAGAAGCAACGAAGTACAGCAGCCTGATCAACTGCGCGTCACAGAAGCACTCTCAGAAACAGAAATAGCAAACATACCCGAACTATACATAGAAACTAACAACTGCAGAGAAAAGATAAAATTAGAAATTAAAATAATGCGCAATAAAATAAAAATATGGAAGAGGTCGATAAACAATAAAGGAAACCAATTAACAGTAGAAACTGCACTAGAGCAGGCTTTCGAAGAATTGGAGCAAGATATATGCAAAATAATTCAGACCAAGACTCTGAAACTCTCGGCCGAGAGCGAAATTTTCAAATTAATCGACATGACCTCATTTAAGACCTTAGGAAATAAAAAGCTAAAAATAATTAGAATAGAGATATATAAGCCAATCAAGTATATTAAGAATAAGGAACAAATTGAAGAAATTCTACATAATTTCGACGCAACACCAACAGGAGGACACTTGGGACAATCGAGAATGTTCAGTAAATTAAAACAGTTATATAGATGGAGAAGAATGAAAAACACCATAGCAGCCTACGTCAAAAATTGTGAACTATGCGCGAAAAATAAAGCACCAGAAACACAATAAAGAAATAATGGAGATAACAACAACACCCGATAAACCATTTGGTGTAATATCAATAGATACAGTAGGACCGTTTTCACGAACAGAAAATGGTAACAGGTATGCAGTAACCATACAGTGCGATCTTACAAAATACGTAGTAATACTCCCTGTCAAAGATAAAGAAGCCAATACAATCGCAAAAGCAATGGTAACAGGATTCATTCTAACATACGGAACCATGGAAAAGATCAAATCTGACCTGGGAACAGAATATAAGAATCAGATATTTGCAGAGGTGTGCAACACACTAAAAATACAACAGATATTCGCAACAGCCGCGCACCCCGAAACAATTGGAGCGTTAGAAAGGAATCATAAATGTTTGAACGAATACCTAAGGTGCTTCGTAAATGAAAACAGAGACGATTGGGATACATGGATCCCATACTACGCATTCTGCTACAACACCACACCAAACACCGTACACCGCTACACACCATTTGAGTTAATTTTCGCCAAAAAAGTAAGCCTGCCAACAGAAGTAGAAAAGGGAGGAATAGAACCCATCTACAACTATGATCTCTACAACAGTGAAATGAAATTCAGACTACAAAAAGCACTAAACAACGCTCAACAACATCTAGAAGCGTCAAAAGCGGTTAGACAACAAAACAGCAAACTCGATTGTAATCCCTTGTCAATAAAAGTTGGCGATAAAGTATTAGTTACGTTACAAAACAGAAAGAAATTAGATCCCCTATACAGTGGACCGTACGTTGTAAAAGAAATAGAAACAGTAAACTGCATTTTGGAGGATGCAAACAAAAAAATAATAAGAATACATAAAAATAGAATAAAGAAAATGTAATAATAAAATTGAAAAAAAAAAAAAATTTCATACAAACAAAAATTTTTTTTTCCCTAAGGGGGAGGGTGTGATGAAATAAATCAGTAAACACATGCCCTAAAAATATTTGAGTAGATCAAGTTAAGTAAAACAAATTACAAAATAAGAACACGCCTCAAATCACCACCGTCCAAATAAAGTGCATGCACACACAAAATTATAAAAACACCGCGCCCGGGTAACGGGGTCATAACGTAACTTTCGCCAAGTGTTTTCGCCGGTTATTTGTAAACAAACTTTCATCATATGGAACATGCACTTAAGTGAACGATTTTGATGATCCAGGTATTTGAAACGCGGGCCTATATTTTAGATATAAATCAATGTAATTCATTTAGTATAGAGTAAGAATTCAAATAATAAAGACACTTAGTAATCAGACTTGAATTTATCCATTTCGGAGTTGTGCTGATAAGCTGCTCCTTACTAAGCCCTGAGCATAGCGAGTCTCGCTGCTCTACCCAGGAGTTAAGCAATTCTTTGCTGCTCCTCTCCATCAAAATAATCTCGTCGAGGGACCACCACAGTTGGCATAGTTCTAACAAAAGGACCGATTCGGACGGCTGCCCTATTCTTTAAAGAACGTACATTTTTCAGTTGCTATGTGAATCCCCAGAACAAGAACCAGCGGCAAAGGTTCGAAAACTACGAAGCGCAGTCAAAAGATGAATTAGCACTCTAGTTCTGCAACAGTGCCAATTAGCATAGGTGTCAATCAATCATACAATTGTTTTGAAATGAAAACATGTACATTAAAACATAAATATAAGTGTACTTAGCAATAAAGACAAGATTAATGATATCAATTGAATTTTTCTGCGTCTACCTAATCAAAATTTGTCAAAAAGTTTATATAAATCATTGAAACTGCGTAATTTTTTTAATTTATGTTATAGTAAATAAAACGTAAATAAACGTAATTCATGCTTTTACAAATATTTTTGTTCAATGAAATAATTTATACAAGGATTTGCTCAAAAGCTGTAATCATTGATACTAATTTTCAATAGCTAATTGAAATTGTCAAATAATAGTGTTATAAACAATATAAATTAATTCATCTTAATTAAAACTATAAATATGTACACCGCAGCTGTCCTCATACTTGGTGAAAGCGTAATATTTGAATTTTCAAACTTTAGCAAGCTGTAGCTCTAAAACAGTTAGTTGTATAAAAAAAATGTTTAAATAAAACTTGTAGATCATATTGAAAGGAACAATTTTTCCATTTACATCGTAGCTGAAAAAAAATTATTTAAGGGCAAAAAAATAGAAAAACACTTTTTTTTGACACTTCAGCGCCACCTACTGCGTACATTTTTTGTTGTACGACATACAGCAATGACATTAATTGTAGATAATGTCCTCTACATTTTTTGTTCAATAAATTTTTCTCTGAAATGCGTACATTTCGAGAAAAATGCTTTTCAAAATTTTTTTGTCTTTTCAAAAACTATAGCAAGTAGCAAGTGGCCATCCGAAAGTAAGCTTCCTTACATGATTCTCCAACGATTTACCAACTTTCATCTTCAAGGTAATTTTTGTACCATTTTTATTAATTTTACGACAGATTGACTGAACTATCAGTTTTTAATTTTTTTTGAGGTTATATATGCAGATTAAAATTTCTTTTTGTAACCGCTGAGAGGTAAAATCATAATGAACAGCTTCAATTTTCTTCACTTTCTTTGGACCTACACATACCGAGAAATTCTCATCTATATTTAGAAAATGGTAGAAAATGTCCATTTCGTATAGTATTCGATATGTAACTAACATATTAAGAAAAAAAATTGAGACTGGAAACAATTCCTTATGTTTTGCTTGTCCGACTCCACTATTATTTATGGTGTAGAGTATTTATACTAAATTTGAAGAAAATGTGACTAAAGAAAAAAATTCCGCATACAGCCTATTTAACCGCATTTCACTTAGTACAGTACAGATGGACTGGAAAATCGGGGTATGCTCCTTTAATTCTTGGAAGAATCATTTTTCATAAATCGTTAATGGAGCATAAAAGAAGCTCAACTCTAAATTTGAGTAAAATTTCTAGTAGACGTTTTTTGGAAATAGGCTAGTGCCAAAGCGGATTTAAATGAGGAAAAAAAAAATAAATTAATAGCAGGGAGGGACCGGCAATGAAATGTCGTTAAGGTCATAACTAAAAGAAAAAAAAAATTTTAAACTCGAAAAAAAGGGAAATGGTAAAATGGGGATGCTATTTAGGGGTTGAAAACGATTTTTTGCGATTTGCGGTGAAACATGACCTCCTAGTGGAAAACGTTTAATACAAAAGTTGTAGATAATAAAAAGATCTAAAACTTTTGTATTTAACATATTTTGACATAACCTCAAATTTCGAAGAAAATGGCGGAAAATCGATTTTTCAGTTTTTAATTTTTTTCTCCCGTAAAAATAATTCAATTTACATGAAAATTTGTAAGATTATACCTTGTGTTGCGTTAAATAAGCATGATTATTTATTTAAAATTTTCAAGATGGTTTTGCCACTCTTTATGTAATTAAATTTATTTAATGTAAGTAATATTATATGACACTAAGTTCTATCATTAAAATTTAATCCCTCATTAACAGAAAAAATTAAAAAATTTGAAAAAAATTTAAAAAGTCGAGAAATAGATAGTGATTAGAAAAACCAGGTGTTCGGTTTTTCTTAATTTTAAGCGGTTTAATGAAAATAAAGTTTCAAAATGTATAGACCATTTCACACTAGACGTTTCAATGGTTAGATGAGCACTTATTGAATATCAAAATTCGAAAAAAACATCAATAAAGTTGTCCGTGCAAGATAAGGGTATTTTTTTCGAAAAATTTTAATTTCTGGGAAACTATCCGTTTTCCAAACAAAAAAAAATCATGCTTATTTAACGCAACACAAGGTATACTCTTACAAATTTTCATGTAAATTGAATTATTTTTACGGGAGAAAAAAATTAAAAACTGAAAAATCGATTTTCCGCCATTTTCTTCGAAATTTGAGGTTATGTCAAAATATGTTAAATACAAAAGTTTTAGATCTTTTTATTATTTACAACTTTTGTATTAAACATTTTCCACTAGGAGGTCATGTTTCACTGCAAATCGCAAAAAATCATTTTTAACCCCTAAATAGCATCCCAATTTTACCATTTCCCCTTTTTTCGAGTTTAAAAATGTTTTTTTCGTTTAGTTATGACCTTAACGACATTTCATTGCTGGTCCCTCCCTGCTATTAATTTCTTTTTTCCAAAAAACTATCGGCACTAGCCTAAAAACTCAAAAAGTTTTTGAATAGCGTTTTTCTCTGAATCTACGCATTTTAGAGAAAAGATTTTTAAACAAAAAATGTAGAGGACATTGTTACCTACAAATTGAAATAAAAATCATATAAAATAAATTTAGCTTACTTCATTTTTTCTGAAGATAGCACACAGGTTAATTTGAGTACAGTTATAATTGGTACGTTGCGATTGAATGAGATATGATTGTTTAAGCTGATTAACAACAACTCTCGAAAACTCTCACAGCAACTGAAAAATGGACGCTTCTTAGTAACAATAGGACCGTTAACTACGCAGCGTAGCATTTACTGCCCTATAACTTTGGAACAGTAAGTAGGAGGGAAAAAAAGTTTAAATAAATGTTGTAGACATTTTTAAGAGGAACAATTTACTGATTTACACTTTTGTAAAAAAAACCATTTTTTCTGGGACAAAAAAACCAAAAAACCCTTTTTTGGAAACTTTGGCGCCACCTAGCTTCTGAATTTCAAAAAATCTTGGAATACATTTTTCATTTTTTATGATGTGGAGTATTTATACTAAGTTTGAAGAAAATCGGACTAAAGGAAAAAATTCCCCATACAACCTATTCAACCCAATTTCACCCCTTTAGGGGATGTTTTTCGAAAAATCGCTTTATCGTGAGTTTTCACGTTATTATAGGGATGCATTGTCAAAATTTCAGCCCTTTAGGTCCAGCGGTTTGGATCAACCCCATTTCACCCTCTTAGGGGATTTCGAGTTTCACAAATTTTGAACGCCTATTTCACCCCCTTAGGGGTTGAATTTTGAGAAATGCTGAAACATGTGTTTCATTATTTCGAAAAATCCTAAATGACGTGTTTCATTATTTATGGTGTGGAGTATTTTTACTAAGTTTGAAAAATATATTACAAAAGAAAAAAATCCCCATACAACCTATTCAACCCCATTTCACACCATTAGGGGTTGAATTTCGAAAAATCCTGAAGCACGTGTTTCATTATTTATGGTGTGGAGTATTTATACTAAGTTTGAAGAAAATCTGACCAAATAAAAAAAAATCCCCACACAACGTATTCAACCCATTTCACCCCCTTGGAGGATGAATTTCGAAAAATCCTGAAACACGTGTTTCATTATTTATGGTGTGGAGTATTTATACTAAGTTGGAAGAAAATGTGACTAAAGAAAAAAAATCCCCATACAACCTATTCAACCCCATTTCACCACTTTATGGCCGGTTCACATTATTCCAGTAGCAATCCAGTCCAGTTGCGTATTTGACACGTAATATCCCATCAAAAGGATTGACATTTTAGGATTTAACGAACTTTCGTTAAGTTTGTTCGTCCATTTAGGTTCAAGCAATAAAAACGAATCCTAAATGAAGTCAATGGGCATATTCACACGCTGCCATAATTGTGGTGAGTAAAACCGGTTTTATTCAACTCCTAGCAACTCAGACGGGGCGTAAAAGAGTGTAGTAAATTTGAATGCTATACAGGAACCTTTAAATGTATTGCAGATGAAATTTACTTATTAGAGAAAAACAGAGCTAAAGAATGCAAGAGATAGAAGTAACTTTTTATATGTGTGCTAGTTTTCACGCGTTTGCTTTTGCGTGAAAATTGTTTCGTTAAGTTCTTCCGCTCCCTTCCCTCTCTCATCTATAAAACCGGTTTTAGGCGCCATGAATGTGCACTGTGTGAATAGGCCCAATGGGCATATTCACACGCTGCCATAATTGTGGTGAGTAAAACCGGGTTTATTCAACTCCTAGCAACTCGGACGGGGCGTAAATGAGTGTAGTAAATTTGAATGCTATACAGGAACCTTTAAATGTATTGCAGATGAAATTTACTTGTTAGAGAAAAACAGAGCTAAAGAATGCAAGAGATAGAAGTAACTTTTTATATGTGTGCTAGTTTTCACGCGTTTGCTTTTGCGTGAAAATTGTTTCGTTAAGTTCTTCCGCTCCCTTCCCTCTCTCATCTATAAAACCGGTTTTAGGCGCCATGAATGTGCACTGTGTGAATAGGCCCAATGGGCATATTCACACGCTGCCATAATTGTGGTGAGTAAAACCGGGTTTATTCAACTCCTAGCAACTCGGACGGGGCGTAAATGAGTGTAGTAAATTTGAATGCTATACAGGAACCTTTAAATGTATTGCAGATGAAATTTACTTGTTAGAGAAAAACAGAGCTAAAGAATGCAAGAGATAGAAGTAACTTTTTATATGTGTGCTAGTTTTCACGCGTTTGGTTTTGCGTGAAAAATGTTTCGTTAAGTTCTTCCGCTCCCTTCCCTCTCTCATCTATAAAACCGGTTTTAGGCGCCATGAATGTGCACTGTGTGAATATGCCCAATGGGCGCATCCAGCGCACTCAGCCGCTGAGCAGCGGGTAAGCGCTGAGCTCGTTGGATGGCCAGCTGAACTAAGCAGCTTAGCTCAGCGGCTGGCAAATTTCTCAGCGTAAAAATTTTATTCTAATGGTGAGTTTACGCGAATGACACACTTGTCATTTTTTCGGTCATAATTTGTCATTATCGTTTACACGGTCATAATTTGTGTCATTATTTCTGTCATAAAAAATGACAAAAATTCGTGCCATAAAAGTTGTCAGAAATAATGACACAAATTATGAACGTGTAAACGATAATGACAAATTATGACAAGTTATGACAAGCCGTCATAAAAGAATGAACTTGGT